>OY757936.1:34142037-34339056 GCA_963585895.1 Sepioteuthis lessoniana | reverse complement strand
CGATTTGTTTGCACCCCCAGCACCTTGGGCATCTTCCCTCCACCACCACCATCATTTGCCGGTCCCCCCTTATTAGGGTTTCAGGGATGGCCTTAATGCCACCCCTTGTCAGGCACAGTCGGAACGTATAGTCCCCGTAGGCTATCCCGGCGGGGGATCTGAGGAGGTTAATCTCCTCAACTTTTCCGTATGCACTCAAATATGAGGCCAAAAAATCCCCGGTGATGTACGCCGGGACGTTGCATATCGTTACGCGGAGCCTACGGGTGCCCTTACACTCCGGCTGTAACCTGAAGTTTTTAGTCATGATATTCTTGGCTGCGGCCTTGGCGGCTTGTTCCTCTGTAGGAAGCAGGACATCCCAAGTGGCAAAGCTTTTTCTACAAAAATATTGACAAGGGATGCCTGCCTTCCTCAAGAGATCCTCGAGGATTTCTTTCTTCAAGCCTACCAGCCTTTTTGTTTTTATATCCGAGACAACCAGCGAGAGGATCCTGGGTTCTAGCTGTTTTACGATCTCAGGGATGGGCTATATTTCATTCCCTTTGAAATATTTGGCATATTTGCCCACCCTGTCTCTCTCGTAATCCTCAGGTCCTCTCTGCTAGCTCTTCCATGGGATAGTCTTTGGGTTTTTTGCCCTGGCTGGATTTGGCTTTCCTGGTCTTCCTGGTTTTCCTGGCTATTTTGACTATTAGCAGGGACCGGCAACGAAGGCCAATTTGCCCCTATAATGCTTTCTTGAGATTCCTGGTCTTTTGGGTCTTTATTTAGGGTAGAAGTCGTCGATCCCTCCATGACTGCAGTAAAATTAGCAGCCAGGAGGGTAAAATTAACCCTCCACCTGTTGCAAGAATGGAGGGGGGGGTTCTACTGTAAGACGATAATGAATACAGTGACAATCAATACAACACACGTGTAAAATACAATGACACTGAAAAAATACCAAAAATTAGCAGAACCCCTGAAAGAAAATTTTAAATAATAAAAACAAGTCCAACGCACGACAAAAACAAGGTTGGACTATAAACAAGTGACAGAAGACAAGTAAATGACAAAAATTAAAAAGTCAAACAAGTCAAACAGAAAACGTCACTTACAAAAATGATAAATTAATTGGAACAAAAAAACAAGTCTTACTTTACGAATAACAGGTATAAACAAAAATTAACAAAGCAGTCTGGAAATAACATTTTGCAATTGTGAAGTTGACTCCTACGTGACGTTGTAGGCTTCATCATCATCATCATCATATCGTGCTATATCCCTGACCCTCTCTCGCCACTCCTCCTTGTCCTGAAGACCTACCTAGGGCGATGAACGATAGGAGTTGTAGGCTTAGTCTTCCTTTATTTCCTGTGAATTAAATACAGGAAGGCACAAGGCCTTAAGCTTTGGGGGGAAGGGGAAGGGTGCGGTCTTGCATTGACTATGTTTTACTACGGGGACCTAGCTAGCCACATTCGCCGACCCATTCAACAATACAATATATAACCATTCATCCATCGTCATGAGCGCTGCTACCACCAAAATACCACATTTGCTCTATGAAAAAAGACCTACTTAAAATCCCGAAAGTGATGTATGATTTTATTTACAATTTTGTGATATTTTTACAATGAATTTGTATGATGGGAATGGGAGAAAAACCCCGAAATAGGCACAATACGAAAAACAATATATGGCAGATGGAACAGCTCATTATGCTGAAAAGGTAGGCGATACCCAACAACTTGATATATGGCTGTGTGTAAACAAATGATTATAGGCAAATGAAAAGTGGCATTAAAAATACGATAGAAAATAAAAATATTGTTATGATTACAATTAAACATAACCAAACAATCTTTTTCTGTATACTGTCTTTTTCTGTTAATATAAGACTTTCTTTTTGAAAAAGCTAAAATAAAATTTGTATCAATAAATGAAATCATTTTGAAAGTTATAAGTTCCAACACAAAATATTTATAAAAGCCTTTTCTGTTATAAATATTTTCCATGAAAAAAGAATCACCATTCACTTGTGCAAAGATGGGTGGTAAAAATTTGTGCCAAAATAACGATTAAACCTTTTTTCATAATTTCTTATGGTTCGAAATTTTTTCTTTAGTTTAATGGCATATCAACCTGTACAAAATAAGTTTAAGAAAATCAAATTAACCAATGATATGCATTACTCTACGATTGCCACTCTTGTTTTATGCCTAATAAATATTTTGTAAGTTTAGCTAAGTTTAGCACAAAGCTACAATTACAACGCATTCAATGATGATCAGACTCCTGAGCAATGACTAGCAATACTCACATGGAAACCCTCGTAGTATAGCAAACGTTTTTCCTTATGTAGTCTGCATGGTACCAAAAATATCTGTGTGTAACAGAAGATGTGGTATGTGCGAAAATACTTTTCACATTGAAAAGGATCATTGTTTCTTTTTGTTTGAAGATTCTGAAAGAAAATTCAGATCAAGAGGAAAAATGTCGATTGTTTGTTCGTCGGACTTATCGTTTTGGTATTGAACTTTAGTTTCTCTTTGTCTGAAACTTTCAAAGTTCATACGCGGTTTTACAATTTTATTGTATGACAAATTTTTTTTTATTCGCGGTCGAGCAGCTTAGAGAGAACATTTCAAAGGAATCTAGAACGAATCATATCTTTAATCAGTTATCTACTCCCTGACAAAAACGAAGTCTTAGTGGTCTAGACGTCTCGGCATCATCACTTTATAATTGGAGGTGCCCGTGGTATAATGGTTATCGTCGTAGGAAATGGACACGGCGACACGAGTTCAAATCCTGGACGAGACTGATTGCATTTCACATAGCACTAATACCCTCCAGCAATGGGTAAATAGTAGGGTAGACTAGGTTCTTCAGCCTTGGTGAGGCAACTAGTCTAGGAGAAGGAAAACTCTAAATTCAGACCTGTTAAACTCTGCTTAAAATTGACCTTGTGTCATATCCTGCCTGAGCGGAGGGGTTGGTCAATAGGATAATTGGATTGAGTTATAAATAATTTTCTTTTTTTAAAAGCAACAGAAACAGTTAAAAATGTAGTGTTTATTGCCAAAGTATTATTACTGACCGCCAAGCCCGAAACTGGTTTTCAAAGTTTCATTTTGGTGATATGTAATTAAAATGAACCCAGACCAGAACTCTCATCAAATCTCGATCAAAATGCTTAAAGAGAATCAGTGGAATGGATTCTGTGTAAAAGTACTCGAAAATTTGCACTTGACCTCAACTTATCCCAATCCACAATCTGCTGCAACGTGAAAAAGATAGGAAAAGTGAGAAAGCTGGGTATTTGGGTAGCCCATAGTCTTAGTGGGAAGAATAGGAAGAGCTTAATTCCATAGCAATAAGTTTTCTTTCAAGAACGAAGAATGTCTCGTTTCTCAAGAATATCATTACAGGGGATTAAAATGGATCTTTTATGACAATGTTCAATGCAAAAGACAGTGGATTGACATGGGTGAATCTCCACAGCCTAACCCAAAGGCGGAGCTTCGTGGAAGAAAAGTTACGCTGTGTATATGGTAGGATTATTGCGCTACCCAGTTCACTATATTCACCAGACCTCACACTAAGTAATTTCCATTTTTTCTTTTTCTACAAAATGTATGAATGACAAAAAATCTTCACAAGAAGGTCAGGTGAAAATGTTTTGGGAAAACTTTTTGATCTCGAAACCAGTTGATTTTTTATTTGAGAGGGACCAACAAGCTACCTCATAAATGGCAAGGTGATTCAAAATAATGGCGAAATTAATTCATTGTTAAATTATTCATGAAAAAATTATATTTTACTAAACGGAAATTATTTATGACTCTACCCAAAATACAAGTGGCTCAGCTGTCTATACGTCTGTTGTTTGAATTCGCAGCTTGAAATTTTAGAAATAATAGAATTCAAAGATTCAGTTAAAATAGATAAAAAGATAGATTGATATAACAAACATAGATGGATATGGGTCGATAGATAGATGGTTTGGCTTAGTTTTACGGCAAATCAACCATTGTCGGTTATTTAATGCCAAATCCTCTGAATACATATATATTAAATATATATGATTTGTTAACACATTTTGTTAATAAAGTTTTTAAACGAGCCCACCTCATACTTTTGCACACATTTAGATGATTTCAAGTATTGCAATGTATCACTAACAACTTAATTAAACATAAGTCATTTATTTACAAAAAAAGTTAAATGATCAAACAGTTTTATTTCAAACAATTCAATTTAGCAAATGTCATTTGTTTGAACTCAATTTAAATTTCAAACAGTTTTATTTGACCCATAGATAGAACCTTATCAGGTGCTACCACATCGGGCCAGGGTGGACCTGGGAGCAATGGCAATGAAAGGGTACTCCTCATTTCCTAAAGCTCCAACATTACAGGAGGCTCATCATCAGATTGTTTCGTATCATAACCAGGACATTCGTTGGGGGTTGGGTTTAACCCTCTGTAGAGATGCAGTCGGTGTATTCTACAACCCCTGCCGAATGGGCTGGGCAGATAGATAGATAGATGCATGTGTTTAGTAAGTTCTTACCATGATGATTTTGCTGAGAATCTTCACAGATATTCCTATCTAATGACTCTTAAAGATCAATGAATGTCATCCTTAGAAAAAATAGAGATTAAATCATTTGTTCCTTATGTATTATATAATTTTTCGTTATTTTTATGTAATAAAAATCTTTCTCTTTTTATTAACTTTTTCTTCTTTGTCATTTTTCATTCATGGAATTCACAAAAAACTATCAAAAAAAATTATAAAAAATTTTCCTTCCTCTTTTTCTGCTCATTTTATTTTCTATTTTCCAGTCAATTATTTCCCTGTCTCTTTCCCTTCTTCTACTTCTTTCCTCTCCTTCTCAACTTGTCTTTTTTTCTTTCTCTTTTTTTCTTCATCTCTTTCCCACTTGCTTATTTTTGACTTGGCTATTCTCTTTTTCTTTTTTTCATTATTTCCCTACCCAACTTCCCCAGCTTACCTTTTTTTCTCTTTTTTCATTTTTCTTCATCTCTTTCCCTCTTCTTTTCCTTCGAATTGCTTATACCCTCCTCCTTTTCTTTCTTCCTCTATTTCCCTCCCTTTCTTTCTCAACTTGTCTTTTCTCTTCTCTACATCTATTTTCCTTTTCGTTCCCTTCGATTTGCTTATACCCTCCTACTTTCTATCTCTCCCCCTTCCTTAAGTTGCCTTCCAATTGCCCAGCAACACTTGATGGGCGTGGCACATGACCATAACAGATCAATAACCAATTGATTCCGTAATGTTGTCTGGGTCAACCTGCCCTGTTCTGCCTCGGGTCAGGCTCAACAGGGCCAGGAGACACCTTTCATATTCCTTGCATTTCCGACTGTTTCCATGGGACCTCGGAAAAACAAAAACAAAAAAAAAACCAAAACAAAAAAGCAGACAAAAAAAAAAACAATAAAAAAACAAAAACAGACACCCACAAGTTTTATTTGACCGGTTCCATATTGAGTAGAACCCTAAAGAAAACCCTCTCTTTTCGTTGTTATTAGCCCATTGCTTTGATTTTAGGGCTTCGAACCATAAAATTCTCAAAGAGCCAGATTGGTGAGCTTCATTAGAAGAAAAAAATTTAAAGAATTCGAAAAATTGCTGATACAGGATTTTGATACGTGATATTTACTAAGCTTTGCCTCGTATGACATAGGGATTTAGGGTTGCTAGTACATTTAGGAAAGGTATGAATCCAACTGTTCTTCCCCTACTTATGAATAAATAGTTGGGTATACTGGGCTCTTTAAACTTGGTATGACAACTGGTCTGAGAGAAAGAAAACTGATTTCAAACCCTCCTTTGTAAGAAAAGAAGTGTCCTGGATAGGACACTAAACTGCATCTGATGGTGAGGCTCCAGTTCTGAAACTTTGGGAAGTGCAGGTACACGCCATTGCCTATAATCGTTTACTAAGGATTATTATATTAATCCTCACAAGTTCTTCTCACCAATGTTAGCTAATGGTCTTTCAATAGAGTCTGAGGGAAAGCAAGTTTCCTCAAATCACTAGAACTCTTCTCAGTATTCTGGCCAATCTTACTAATGCTGTAGTTTGGATAGTCTCAGCTCTCCTTCTGATTTCCAACTCTCCCTCCCCCTATCAAGCCTTTGGAGATCGTTCCGAGTGGACCAATTATAATTGGTATCACCGTCACCTTCATGTTACATAATTTTTCCTAGTTCTCTGGTAAGGTCCAAGTACTTGTCTCTCTTTTCGTTTTCTTTGATTTTCATTCTGTGGTCTGCCGGGACGGCAGAGTCCACTATTCTCTTTTATTTTTGTAAATTATCACTGGTCTTCTGACCGGGATTAGGTAATCCATTTGTATCTCAAAATCCCTGAGAATTTTGTGCATTTCATTCTCAAGGACGGATTCTAGTTTGTGACGTATACCATTTGGTAGTATAGTTAAGTTTCAATTTCTTGCACAATTCCCAGTGGATCACCTTCTTCAACCAGTCATTTCTAGTGTTGTACTCTTTATTACTATAATCTCATTAGAGTTTTTCACATTAGTATTAGCTGGTGGTCTTTCACAAGAGATTGAGAGACAGCAAGTCTCCTCAAGTCTTCAGGGCTCTTCTCAGTATTCTGGCCATTCTCAATAATGCTGTAGTTTGGATGGTCTCCACTCGTTCTCCAACTTCTAAGTCCTCTAATCCTTTTAATAATCCTTTAGTTACTGTACCAAAAGCACCAATCACAATTGGTATAATTGTCACCTTCATGTTCCATAGTTTTTTCAATTCCCTAGCAAGGTCGAGGTACTTATCCTTCTTTTCACATTCTTTCAGTTTTATTCTGTGGTCAGCTGAGACAGCAAAGTTCACAATTTTGCAAGTTCTCTTTTTTTTTTTTTGTTGATTATTATAAGACCTGGTCTTTTAGCCGAGATTAGGTGATCCGTCTGTATGTCAAAGTCCCATAGGAGTTTATGTGTGTCATTTTTTAGGACAGATGCTGGGTCGTGCAAATACCATTTATTCGTATTGTCAAATTTAAATCTCTTGTACACCTCCTAGTGGATCACCTTGCCCACCCAGTCGTATCTAGTCTTATACTCTTTCTGTGCTTATTTGCTGCATTCGCTTATTATGTGATTGATGGTTTCGTCTCTATCACCACATTGCCAACATTTGCTATTTTGTTGTGTCTTATCTATTCTCGCTTTGATATGATTGGTTCTTATGGCGCTGTTTTGTGTTGCTATTGGGAGAGATTCTGTTTCACTCTTAAAGTTTCCTTTTCTTTGCAACGTCCAGGTTTTCTCGTGTGAGATGTTGTTTATTAGTCGTTTAAAACACCCATAGAGTTGTTTTTCATCCCATTTTTGTTTCATAGGATTTGTCATTTTGTTGTCCATCGTGTTGTCAGTATCGTTTCTGATGGCTGTAATCAGTCCTCCTTCGTGTTTTTCTATGTACTCCTCGAGTCGTTGTATCGATGCATCAACGCCGTCTTTGATACTGGCAAGTTCTCTTCCTCCCCCCTTTCTTGGTACATATAGTCTGTCAACATCGTCTCTTGGATTATTATTATTACTATTATTAGCTATTTGAAACCACATTACTCTTATAGTTCCATCTATGTGTCAAATAGATTTGTTTAAAAGTCATTAATATCAAATATTCCTATCAAATAATAATAAATATCTGAAAAGATCCTTAGATTTAATAGGCACTGACACTCCGAATTGGAGTCGACTTGAGAGTAATGGTCACAAAGAAATACTCTACGCTCTCCAGATCTCCGGAACTGGAGCCCCATTACCAGATGCAGTTAATTCATACTCAAGAAATTCAAGCCCATTTTTTCGTGGGGTTTACTCATCTGCAATGGATGTAGTCGACGTAATCAAAGCTCTGTTGGCAGATCGGAGGGCATGATCGATTTAACAATATGGAAAATGGTTTCTAAAATAAGTTTAAAGTTTAGGATACTCATCAGATCTGATCGAATTTTGGCAGACGTTTGTGAAAAACAATATTTCCAGTTGGAAATAAAAGAGCTTCCGTTTTAGATTCATTGATCTTATTTACAGCAAGACCTCGTTATCCACGCCCATTGCAAATATTGAAAACCATGAATGGTATATTTTAGATAGGTACAAAACTTTTCACCAGGAAATAAACACCCTATTCTAAATACATAATTAACTTAAAAAATCGTCTTGTTTTTTTCTTGTTTTTGCTGAAAAGAAAAGAAAGTATTTTTTTACCAACCATGACCTACGTGGTGGTAATTTACTTAGCTTTTTTTTTTCTTAGATGTTGCACAAGGCCATATGAATGGGGCACCCAATGAGACTCGAACTCACTCGTGTAGCGACCTACGTGGTGAATAAGGTAAGGAAATCATTGTTAGAGACTTCGATTTTCTCTTGGTGTCCTATACTTCTGGCCTAATTGAAGAATTAAGATAAACTTATAAAATGACAATTATTACTCTAACGTCTTGGTTTCGGTTTCTTTGTTTAATGGCATATCAACCTTTGCCAAAGCTATTCTCCGAGAAGAACGGTAGTTGTACTATTTAACCGATAGCTGGGAGGATAAGGGGGTTCATACCTTTCCCAAGGGTATTTGCCCGAAAGTGAACGTAATAGCGCGACTAGAGTACGAACTCGCGTTCTATGATTCTGCAGTCCATCGCTTTAACCATTACACCACGAGGACACCCACTGCTAATATCTTGACTTAGGGCTATTTTATTCTATACACCATAAACTCATTTGATGAAAGACGAGTACCCTTCTCTACTGTAAGAAATACATTTTACTTATGCAGCAAACCAATTTGAAAAAGGAATGAATTTAACAAAAGTATTTTAGTTGTCAATTAGGTAAAAAAATTTTTTAATTAATTTTTCACCAAATATTGCGGCTGCTTCATTCTCTAGTCTCTTTCTATCTCAGTCAGCTGGGGCTGTAGAATACACCGACTGCATCTATGCAGAGAGGTAAGACCCCACCACCACCACAAGAGTGTCTTGGATATGACATTAAACCATCTGATCTCGAGGCTTCAGCTTTGGAGATTTGGGGAATGTGGAGTAGCCCTTCATTGCTATTGCTCCCAAGTCCACCCTGACACAAATCGGTAGCACCTGATATGGTCCTATCTATGGGTCAAATAGAACAAACTATGCGTGAGAAAAATGACTGATGTTAAATTGTGACTGTCAAATAGCAATACTTGAAACCATTCAACTTTGTGCCAAAAAAGAGCTCAGACTCATTTAAGAATGCAATCTACAAAATGTGTTTACAAGTCATATATTCAATATATATGTATTTAGAGGATTAGGCATTAAATGACCTTCAATAGTTGATATGCTATAAAACCAAACCAAACCAAACCAAACCAATCTGATATCTTTCACTTTTATGTTAGTTCCCGTAATCAGTTATTGTCATCTGGAACATTTGCCCAGTCATCTGGGGCTGTAGAATACACTGACTGCACCTCTGCAGAGGGGTAAGACCCCCCCCTAACGAGTGTCCTGGATATGACACTAAACAATCTGATGGCGAGGTTCCAGCAGTGCTGGAGCTTTGGGGAATGCGGAATACCCCTTCATTGCCATCGCTCCCAGGTCCACTCTGGCCCGGAGTGGTAGCACCTGATAGGGCCCTATCTATGAGTTAAATAGAACTAACAGCATACTTATGCTAAACTGAATTGTTTGAGTAAACTGAATAGCTTGAAATAGAAATGTTTTTGATAAACCGTACTTACATTTAAACTGGGTGCTTATGATTAACTGAATTATTTGAAATAGAACTGTTTTCGACATTAAAACTGTATTTACACTTAACTGAATTGTTACATATAACAGCTTGAATAGTTTGAAATGGAAATGTTTTTGACAATTAAACTGTGTACTTATGCTAAACTGAATTGTTTTAGATAGAACAGATTATTTACATAAAAATGGATTTGGCATTAAATAACCTACAAAGGTTGATATATGCCATAAAACCCAACAAACCAAACCAAACCATCATCTGGAACACACACACACATTGCTTGGTAATATTTTTATCCATATATGTATTTATCCAATGACAGGATGCGACACAGGGTCGATACTTAAGAAGCAGAGTACAGTTGGTTTGAATTCAGAGTTTTCTGAACTACTGTTTTTACGCATAGCTGGGGGTGGGGAGAATTGATGGATTCATGCCTTTCCTAATAGCATTAGTGTGAAGGGAAAGTCAAATAGTCTCGTCCAGGATTTGAACTCGGGTCACCAAATCCAACGAAGACAACTGTTACGCAACGTGGCCTTTTACTTTATTTTTGCCGACGCACATATGTATATACCCGTGTATCAGTCGAATTTTGAAAACTTAAGTTTTAGGAAGAATTAGGATCGAACAAATGAATCATTTTCTAAAGATGAAAAAAAAAATCAAACATGAGGAAAAGGAATTGGTTCAACCATTGGCTTAAAAATATCAATTTCATGACTTAATAATTTCATGATCATAAATCAATGGGGAGGGAAATCCTGTGGCTTTGCAGCTTACGTGTTGGACTGCGACATCGTGATAAGCGAGTTCAAACTCTAGTCTTGCCATCATGTTTACTTTCAGACTAATACCCTTAGGAATGGTATGAACCCCCTTATCTCTCCAGCTATGGGTTAAATAGTACTAATACTGTTCTTCAGTGAATTGCGGGGGGAGTATTGAAAAAGAAAGTAATAAAGTGGATATTTCTTTTCCTACCCCTCTTCTCTTTATTTTGCACACACTTTTAAAAATTAGTATAAAAACAAATATAGTCACAAAGTACTGTTATCTATATGATAATCTTACAGCCCATTGTACTTGAAACTCCGCGTCATCGTCAGTAGTTAACACAGTGAGCTTTTTTAAATATTTTAGATCTTAAATCGGTTCTGAATATGAAAAGTATTGAGCACTTTTAAAAATATTTTCTTATTTATTTTGTGTAATCAACTACCCAAAACGTTTCGGTAATAATAATAATAATAACAACAGTAATATATATAATTGCTAAATCGAGGGTCTGCTTATACATGAATAATAATTGTCTAAGGTTGAAATTAAAAAATAAGAGAAAGACTAGGGGCAAATCCAGTCCTCAAAAATTAATGGTTTTTGTCCATAAATCAAAGGTCGATTTAGATACAACTAATAATTTTGTGAGGTTGAAATTCAAACATAATTAGATGTAGTTCATGAGGCGTAGTGGTTAACGTGCTGGACTGCAACATTGTTATGAGTTCGAACTCCAGTCATGCCATTATATTCACTTTTGGACTTAGGAAATGCATAAACCTCTTAAGTGCCCTGCCATGGGTTAAATAGTATCACTGCTGTTCTTCTATAAGGATGGCTTTGACATTAAATAACCCATGAAGGTTGATGTGCTATTAAATAAAAAAGCAAATCAAACATAATTGAACTGTCCATAACGCACATATACAGATAAGATAGGAATCCCGAAACACAAAAACACTTACGACTTCTTAGTTCAGGTACGAAACTTTTTATTACCTTTGAGTTAAAAGTTTTTTCGACATAAGGAGAGAGGCACAATCTTTCTATGATGACTTTTCCATTTGCCCCCCCCTCACACCATGTGCAGCCCCCGCTGCAAACTACTGGTCTGATCTCGGCGAGCTCCGAAAGTCAACCGTCTTCTTCGGACGCTAAAACTCAACCAACTGCTTTTTCTCAAATCTCAGCCCACGCTTCCGGTGCGTGACGTCATTCACACCTCCTGGCCCCGTTTCCTATCTGGGGTTTCTATTGTGAATGACACGTCTGCTCCGCACGCGTGAACACCTGCGCTCATGTTTGCACCTAAATAACCCATGCACTGAGCCGAAAGGTTCTCAGCTTAACTAAACCCAATGGCAAGATATGTAGAACGAAATCCCTCGGCCATTATATTACATGAGTAGGAGAAACCCTTGGTTTAAAAAAATAATGATTTTATGAAGCCACAAATCAAGGGTCGACCTATAAAAATTTTTTGTAAAGTTGAAATTCAAATATAAAGGAAAAGACTCGGAGCCGGAGAAGGACTTGGTTTTAAGAATTCTTTCCATAATTTAATGATTTCATGACCATAAATGAAGGGTCAACCTATACACGAGTAATAATTTTGTAAGGTTAATATTCGAACAAAATCAAAAGAACTAGATGCAGCAAACTTTGTCTTCAAGAAATAATTCTATAATTTAAACAATTTCGTGACCATAAATCAAATGTCGACTTATACATGGGTATATAGGGTATATACATGAGTTTTATATTGCGTAAGTTCATAAATGCCACGATCCACATATTCGGATTAATTTTCTATGTTCCAAGAAAACAATTCTCTTAATACATTTTATGTCCAATATACGGAACCATTTCAAAAAACTATTTCTATGTAAGACTTGAAGTGTCCAACTTGTTTACTTGTTCCCAGACCACTGTCGAAAATTAGTCATAAACTATATTTATATATGTAACAATATGATACCAAGAGATTTAGTAAGGAAGAATTGTGAGTATTATTTTTTCTTTCATTCTATCTGACCAACATGAGTAGATTTGGCAGTTAAACGTTGTGTTAAAATAATCGTGTGCCACTGTCTGCATACGAGGGTAGGCTGAAAAGTTAATCGGTTGAAAAGTTCATATGATGATGTCATATCTGCTATTGATAACTTTTTGTCCAGTGGGATCTAAGTACTGCAACACCGATGGAAGAAGAATGTGGACCACAAGGGGGATTATGTTGAAAAAAAAACCCTCATCTAGTCACATTCCATGAGAATATCTTGGTTAGGCTATAGACTTTTCAACCGACGGTCGTGCGTGTAGGTTTTTATGTGTGTAGCTGAGTGTGAATGTGTGTGTGTGTCCCTTGTTTGCAATGACGGAAATCTGTGTGTGTGTGTGTGTGTGTGTGTGAGTGTGTTTCCACTCTACTAACTTGCTGGCATATGTATGTTTGTTTATAAATGAGGTGAGTTCGATACGCACAAGGTTTTTTTTGTTTTAGGACACCCAACTGAGCAATGGCAGTTACAAAGTTCAGAACGATTTACATAACAACTTCCGGTTGTCCTTCATTGAAACACTGTTTCATACGTAGGTTTGGTTTTAAATAATTTGAGGCGGGGCGGATGAACGGCAGGGAGCGTTAATTGTAAGTGATGAAAAGGCAAATTTTATAAAATAGTTTCTAAAAGAATCCGTTGGTGTATGCAGCCAACATCAGATACAATATTAACTCCCGTCCTCCCAGTGTTGGGGTGTGGCACTTGGTATGTTTAATGTGGGAGCTGACAACAATAGATCCTCTCTGTTCGCTTTTGTTTTAAAGGAAGAAAAAAAGGAAGAAAGAAAGATGTTTGTTGGTCAGTTGTTGTTTCATAGCATATCAATCCATGTAGGTTATTTAATGCCAAATCTTGTTTTATTTTGTATATATCATTTGTAAGTGAATCAGTTTGTAATTTTGTTTAGAGGCATATCAACTTCTGTGGGCCATCCACCACCAAATCTCGTTTCTTTCTTTTTTTGTATATATCATTTGTAAGCGAATAGTTTGTAATCAAATACTTTTGTTATTAAAGGAATTGTTAGACAGAAGTTAGCCGACGACTTTGCCTCACAGGTACATGTTCTGTAGATGCTCTCGTTTCGTAGACGAGGCCAATATTCTTTTTTTATACATCCACACGGATTTGAGTTTTGCAATTATGCTATCAGTTTCAATATCCATACTTTCTATAAGCCAAGTTGGATTTAAGATTTTGGTCTTATGCTGTTTTGATCCTTGGGAGTTATATTATTTTTGTTTGTTAGAAAGAAAGAAAGGAAGAAAGAAGCAAACAAGCAAAAGAGATAGGAAACAAAAATGAAACGAAAGAAAGATGAAAAATGAAAGAAGAAAGAAGAAAAAAAGAAGAAAAATAAGAAAGGAGAAATAAAGTAGAAAAGAACGGAGAAAAAAGGAGTTGAAAGAATGAAAGAAAGAAGAAAATGAAGAAGTAATAAAAGAAAGAAAGGAAGGAAGAAAGAAAGAAGCAAACAAGCAAAAGAGATAGGAAACAAAAGGGAAACGAAAGAAAGATGAAAAATGAAAGAAGAAAGAAAAAAAGAAGAAAAATAAGAAAGAAGAAATAAAGAAGAAAAGAACGGAGAAAAAAGAAAGAGTTGAAAGAATGAAAAAAAGAAGAAAATGAAGAAGTAATAAAAGAAAGAAAGAAAGAAAGAAAGAAAGAAAAAGAAAGGAGGAAAATAAATGAATAAATAAATAGAGATGGAAAGTGTATAGTAAATTCTTTTTGTGAGTTTTGCTTCAGAGCAAGAAGAAGAAGAAGAAGAAGAAAAAATAAATAAGTGTGAGAAGGCCTGAGAAGAAGGTGGAAAGAGGAGGGGAATATAAAGAAATGAACGTAACATAAAAAGAATGAAAAGAGAAAAACAGAAGAGTAAATAGAAAGAGAGGAAAAGGAATGAAAAAGAAAAGAAAGGAGAAAAACTAATGAAAAAGAAAACGAAAGAAAGAAAAGAAAGACGAAAGGGTAAAATGAAAGGAAAGGAAAGAAAACACAGAGAAATGAAGGAAATAAGTAAAGAAAAAAGGCAAAGAAAGAAAGTAAAAGAAAAAGAAATAAAGGAAAAAAGAAATGGAAAAAGCAAAAGAAAATGAACATGAGAATGAAGGATTAAAATACATAAGCAAAAGAAGAAAAAAAGAAAATAGAGGAAAAAGTAGAAAAAAAAATGGAAAGGTAGAAATAAAGAAAAAGAAGAAAGATGAGAAAAAAAAAGAAAAAAAAAAAAGAAAGAGAATTGAAATGAAAAAGAAGGAATTGACAATACAAAAATATAAACGTAGAAGGAAGATGAGATTGAAAACAAAAGAAGAAAAGAGTGAAGAAATCAAAAAAGCGAACGAAAAAAGAAGTTTAATGGCATGTCAACATTCGTGGGTTATTTAATGTCAAAGCAACCCTTGTAGAAAGACAGTAGTGGTATTATTTATTCAATAGCTGGGGGATAAGGAGGTTCATATGTAATAGCCCGATTAGGGGAAAGAAGAATATAATGAAGGTAGAGAAAGAAAGGAAAGAAAAGAAAAAATGGCATATTTTAAGACGTCTTAAAATATCTATATTTTAAAATATGTCTTCAAAATGTTTTTATTCTTTAGACATGTCTTCAAAATGTCTTTATTCTTAAGAGATGTCTTCAAAATGTCTTTATTCTTAAGACATTTCTTCAAAATGTCTGTATTCTTAAAACATGTCTTCAAAATGTCTTTATTCAGAAAAGATGTATTCAAAATGTCTGTATTCTTAAGACATGTCTTCAAAATATCTTTATTCTTAAGACATATCTTCCAAATGTCTGTATTCTTAAGACATGTCTTCAAAATGTCTGTATTCTTACGACATGTCTTCAAAATGTCTTTATTCTTAAAATATGTCTTCAAAATATCTGTATTCTTAAAACATGTCTTCAAAAAGTCTTTATTCTTAAATGATGTCTTCAAAATGTCTGTATTCTTAAAACATGTCTTCAAAATGTTTTTATTCTTTAGACATGTCTTCAAAATGTCTTTATTCTTAAAACATGTCTTCAAAATGTTTTTATTCTTAAGACATATCTTCAAAATGTCTGTATTCTTAAGATATATCTTCAAAATGTCTGTATTCTTAAAACATGTCTTCAAAATGTTTTTATTCTTAAGACATATCTTCAAAATGTCTGTATTCTTAAAACTTGTCTTCAAAATGTTTTTATTCTTTAGACATGTCTTCAAAATGTCTTTATTCTTAAAACATGTCTTCAAAATGTTTTTATTCTTAAGACATATCTTCAAAATGTCTGTATTCTTAAGACATATCTTCAAAATGTCTGTATTCTTAAAACATGTCTTCAAAATGTTTTTATTCTTTAGACATGTCTTCAAAATGTCTTTATTCTTAAGACATGTCTTAAAAATGTTTTTATTCTTAAGACATATCTTCAAAATGTCTGTATTCTTAAGACATATCTTCAAAATGTTTTTATTCTTAAGACATGTCTTTGGTTGGTTGGTTGGTTATGTTTTATGACATTACTCTTGATGGTTATAAAATCTTGTTTATACATATATATCAAATATACATGATTTGTAGATAAATAGTTCGTAGGTAATATTATTTTAAAATGAGCCAGAGGTCATTTGTTTACATACAGTTAAATGGTTTCAAATATTGCAATGTAATATTCAATTTAACATTAAGCATTTGTTCGCCCACAGTCAAATGGTTTTCAGTATTGTAAATGATTAAATAGATCTAATTGACAGATAGGGCCCACACTGGTACTACCACTCCGGGTCAGAGTGGACCTGGGTCTAATGACAATGAAGGGGTACTCCACATTCTCCAAAGCTCCAGGACTGTGACCTCATCATCAGATTGTTTAATGCCATATCCAGAATACTTGTTGGGAACAGAGGGTGTTGCCCCTCTGCAAAGATGCAGTCGGTGTATTCTACAGCCCCAGTTATGTCTTTAAAGATGTCTATATTCTTAAGACATGTCCATATTTTAAAAAAATGCTTCCTAAAACTGGTTATGACTAAAAAGAACATTATCGAGTGCGTAAATGTGCTCAAGTTAATTTCTTTTTCTCCCCTCAACACATCCTTGTATCCTCACACGTACACACTCATCTTTTGTACACAAACTATATCTTTGTTCATTTTTTAACTTTAATAAAGTTTTCTATTATATAATAATAATTAAGTTCTTTGGATTTTTTCCTACATGGAAACTGAGCATTGGTATTTAATAGCTCTAATAAAAATCTCGCTACCAGGTACCGTCTTTTCTGGTTTACGGTTACATAGAAATTTATGAATTTTTGCAATATATGCATAAAGAAAAGGTGACTGAAAGAAAGAAAAAGACAAAGAAAGAAAGAGAGAAAGGAAAAGAAACAGAGACACTTAAAAAGAGAGAGAGAGAGAGAGAGAGGGGGTAAAGAAAAGAGAAAGCGAGAGATAGATAAAGAAGGAAGTAGGAGAAATAGAGAGTGAAGATAAAGAGGGAAAGGAGCAGTGAGAGATCGTGATAATAGTGTAAGAAAGTAGAGGAAAGAAAATAAAAAGTCGAAAAAAAAAAAAGACAAAAAGAAAGAGAACGAAACTGAAAAGAAAAAAAAAAAGAAACTATAAAATAAATAAATAAATAAATGAAGCCTCTTAAGAAAGAAATCTAAAAAAGGCCAAAAATACATTGATGACAAAGTTTTTATTTGTATAAAAACGTGTTGCTTTTAATGACCTTTTTGACCCTGGTATTTTCCGCCTCATTACTTCAGATGTCAAAGACACGTGACCAAAAGGCTGCTTTATTTGACTCGTATTTAAATACTCAGTAATGAGCTGAACAAACAGAATTTCTAATTTGACTACTTTTAAAATTCATTTTATTTTATTTTGGAAAAAGACAGAAGCCGATTTTTCAGATGATACGAACTAAAGATCTATTTATTTATTCATTTATTTATTTTTATTTTAGACAATAAATTCCTCGTCACAGTAAAAATCACTTTTTTTTTTAATTTGAAAGAAAAAAAAAAGAAACCTTTTAAATTGTAACTGAGATTTATTCATTTACGAATATTAAGAGAGAATAAATTTATGGTTTTGTGGTACTATAAAAATAATAAAATAAAAAAAGAAATAAAATTAAAAATTAGAATAAAATAAGCAAATAAAAAAATCGAATAAAGAATATAAATTTACATTTTTCCTATTAAGGAATTTTTGTCACATGACCTCTAGGTTTCGAATTACTGGTCAAGGTCCCCGCTCGCGTTCTTTTTTCCTGCTCGTCTTTTTATCGCCAGCTTCACTCGAGGAAGGACACTTTTCTCAGCAGGTTATAGAACCCAGAGATATCAATGTAGCACACAAGCATCCCAACATAGTGACACGTTGACTGGTACCTAAATTACGCTAACACATCACACAAAAGAAACTAAACGGTTAATACAGCGAAGATTTCCTTCTAAAGAACATAAAATAAAACGGTGTGTTAGCTTCTTTATTTTGTGAATTGCTTTCATTTTACCAACGCGTAACACACACACACACACACACACACACACACACACACACACACACACACACACACACATGATTGCTCCATACACAAACTGTAAAATGCATAGTGTGGGCAATAACTTGGTCTTTTTACTTTTCAAATCTCTGGACTTTTATTTCACTGGCCCAAGTATCTGTCGAAGTTTCGGCAAATAAATCAGTCGATTTTCTTAAATGAGGAGGTAGGAAATTAGTTATATATATATATATATATATATATATATATATATATATATATATATATATATATATATATATATATATATATATATGTGTACGAGTGTGTGATTGTGTGTAGGGGTGCAGACGTTTATCGTTAATGCATGCTATTTTACGTATTTCTTTTTAAACGAAGTTGTCGTTGGCCTTTGAAGAGTTGGTTGATGTGAGTTCAAAGACTAGTTCACACCATTATTCAAATTAGTAGAGAAAATGAAAATTAACCTTGTTCATATTCTATGAATAAAAAAATTGCAGCAATCTTAAAATGGCTGGTGACACAGGCAAAAAAGCTCGAAGCACTGAATTTTTCAAACGAATCCTATGGATTTACATTCCTTTAATTTTTATAATTTAGTGCATTCGAAAGATTGTCTTCATCTTCATTGTTATACTCGCAACGTTTCGGCCAATGCGTCCTTCAGCCTTCTTCATGTGTTTCATGTTGAACTCGGGTGCCCACTCAGAACTTCGGACTGAATAGTTTTCAATCAAACGCCTGCATCTCTTGCGCTATGTGTCATGCTGGACAGCACAACGGTTATAGGCGTTTGGTTGAAAAGTGTTTCTAAATAAAATCATCTGGAGGTCGTAGGTTCAATCCTGACAACAGGTAAATAATAATAAATACTTACTATAGCTCAACACTTGTACCTGGTCATGGTTAACAGAATTAGAAAAATCTACCCGGCCATTGGCCTAATGAGTAGAGTGTTCACAAATGGTCAGGGAGACCGGTGTTCAATCCCAGGTCGAGTCATACTAAAGACTCAAAAAATGGTACTTGATGCCACCTTGCTAAACATTCAGCATTATAAGGTAAGGATCAAGGGTAAAGTGGAGCAACCCAGAGAATGGAATAGTGCCCGCCCCTACACCTCGGTGTAGTAGGTATTGAAAAGGGAGCCTTCAGGTCACCCTCGACTAAGGTCGCCAACTATACTTTACCCCGTAGATTAAATAATAGGGTAACCTAAGAAATGTAGGTAAATAATTACGCTCCCTTATATTTAAACAAGAAAAACCTTTAAAAAGTAATATATATATATATATATATATATATATATATATATATATATATATATAATCAAAAAAAGAAAATGATTTGTCGGGAAAATCAAAATCAAAATCAAACGAGTTGCAATACTGACTGTCGAATAAAAAAACCCGAATAAGTCACAATACAATGAATATTGGGCGCCTCGGGTGGCGTAATGGTTAGCAAGCTAGACAAGTAAACCTACACGAGTGAGTTCGAGTCTCATTGGGTGCCCCATTCATATGGCCTTGTGCCACATCTAAGCAAAAAAAAAAGCTTTGTAAATTACCACAATACAATGAATATTGAAATGTACGTTTAAATAAATGCAACTATCTTGGATTGTATTAATGACGCTGAATACAAACTAGGCTAATTATATAACTAAAAGACCAGAATTCTTTATATGATCTAAGATTTGAATATAACACCCCTTGAATGTTCGCTATCATGAAAAAACAAAACAAAACAGTCTCTCCCTCTCAATCCAAATCCAACATGACTTTGTGTATCAACTAGAATGGTAGCAATCTCTACGGATGCTTTCTTCTAGCTTCATAACTGCACAAAGTTTTTCTGTGTACATCTTTTCCTTAAAGTAACCTCACCGGAAGCCGCCATTGGGGTTAGATTTGAGGATTTGGAAGGCCAATGATATCACCAAATTCAGAAATGAGGTTTCCGGGGAAATAATCTTGAAGAGTTGTAATTGTCAGTCGGGCTGTATGACTAGTGGCACCGCCCTTTTGTTGTAATTCTGAAAGGAAAAAGGTATTGAGTGTATGGTTGGAGCGTTCCACAGTAACTGTGACAGCGGCACCAAATTCGTCTTCAAAAATATAAGGAGCAATGAAGCACTCATGAGTCAGGTTAGGTTAAGTTATTTGGTTTAATGGCATATCAATACTTGATGATTATTTAATGCTAAATCCTGTATATATATATATATATATATATATATATATATATATATATATATATATATATATATATGCTCCCCATGGGGGTTGAGCTCTCTGGCGAAGGAATTGTCGGCCACCGTTAGCGTTATGCAAGGCTCTTCGAAAGAATTGAGCTCTCTGGTAGCCGATAGGGTATGAAAAAATGTAAACAAAGGCTGCTGCTGCTGTTTGCTAAAATATAAAATACCTAAAAATTCCCGTAGCCAACGTAGCCTGCTTGTGGCCGAGTGGTCTGAAGCTTAGTCTATCGTAAAGTTGGACGGGTTTCGGCTTCGAGCGTCCTGCGTGTCTAGCCACACTGAAGAGTTCTGATAGAACGAAACAGTCTGTCTGTGGATGACTATATATATATATATATATGTATGTATGTATCATCTTTAAGAGAATAGTTTGTAGGTAATATCATTTTTAAACGAACGAAAGCTCATCTAATCCTAATTCTATTTGATAATAATCATTTGTTTGCACTCTGTTTCAAGAATTATTATTTACTATTAGTAATTAGATTCATCAAGTATTCTTATCAGATATAAAAATTTGCATACAGCTGTATTGTTTCAAATAAATAATTATTCTGAGCAAAAGATTAAATTGACCCATGTAAGCGGCCCTAACAGGTACTACCACTCCAGGTCAGAGTGAACTTGAAAGTAATGGTAATGCAGGGGTACTCCACATTCCCCAAAGCTTCAGGACTTGGGCCTCACCATCAGATGCAGTTTAGTGTCATATCCCGAACACTCGTTGTGGGGGAGGGTCTTACTCCTCTGCAGTGATTCAGCTGGTGTATTCTACATCCTAAGCTGAGTTACTGCACACTACACTGTTATTTTTGTAGTATGAAAAAAGCCCTTCATACATGGTTTGTAGGCTTCTTTCGACCTCTTAACCAATAGTTTTGTTTGTTTACATAACTAGAAAGGTGAAAATTAGTTTCATTTGATAGAACCAAGTACCATATAAACTCGTCTTCCAATCTACACATATAGACAAACCAAACCCTTATTTGGTGGAAGCAATTTCTGACACTTTCCATGATGCTGTCTGAATTTTCTTTGTGTTGCTATTATGGCGCTTAAACTAGCTTAAACTACGTATATAATTTCTGTTGGATTTCACCACAAAACTAAGTTGACTATTTGAAAAAAAACACGAAGTCAGATGACCATGCTCTTGAAAATTAAAAATGTTTCCTATCATAATGAGGTAATATATATATATATATATATATATATATATATATATATATATATATATATATATATATATATATATATATATCAAAGTCATTAAAAGCATTATTTACGAAATGAAACAAATCAAATTCTGTATCAAACCGCAGGACAATAAAAAATTTTCAAAATCAAGTAACACAGGCTTATAGTGATCAAGTTATATCCTGAGAAAAGGTTTTAGGTAACACAGGCTATTTTTGGATGGTTTACAGACTATAGAAGTTTTTTAACCTTTCTACTCGACAGGCCACCCGACGAACAGAGGAAAATGTGACAGAAATGAGGGTTTATCAGATCCGATGGATTTTTGACGGTGAAAATGATGAATTGATATTGTTCCGTAGATTTTCAATCAGGGGAACCGACCTGAAAAATAAATATAATTGCATAAATACAATTGTCTTGACATCATCGTTATATAAGTAGCTCAGCAGTACATACGTCTTAACTAAAATTTTGAATTTACCAAAAAAATTGACGCTTCACTCTTGATACTTTTTTGTTTAGACCTTGTATTTGGAGGTTTATAAGATGAATTATTTTTAAGGGCAGTTTTGGTATGGCACTTACTCTTAACTCGCCGGGACATAAAGCTTTCGATATTCTGCTTCTCGTCCATCATAAGTGATATCAGTGCTTTTTCCGGGGAAAAAAGTTAAGATAATTGTTTGTCAGATAAGCTTGGTTCATAAACTTTATATTCCAATAAAAATTCATTATTTTCCCATCTGATGTAATTAAGAGAATTCTGAAGTTAATTGTCTTTTGGTTGAGTAGAATTTCCAAAGATCTAAACGGTTTGCCTTTTATTTTTATTCTTATTTTTATTTTTAATCTAATTCTCAGATTATTTATGTCCAACCGCCACAAACGATTTTTTCTTTCATTTTTTAGAGAAAACACAAATGCTTATCAGTACACGTTATTAAAGAAGAAAAAATAAGATAGAATGAAAAAAAAAAACAAAACAAAAAAAACCAACTTTCATATCCACTCAAAAAAGGGTGTGGGTGGAGAAGGCTTTGGTTTTTGGATACGGCAATTACATCTCTGAAGTCCCAAAGGGACCGAGAAAAAACGGCATCTCAGATAGAGGAAAATTTTTTTCGCAGACCTTTTTCTTTTAACAATAACTTAATGAATAACTTACAAAGATATCGACCCTAAACTCGACTCAACCAAAAGAGAGAGGCACCCCCCAACGAGTGTGCTGGATATGACACTAAACAATCTGATGGTGAGGTTCCGGTAATGCTAGAGCTTTGGAGAATGCAGAGTATCTCTTCATTGCCATTGCTTCCAGGTCCACTCTGGTCCGTAACACCTGATAGGGTCCTATCTATGGGCCAAATAGAACTAAACTGTGTACTTATGCGAAACTGAATTTCTTAAAATAAGATTGTTTTGACAATTAGACTGTGTACTTATGCTAAACTGAGCTGTATGAAATAGAACTGTTTATTTGTATGAAAATAGATTTGGCATTGAATAACCTGCAAAGGTTGATATGCCATAAAATCCAAACAAAGAAACAAACAAACAAATCAACCAAAAGACAATTTACCTCTGTAGTCATTTATAAGAGATAAATTGATAGATATGACCGAGAGGGAAAATCCTAACTGAGATAGATAGATAGATCTATTTTTGATACGGCAATTACTTTCTTGATATCCGAAGGGGAAAAATAGCATCTTAGATAAAGGAATTTTTTCGCAAGAAAACTCCAGAACGTCTTCTTTTAACCGTAACTTACAAGGATATCGAGACATCCTCTCTCGACTCAGAATAAGATTCTTTGTTGATTCATTCTGGAATTTTCATCGTTTTTTTTTTCGTTAATTGTTCAAATTACTGGTCAACTCCTTTGCTTCAGTACTGATAACAATAACAACTCTGTTTCAAGTCGGCATCTGTCCATAAAATAAGGTTCGCATATAACATTTGAAAAATTCGACTCGAATTGGATTTTACCTCAAAATCAAATTTCCATGACCAATGGGTGAAACACATGGAATCCTGGAGGAAGTGACTATATATATATATATATATATATATATATATATATATATATAATACTACGCACACGCTATTTCAAGCTTCAACCGTCATGATAGTAAGGGTCTAGAATATACCGTCTTCACCCCCAGCAGATCATTGAAAGTCTAATTCTGAAGCTGAGAGGGGTGTAGAGGCTCCCCTTCGCTACCATTACCACCACATCTACTTTGAGTCGGAGCGGTTGTAGTTGTTAGGGTCCCATCTATGGGTAAACTAGATCTGTTTGGAAATTTAGCATTAGATACGAGTACTTGAAACCATATCTGTGAAAAATTATTATGTTACTCCCTGAAAGTTTTCCCACCAGCGTTAGCTGATGGCCTTTCACAAGAGTTTGAGTGATAGCAAGTCTCCTCAAGTCTCCAGGACACTTGCAAGTAGTTAATATTAGTTAGGAATATTTGAAACAATATCATTATGTACAATTATTTATAGAAATGATTTTTACTTGAAGCTATATTTGTTAAAAGATTATTATCATTTAACTCTTTGCGAGCTTTTCCCTCCAGATAACGCTGGTGGTCTATCACTGGAGTCTGAACGACAGCAAGTCTCCTCAAGTCTCCAGAACACTTGCAAGTAGTTAATATTAGTTAGGAATATTTGAAACAATATCATTATGTACAATTATTTATAGAAATAATTGTTACTTGAAGCTATATTTGTTTAAGGATTATTATCATTTAACTCTTTGCGAGTTTTTCCCACCAGCGTTAGCTGGTGGTCTATCACTGGAGTCTGAACGACAGCAAGTCTCCTCAGGTCTCCAGGACATTTCTAAGTATTCTAGCCGATCTTAACCATTCGTTGGTCAGAATGGTCTTAATTGTTCCTCTGATTTCCAATTCCTTCAGTCTTTTTTCCAGGCCTTTGGAAACCATTCCAAGTGCACCAATACAATTGGTATCACCGTCACCCTCATGATCCATAGCTTTTTTGATTCTCTGGCAAGGTCCAAGTATTTGTCTATCTTTTCATGTTCTTTGATTTTCACTTTGTGGTCCGGTGAGACGGTGAAATTCACAAAATGGCAAGTTCTTTTTTTAAGACTGACTTCGGTACTAAATAATTCAGAAGAGTTGCCATGTCTTAAAACCAACGAATGAACAGCTAAAAGCTTAAATTGCCAACTAGTAGGTGGTACTGCCCAGATTACAGAGTACTGTTTTAAACCAACCCTCAAGCCTTTCACGCACTCCTCGTCTTTTGCATCTCCAAGGTAGGCTTATCAATACGAACCGAGTTAAAATTTCGGCTCAGGCTGGTTACGTTCTCTAGACGCAAATACTCTAAGGAAAATGAGGGTGGGGGTGTCCTCGTAGTGCAAGGGTTAACGCGATAGACTGCAGAATTGTAGTAAGCGACTTCGTACTCCAGTCGCGCTATTACGTTCACTTTCGGGCAAATACCCTTAGGAAAGGTATAAATCCCCTTATCCTCCCAGCTATGAGTTAAATAGTACCACTACTGTTCTTCTAGGAGAATGGCTTTGGCATTAAATAACCTACAAAGGTTGATATGCCAGTAAACAAAGAAACCAAACCAAACCATCTAAGGAAAGCAATGAATCCACTTCTATCTTATCTCTGTCCCATAGCCAGTCATTTTGAAAATGTCTTGTCACCAGCACATCAAGATTGATAAAGAAAAAGAAAAGAAGTGAACACGTGTAAAAAAAAACCTACTTTCCCATAACAACTTTACTCTCTCAGGTAATAGTAAAAGTGTAAAACTATTACACCCATTGTCAATCTTGACATGGCCCAGCCAAACATTCTCTGATACTGACCGGGTTTAGAGGCGGTTATTCAACCTTACACTTACATCTTGAGTTTTTTCCTTTCGCCGAAAACCTTTACAAGTATCTAATATCTGATGTGGACGAAGTGACATCTTATTCTCGGAATTTGGTTGGGGGATAAGTAGAAAAATGGGGAAGTGGTTTTTTTTTGCAACTATCCCCCACCAGCCCCCAGTGGTCTGCACCGTCACCACTGAATGAAGGAGTGCCTTGTATATTCGGCCAGGAGGACTTCCTTGAAAGCAGTGAGTCACAGATCGAGAAAAATAACATTTAACATCCGGAAGGATATATATATATATATACAGAGAGAGAGAGAGAGAGAGAGAGAGAGAGAGTGTGTTACTGGTATATTTATGTGCGTGTGTGTTAGGCAGCAGCCGCAGCAGCAGCCGCAGCATTCTTACATGCACCTGTTCACGTTTACGTGATAACTACATCCAACTGAACGTCCCAAACCCATATACCGACTACATCTATCTATCTATCTATCTATCTATCTATCTATCTATCTATCTGTCTATCGCGAGGTAAATAAGTATTTAGTTTCCCTATTAGATCGCTACTTTATTAGTTGACGAAATTATTAAAAGTGTTATGAACGAAAATGTTTCAACTTAAAAAAAAAACAAAACAAAAAAAAAAAAACTAAGTTTATTCAATTTATTGTGCGACAAAAACGTATTCAATCACATTACCTTTAATATTTAATGTTTGTAAACATTCTAAAGACTTTACTTTGTGAGATTGATTCTAAACACTCTCGAAGATTCCTCGAATATCCGAGGCAATTATCTACGCGTACACCATCTGACAAAATGTGGTATCTTTTCCACACACGTTATAAGAACAACGTCATCATCATGACATAACAAAAACGACCACCCTGGTCATCTAAGAGAAGTTTTCCAAATAAAAATTATTCAGTAAAAATTTAAAAGAAATCTTTTTTTTTTTATTAAGGTTAAAGTATTACTAATTTTAGCCGTATCATACAGAACTTTAAGGAGAATCAATGAATTTCTACCTATTGTAATGAATACTTGAAATTAGTAAGTATATATTCGCCTTTAAAAATCTGTACCCCTGAGAAGCAAAAGTTCAATTTACAGAAGGAGGAGTCTTCGTGTTGTAGTGCTTAACGTTCTGGACTGTGACGTCGTCGTAAGCGAGTTTGAACTTTACTCGCGATATCACGTTCACTTTCGGACAAATAACCTTAGGGAAAGTATGAACCTTCTTATGAAAGTATGAACCTTCTTCTTAGTAGCACTGCTATTTTTCTACAAGGATCGCTTTGGCCCAGTCGGCTGGGGCTGTAGAATACACTGACTGCATCTCTACAGAGGAGTAAGACCTCTCCACAACGAGTGTCTTGGATATGACATTAAACTACATCTGCTGGCGAGGCTCCAGCCTTGGAGCTTTGGAGTATATGGAGTACCCCTTCAGTGCTATTGCTTACAGATCCACTCTGACCCGGAGATAACACCTGATAGAGTTCTGTTGTAACTCATTTAAAAATGAATTTACTAAGAAACTATTCATTTACAAATCATACGTATATCCATTTAAATGTGTGCAAATAAATGGTTGATATTAAATTGTTACTGTTACCGAGTAATACTCAAATCCATGTAACTTTGTGTGAACAAATGATTAATAGTTCCCATATTTACCCAACCCCTCCGCTCAGGCAGGATATGACACAAGGTCAATTTTTAAGCGGAGTTTAACAGGTTTGAATTCAGAGTTTTCCTCCTCCTTGACTAGTTGCCTCACCAAGGCTGAAGAACCTAGTCTGCCCAACTATCTACCCATAGCTGGAGGGAGAATAATTGGATTCATACCTTTCCCAAGGGTATTAGTGCTATGTGAAATGCAATCAGTCTCGTCGAGGATTTGAACTCGTGTTGCCGTGTCCATTTCCTACGACGATAACCATGACATCACGGGCACTTAATAGTTAAAAGAATTAGATAGAAATATTTGAAACCATTTAAATGTGTGCAAAAAGAAAAAAAAAAGAGTTCAGACTCGTCTAAAAATGTTATCAACAAAATATGTTTCCAAACCATACAAATTTAATTTATGTATAAACAGAATTTGGCATTAAATAACCTACAAAGGTTGATATGCCATAAAACCCAATCCAGGTCTACTTTGACCCAGAATGGTAACACCCGATACGCTCCTAAATATGAGTAAAATAGAACTGTTTGATATTTAAACTGTGTGCAAAGAGGTGGCTTGTATTAAATTGTTAGAAATAGAACTCTGACTATTTAACTGTGTGTAGATATGTAACAGATGTCTAATTAAATTGTTAGTGATACATAGCAAAACGTGGAACCATTTAACTGTGAACAAACGAATAAGTACGGTTGAATAGAATTATTTGTATTAGATAACAATACTTGAAACTCTGTGTGCCTAAATTAAATTATTGGTATTGTATAACAATACTTGGAACAATTTGACTGTGTGCTAATGAATGAATAGTGTTGAATAGAATAATTACTGTTAAATAGCAATACTTGCAACCATTTCACTGTTTGTAAAACAAATGATTAATATTGAATAGAATTATCTGTGTTAGATAGTAATAATTGAAATAGTGTAGAAACAATAGTAATACTTGTGTGCAAACAAATTAGTTGTAACCCATTTGAAAATGTAATTACCAACAAACTATTCCCTTTCACACCATATGTATATTTATTGAAACGTGTGTAAACAAATGACTGTTGTAAATTTTTCTTTTTTAAGTAGAGGAATATATTGTGAATTGAATTACCACGACCAGAAAATCTAGCGAACACTTGAGCGCGACATAAAGCTGTACAGCGTTTCTGTATGTCGCGCGCAAGTGTTCGCAGGATTTTCTGGTCGTTAAATTGTTACTGTTACATAGCAATACCCAAAACCATTTAACTGTGAGCAAAAAAAAAAAAAAAAAAAAAAAAAAAATTGAGCTTAAACTCGTTTAAAAACGTTATCAACAAAATGTATTTGCAAACCATACATAATTTATATATATGTATAAACAGGATTTGGCATTAAATAACCTACAATGTTTGATATGCCATAAAACCCAATCAAACCAAACCAAGGATCACTTTGTCAATAAATAACTGTTGTTGGATCATCCTTATTTCGATACAATGGACTCTTCCAATAAACATATAACATTTGACTGTAATCCACCCAGAGAGTTTGGTAGCAATAGCTCCACTGGCGACATTCTATTACTTGTTTTCTGTTATATATAACTTTTTTCTTCTAAGTCCGTGTTTGTCTTATTTTTTTATGACATTTCTGAGGACATAGCAATAACCAACGAAGATTGATATGCTATTAAAAACAAAGAAACCGAATCAGTTAGCAGAAAACTCTTTCCATAATAAAATGATATGACACTTCCCGACAAAATATGGCGTAAATTTGGTTACTAACTAAAGTCAGAGAATGTACGTTGCGTTCAGCTACTTTGATGAAAAAGAAAGAGAGTCAATTCTTGAAGGGTCTTTCGATATATTTTGCCCGCAGTAAATATTGAATTTAAAAATTTTTGCTTCAATTGAATTCATTACCTATTAACATAACACTCAAAAGATGAAATTAATATTGATAATTTGCAAAGAGAAATTATCATAAACAAATGCAGTGTAAACTTATTCGAAATTGGAAATTTTTTTTCTGAACGCTTCACTCTGAGATTAATAGCCAACACAAACACTCGATAGCCCAGTCGGCTGTGGTTGAAGAATACACCGACTGCTTCTCTGAAGAG
Organism: Sepioteuthis lessoniana; assembly: GCA_963585895.1. Lineage (NCBI taxonomy): Eukaryota > Metazoa > Mollusca > Cephalopoda > Myopsida > Loliginidae > Sepioteuthis > Sepioteuthis lessoniana. Next base: position 34,309,757 of record OY757936.1, on the reverse strand, counting down.
GAGTAAGACTCCTCCAAAGAGTGTCCTGGATACGACACTAAACAATCTGATGGTGAGGCTCCAGTAATACTGGAGCTATAGGGAATGTGGAGTACCTCTTTATTACCCTCGCTCCGAGGTCCACTCTGACCCGGAGTAGTAGCACCTGATAAGGGTCCTATCTATGGGTCAAATAGAACTAAACTTTGTACATATGCTAAACAGAATTGCTTGAAATAGAACTATTTTTGTATGCTAAACTGAATTATTTGAAATAGAACTATTTTGACATTTAACTGCGTGTAAACAAAAACTATATTTATACGAAACTGAATTGTTTGAAACTTTTATCAAAATGACTTAATTCGGCGTTAAATGACCCGAAAAGGGTTGATACGCTGTAAAACAAAACAACTAACCAACAAACCTTTGAAAAAATTCAGTCGACATTTCAGAGATAATGAGATTCATTTAATCTTAAATTACTATAAATTATCTTTAATTCCAGCGGTCGGTTAATCTGTTGGTGTTTAATGGCATATCAACCCTTATGGGTTATTTCAAGTCAGATCTATTTTTATATATACGAGTTGTCAGCGAATAGTTTGAAGGTAATATTTTTGTTTTAAAACAAATTGTTAGCACACAAGACAAAATTAATTGATAATTTTTGCTTCATAAGCGTATGCTTTGTAGATGATCCTGTTTTTTTTAGTATTTTTTCATATATGTTCGATTGAGGTTTGCAATTCTGTAGTCAGTTTTAATATCCATATTTTCTACACTATAGGATATATTTAGGGTTTTGGTTGATCTTTGACAGTTGCACTGTTTTTGTTTATTTGTATGGTCTTGTTTAATACTAGTTTTTGTGATTTTATTCTTGTTGTTGATGCGTCTTTGACTGTGATGAGGCGTTTGATATTTTCCGCTGTTTGTGTTAATTCCAACTGTAAGATTATAGAAATGTTATTTGCTTACCATGACAAATTTTTCAGGACAGCCCAATGCCTAAGAGATGAAATTGTTTAAGAAGATTTTGCAGGAAAAGTAAGAAAGAACTTGATAAACAATTTAATCTTCACGTGGTTATAATTGGCGAGGTTTTTTAACGACGTAGTGCAACATGTCAAATAGGCTGAGAACAGAGACTTCTCATAAAATCTCTTAGGGTGCTTACTAGAGGATCGTTGACTAAACTAACAAAAATAGTGTCGATCAGTCGGGGAAGAACGGAAAGGGAGTTTATGAGTAAAATTCCACCACCTCTAAACCGTAAAGCTCTTGTGGCTCAAACAGTAAGAGCATTTGTCATACATATGTCTCTTTTATGGGGAGCAGTTATCATACATATATGCCTTTTATGGGGAGCAATTGCGATACATATATCTCTTTTATGGGGAGCAGTTGCCCCACATATATGCCTTTTATGGGGAGCAGTTGTCATACATATATCTCCTTTATGGGGAGCCCGCTTAGCGTAACGGTGTAATGTCGTAGGAAATGGTATCGACGATCCAAGCTAAGGGTAAATAGTAGGGCAGACAGGGTTCTTTAACCTTGGAAAGGTAACCAGTCTAAAAAAAAAGAAAACACTGAATTCAATACGGCTTTATACTGCATAAAAATATTAATCTTATGTTACATCCTGCCCTTAGTGGAAGTGTCTTTTATTTCTGTATGACAATGTACGGTAGTTGATCTACTGACTGAGCTAAGGTCACTAATATACTTTTTGTTTGTTTTTTTGTTGTTTAATGGCATATCAGCCTTCTTGGGTTATTTAATGCCAAATTCATCCTTCTAGAAGGACAGTAGTGGTACTATTTAACCCATAGCTGGGAGGATAAGGGGTTTATACTTTTCCTAAGGGTATTTGTTCGAAAGTGAACACTAGTATACGGAACCCTGGAGGAGTCACATCTATCTATCTATCTATCTATCTATCTATCTAAATGGATAAATAAAAAAATAGCAAAACTTCGACCGGGTAGAGATAGTATTGTTTCGAAGGCTGCGTACCACATGACCCTGTTTTTTCTTGTAAGTGAGGTAGATTAAAACGCGGCCTAACATTGCAATTCTAACTTCCGCTTTTATGAATTTGATGACATTGGCAAAAAAAAAAAGAAAAAAAAGAAAAAAGAAAAATAAGACAAAAAATAAAATCCTAAGGGAATGAGAACTGACATGACGCGATGTCATTTTGAATATCCGCCATATTTATTTAGAGAATATATATATATATATATATATATATATATATATTCTTTATATGGACAGCATATTTTTAATTCTTTTTCTCTCTTTCTACAACTGTTATTGTGATTCTATCTATCTATCTATTTATGTTTGTTTGTTTGTCAATTCCTCTCTCTCTCTCTCTATATATATATATGTATATCTCAGATCTATCTATCTATCTATCTATCTATCTATCTATCTATCTATCTATCTATCTCAGCTAATGTCTTCTTGTTTTTCCTCTTCTATAATCAATTTCTTTATACCTCATTTTCCCACCTTTTTCCTTTCTCCACCCATCCACTTCTCTCTTTCGCTTTGTTTGGTTTGCCTTCAATAGCAGCTGCTTGTAATTAAAAAGTCCACTAAGTTACGTGTAGGTATTTCCCCATCTTCGGATTCACTTAACAAGAAATCTTTATCCCTGGCTGTGAGGATCTAATTGATGGAATCATCCACCTTTACCCTCGCGCTACCCTTTAGCCTTGTCTGATCATTTTAAACCTTGAAAGGTTTCTATTTTGTCTTTTATGGTGATATTAAAAATCAGATAAAGGCCGCTTTAATCGTTGAAGTTAGAATAAAAAATGTCAACTTTGAAAAGAAAAGTTGAAACTTTATAGTTAAATCACGGTGATCGTAAAGAATTTGGAGCGAAGTTAAATCCAGGTCCAAGATGGAAGCGTTTTTTTCTTGAGGAAACAACTTTCTTCATACTAGAGTGTAGGGTGATGATTTGATGTTCTGGGGTTGGGAAATTCGAGATTTACTTTTAGAAGAGACTTCTGATTTCAGTTCCATGGGAAAGTAAGTTTTTTTGCCACTTGCTTTTTAAATCCATCAAATTACTCCATGAATTAGATACTCCACTAAAAGAAAAAAAAAACAAACCAAAAAACAAAAAAAAACAAAAAATAATCTATCACATCCTGCATATTTTATTTTCTCACTTTTATTTTTGCAGTGAAGAACTTTCATTCTAACCAGAAGTGTGGCCGGCTTCTAAAGTTGGTAATTTACAAAGCTTTTTTGCTTAGATGTGGCCGTATGAATGGGGCTCTCAATGAGACTTGAATTCATACGTGAAAGTTTCTTGGCTTAGCTTGCTAGCCATTTTACTAACAGAGGCGCCCTGGCCGGTTTCTAAAGTTACATGGTTTGGTTTAGTTGTGTTTCACGGCATATCAACCCTTGTAGGTTATTTAATGCCAAATGCTGTTTATATATATCTATTATATGTATGACTTGTAAGCGAAACAGTTTGTATGTAACATTATTTTTAAACGAACCAGAACTCATTTGTTTGCACACAGTTAAATAATTTCAAGTATTGTAATCAAATACTGATAATTTCATTTGCACGCAGTTAAGTTGTTCAAAGACTTGCTTTGTCATACTATTAATTTAATTTAACATCAGTAATTTGTTTTCACACAGTTAAATGGTTTGAATTATCATTAAATTATTAGATATTTCTCTTTGATGGGACCCTAACACGTATTACCACTCCGGGTCAGAGTGGACCTGAGAATAATGACAATGAAGGATAGCTCCACATTACCCAAACCTTAGAACTGGATCTTCAACATTAAATGTAGTTAAGTGTCATATCCAGGAGACTCGTTGGGCGAGGTGAGGAATATTAGCAAAATATATACCAATATCAGCACATTATAAAAAATGCACGCTAATATGACACTTTTTAGAATATATTTGAAAACAATCTTTTTGAAGGAAATTAGTTAAAACTAAACATTCCTAATGCCATCTCATTTTGGCTAACCCAATAAGGGAGAATGTTGTCATAAAAGAGGATGGTTCTCATGTAAACTTAATATTAAAGTCTCGCATGACTTTTAAAATAACTTGTACAAATTCTGTCTCATGCTGATGATTGCTTAAAGAAGGAATAGAATCAGTTCGTCGTAATTTTTAAAACACGCTTATCTGGGTTTCCTGTGTTACAACGTGTAAAATTGCCCCCTCGGCAGTGTGGACGAATTCCTAACAGACTCGTATCACAGTCTGTCTTAAGCACCAACACACTCAACACCAAGAAGAAGAAGAAGAAGAAGAAGAAGAAGAAGAGTGTGTACAAACAAGTGACCAAACACGGTCTATTTACCCAATCCTAATTATGCAACGCACATACGCTGAAGCAAAATTTCCTTGTGCAACATTTTGATAATATTAGGGAAATCTTGGAAGTTTATTATATCCCTATAATAGTTGTGCAAGCGGCCAATTGTTGTATACCGTTTTCAAATCTAAAAAAAAAGAACAAAAAACACAGCGTTGTATTAATTAATAGCGACAAGAATATGAAGAAATGATTTATAGAAGTAATAATAAAGTTCTGATGTCGTTTAAAAGACATTATTTTTTAAATTGTTACACATGATTTTTAATATCAATTTTGGTACACATTTTTTTTACTTTTTATCTTCGAACTTGTTTGAATACTTTATATTCTTCTTCTTCTTCACAGTCGGATAAAAAATGCTGACCAGTACAAAATATCTTAAAACAACCTGAAATATTAGTGTATTGATTAAGCTTAGTTTAGTTTGATACAAGGCTGTCATAGTTGGGTGCATCGAAAGAATCGAACGACCAAGGAGACAAATTCGTTAAGTATCACTCCACAATATTTCCAGTTTTTCTTTCTCCTAGACTGGTTACCTAATAAGACGAAAGGACCCAGTCTAACCTAATATACAACCATCAGAGGGATTCATGCTTTCCCCAAGTGTATTTAGCTCGAAATAAAACGCAAACAGGACTGAAGAATGTATCGGCCGAAACGTTGTGTTAACAACATCAATAATTCATTGTAATAGTAGTAGTTGTGCTCTGAAGTCGTTCTGTAGAAATGAAAAAGTGACGAATTTTTATATTTTATGGTTGAAATATCGTGATATTGCTCAGGATTCTTGTGCATAGAACACTGTAGAGTCAGTGCCAATTTTCAATATATTTTGAACAGCAGTCTTAATACTTTTGGCGTAACATAGGATTGTGCAAGGGAAGCACTCCCACCCCATACTCACTAGTATAAGCACCATACGACTTTTTTTTTTTGTTTCCAAAAGGGTAAGAAATTGGAAGACGTGGTGAACATAAAAAGACGTGGTGAACATAAAAAGACGTGGTGAACATAAAAGACGTGGTGAACATAAAAAGAAATATGATTCACGACTTCACACTGCATCAAAATAGGAGTTTTAGACGTGCTTCGACCAAAGGGAAAATTGCTGGAATAAGTGCTGGAATAAGTGCGTTGACTGACAAAAAGTCTGTTTTCATTTCGGTCTTTTTAAAAACAGATTCAGTCTAATTACTTCTGGAACACACCTCATATTTTGAAGAAAATGAATGTATCACTCATTATTTCTTTCTATCTTGGTAAATACGGCTTTAGTCTTGATACATTTTGAACACATCTCTTACCTTCACAGACATTTCAATAACCAAATTAATCGACAGAACCGTGGGAATATCAGTTTACAATTTAATACAAATACCAAATTGTCTGGAAAAAATACCGAACCTGATAGCGTGAGAGTAAATATTCATCATCATTATTGAAAGTGTAATAAACCATTTCTGAAAACGCGCGTGCGCGCGCACACACACACACACACACAATATATATATATATATATATATATATATATATATATAAGATATTATTCAATCCAGTAAATCTGGGATAGGGAATCTGGACCAATAAAATATTCAAAAATAGAATATTGATTTATATAATCCCGGTCAAGAAATAGATTTATTATCTTAATGTGACCGATTGTTTATATATATATATATATATTGAAGCGCATAAGTATTGGATACATGTTATTTTCTGTTATAACTCTAGTTTATGTTCACCATTTTGCCTGATATTTGGTAATATCTCGTAAAGTTGTTTTAGTTGTATGTGGAAGGAAAATTAAAAACTTATGGTTGAATCCATTTTTTTTTATCAAAGTTCGAAATTACCTTATATATTGTATTGCATATAGTAGTCGAGCTCTAGTTCTGGAGAGCTGTAGAGTGTGAAGTACTCCCTCATTGTCATTACTCCTGATTCAGAGCAGTCGTACCTATCAGGGTCCAATCTATGAGTCAAATAGATCTCTCCATATATGATGAGCTATATTTGTCTCTCTCTCCCACCAGACAGGACTTGACACAAGGTCGATGACCTGATGGTCGATTATAGTGGGGATTTAGGGGAGGGGATGATCGGGCATGAACCGAGGCTTGAGCCCTTCTTGACTATGCTGGTCATCAGCCCATTTAGTGCAATGTAGGCCTGATGAGCCGAGCAGGACATGGACCCAAATCTGGGTCCAGGCACGTATGCCTAATTTTAAGTTAAACTGGACAGCAAGGTCCAGTGCTATACAAGGGTGACAAAGGTGTCTGGTGATATATGATGAGCATTCGATAGGAATACTTGATGTCATATAATTTCAGATTATTTGGGGCGAGTCACAGTGACATAGTGGTTTACGTGCTGGATTGAAACATTGTTCTAAACGAGTTCAAACTCAAGTCCTTTTGGACTGATGTCCTTGGGAAAGGCATGAACCTTCTTATTCCCACAGCTATGGTTTAAATAGTACCACTACTGTACTTATACAAGGATGGTTTTGGCATTAAATAACTCGTGAAGGTTAATATGCCATTAAACAGAAGTCGGATCCTGTAAATTATTTGTATTCAAAAGTCACTTGAAGCTATAATTGTTTACTAAGGATTATTAGTAGTTACTTGAAATCATAAACTGTGTGCAAACAAATGACTATGATTAAATAGAAATAATTACTTGAAAGCATATAATTATTAGTATTAGATAGGAATACTTAAAACCATACAACTGAGTGCGAATTATTTGTATTACTTGGGGATACTTGATTTCGAATAACCATGTGCAAAAATTTTAAGAAACAACTATCCAAGAAAATGTAAATATAAACGAACAATGAAAACGATTCCCAAATCTCTAAAATAACGTTAGACGGGTTGACATGCCGTTAAAATCAGTCATATATTAACATAATATATTAGGTTTTATAACGGCTCTATTTCGTTTTTGTTGTATTGAGCGTCTTTTTATGGAATAATTTTTAGATATACCAAACGGATTCTCCATATATATATATATATATATATATATATATATATATATATATGCATACGGTGTCAGAAAGAGTCTACCTCGGGCTCACCTAACCGGACTAGAGATACGTAATTGGTTGATTATTTTCAAGTAGTACGTATGTTTTTAGTCTTTTCTTTTTTTATGGAATTTTTTCCAAGGTATCAGTTTGTGTAATATTTTTTTAAATTTATAAATTGTGTAATCTTGTTTTTTCTCACCACCAGAATTAAAGAATAGATATCAAAATAAAATAATATATGTGTGTGTGTGTGTGTGTGTGTGTGTGTGTGTGTGTGTGTGTGTGTGTGTGTGTGCAAGTGGCGTAACAGTTACCTTTACGAAAACTGTAATCGAGAATAGAGAAATCCACTTAAAATACCATCAAACGTCGATTGGGATTATTTTTCATACAGCTCTTAGGATAGGCATAAATTCATCTCTTTTTAATACACTCTTTCTATGGATAAAATAGCACTGACCGATATTTGGTCCTAGGTAGGATAACCAGACTAGGGAGGGCAAACTATGGACATACACGTACGCAAACAATACTAAAGCTCAGATAGACTACATCCTTATAAACAAGAAATGGAAAAATAGTGCAATGAATTGCGAGGCATACTCCTCTTTTGAGGATGTGTCCACCGATCACCGAATAGTCACGGCGAAAATACGGTTAAGCCTACGAAAAAACGCCAAACGAACAGCGACCATCAAACACTATGACTGGGCCCTATTGAACAACAGAGATATAAGAGATAAATACGTATTAGAATTAAGAAACAGATTCGAAACACTACAAGAAAAGACCGAAAAAAGTACACCAAACGACGAATATGAAAATTTCGTCAATGCGCACCTCGAGGCAGCAGCGAAATGCATTCCAACAAAACTCAAAACTAAATATAGAGTCCCATGGGAAACTTTAGCGGTGAGAGAAAAACGTGCACTAGTGAAAACAGCCTCCAAAAACTATCGAAAAAACCTAACAAACACAAATGCCTTAAAACTAAAAACGGCACGATATCAATTAGCAGGCATATATATAAAGGAACAGACAGAATACATTCAAAATCAGATAGATAAGATTAGAGACTCGGTGGAAGATAGACAATCTAGGATAGCCTGGCAAACAATAAATGAAGTGAGTAGAAGAAAGAACACAGCCAAAGCAAAACTGAAAGCAGCAAACCAACAAGAAAGAATAAAACTGTGGAAACAGCACTTCGAAAACTTACTAGGAAACCCACCGAAAATAACACAAGAACCAATCACCAGAATAATTAGCAAACAATTAGACATTAAACTAGGACCGTTCACACAAGGAGAACTCGACTCGGTTCTCAGAAAAATTAAAAATAGGAAAGCTGCAGGGCTGGACGAAATTCCCCCGGAAGTATGGAAGACCAGACAATTCGACGACATACTGCTCCGACACTGCAACGCAGTATACAATCAAAATCCGATAGATAGATGGATGAAGGGATGCATACTCCCCTTCCCTAAAAAGGGGGACCTCGGATTAGCCAAAAACTACCGAGGCATAACACTTACATCCATAGCAGCCAAAATCTACAATGCCCTACTACGAAACCGCATAGAACCCCAAATCGACAACATACTTAGAAAAAACCAAAATGGCTTCCGAAGAAATAGATCCACGACCTCACAAATATTAACCATCCGTAGAATCCTTGAAGGTGTACGGGCAAAGAACCTACAAGCGACATTAATATTTGTTGACTTTACCAAGGCTTTCGATTCCATTCACAGAGGACAGATGGAACAAATCCTACTAGCGTACAGCATACCTAAAGAAACCGTAGCGGCAATAACGATTCTCTATAGAAACACTAAAGTAAAAGTACGATCACCAGATGGAGACACAGAATACTTCGACATTGTAGCAGGAGTACTACAAGGGGACACGCTGGCTCCGTACCTCTTTATCATTTGTCTAGACTACGTACTTAGAACATCGATTGACAAAATCAAAGAGAATGGCTTCGAACTGACGAAGAAAAGAAGCAGAAGGTACCCCGCAACAACAATTACCGACGCCAACTACGCCGATGACATAGCGATACTGGCAAATACACCTGACCAAGCCGAAACACTACTGCATAGTTTGGAACGAGCAGCAGCAAGCATAGGCCTCTATGTTAATGCACACAAAACGGAATATATGTGCTATTATCAAACGGGGGACATCTCCACTCTAGAAGGAACCCCTCTTAAACTAGTAGACAAATTCACTTACCTAGGAAGCAGCGTCGAATCAACCGAAAAGGACATCGAAACGAGATTAGCGAAAGCATGGACAGCTATCAATAGGCTATCGATTATATGGAAATCAGACCTAACCGATAAAATGAAACGCAGTTTCTTCCAGGCAGCGGTCACATCGATATTGCTACATGGCTGCACTACATGGACGCTAACAAAACGGCTGGAGAAGAAGCTAGACAGCAAGTACACAAGAATGCTACGTGCAATCTTAAACAAGTCCTGGCGGCAACACCCCACAAGACACCAACTGTACGGCCACCTGCCCCTTATCACGAAAACGATTCAAGTTAGACGAACCAGACATGCAGGACACTGCTGGAGAAGCAGGGACGAACTCATAAGAGATGTACTCTTATGGACCCCCACACATGGCCGTGCAAAAGCAGGACGACCAGCACGAACATACATTCAGCAGCTATGTGAGGATACGGGATGTAGTCCTGAAGACCTACCTAGGGCGATGAACGATAGGGAGGAGTGGCGAGAGAGGGTCAGGGATATCCGTGCTACCAGCGCGATATGATGATATCATCGATGAGTATAGGAAAGTAAAGCCTATTTCTCATGTCTTACAGACATTGGCAATGGTCTGAGTGCTACAGTGGATTGAGAGAAAGCATAATGAGATGGACAATGTGGTATATATATATATATATATATATATATATACATTTTCATTAAGAAAAAACAACGAAACCAATCACAAAGGATTATAAATTTATTTCAATCCTGTTACGCATTTTTGAAATTTTCAAAAACACGAAAAAAAATTAACAGGACTTCATCAGATCAATTAGATAAAAAAACTAGAGTAGACACATGAGAGTGGGAGGGGATAGAAGAGTGGGAGGGGATAGAAGAGGGGTGAAGAGTTATCTCTTCATTGAGCCCACTTCCGTTTTAAATTTAAATTTACGGTTGGCATTGTAGTACATTTATTTTAAAACAATTTTTTAAAAAAAATTTTTTCTAGAGACTTAAATTACAGATATTTCTAATTAGATTTAAATTTTAATTAATAATCTCACGTAAAGATGCAGTAATAGATATATTAAAACAACAACAAATATTTAATTTACTTAAATATTTTAAAATTTCTAAAATTTCAAAATATCAGTTACATTTTTTATGCGTAGTACATATATATTATATGCTTTTTCATAATTTTCTATCTAATAATTTATTATATTTATTCTCAAAATTAACTCTCATTCTTAAATAAATTTATGCTTTATAAAAAAATTTTTTTTATTTATAGTTTAAATTTGGCTCTATGTCTACACCTGGCTATTAGTTCATTTCTCTTATTTAGTAAAATTTTTGGCTCAGGAAAAAGCAAAATGTGGATCTTTTCTTCAAGACATAGATTGCACCTACTATCGAAAGATTTTGGGGTACTAGATCTTTTCAATATGGACCATTGAATGTCAGGGGTTAACCCTTTATTTTTTAATCCCCAATAATGTTTTGATAGAGCAGTTTGATTTTTTTGATGCTCATGGGAAAAGGAATATTTATGATTTCCATATCTAATCTTGAAATTAGTAGAAGAAATGCCAATATAATATTTCTTATCACTTATGTCCTCTTTTGGATAAATAATAGCTTGGTATACTACATTATCTAAACTACACAAACCATTCATTGGACAATCACTTTGAGATTTACAATTACATTCTATTTTTTTACTATTAGTGTTATTATTATTTACTTGGTTATGAAATTTATTAATTAATTTATTATTATGGCTATTTATTATTTGAGAAATATTATTAGTGCAAGAATAACTTATTTTCAAGGTTTTCCTATTAAATATTTTATGCAATATATTATCTTGTTTAAAATGTTTATCTATCAGTCTCAAAAAATATTTACCTACATCTATATTGGCTAGTTTACAAAAAGGGGGGTTAAACCATATAATTTTCCTTTTTCTATTTTTTTTAACATAATTATTATTTTCTTTAGTAAATTCAGTTGTTATATTTTGTTTTAAATACCTAAAATCCTCCTTAAAACCACTATTTTTAAGGGCTTCTATATATCTTTTACTACTCTCTTTGAAAATCTTTTCATTTGCAGATAGCTTACCTATTCTTAAATTTACTGCTTTTGGGATTTGCTTGATTATATTTTTAGGGTGATTTGAATTAACATTAATGTACGATGGGTTCTGATTGGGTTTTATATATATATATGCCACATTATATATATATATGCCACATTGTCCATCTCATCATATATATATATATATATATGCCACATTGTCCATCTCATCATATATATATATATATATATATATATCATCCAACGCAAAGTCAGCCGATGGTGGAAACATTTCTATTTTAGAATTTTCTTTCTTTAATATCCATATAATTCAAAATCCAATAGCGAGCTCAATTTAGAATAATAAGTAAGTAAAGTTGGCGAACGTAGTTAAGAGGTACCCGAAGGCTCCATTTTCAATGGCTTCTACATCGAGAGCAAATAATTCCACATAAAAGAAAAACCTTTAAATATTACTTGCGATAATATTCATTTCAGCAGACCCTTTATTTTCTTTTTAAATGTTAGATCTGCATCTTCAGACAAAGAAATAATGAGAAATAAATATAATTATAATAAAATATGAATAATCTTTAAAAGTTTTTCTTTTATATGGTATATATATATATATATATATATGAAGTGAGATAATTAGATAGATAATGAAGATTATATATATATATATATATATATATATATATATATATATATATATATATATATATATATATAATATTTTGTGGTACGTTAGATACAAATAGGGTTTTTTCATTGTTAGCATGAAACTGTAGCACTCAGATCAGTGAATAGTTTTAACAGTTCTATTCATTTATAGTTGTTTTACACACACACACACACACACACACACACACACACACACACACACACACACGTGTATGTTTGTGTGTGTGTGTGTGCGGGATTTACTGCTAAAACCCTTTTAATCAGTAAAATACAGACCTCTATGATCAACTCCAGTTGGCTGGGGTTATAGAATACGCCGATTGCATCTCTGCAGCGGGAGTAAGAGCCCACCCCAACGAACGAGTGTCCTGGATAGGTGAGGCTCCATCTGGTGTTTTTGGGAATGTGAAGTACTCCTTCATGGCCATTATTTTCTGGTCCAGACTGATTCGGAGTGGTAGTACCTGTTAGGGTCATATCAATAGGTAAAACAGAACTGTTAATTAACATTATTAAATATTAAATAGAATTAGTGTTGAATAGCAATATTTGAAAACATTTAACTGTGTAAACAAATGAGCTCTGGCTCGTTTTAAAATCAATATACCTTTAATCTACTCTCTTATAGATTATATATATATATATATATCCTTTAAAAGAATTTTTTTCCTATCATTTTTTAACCAAATTTCTTATTGAAGTACTACAAATTTCAAATAGCTTACGGCCTCAACATGTGAAATTTCAAGACAGTAAATCATGAGAGGAAAAATATAGAGGGGGTAACTAGTTTTAATGAAGATTATAGATGTTAGATGTTTGATACATCAGGACAACGAGTTTATCTCTCTCTGTTGCGTATCACATCTGGTCATTAATTTTTGAATATATATGAAATCGTATATTGTATCGGTGGATCATAGTTTTGTGCGTAATGACTCGTTTAAAAATGAATGTTTGCGTGCGAGAAGTTATTAAGAGTGGAATTTCAGGAGAAAAAAGCAAACAAAATAAAACAACAAAACAAAAACAAAAAACAACAGATTGTTTGGTGTTTCGAATCATTTGAGGGAATAATTATTTGGTAACTTTATTCAGGCTTAACGAGATTAAATTAGTGGCTCAAGAAAACAACATCAACGACAAAAACCAAACAAAATAAATAAAACAAAAAATCACCAGAAACCTCAAATAAGTAAAGCAACTCCCCACCAAAAGAACAAAACAAATAAAATAACAAAATAAGAAAAAATCCTAATTCCCCCCAAACAGCAACAACCACAACAAAAATCCCGACCCCCAACATCAACAGCAATAACAACAACGACATTCAAGCTTAGTTGGATTAATTCTTCTTTTCATAAACACCTGATAAGTATTTTGAGCGTATTGTGCATTCTTGCAATCCGTTTACAGGGCCTATGAGAAGGGTTTTCAGCTGGTATATTTTTAGCCCTTGGCAGGAGAGCCTAAGAAGGCCCAGTGAATTTCTGATTGCCCTTTTTCTACCAACTAAAAAAAAGTACTTTTCATTTACTGATTAGGATTTAAAGAAGTCTTTCAGTTACGCAAGGCATTAATTTTTTTTTGAAAATTTACCCGTGTTCATTTTCAGATTAGCTATCATGTTCAATTTTGTTTTCTTGATAAAATACCCAAAAGCCGTTGACTTTTTCATATCTAAAAATAAAAATATTTTTCTGTGAAAAACTCGCAAAGAGTAGAATCTGTGCTAGCAGACAACAGAGTGAAAGTGAAGAAAGTCGAAAAGGTGGATAAATACCTGGACCTTGCTAAAGAGCTGAAAAACTATGGAACATGAAGGTGACAGTGATACCAATCATTGTTGGGGCTCTTGGAACAGTTCCTATAAACCTGGAAAGGAGGTGTCCGTGGTGTAATGGCTATCGTCGCAGGAAATGGACACGGCGACACGAGTTCAAATCCTGGACAAGACTGATTGCATTTCACATAGAACTAATTCCCTTGGGAAAGGTATGAATCCTATTATTCACCCTCCAGCTATGGGTAAATAGTAGGGCAGACTGGGTTCTTCAGCCTTGGTTAGGCAACTAGTCTAGGAGAAGGAAAACTTTGAAAATCAAACCTGTTAAACTCCGCTTAAAAATTGACCTTGTGTCATATCCTGCCCGAGCGGAGGGGTTGGTAAATAGGATAAACCTGGAAAAGAGACTGGTGGACTGGATTTTTGAGCAAAAATTGAAACTATCCAGACCACAGCCCTGCTAAGATCTGCTAGGATACTTAGAAGAGTCTTGAAAACCGAAGGAGACTAGCTGTCAGTCGGAGTCCAACGAAAACGCACTAGTTAGAACTGGTGTGAAAAACGCGAAAGGAATAGAATAATAATCACCTGACCTATTATATTTCGATTGTAACAAAAGTTTTCTATTTTTGTTTCCGTTGCAGATCTTGCTGTATAAACGGCTACTTTCACTGACGTACCTGATGACCTTTTTAACTTTTTCATGTTAGAATCTTGCTCGCCTAAAAGTGCAATTCCTGTTTTGATAAACGGAAAAGATTCAGTCCATCTAATCGGAGTGAATTTCTGAACTTTTGAGTGACGTCTATATTTCGGCCATTTTCCCTGCGTGCTTGGCTCGACACTCCACGTTCTTCCTTTCTATTAAAAAACAAAGACAAAAACAAATACAAAATCAAAACAAACTTTTCATTGATAAACATTTATCAATAATAATACAGAATGAGGATCTTGCCTTTATTTTGAACGAGAATATCTTATTAGGTTTTCATCCTTGTTCTTAAGAGCGACTTTTGAAGGAGCGTTCAAAATTAGCTTTGTAAGAATTCATGATGAAAAAGCCACAGATGTTTGAGCGGCAAAGACTTAATTGGTTAAAATAGATACATCGAAATTGGAGAATGCGCAATTGGATTGGGTTCGTTAACGATAGCCAAAGACATGGATGATATTGACTAAAGGAGCGATGCGTTCTCTCAAGGAAAAGGCTTTAAGGTGAATAGAGGAAAAGGCTTCCAGCCGAGCCGTTCAATTTGAAAAGTCGACTATTACGTTGTTTAGAAAAAGTATAAGACATTTATTTATTTATTTATTTATTTATTTATCTATCTATCTATCTATCTATCTATCTATCTATCTATCTATCTCAGTATAATGTTTTATAATGTATTAATAAAGTTCTCACTTATTTTAAACATTTTCAAATTTCTGCAGGTAACAAATTTGCACTTCATTTGAATATATTGTGAGTGCAATTCAACTTTGTTCACAGCTACAAGTGGGTGTTGAAAAGTTCTCGGCCTGACTAAAAAGCCATGAAGCGTACATACTATTTCACGAATCCAGACGTCCAACATCCTTAAAAGTTTCTTTAACCCTAAAAAGATAGGTGAGATTTAAAATGGTCTTTCTCTTCTTGGTTAGTCCAAAAACTTTTTTACTGCTCGTAATTAAAAAATCAGGAATTCAAATACTGGTTTCAAGAGAGACAATGAAACATTCTTTCCTTGGAAGATTAGCACAGCATAATGTTCTTAAATTCCCCTTAATTCCCCTTGTACCATACTAAGTCTAGTAATTATTTTGCTTAGCTAAGGTCAAAAGTATGGAGCATCCTGTGAGAATTGGTCTCACAAGCAATAGTCTGTTAGTCTAACTCTCTCACCATGATAGCACCAACGCACCCAGACAAAGAAAAGGGGAAAAAATAATTTACTAAGCTTATTTAAGGTTGGTATATAGCCAGAAGTAATGGGCACCCTGTAATAATCAAATTCACAAACAATGGTCTATTAGCCTAACTTGCTCATCATTTTACTACCCTAGGCAGCCAAAGGAGGAAAGCGAGAGGCTTACCCAACTTGAGTTTAGTTGGTGCCAAGAATCTACTAGAAGGTTGTGTGAAGGTACATCCTGATTAAAAAAAGTTAAATATATGTTCATCCTGAAATCTGAAGTCTCAATATTAGATTTTTTTGTAGGCTCACTCACTTTACTTCTAATTATCTGGTTTAAAATACAAAAAAAAAAAAAAAAAAATGCGGGAGTGGGGGTTTAGTATGCGTCATAGATTGGTCACATGACTCACTGTAAGATTTAAAAGTAACGAGACGCCCCCGCAAATCAGACGATAACATTTTCAGTGTCGTTTAAATTTGATTAAATTTCGGGCGTCGACTGGCCAGCCGCTGAGCGCATCTGACAGTTGAAAAGGTTACGATTTACTCATAGACTTTGAAGAAAATGGAAAGATTTTGTCCATATCACCAACCATTCCATTCTTCTGACAAAAAAAAGTAAAAAAGAAAAAAAAAAAGAAAAGAATATTTGTAAAAAACAATTATGAAAAGAGACTTGTATCTGCCATAATTAAGTCAAAGATGATAAATTTTAAAACTCGGCCGGTTATTAATTGAAATATTAACCATCCCGAGACAGTGGTCGCCTTAGTCCGTTTTTAGTTGAGAGGACAATATATTTCCTCCAGAAACCGGTAAGTAAAAGCCAGTATCTCGAATGTTCACTTTAAAAGAAGAAAGGTGTTCTCTGACTCAAAAATTGGAGCCACATAATCTTTCACACCCTCAAATTTTCCCCTGTTTTGTTAAGTTTTCTGAGAAAGATAAAGACGGTTTTGATGATCAAACTGACATATCTTCCTAGATTGTTAGCGAAAGAAGTTAATTTAATTTTCAGAACTGCCTTTCTTTCTGAATCCAGTTCGGTTCGATTTCTTAAGTTTTTGCACATAGTTATTTGATATCAAGTATTCCAATATGATACTAATAATTTGCACACAATTGTTTGGTTTCGAGTATTTCTATCTAATACTAATAATTATATGATTTCAAGAACGAATAATTTAATAATAGTCAGTTGTTTACCCACAGTTATATGGTTCCAAGTAACTGTTACTAATCCTTAGTAAACAACTGTTGCTTCAAATAACTATTACGAATACAAATGATTTACAGTTTATGGTTTTTCTTCGTTTAACGGCATATCAACTTTCATTGGCTATCTAATGACAAAGCCATCCATGTAGAAGTTCAATAGTGGTATTATTTAAGCCATAGCTGGGGGGGGGAGAAGGGGGTTAATACCTTTCCAAAGAGAATTTGTTCGAAAGTTAACATAATAGCGCAACTGGAGTTCGAACTCGCTTACTATGATGTCGCAGCTCAGCATTTTAGCTTCTACACCACGGACACTCCCTTTTTCTGATTCCGTTGGATATTATCCCAAACATATCTGATATATGAATTAGTAATCCCATATTGCCAGTATATATATATATATATATACTGGCAATATATATATATATATATATATATATATATATATATATATATATATATATATATATATATATATTCCCCATTATTTCCCTTATTGGCCACCGTCTGATGGTTTCCACTTCGCTGGCCACAATGTACTTTAATTACATTCTCGATTTTGCTTTTCTTCCAATGTTGGTCTAAATTGTTTAACAATTTCATCTTCCCATCATCATGGAGATATTTTGAGAGATCATTTCTGATCTCTCGCGTAACACTTGACAACAGTACAGGTCCTCAAGTTGTTTGTGAACTTTGCAACGCGTCCGGCTGAACGAAACTTCTGCTTTCGGTACTCTGCGCTCACAGCCATTACTCTGTCCCTTTCTCGAATTACCCCGCTTCGGATGTGGTCACACTATGATATTCTCAGCATGGATCTTTCTGTTGAACTCTGCGCCATAAACAGTCTGTTCTTCCTTTTATATAGCAACTCGCGTTTTGCTTGTGTGCAACTTGCAAGTAAAACGGTCATATTGAAAAGAGTGGTACGTAGGGTCTTGTCCAGTTTTGCCATGACCACATATTTCATCATGGTAAATGTCTTCCACTTTGATTTTATTCTCTGCGATATTTCTGTATCAATATCCCAGCACATATTCACCATCCGTCCTAAGTCGACGTATTCTTTCACTTCTTCGATTTCATCGATTCCTACCAATATACAGCCCAGTGGTACATCTTTGGAATGCATGAATTTAGTTTTCATGCGATTTATCTTGAAGCTGATGATCGAACTTCGACTGTCCAGCATGGTTAGCATAGTCTGTAACGGGTTATTGGTTTCAGCGGTGAGCACGATATCATCTGCGAATCGGAGGTAATGAGCTTTGTGGACATCGTGTCTTCCTGTCAGATTCCCTAATCGACTGGGATTGTTGTAGGTAGTGACAGCAAACCTATATAGATGGTACAATTTGAATTTGCCTCTTCAACCAGTTTGAGGTACCGTATCTCAACTCCTGTTTCTAGAAAATTTAATACTGCATTAATCCCGACGCTATCGAAGACCTTGTATTTGTAATATAATGGCCGAGGGATTTCGTTTTATATATCTTGCTTTTGGGTTTAGTTAGGCTGAGAACCTTTCGGCTCAGTGCATGGGTTAGTTAGGTGCAAACTTGAGCGCAGGTGTTGATGCGCGCGCGGGGAGGATGTGTCGTTCACAGATGTCAAAGTAAAAATCCCAGATAGAAAGTAAGACCGGGGGATGTGAATGATGTCATGCACCGTAGGATTTTGGGAGATTTGAAAAAGTCAGTGAGTTGAGTCTGGCCGTCCGAAGAAGAAGGGTGACTTTCCCTTGCTCGCCGTGGCCTTGTGGCGGGTGCGCACGTGATGGGGGGGGGGCAGATAGAAAAGCCAGCATAGAAAGATTGTGTCTCTCTCCTTATGTCGAAAAACCTTTTAACTCAAAGGTAATAAAAGGTTTCGTACCTGAACTAAGAAGTTGTAAGTGTTTTTCGTGTTTCGGGATTCCTATGTTCTATGTATATATATATTATGAACATTCTATGTACGTTTCACATATACGTTTGGTTTCTTTGTTTTTAATGGCATATCAACTCTTTTTAGGTTATTTAATGCCAAAGCCATTTTCCTAGAAGAACAGTAGTGGTACTATTTAACCCATAGCTGGGAGGATAAGGGGGTTCATACCTTTCCCAAGGGTATTTATCCGAAAGTGAACGTAATAGCGTGACTGGAGTACGAACTCGCGTACTACGATTCCGCAGTCCATCGCTTTAACCATTACACCACGAGGACATCCCCGTTTCACATATACGTATCATGGGTATGTTACGTATTCACCGAAAGCGACGCAAAGAGGCAACCTGTATTTTTACACACACTTCATCAAGTGTGTTAGAATAAATATATGATACATCATGCTATAATTCTTAGTGAAGCCTGCTACTCCCTTGGTTGTTATATCAGTCTGCTAACTATGAAGCTTATAAAGGTGAGACAAGAGGCAAATAGGACGATAGTTTTTCAGATCACCCTTTTTATGAAGCAAGATGGTATTCAACTCCTTCCACAGAAAGGGTATTTTTTCCTCATTTAGATAGCGGTTGAGCGAGGGTTCTCCATAATTGCTCCACTGAACTCCTTAGATTTTCTGTTTTTATTCCATCCTTTCCTGGGGCTTTCTTGCTTTTCATCAGCCGAAGGGCATTCTCGATCTCACTAACCAAGATTGATGGCACTTCTTCCGATACTTATAGCAACGGAGGACGTATGCTACTGATGAAGTAAAGAACTTCATATAAAACGCTTTATAAATCTTCTCCATTTCCATTCTATCTGTCACTGTATGCCCGTTCATGTTCTTGAGCAACGTCGAGTACCATTTTTCGTCTGAACTTCTTTGTATATACAGTTCTTTTGAACTTCTTTATATATGCAGTTCGCAGAAGCTTCCACTTTTTATATCATTCGATATCGTTTACAGAGAACGGAATGTTCGAGGTGCTCTGTAATATTCATCTTCATATTCTTCCGTCTCTCAATTAGTTTCTTCGTCTCCTCAGAAATTCTTCCATTGGACTACTGCAGGCCAGCAACTTTTGCCTTCTATATAAAGGCCTTTATTTTCTCAATTAATCTGCCCAAATTATCATCGCTCCCTTTGAGCTGACTTCAATTTTCCTTCCTGATGAATTCCTGCAATATCACTTCATCGAAGACCTTGGCTCGTTGGTTTTTCAAACAGAAACACTGTGCTTTCTTCTCTTAGGTCGAATCAATGATGATCTTCGCCCATAGTGAGCGATGATCGTTACCAGTGTTATATTGCACTGAGACATCTTGTAGAATACCCCACTTATCAATCAGGATATAGTCGATCACATTAGAAACCATTTATGTCTACCAAATTCGAAATCTTTTTCTGAATAGTCTGTTTCCCATCCCATATACATATCTTCGTTTTAGTTATATATATATATTTCTTTCTGGCTATTTATCTATCTCAGTCTGTTCATCTCCCCGCTCTCTCTCGATAGATATTAGCAATCTGTGATAGACAGATATAACGAATAGAGATGAATAGATAAAGATAGATAATGAAGAGACTATATATATATATATATAGAGAGAGAGAGAGATAGAGAGATAGAGAGAGATAGGAACGACTGAGAAAGGAAGAAAGAAAGAAAGAAATGGACTAATGTTGTTTTTAAGTAAAAGCAAAAGGTTGTATATTTGCTAAGGTGTCTGAAGTAAAGTCATCATGGAGGTTGAATCAAAAACTCATTGCCACAAGAACATTTTTCTTTGTCAACAAAATATGAATTATGATTTGTTTTCTGACGTGACTTGCCCCTTCAGACAGGAGGAGGTGTGCCTTCCTGAGTCTCCAGTTGGGTTGGTTTAAAAATGTATTTTCAAACAATATAGAGGGTTTTATGTACGAGATGAACTTTCTTTCGTAACTTCCATTTCGTAGACCTCCTCGTGTGCCACTGACTAGACTACTTCCGTAAGGGGTTAACTCGTACATCTAGAAAATTCAAAGCTCCGCCACCAGTAGCAATATGGTCCTAAACACACACACACACACACACACACACACACACACACACACACACACATATATATATATATATATATATATATTATTATTATTATCATCATGTTACGCTGCTAGCACGGATTTCTCTGACTCTCTCTCTCTCTCTCTCTCTCTCTCTCTCTCTCTCTCTCGTCATTTGTCCTTATTATCCACCACTTCCGGCAAGTCTTCTAGACTACACCCTGTGTCCGTACAGTGTTACTGTTGGTAAGTTCTCGTTGGTCGCCTAACGCTGGTACCTCCGTGTGAAGGGGTTCATAGAAGAACGTTACTTAAAGGGTTCGTCCTTGCTTCTCCGGCAGTGTCTGCATATCTTGTTCGTCTTATTTGGATGGTTCGATAGCAGTCTATGCCTTCGCTAGGCGCAAATTGATGTCATTTTTGGTCGAAGAGACGCTGCTATTGAGGTACATGAACTTGTCCCCCTAATTTCGGAGAACCACCATTTAGAGTGGAGAAGTTTTCTTTTTTATTAAAACATATGTACTCCATTTTGTCTACATTCACATAGAGACCAATGCTTCCTGCTGCCTGATCCAGACTACGTAGTAGATATTCTGCTTGTTTAGGTGTATTTGCTAGAAGCGCTATGTTATCTGCGTAATCTGCGTCCGTATTAGCTTCTGCGCGGTATCGTCTGCTTCCAGCCTTTTTTTTAGTGTAAATCCTTAATCTTTCATTAGATTTATCGACGCTCGAAGTACGTCGTCTGGACTGATTATGAACAGATATGGGGCTCATGTATCTCCTTGCAGAGTATCAGCAGCAATGTCAAAGAAGTCTGTGTCTTCATCCGGTGAGCGAACTTTTATTTTCATGTTTTAATAGAGCATTATTATGGCTGCGATAGTTTCTTTGGGGAGCAGTAGTATTTGCTCCATCTTCCCTCTGTGTATGGAGTCAAATGCCCTGGAGAAATCTATAAATAAGAATGTCGTCTCGAAGTTTTTTTGACAAATTCCTTCTAAAATTCGATGGATTGTCAGAATCTGTGATGTTGGGGATCGCTTTCTCCGAAAGTCATTTTGACTCTTTCAAAGAACTTTCTCAATTTCTGGTTCAATGCTGTTGAGTAGCAGAGCATTATAAATCTTAACCGCTATGGAAGTGATGGTTATGCTTCGGTAGATCTTGACAATTCTGAGGTCATCTTTCGAGAGAAAAGGGGGGATGCAGCCTTTTGTCAATCTCTCTATTGTGTCCTGATTATATACGGCGTGGCAGTATCGGAGCAGTTAGTCAATCTGACGTTTTTCCAATATACTGCAAGAGTCAGGCTTTCTTAAGGTTTGGAAGTCGTGAGGAGTCATGACCCTTACCTTGCAATGTTGACCCATTATGAATTGACAAAGGATTTGAATTTCAGATTGGTTGGTTGTTTGGGTTTTATGGCGTATCAACCTTTGTAGGTTATTTAACGCCAAATCCATTTTTATGAAAATAGTTCTATTTCAAACAATTCAGTTTTGGCTAAAAACGCAGTTTAAATGTAAGTACTGTTTAATTGTGAAAAACATTTCTAGTTCAAGCTATTCTGTCTAGTCAAGCAGTTCTAATTCAGCTAATTCAGTTTACTATAAGTACAGATTTTGTTTACACACATTTAAATGTCAAAACAGTTCTATATTAAACAAATCAGTTTAGTGTTAGTACAGTTTCAATATCAAAAGACAGTTTCATTTAAAATAATTCAGTTTAGCATAAGCAGGCAGTTTAAATGTAAGTACGGTTTAATTGTCAAAAACATTTCTATTTCATGCTATTCAGTTTAGTCAAATAATTCAGTTCAGCATAAGTATGCTGTTAGTTCTATTTAACCCATAGATAGGGCCCTATCAGGTGCTTCCACGCCGGGCCAGAGTGGACCTGAGAGTAATGGCAATGAAGGGGTACCCCGCATTTCCCAAAGTCCCAGCATCACTGGAACCTCACCATCAGATTGTTCAGTGTCATATCCAGGACACTCGTTGGGGAGGGGTCTTACCCCTCTGCAGAGGTGCAGTCGGTGTATTCTACAGCCCCAGCCAACTGGACAATTGAATTCAGAGTTGTCCTACTAGACTAGTTGCCAAGGCAAGAGAACTTAGTTTGCTCTATGATTTTATTCAAAGCTTTGGGGGCGGGGAGGAAATAAATGGACATGCATTTCTTAAGAGCATAAGTGAGCCCAAACAGCCTCTAATGGAATTTAAACTCGTCTCAACGATTCCATATTTCGAGTCTATAAGCATTATATCAGTACTAGGAAGTATCTATTCCTGCACAGGCAGTATGATTTTCTCTGATTGGCTTCGAAGCTTCATCACGATCACACAACCGGTTCTCAAAATATTCAAAATGACTACGCCTTTCTCCACCACCCAAACTCTGTTGTGTCCTCCTGCACTTTCAAAAGTCAATGCCCGAGTCCAAATTTCACCCCCACAGTCGCCATTGTGTACACGTCTGTTCTTTGTCTTGTGGCTTATTCCAGATAAAACTTCAACCGCAAAGTCCAAAATTCTATCAGCCCGAGTATTGTTTGAACGTATAAAAAAACCTTCTCAGCATTGAATTGCTATTTTTAAACAGGTGGAAATGCTTGGTTAATTTGTACTGACAGATGGCAGCACTACTGCGTGGGATAACCCAGAAAGAAAACCTCGAATGAGTTTTCTTGAAAACAATGACGAACTTCAGATATATTAACAAAAAAAGTGACTTTTTAACTTTAATGTGTCAAATAACAAATCCTTTCTTCAGCGTTTCAATAGTTTTGTATATCGAAGGGTAGCATTCAGATTTAGATGAATAGAAGTAATCACGTAAATTTACTGTGTTCAATCAATTGTTTGATATCTATCTATCTATCTATCTTCTGTTTCTGTGTTTCACGAAGATACAATAAATAGTTTTCCAAAGAGGGGACAAAAAATAATTACTATATTTATTATTATTATTATTTTTTACTTGAGGCAAGTTAATATATATATATATATATATATATATATATATATATATATATATATATATATATATATCCCAACCCAATTTTCGCCCGCTTTTTTTTTTCGTCCCCCGCAGGTTTGTAACATAACCAAGCTGTTGTAAATGATTTTCAACACTTGATTTGAATATGATGGTTATCCCTCACATTATATAAATATTGATTATTCTCAAGTCTTTATCTAATGACTATGAACGTCACCCAACTGTTGAGCAGCATACAGAGACGCATATCATGCATGAAACGTTGCAGTCCACTGTTGACAAATTGATTGATTTGCAATATTTTCTTTGTAAACTGTACGAGTTTTTGCCGTTGCAGTTGCATTTTTGACTCTTAAGATAACTAAGAGCTTACAACGCAGAAAATATTGCTTCATTTCTTCTATCTTCAGTCTTAGATCCGATAAACAATATGACGCCAATTTAACAATATTCAGTATGCATACTAGTATGACACCTGTCACAATACGGTCAGATGGGAAGATTTCAAATGAAGTTAGTTAAAACAAAACAATCTTAATATTATCTAACCATAAATGCAAAATAATCTGTTTGACCTTCGTTCAAACAGCAACAACAACAACAACAAAACACTCATATGTATTTCTCAACTTAGATCTACGTATGTTTTATAATCTATTTTGAGCCCTCTTTGTTTGTAAATATAACAAACTGCATTATATATATATATATATATATATATATATATGTGTGTGTGTGTGTGTGTGTGTGTGTGTGTGTGTGTGTGGTGCCTTCAATAAGTTTCCAGACTTTTTTTGTACAGGCATTTAAAATTGTCGTAGACTCTTGACTAGATTTTCATGAGTGTACTATCAATAAAAGTGCCCATACGAAAAAAGTCTGGAAACTTATTGTGTGATCCTCGTATATACACTTCCAGTCAAAAGTGTTTGATCACCATTAAAAATTTATTCTTCATCCTAAAAGTGTTATTTTTAATAAAACATGTTGAACACCACAATGGTTTTATTTGTAGTACAAGTGATTCTGAGCCACATTAAATACAAATTAAATTAGAAAACACAAAAAAACTTTTGATTTATCAAAATGAGCCCCGTTGGCTGCTATTACTGCTCCACAGATTCTCGGCATTTTTTCCTCGAAAGACTGGAAGTAGACTGGAAATAGTTCTTTCCAGCTTTTCTGCAAGGGTTGCTAGAGGTGAACCGTACTTGTGGGTTGTGTAACTCTGATTTTTCGGTCAAGTTCATCCCACACCAGTTCAGTTCGCTGATTGCATTGGACAAGTCATCAGTTGAAGGACGTGCTGTTCCTCTTTACTTTTAATGTAGTTCTGTCAGAGTTTGCAAGTATGTTTTGGGTCATTATCTTGCATGACTACAAATCCTTGATCCACAAGCCCCGTTCCAGATGTGATCGCACGATATAGCAGAATACTGTGATAGCCGGTCTGATTCAATTTGCCCTTTACCTGCGGAAAATCTCCGACTTTGCAATTGGTAAAAGCTCCCACATCATAACAGAGCCTTCTCCATGGTTTACGATTAGTGTGATATAGGGGATTGCGGCTCTTTCACCAACCCTTCGCAGCATATAGACCCTCCTATTTGACCAAAAGATTACGAATGATTCGCCAGTCCAAAGGACTTTATTCCATAGCTCTATTGTCTAGTCCTTGTGCGCCTTGGCCCACTGGAGCCTTTTGATATTGTTTTGCTTCCTCAATAGTGGTTTATGACAACAATTCTGTCATATAGGTCAACTTCACAGAGTCGTTTCCTCATAGTGGATGTTGACATTTTTTTCATGACATTGGTTCAGTTGTGCAGTAATGTTTGGAACAATCAGTCTTCTGTTACGCAAGCTGATGACTCTTATGAAATTGTCCTCTGCTCTTGTTGTTGCTTTTGGTCTACCAACCTTACTTTTGGTTTTATTTTATCCCGTTTCCTGATGTCTCTTAACATTACAATCCACTGTATTTCTGGAAATTTTTATTTTTAGTACTAAAGAAGAAAAACGCCTTCAAATCAATTTTTAAAAAGGCATCTGGTTTTATTAAGGTCAAAATTACTGAAGAAAACTTGTATTTAGTATAATAAATGAAAATATTGTGGTACTCAACTTTTTTCATTAAAAATGCGTGTGGGGTGTGTGTGTAAATAAAACACTGTCCGACAAATTCAATAAATCTTATTTCTTTAACTTTAGTAAAAAGTTTGTTGAAAAACGAGAGTTACAGTCTGTTTTCGTGTGATTAAAGGTAATATAGTGTTGCGTTCTGGTTGGTGAACGCTTGTAATAAATAAAGGACAAACCACGATATGAGAGGAAAGAGAGATATATTCTCAGGAAA
The DNA here is from genome assembly GCA_963585895.1 of Sepioteuthis lessoniana. Taxonomy (NCBI): domain Eukaryota; kingdom Metazoa; phylum Mollusca; class Cephalopoda; order Myopsida; family Loliginidae; genus Sepioteuthis; species Sepioteuthis lessoniana. The sequence continues at coordinate 34,283,102 of OY757936.1, read as the reverse complement.
AAGTATATGCAATAGAGAGACTATTAGTAGACAAGAAAATAGGATTAGTGAATACAGAATAAAGATATAGTCCAACGATAGTATTGGCTTCCGTTATTACGGTAGCAAGTAAGGTGATCTAGTGCGATCTTCAGTCTTCAATCCTCTAATACTATTCCTATAAGAAGCTGCTCTTCACCTTCTAGTTTGCTTTATTCCTGCGTAGGATACACAGAAGGCACAAGGCCTTGAAGTTTTTGGGGAGTGGAAGGGAGCGATCATACTTTTCTATATATACTAAGGAGACCTAACTAGCCACATTCGCCGACCCATTCAACAATACAATATAAAGCCATTCATTCATCGCCTTTTGCGCTGCAATCACCAAAATACCACATTTGCTCTATGAAGAAGTCCTACTTAAAATCCCGAGATTCATGAATGATTTTATTTACATGTATGATGAATGTGATGGGAATGGGAGAAAAACCCCGAAATATATATAAAAACAAAGGAAAAATCCCCCGTTTGGTTGCCCTCCCATCCCCCCGTCTATAAAATTGGAGGCCGACTGTTTTCCGGGGCGAAAGAACCGAAAACAAGCCGGACCTACCCTAGGTGGGACAGGAATCCTAATCTACAGGGGTAAAAGAAATAAGGGGTCGGGCGCGGTATGGGTTAATACAAGCAGGTGATATGATTTTTATACATATGAATGTTCAAGATCTTCAGTAAACGTGGACTGGGATACGGGTTGAGGTCGAAAAATAATGGGGATGGGGAAGATCTTGAGAACTAACAACTTCACCTTCTAGTTTGCTTTATTTCTGTGTAGTGTACACAGAAGGCACAAGGCCTTGAAGTTTTTGGGGAGGGGAAGGGAGCGGTCATACTTTTCTATATAAACTAAGGAGACCTAGCTAGCCACATTCGCCGACCCATTCAACAATACAATAAATATCCATTCATCCATCGCCTTTTGCGCTACAATCACCACAATACCACATTTGCTCTATGAAGAAGTCCTACTTAAAATCCCGAGATTCATGAATGATTTTATGATTTAATTACAATGAATGTGATGGGAATGGGAGAAAAACCCCGAAATATATACAAAAACAAAGGAAAAATCCCCCGTTTGGTTGCCCTCCCATCCCCCCGTCTATAAAATTGGAGGCCGACTGTTTTCCGGGGCGAAAGAACCGGAAACAAGTCGGACCTACCCTAGGTGGGGCAGGGATCCTAATCTACAGGGGTAAAAAGAAATAAGGGGTCGGGCACCTTCTAGTTTGCCCTGGTATTAGTAGCTACTGCTATATATGGCAGATGGACTAGTTCATTGTGTGGAAAAAGGTGGGTGATACCCAACATACAGTTAAAGTGTTAATATGCCCCAATATGATATCAACAAAAAGAAATGTAAGAGCAGTTTGCATTGTTTCAATACTAGATAATATATTTTTTGTGTGTAAAAGATCTTTATGTGAGTATGTCATTATGCAGAGGCAAAGTAGATTTATATGCTAATATGCATGAGCAATACTAAGATTAAATAATCAGCAGAAAAGAATGTTATATTCGCACCAGCAGTTCTATCGAAAAGGTAAACGAAAAGATATATTTTCGCTTGAAGAAAAAAATGAAATTAAGTATATTCTGAAGGAACTGAATGTGTAATTTTACTCAATAGAAATAATGACGAAATGAGCAGCATTAGAGAATTCTCTTATGCGTCGTAAAGCTCATCTATTTTATCACTTTATTTTTTCGCCAATTGTCCGGGAGACCAGGGTTCAGTCAATTGCAATTGGTTAAGGAACGTATCTTTGATAATTTTGGGAGAATTTGAGGGAAAAGATTTCTTAAATTATTTCTGGTTTTGATTTTTCAAAATTTGCGAGGTAATTCAAATATTATCGAAGGCGCAGTTTGGTAAAGAAATGAAAAAATATATCTAAATTTTAAAACTTCTAGGAGCCTCTATTTTTTTTTTTTTTTTTTTAACAAAAACTAAACTTTTGTTTTGTATGGAAATCAATTGATTTTCCATATATATATATATATATATATATTTAGATGTGTGGTGGTTGTTGATGGTGATGGATACAATTAAGCTTTGTATGAAACCTCTGTTAAAGTCTGAATCGGTGTGGCTTTAGTGTGTGTTTACAATATCGGGTAATTCGTGGTTTTGTGTCATCCACCCGCCAATTCTAGTCCAAATTGGAGGGCTTCAGTTTCATAAGAGTTGAGAAGTGTGTTTGAAATATTGAAAATGAGATCGGTTCGTCCTATGTTTTCCATTTGCTATTTGTACATAAGGACTGCAGTTTTTTTTTTAAATTAGAAATATGGTTGTTGTTTTTGCATGAGATATCTTTCCTTAGGTTTTTGGCTGTTTTTTGCGACATAAGTTTGTTTTAGAGGAGGTCTTGTCTTAGTATTTTAACCTTTTCAAAATGGATATTTCTGAAAATTAAAATTCGCCACTGGATTACACAAAAAATATGAATTACTTCATGTTGTAAACACAGACTGTAGACACACCGATTCAGACTTTGACAGAGGTCTCATATATATATATATATATTTTCAAACGCTCAGGCTGTGATCTGTTGGACGTGTCACGTTTGAGAAGAAATATTTTGTTGACATTTCGTTCTTTTGGCGTTTATTTAACAAATTGTGACACTAGCAGTTTAGGCAATTCACTTTGAACCATAAGGACACGTTGTCCACGAGAGAGGCAACTGGTACACATTGTCAAACTTCAGGGAGATTACACTTCTATGTATTTCATTTTTTTAAATTCAAGAAATTTGGTGCAAGGGGAGAGGAAATTTTAATGAAACAGAAAGGGAAAAAGTCATCATCATCATCATCATCATGTCGTGCCGCCAGCACGGATATCCTTGACCATCTCTCGCCATTTTTCCCTATCGTTCATCGCCTCCGGCAGGTCTTCTGGGTTACATCCTGTGTCCTCACATAGCTGCTGTATGTAAGTTCGGGCTGGTCGTCCTGCTTTTGCTTGGGCATATGTGGGGGTCCATGGGAGTACGTCACTTACGAGCTCGTCCTTGCTTCTCCAGCAGTGTCCGGCGTGTCTGGCTCGTCTGACCTGTATAGTTTTCGTGATGGGAGGCGAGTGGCCGTACAGTTGGCGTCTCGTGGGGTGTTGTCTCCAGGACTTGTTCAATATAGCCCTCAACATTCTTGTGTAGTTGCCGTCAAGTTTCTTCTCCAGCCGTTTGGTTAGCGTCCATGTAGTGCATCCATATAGCAGTATCGATACAACCGCTGCCTGGAAGAAACTGCGCTTCATTTCATCGGCCAGGTCTGATTTCCATATTATTGAGAGCCTATCTATAGCCGTCCATGCTTTCGTCAGTCGTGTGTCGATGTCGTTTTCTGTTGATGAGACGCTACTTCCTAGGTAGGTGAATTTGTCCACTAGCCTCAGAGAGGCTCCATCTAGAGTGGTAATGTTGCCCGTTTGGTTGTAACACATATATTCAGTTTTGTGCGCATTGACATGGAGGCCAATGCCTGCTGCAGCTCGTTCCATACTATGCAGTAGTGTCTCTGCTTGATTAGGCGTATTCGCCAGTAACGCCAAGTCATCAGCGTAGTCGGTGTCTGTGATTGTTTTTGCGGGGTACCTTTTGCTTCTTTTCTTAGTCAGCTCGAAGCCATTTTCTCTGATTTTGTCGATCGAAAAATTCAAGAAATTTGGTGCAAGGGGAAAGGAAATTTTAATAAAACAGAAAGGGAAAAAGTAAGATTAAGAAAAAAAAAAAAATAAAGGAAAGAAAAAAGAAAGAAAAACGAAGGAGAAAAAACTCAGTTGCTAATCAAGTTTTTACAATCAAAACTATTCAATTAGTTTTGTCAATATTTCTAATCATCAAATGGAAAGGCTCATTTGGTTTGATTTATTTGTTAAATGGAATTATGCCAAAATCTAGTTAATTTCTAAATGTTTGATTGTAATCAAAACTATTTTCAATGTTTCATAACATTTTTTAAAATTGTACTTTTTTATTTGCACACAGTTACATGGTTGCAATTATTCTTATCTAATACTTATAATTTATATACAGTTATATGGTTCCAATAATTCTTATCTCATACACAGAATTTATACACAGTCATATCGTTGCAAGTAACTATTAATCCTTTCAAATCAATTATAGCTTCAAGTAACTCTTCTTAATATAAATAATTTGCATATAGTAAAATGGTTCAAAGTATTCCTATCGAACATAAATGCTTGTATACGGATATATGGTCTGAAGCATTCCTGTCTAATATTAATACTTTTCAAACAAATCTATTTGACCTATACATAAAACGCTAACAAGTAATACCATTCCGGGTCAGAGTGGATCTGGGAGTAATGGCAGTGAAAGAGTGCCCTTCACTCACCATAACTCCAGAATGGGAACCTAACCATCAGATGGCCTAGTCGGCTGGGGCTGCAGAATACACCGACTTTATCTCTGTAAAGGGGGAGTCCTAGATATGACACAAAAAATCTGATGGTGAGGCTCCAGTAATGCTGGAGCTTTGGGGAATGCGGAGTACCCCTGCATTGTCATCGCTCCCAGGTCTACTATAACCCAGAGTGGTAGCACCTGATAGGGTCCTATCTATGGGTCGAATAGAACTAAACTGTGTACTCATGCAAAACTGAATTGTTTGAAATAGAACTGTTTGGACATTCAAACTGCGTACTTATGATAAACTGAATTGTTTGAAATAGAAATGTTTTGAAATTTAACTGTGTGTAAACAAAAAACTATACTTATACAAAACTGAATTGTTTTAGATAGAATTGTTATATGTATAACAAGGGATTTGGTATTAAATAACCTACAATGGTTAATGTGCCATAAAACCAAACCAAAACAAACCAAACATACAAACTTTTATCAAAATGACTCAATTCGGCGTTAAATGATCCGAAAGGGGTTGATACACCTTAAAACCAACCAACCAACCATCCGATTTAGTTTAGTATTATACCGTGGAGATCCCCTTTTTTAGGTGGTTGGGTGATGTCTTATCTTTTTTCTGAAGAGAATACAGTTGGTGTGTTCTATGCCTCACCAACAGGGAGGAGAAATTTTTAATGCAATCTTGAGAAAAATTACTTATTGTTTTATTCTTAAAGAACAAGTGATGTGGTTGTCATTTACTAAGCACAAAGCCGGAAGTATGGAACACACACTGAGAACTTAACTCTCTAAAAATGTTCTGCTAGCGTAGCTCCCAAATCATTATACCTCGTGAGACAATCAAACAAAATATCTAGTTGATTCAGTTAATATTTCGATAGATTGATACAAAGAGATGGAGATCCAATTTCCCAACCCCTCCGCTCGGGCAGGATATGACACAAGGTCAAATTTTTAAGCAGAGTTTAACAGGTTTGAATTTAGAGTTTTCGTTCTCCTAGACTAGTTGCCTCACCAAGGCTGAAGAACCCAGTCTGTCCTACTATTTACCCATAGCTGGAGGGAGAATAATTGGATTCATACCTTTCCCAAGGGTATTAGTGCCATGTGAAATGCAATCAGTCTCGTCCAGGATTTGAAATCGTGTCGCCGTGTTCATTTCCTACGACGATAACCATTACACCACGGGCACAAAGAGATGGAGATAGACAGATAGATTGATAGATTGAGGAAAATTATAATCAGTGAAATGTTAACTGAAACAACTAGATATTTATATTGGGCGCCTTGCATACTATAATTGTTAGTAAATAATTGTTAATGTAATCGATTCTTACTGTATGTGTTATACGAGTACTTCTGGCTTTGTGCTAAACTAAACAATGTTTAGTATATGACATTCATACAGAACCCTGATTGTTTCAACCACAATAGATACGAAAAGAAATCTATTAGAAAGTGATCAGAACCTGACCCGTTTACAACCTTCAACCTGCTAGGTGACAATACCTGGATCCATCATCGATTTAATTAAGTTACCCCAAAAGAAAGTATCACTGTAGAATACCCCAAAACAGGTTTTCTTGATGTCCCCACGATTCAATCCTACAGACTACAGTTGTGAGGAAAACCAGCTGCATCCAGACCCCGCTTGATGATATCGCGGAGGGTGGAATGGCTGAGGAAAACGATCGGTGCTACAAGACATCGGGTGAGGTTCGAATTCATAATACCCAAACCCGCAACGACACTATCTCTCACATATTTACAGTCAGAGCCTCTATAAAAAGCTGATTTAGAGGCAGTTGTTATCCAATTGGGTACCGACTGGCACTGACAGAAAATAAAAGTACAACACAATGAATAGTGTATTTCAATTAATAACTCAATATTAAGAGTATCGTTAATATAACTTGATAATAGCAAATGATTAGAAATACAGATCAATACATGTCCAGGTTCTAAAATAAGGGGTGTATCAACAGTATTCTAAACTCATATTTATACATTGTGAATCCTCCTTGGACATTAACACAGGCCTGTACTCACATGTAAACACTATATGGTTTGGTTTGGTTTCTTTGTTTAATAGCATATCAACCTTTGAGAATTATATAGTGCCAAACTATCCTTGTAGAATAGTAGTGGTACTACTTAACCCATTGCTAGGGCTCCTCGAGTGGTATAATGGTTAGCTAGCTAGACTAGCAAACCTTCATGAGTGAGTTTGAGTCTTATTAGGTGCCCCATTCATATGGTCTTGTGCCACATCTAAGCAAAAAGTTTAGTAAAGTGCTACTTAACTCATAGCTGGAGAGGATAATAGGGTTCATGCCTTTCCCAAGTGTATTAGTCCTAAAGTTAACGTAATAGTATGACTGAAGTTCGAACTCGCTTCTTACAATCCCACAGTCCAGTACGTTAGCCAGGGAGACCCCTGCTACAATATAGTGCACTGGTATGAGTGCTATTATGTCACAAGATGACTAAAAATTTACTGCCCCTTAGCATACTGTGTATCCAGATGTAACACTATGTAGGAGGTCCGCTAAGCAGACGACCCCTTTGTCTGTTTTGGCACGAAACCAGACAAAGGGTTTTGGACTAGAGATCTCGGCGTGACCGGAAGTGGGTAAGGGAACGCGAGAAGGGAGTTGGACAAAGGGACTCGAAGAAGGCAGTTGGTGACGGACGACGGACAGGGCAGTCGATACAGGACAGCAGAGAGACGAGTTGGCATGAGAGAGGGTCCAGAGCAGTGAGGGAGACCGATCAGGATAGGTTGGCATTCCTAGTAGCTTTGTAGAAGTTTCGCTAGAAATCCACGCTAGCGTTAGTCTACATATGCACACAGGAAATGCAGAGTGTTGCATAACTCCTTGTCTTGCACTTTGAGTTAGCCCCAGGCATATTGTTCGTTTGTTCTCTTTCCTCCCACTCCCTTGATTGTATTTCTTGTAGCCGTAAAGTAATGGGCAATGCCCCTATCGGGACCACTAGTTGATCACCGGCCAAGAAGTGAAATAGTTCGAAGTTAATGTAACGTGGGGGCCGAGGGGGTATCGTCACACAGATCAAACTCAGCAGAATCCTTTAGGGTGTTGCAATTTTTTTTGTCATATAGCAGAGTTAACACATGTTGTCTGTCTTCAAGAAAATATTTTGGATCCTGCCTACTCTCCCAGATTGGCTCAAGGACTGTTAACCTAAGAAACTTGACCTGAGAGGTTGAATGGCTGTTTGAAAGATTTTCCATTGCCATACTTAGAGGTAACATATTTTCAATTCTTTCGGTCGGAGTTATGGATCGGAAACGACGGTCCTCTCACTTTATTTTAGAATCGCATCATTATTTTATCATTAAATTAAATGAATTTATCAACATTAAAATCCATTAGCTGTTTAAATGAAAAATACAAACCTTTATTTTAAAGAGTTTTTAACTTTAAACTGGAATGTGATTTTCTTGTTTCGCTTGATCGATCATTCTTTGCTCAAACTGGTTTGACAAGTCATGAACAGATAAACAACTAGTAAAATTCATATTTGTTACCGAACCGCAGAACTAACAATGTTCTGCTTGATTGATGGAGCCTAACAGTGATCTATGGGTGGGTCACTTCATAAAAGAGCAAAGTTGAGCAAACAGCACTCGCAGGGACATTACTACTGTACCAAGTTCCCGTTCTGTCAGCACTGATTGTATCCCCCTATCGAGGAGTATCCCCCTAAAAAATGGTTTAATCCTGGGTATGACACTAAATTTGATCTGATGGAGGGGCTCCAGTTCTAGAGATCAGTGGAGTGAGAATTACCCTTTTATTGTCATTACTTCCAAGTCCACTCTAACCCGAAATGGAAGTATATGTTAGTGTCCTATCTATGGGTTAAATAGATATGTTTAAAAATAGTATAAAATAGGAATAATTGATGCTATATAAATGTGTGCAAACAAATTTTTATTCTTAAAGAGGATTAGTTACTTGAAACCAGATAATTCTGTGTAGATTATTAATATTAAGAATAGTTATTTGGAGTTTTAATTTTTTACAAATGATAATTATCATTAGTTACTTGAATGCCGAAGTCATTCTTTTTTTTGTTGCAAGTCATTATATGTTTCAAGTAACTAATGATAATAATTTGTAAACAATTCTAGCTTTAAGTTACAATTTCTAATACAAATAATCTGTACGCAGTTATATAGTTTCAAGTATTCATCTTTAATACTAATAATTTTCAAACATCTGTTTGATCCATAGATGGGATCCAAACAGATACTACCATTCAGGGTCAGGTATTTGTCACACATCCCACCAAACGAGCGAGTATGGCACAAGGCCAAGATTTTGGTGTGTCCAAGCGATAAACTTAGTCCCTTCGGAGAGAGTTAGAGCCTGGAGGACAGCCCCCTGAGGCAGTCACGTCAAGCAGACCATGACCCACCACCACACAAACAGATCCCAAACCAATTGCGTACCCCACACGTTCGGTCAGAAAAGGTTTGAGGGAGGATCATAGGACATCTGAAAGTAACTGCCAAAAAATGGTGACTCCACATTGCTCAGATCACCAGAACTATAGCCTCGGTACTGGACGCAGTGAACACCCTGATTGGGGAAGTCTTATTTTTTTGCAGGGATTACAGTCAGCGTATTCTAAGTTCCTCTGAAAGGACGATTTAATTTCATATTTTAATTATGCCTTTAGTGGTAAGTGTAAGTCGTCATCGTAAGTCGACTATCTGTACGGACAGAGTAGTCTCAGTTCAAACATCCCGAAGTAAGGCAGCGTATAAGTGAATAACAGTTGTAGAAGACTATCTTTACGGACAGAATAGTAATTTACTAAGCATTTTTTGCTCAGATACTATTTACCAACCCCTCCGCTCGGGCAGGATATGACACAAGGTCAATTTTTAGGCGGAGTTTAACAGGTTTGAATTCAGAGTTTTCCTTCTCCTAGACTAGTTGCCTCACCAAGGCTGAAGAACCTAGTCTACCCTACTATTTACCCATAGCTGGAGGGAGAATAATTGGATTCATACCTTTCCCAAGGGTATTAGTGCTATGTGAAATGCAATCAGTCTCGTCCAGGATTTGAACTCGTGTCGCCGTGTCCATTTCCTACGACGATAACGACTACACCAGATGTGGCATAAGGCTGTATAAATGGGACACCCAATGAGTCGAACTCACTTTTGAAGGTTTGCTAGTCTAGCTTGACTCGAGGTGCCCTATGTACGGACAGAGTAGTCTTAATTCAATCATCCCGAAGTTAGGCAACGTATAAATGAATAACTGTTGTAGTTTGACCTTCAACTTTTGAAATGTACGGGTAACGACCATGTTTGCGTGCACGTGTCATTTAGACTATCCGTTGACAACCGTAACCTCATTCTTATTTTGTCACCCCTACTCACTGCAAATGACAATATTTGATTCTTTTGGATTAGGCTAATAAAAACACATGCAGTTCACGTGTTGCTAACAATGAAAAGATTTACGTAAAGTATTTAAAATATCGACTAGTCTATAAGAACCAGAATACAGGGAGCGTCCTTCTATTTTGAAGCGGCGTCTTTCATTGCCTCGTTTTCAAATTTATACGCCTGGAAGACATTTTGAATGAAAGTTGAATAAATTTGTGCTTTCAACAGAAAAATCAATGATTATCTATTGTTAGAAACTAAATCGGTAAAAAGAAAAGAAAACAAATGATAAACCTATCAACATCTTTATCCACACCGCAAAATGTTCGAGCACTTAAAAACGATTACTTATGGGAGAGTGATTTAGATTCAAATCAAGATTTTAATTTGCTTCGATGATCTTGAACTTACGAATAATTCTTCCAGTTAAAATAAGTCCACGGACAACATAGGACTTCACTGTAGAACCTACAATTTGAATCTTATGTCAGACTATGTTGAGTTTAGTGAATATCTACAAGGTGTATCCAAAAAGAAACCGAACTGTTTTCGAAAACATGTATACTGATTTACCAACAATGTGAGGTAATTGGGATGGGGTAATGGTTAGCAAATTAGGCTAATAAATCATTGATAGTGATTTCGTTTATCACTAAGTGCCTCATATTTTCGCCTTGCGCTAAACTAACCTAAGCTTAATAAAGAATTACAATTTAAGGGTCCTGAGTATGATACTAGATTTCGTCTGATGAATTAAATTCCAGTTCAATGACTCTTCATTACCATTGCTACCAACTATACTCTGACCCCGGTGGTAGTATCTTTTAGGGTCTCAACCGAGTCAGAGAGATCTGTTTGAAATGAAGTTTAAAATGATTTCGATCTACAATTATACATTATCCCTTAAAATATCGCATAAAGTATTTACCGCTAAAACTAAGCATAAAGTATTTACCGCTTTAAAATGATTCGTTTGGTGTCTTTGTTTAATAGAATATCAACATCCGTGGGTTATTTAATACCGGAGCCATCTTTGTAGAAGAACAGTAGTGGTACTATTCAATCCATAACTGGAGAGATAAGGAAATTTATACCTTTCACAAGGGGAGTAAACTGTTATTATTTTAGTTGTGTATAGTGTAAAAATCAGGATTACATCAACCATATATGAAATATGCAAATTTTACACATCAGAACTTATATTCATATAAATTCACAATCTATTGTGTTATCATGAAATTGCGCAGAGAAACAACATAACGTAGTTATTTGACTGGCAGTCTGGGTGCAGTGACGTTCCGATAAGTGTTTACCGACGGTGTATCAGTTATTGGAAACGGCGTGTAATATAACGTTAATATAATACTAAATTGCATTACAATTTTATCATTTCATTTTGACTTATTGAGTATATTCACCAAACATGAGTTGAAGTTGGAAATGTTTGTGGCATTTTACTGGAGTTATGGTTAGTGGTGTATATCGATTGTTAGGAGAACTGTTCCACTGGTTGATCCCACTGTGGCAAAGGTTTAGATTTCAAATCTGCCTTATAAGTTGACACCGAGTTTTGAAGAGACTTGCACGCCGAAATTTACAACAAGCGTGAAGTTTTTACCTGTTTAAAATGATTATGAACTTCATTGATATATTAGTTCTTAAAACGTTGATATAACAATTAAGGATGAAGTGTTTATCTGTTTGAAATGATTATGAAAATATCTTTTTGGACGATATATAATCGGAGTCCATAATTGTTAAACTGACATCGGCATAAAATGATGGGATATCAACAATTTTATGTCATATCAACAAAGTTTGACGTGACATAAAATCAACCAACGAATTAACTAACAACTAAAACTTGACTAAAGTTTGTCTCCTTTAAAATTTGATGAACCATTTCCAGCGTTTTTTTTCTTCTAGTTCTTGAATGCTTTCTGGGATTCATTTTCTAGGTCCCTGCGTAGATCTCATTGCTCATTTTCTTCTCTCTCTTCCATCATCTGAAATTGACGTCGTTTCAGAGTGGGTTTTAACTTTAGGTAACAAACCTATATTTTTTGTTATCCTTACGATTCTGGGGTTTTATTAATGTACCTTCCAGTGCACACACACACACACACACATATATATATATATATACACGAGGCTGTTTACATTTCACATAGAGGTAATACCCTTGGGAAAGGTATACATCTAACTATTCTCCCAGCAGCAATAGGTAAAAAGCAGGGCAGACTTGGCTCTTTAACCTTGGTATGACAACTAGTCAAGGAGAAGGAAAACTCAGAATTCAAATCTGTCAAAATTTTCTTAAAAACAGACCCTGTGTCACATTTTGCTCGTGTGGAGGGATTGTTGTGTGTATATATATACGTATACTATTACAAAAAACAGCATTAGTACTCATAACAAAGCCTTTATACGCTGATGACCCTTTGGTCAGACATAGTTTTATGACCACAAACATGATTTTACCCCAGGCACTCTAACAGAACTTCACAGTATCGTTTGATTTTATTACACTCTGCAACAGTTTTTGTCTATTTTTAAAGTTTCAACGTATTTTCTCTTTGTGTTGATAATGACAGTCTGAAATAATCACGAATTTTAATCGTATATAACACTTCGTGTAAATCCAAATCCAGACAATGAAAAGATAGAAAATCGTCCAAATTTTAAATAAACAACATGCAGAAACAAAGGAACACATTTTCTATACAATTTTACTAAGTTTAGTTTAGATGTGGCACGAGGGCAGAATTATGGAGTAGCCAGTGAGAATCGAATTCACTTGTAATGCTCTTCCAGCTTAACGCTTGCAAAACCATTACATTAAACTTTGGACAGCATTAACCTCTTCAGGTAAAACTGAGAAAAATCTGACTGAGCTGCAATCAAATCAAAAAGATATACAAAACTGACAGCCCAGGAGAAAGGTTGAAATGTTTTTGATTCTCCAAGATTATATTGCTGTTAAGATTTAACAAACAAATAAAAAAAAAACTTCATGAATTCAGAATTCAGTTTCTTGTCGAGGGAAAACATACAATTTAATCTATTTTTCCTTTCTTGATAATGCTTTTATACTTTGAAATTATGGATGATTGCGACTAACCAAAAAAACCCGAAAATCCTTCAACAATGTAAATAAAACGAGAGTTCAATACAGGATTGAATGTTCACTAAGATTAACAGGTGACATCCGATACATAATTCTGTTCACAATATCACGTATCAGGCCTTGGAAGAACAGGCATTTAAGAAAATCTGATAGTCAGCATTTTAAAAATTATTTTTCGTCTCCATTGTTGTTCATAAATTTTGATATTTCAGCATTCTTTTTATCTACGTTCTCCACGAACGCTCTTGCTGAGTCATCCAATGAAATCAGCAATTTGAAATGGCTGTAAATTTTGCAAATATGTACGATGGGGGATGGTTGTTACTACTGAGTCTTGAAGGGTCACGGTTTTAATAATTTGACATCCATAGTCAAGGTGGGCTTTTGTGTATTTATAAAAGTACTGACTACTCTCGTTATGTGATAGAAAAGATTTATGATTGACCTACGTTAGTATATCGGGCACATAGATAATAATATCCCATATAAGAAATTAGAGGAAATAAAAAAAGCTTCTACTGCTCTATTATTAAGGATGGGAGACCAAACACTTAATAATCAAAGCTATACAGTTGGGAATCTGGAATAAAATGTGATTTTGATATTTATGGTTTTAATATTTACTAGCGCCACACACACACACACACACACACACACACACACACACATATATATATATATATATATATAAGTTAGGATTGCGTAAACATAGAGTAATCGGTGCTTAGTAACTATCTGTTTCTCGCCCATGTGACCACTCCTTTCTTATAAATATAACGAACCATATCTATATGTGTGTGTGTGTGTGTGTGTGTGTGTGTGGTTGCACCACTTAGATTTTAATGAAACGCTTCGAGATCAAGCTAGATATGAACAACACAATAATACTGCGTATTCTCTTTAACAAATCCAGGCAACACAACTCCGCAAAACTGCAATTGTATGGTCATTTGCCTCTTATCTCACAAATCATCCAAGTAAGGCCAACAAGACATGTTGGATACGGCTGGAGAAGCAGGAACGAACTCATGTGACGTTTTGGGGACATTCATCAGATCTGTGCGGACACAGCATGATGGTGAGAAAGAGTAAAGGAAATCATTGCTATCAGCACAATTCGATGATTATATATATATATATATATATATATATATATATTTACTAGTCTAATATCTACCAGTATTCACGGTACCAGAAAAAAACAAAAAAAAAACCCTGGCCAGGAACAAGAGATAAAAGTATCTCGAATCACCGCCCAGGGGAAAAAGAAAAAAATTTGGGTCAAAAAGAAAGAAAAGGCCAACCTCGTCCGACCCCTTGAAAAAAAATCAAAGGATACGCAGTCAGTGGTCAAAAGAAAACCAAAAAACCCTCCGCGAATCCTGCAATGCTACAATTACTAAAGTGCTCAACACAAGACAATGGAGCTAATTATAAAATTAACCTAAATCGCGAGTCGAAAATCTTCTACTAAAGTTTCACCATAACGGATCATCAGGAAGCCTAAGTTCGACTGAATTCTAAAGGAGAAATCGCTTTCTTTTATTCACCAAAAACCCACCTAGCTTAGAATTTGCATAAAAAAGACCTTATTTTTATTAAAAAAAAAAAAAATATATATCCATATACCAAACTAACGACTACACGCTACTTCAAATAAAGGATAAGAAATTTATGGATGAATCTAAACCAAATCACACACACACACACACACACACACACACACACAAATGGACGCAAACATACATAGATATGTATATATATTTATATATACACACACACAGATTATTAATAAAAAATAATTACCAGCCATTGGTCTAATAAGTAGAGTGTTTACCAATGGTCCGGGAGACCAGGATTCAATCCCTGGTCGAGTCATACCAAAGACTCAAAAAATGGTACTTGATGCCGCCTTCTTAACACTCAGTATTATAAGGTAAGGATCAAGGGTAAAGTTGAGCAATCCACAGAAGGAGTAGCACCCTCCCCTACATCTTGGTGTAGTAACTATTGAAAAGGGAGCCTTAGTGTTAACCTCGAGTAAGGTCGCCAAATTTACTTTCTTACTTATATTTCAAACCACACTACCACACACAAACACAAACACACACACACACACACACACACACACACAAAATCTCAAGACACACATTCACACACCCATTGAGAAAAAATAACTATAAGTGAAATCCGAAAACACTCAAACATACACACACACACACACAACGAAAAAAAAAAACGTATCAGATATCAAAGGCAAATGAGAGGTAAAGCAGACTAAGATAAACACTCAAAGAAAAAGAGAGGAGTGACCTCCATATAAACCCATAACCAACTGAAAACCATTCAAACTGCAAACACGAGTGAGTTCAAGTCTCATTGAGTACCCCATTAACAAGACCTTGTGCCGTAAATGTTCTCTGACGAAAGCAACAAGCTGGAAACATACACGTATGTAAGAATAGAATAGATAAATAAATCCCCCCAAAATACAAATCTCTTCGTGGACCTACTCATTCAAAAATATTTATTCCTCTCTTTAAAACAACAACAAAAAGAAATTATATATATATATATATATATATATGTGTGTGTGTGTGTGTGTGTGTGTGTGTGTGTGTGTGTGTGTGTGTGTGTGTGTGTGTGTGTGTGTTCAATATTTTGAACAATAACATTGAATAAAAACAGGATGAAAGTTCACGATATATAATGTTACCGATCCTCAAGAGAGTCGGTATCGACAACGTGAAACTCATAGTCGCGTGTTTTCATCTCTTTCTCATTCTATTTGATTGTTGAAAATAATGTGATATTGCTCCGCATTTTTGTGCATCGCATACTGTATTTTACTGCTTAGAAACTCTTTTAGCGTTAAATCAAATCATAAATGCATATATATATATATATATATATATAAACCCGACAGCATAAAATGTACAAATATAAAAAAACACTTGGTCAATAAAATCAACCTCTTAAGACCTTGAATATTTTCACAGATACATACACGCACATATATACATATATATTGCTGTACATGAGATACCGGACATTGGCATAATGGTTAGAGTGTTCACCAATGTCCCGGGAGACCTGGGTTCAATCCTAGGTCAAGTCATACCAAAGACTTTAAAAATGGTACTTGATGCCTCCTTGCTTAACACTCAGCATTATAAGGTACGGATCAAGGGTCAAGTGGAGAAATCCAGGGAAAAGAGTAGCGCCCTCTCCTACACCTTGATGTAGTAGCTATCGAAAAGGGAGCCTTCGGGTCACCCTTGACTATTGTCGCCAACTTTACTTTACTTTACATTAGTTACTGAACTGAATTAAAACCTCGTGATAGCTCCATGACTTGCCTCGTATCAGAATAAATTAAGTTTAAGAACTTGCTTTTATAGCTCTATTGTAATATGGAAAAAAGTGTGATAAGAGGATGTATAGTATTTGGAATAGTTTATTAGATTATACTCGTTCCCCTCTGTGTTGTTGGCGGTTACCGGGTGAGGAGAAATAGGACAAACAAAGTAAAATCCTCAATGGACGACGGTTGATGTTTCTATTTACAGGTGGGAGCGTGGGATGCGTGGGAAATGATTTGAATTAGTTAATCAACAATCAGCGGATTCACACGTGAATGGTACGATTTTGGAGATTTTGAACATATAGCTAGAATTACGCTTAGAGCATATGCCATATTACTAAAGTTTATCAGCCATGAGCCTGTTCATTTGTGTTGAGAGTAGGAGTCGGTTTGATTGACTAAATCTACCCCACCTCATCTTGCAAACAACGTATTTGTTTTATTTTTATTTATAAACCTATGGAATCTATTTTTAAAAAGAGAAGCCCGAGATCTTGTTTTACAAGTTGGAACTGTCAGATGGAATTTTAACAGCCCGTGTCTCTTTTGCAAATGCCAAAACTAAGAGACAACTTTCTCGGATTTGATAATCGGCCAAAATGTAAGAATGAATATTATTTGTGGGTGTAAAGTCTCCTCGATCGACATTCCTGGAGTTGAAGAAATGCGGTATTAGTGTAGAGATAATAATGTACACTTGAAAAGTCGTGTTGAGAATAGGACTTGGGTTTGCTTGGTGACTCTTATCTCGCAACTAACATGTTTTTTTTAAATTTCTAAAAAATAAAACTATAGCGTCTATTTTTAAGGAAAAAAAGGCACGAGAGCTTTGATTAGAAGACATTAAATGCACACTTAATTTGCCGCTCAAATACTGACCAAAATTTTAAAATTCTTACTGAATTTCATTCTTAAATGTCTTAATATTGAAATGAAAATACGACAAGCGATCGAGAAACTTTATTCACATTTCAAACAGAATCCGATTGGATTAAAGTAAAGGTAGCCATTTTATAATAGCTTCTTGCTAGCGAGTTTCTATAAGGGGAGATAACTTTCGATAAAGGGTGTAACATCACTGAAAACTACGGTTTCTAATCATTCTTCTCATCAGTATAATATTTACATGTTATTACATTACTGGTCTACTGTACCGTTAAAACTAAATGACAAAATTTACAAAAGATTAAAAACTTCGTTGTTTTCCACTTTCTTGTATATATTCAACAATTTCTAAATATCAAGAAAACAATTAATTAAATGTAGTAATATTGTGACGTGGTTTTAATTTACAAACGAAAGAGGAAGATATTAAAAGAGAAATCATTGAACAATATACTTGAAACAGAATGAGTAACTTTGTAAGATCGTAACACTAAACTTAACAATCGATTCTCCGCTTTATCTTTTTGTCATTAATGAAAGCAGTTTTAATAAATGAAACTGATTTTTAATATATATAAACACCTTCCAAAACAAGGGATGCCATAAAGCTTCCTTGAGGCATCCCAGATCAAATCATTGGCATCATATAGAATTGATCATCGCCAGATGTGACACGTCTACTACACCAGAGATTAACACAGTGCCGACTACGACACTGACAACTCCCTTGCATTCATTTCACTCTATTTGTGTTGACTGCGATGATTAGAACTTATGCACTGTAATACCAAAAGATGTCATGTATAACGAACTAGCCACATGACACCATCCAATTGGTCGCGCAGTACTACGCTTCAAAGACATCTGCGAACATGACCCGGTATTCACAGTTATCAACTCTGATAGCTAGGAACTGATTGAAGACAACCCCAAAGAGTGATGCTATTCAAGAAGTCTAGAGAGACAAGGAAAAACTAATCCAAAAGCTAGAGAACAGAGAATAAAGCAGGAAGCAAAAAAACAAAAAACAACAGCAAACCCAGACCCTTCATCAATAGTCCATCTTTGCAATATCTACAGAAGAGACCGGATTGCTGAATCATTCCAGACACTGCTTTCTACAGGACTTTTCTTGATTATTTAAGGCTCTACCATAATGAATAGAATATTATTTGGCAGTTTCGATGAGCATACTTTATTTTATATTAGAATCCGGCAAATGAGTAAATATGTGATTAGTTCAAAATTACCGGAAAGTAACTGAATAGGACAAAAGGCACCTAAGGAAAGCCAGAGAGTACAGCGGCTAAAACTTTCTGGATATAACAAACAAGATGAATACAGCAGTGTGCAATGGTAAAGAAAAAACATTGTGTTAAATTGTGATTGGTGCTGCAGATAAATATACTCTTCAAATAATATATGTTTAAGTTTATGCATGTATTAAAAATTAGTTTCGTATATTAGAACTACTTTCATTAGTGGCATCCATATATTTTGTTCGGACTTAGCATAATGGTTATCGTCGTCAGAAAAGGAATCGGTGACCCGAATTCAAATTCCTGACGAAGCTGTTTGAGTCTCACTTCTGATGCCTTGGAGAAAGGTATAGATCCACCTGTTCTTCCCTCATTTATGAGAAAATAGTAGACCAGATTGAGTTCTTTAGCCTTAATTAAACAACCAGTCTAGGAGAAAGAAAACTCTGAATTCAAACTAGCTAAACTTCACCAAAAAATTGACCTCATGTCACATCCTGCTTGCTACCGAGGGTTTGGGTGAATACATATTGGTTGGGGCGTAGAATACACCGATTCTCTCTCTTGGAAAGGATATAGCTTCACACCACGAAGGGTGTCCTGTGTATGATACTAAACTACACCTGGTGGTGAGGCTCCAGTTCTGGATATTTGAGAAGTGTGAAGTCACTACATTGTCGCCATTATTCCCTGGTCCACTCTGACCCGGAATGTTAATATCTGTTAGGGTTCCATCTATGGTCTAATCGGTCAGTTTGAAAATTATTTGTATTATATAGGAATAGTTGAAATTTTGAAAAATGTAGAAAGAACCCAATACTTCTAAGTTTCTTACTGGAGTTAATGTTTACAGCGAAAAAGATTTATTAAAGTTCTAGAACCTTAGGGAAGCCTCGTGGAAGTTCTTGGACTTTACGATAACTTCGTGGAAGTTCTTACATCTTACCGTAACCAGGCGGAAGTTCTTGGAACTGACGGTAACCAGGTGGATGTTGTTGGACCTGACGGAAAAATTATTGGTGTTCTTGGGATTGATAAAAATACTTTAAAGCTCTTGGACTCGACGATAAATTTGATGAAGTTTTTAGATCTAATGAAAACGTTATCTTGTACTCGGCAGAGATCTTGAGGAATCTTTTAGGGCCGAAAAAAAAAAAAGAAAAAAAAAAGAAAAAGAAAAAAAGAAAAAAAAAGACCCATGAGGGTTTTTGGTTTGACGAAAACCTTAATGAAGTTCCTGGACCTAATGGAAACATTATTGAAATATACATACTTAGTGGAGATTTTGTAGAAATTCTTGGACACGAAAAAATATTATTTGTGTTCTTGGAATTAACGAAAATAAAACAATTGAAACTTTTCGAATGGAATTTACAATTCGTCCTTTCAGAATTTTTATAAATATTCTTTGAGTTCTGTATTGCAAATTTAGTTGCATTGGCAACTTTTTCTTGGTTTGATTAGATATTGTATTATATGGTGGTGATAAATTGCAAAGGTATTAAATCTTTTAATTGATAGAATGAACTCAATGACTCTATCGTACGAGGGGTAGAGATTGTGTTTTGGTAGTATTCTTTTCTTGGTAAAGGTGAGTCATTTAAATTACATTTATCGTATAAAATGAAGAAAACTCTCTCTGTCTCTTTATTTTTATTTCTGTCTTTGTATGTCTGTCAATCTCTAATTATCCGTTTGTCTATATATATATATATATATATATATATATATATATATATATATATATATATCCTCTCTCTCTCTCTCTATATATATATATATGTATATATATATATATATATATATATATATATATATATATATATATATATATAATTTCTGTTTGTTTTTACGAAGGTGAAATTGAAAGATTTAGAGTGCATATCTTTTTCTTTAATACGAGTCAGCTGAGAGTTTATTTGCTAAGCCACTTAGTGGGTGGGGTCATTTCCCCACTCTCTGGTTTAATTTATAATTTTCCATCGACATTATGGTATGAGGGGTAAATACTCAAAAGATTTAGGACGCCTTACTGTGAAGAGGGTGTTAGCAAAGCAAGTTCTTGTTTCGAAAAAACGTTAACTTTGTAAATATTTAAAGAAGTGGTTCATCTTGGATCGGCAAATATCGAGTTCGTCTTGCAAACCCTTACTGTTCAGTTTGGTGCTCACTTCGATGCCAAACTTAGTAAATATCAAACAGATTTTTAATAAGTTAAAATCAAACCAGAAGAGATTTGGTGACATTTATTCCTCTCTCTATAAAAAGAAATAAGAAACAAGATTGGGTCCCGCACGTTCACTAATGTGTAGCGGTAAAGGTACTTATTAAGAATTAGTAACTGTTCGGAAATGCAAATAATCTACACGATAAAGTATGTTGTAATTCATTTTTAAATTTAACAGATTCAAACTCAACTCTAACCCTAACTCTAACCTTAACCCTGACGATAACCGTGACCGTAACCCTAATCCTGACAGAAAAAAAAGAAGAAAAAACAGCAAACAAACAACGCTGCATGATATCATACTTTTTATCATTGAGGGTTTCTGGATTATTGTCTTCATCTTTATTGTTATTTCCACAACCTTTCGGCCGATATGTCCTCCGGTCTTCTTCAGGTGTTTGTCGAAGTCGGGAAACTACACGGAACTTGAATCCATGAAGGTCGCCTGTTCTGATTCCGTTAGCCATAACCGGTTACAAGTGTTAAGTATTCACATATTGTTACTTGCCTGTAGTCAGGATTGAAACTGCAACCACTAGATGATTGTCTCCTTTGAAGCATAGGGAACCAACGCCTATAACCATTTCACTATGTGTCCTGCTGGACAGGTTAGAAAAAATTTTTGGGACTTATAAACCTAATGTTCTTACTTGACCAGGATTACTACTATTATGTATGATTTTTTACCTATGCTTATATTCAGATTTTTTTAAGAAGACCGGAGGACATATCGGCCGAAACGTTGTGGAAATAACTATAAAGATGAAGACAATAGTCCGAAAACCTTTAATGATAAAAATCATGAAGCTTCATTTAAAAAATTCAGATAACTAATACGTCATGCTTTGTTGTGAAGATTTTTTCGCATTCCTGCACAGACACTAATTTTTGAAAGTACCTATGTATAAATTGTACAGTTCACAACATCACAAAGGCGTCGGAACAACCAGTAGTAGAATGAGAATGTTTCAAAGTTGGAATCTCCAGAGACTATGAACATTTGTTTCAATTTTATATTTTTGACTTGACTCGAAGACAAAAATAAAGCTGATTACAATGGTGAAGGACGAAAGATAAAAGGAAGAGACTTTTCATTCAAATCTAAAATTATCAAGATGGGTGAAATAATTCCCACTAAAATTCATTTTGCTTTTAAGATTAAAGTAATGTTCATGGGTATATTCATTTTTTATTGTCCTTTGAAAAATACATGTTGTATATACTTGTGTATAAGTCTATCTCATCTGTTAATTTATGGCTTTAAAATTATTAATACATGACATAAAGTCTGATAGTATTTAAATGAAATGTTGAAATTATAAATAATATAATTACGAAATACAAGATTATTAATAGTTGTTGAATGATCATTAGTTGTGTGGGATTGCTTCCTATGTTTGCCAAAGAATTTCAACTAATAACAGCTGGATAGCGTTACCGAAGAAACAGAGCCGAGTATAAAAGAAAATCGCATAAAGCCTCATTCTGATTTACTCGTAGAATGGCCAAAAAATAAGACCTATCTCGTCCTTCAGGACGGACATTTTTACCCCCAGCGAATCTCGTGGTGCATTCAACACGACAATACAAACTAGTTCCCAGTATACAACGCCTTTTTGCTTACACACAGGCATATTTAATAATTACACACAAACAACAGCTTAGGAATTCTTCTCAATTATGTAAGTCTCTCACAAAGTTTCATACTTTTTATACACGAACATATACATCTTTATTCACTTTTTTTATATCTTATTTCATTTTCTATTTAGTCTGCTTTGACAATAAGAACTATATTGTTGTAATTGTACGTGCTTTTTCTATATTCAATCTTATGAGGAAACTGCATTTGATGGTGAAGAGCCAGTTCTGGAGCTCTGGGGAGTGTAGAGTATGCTTTAATTGCCATTACTCCTACTTTCACTTTTAAACGGTGTGGTAGTACCTGTTAGGGTCTAATCTATGAGTTAAATAGATATGTTTAGAGATTATTCGTATTCGATTGGACTGTGTACAAAAAAATCATAACAACTACATAAAAATGTAAATATGAACGTAAAATGAATTTGATTCCTTAACTTCTTAGCGTTAAGTAACCCGAGAAAGGTTGACATGCCGTTTAATCTAATCAATCAATCAATCAATCAATGCTACCAACCATAATTCTTCCATAGTCTGGTATCTCTAACGTTAGCGTATGGAGGAAACTGGTTGACATGCCGTTTAATCTAATCAATCAATCAGTCAATCAATCCTACCAACCATAATTCTTCCATAGTCTGGTATCTCTAACGTTAGCGTATGGAGGAAACCGGTTGACATGCCGTTTCATCTAATCAATCAATCAATCAATCCTACCAAACATAATTCCTCCATAGTCTGGTATCTCTAACGTTAGCGTATGGAGGAAACTGGTTGACATGCCGTTTCATCAAATCAATCAATCAATCAATCAATCCTACCAACCATAACTCTTCCATAGACTGGTATCTCCAACGTTAGCGTATGGAGGAATTATTGTTGACATGCCGTTTAATCTAATCAATCAATCAATCAATGCTACCAACTATAACTCTTCCATAGACTGGTATCTCCAACGTTAGCGTATGGAGGAATTATTGTTGACATGCCGTTTAATCTAATCAATCAATCAATCAATGAATCCTACCAACCATAATTCCTCCATAGACTGGTATCTCCAACGTTAGCGCCTGGAGGAGACTTCATTCTGCAAACAACTATTATTAAGGTTCGACAAAATATGCAATTCTAACAAGAGATTTCTAAATAGAGTTCGACATGACGAACATAAGTATCTCTGTAGTGCTCAAATCTTTTAACGGCATTTCAAAACTCATCCTGTGGCTCTCTGCTGCACGAAGAGACATACATAGATGTTCTTTGAGACTTTTCCCCAGAATATTCTTGTTATTCTCTGATATACATGGTCGTCCACTTTTTTTCAGCATCAACAGAACCAGTTCATTTAAAATTTATTCGCTAATCAATCTATCGTTTTACTTTCTGGTTCTAGTATTTTTTTGTTGAATTTTCTTTTAAACTTACGAAAGTTGGCTGAAAACTTCCATAAGCTAAGAGACTCTAATGAAATGTGACCAAATGATGTTTATTTTTCAACGTAGTCCCCTTTGTCGTTCGCACACTTGTTTCATAGGTGTTGTAGTGCTTGGATTGCATTAGTAGAAAAAAGTCAACAACAGCAGATATGATGTCATTATATGAACATTTCAGACTATGAACATTTCTGCTTCTGAACTTTTCAGACCCCCGTATTACTAGTTTCATTACATTTCTTTGGTTGGATTCGACCGATAACCATTACTACACTCACTTCTTTATTCATCTTCGGAGCCCCCCAAAAAGATAAGCATAAAATTAAGTCATTTTAATTAAAAAAAAAACTGTACTTGATTTAATGTTCACTCTGCAGACTGAATTATATTTTGAAGTCTTAAGTTCTTCCTCGGTCTTTCAATTATGACTGCCCTTCAATCTTATAAAATCATTAAATTTCAATGAACTTTTATAATTTTAATGACCTTTTTGTCGCGAATTTTGTTGAACTATGGGATAAGTTTGAAGTTATTTATTTTAGATCAGGACGAAAATATTTCTGCATCGCTTCACACACACACATATATATATATATATATATATATATATATATATATATATATATGTGTGTGTGTGTGTGTGTGTGTGTGTGTGTGTGTGTCCTGTTATTTTTGGTGTTATTGATTCATATCAATACCCATAACAAGATGGAAATAAATATATAATCCTAATGTGACCGATTTTTCTTTTTCTTAAAGAAATATATATATATATATATATAATTAAAAATATATAAGTAAAAGTAAAGTTGGCGACCGTAGTCGAGGGTGACCCGAAGGTTCCCTTTTCGATAGCTACAACACCGAGGTGTAGGGGAGGGCGCTACTCCTTTCCCTGGAAAAAAAATTTATATAATTAAAAAAATATATATATATATACATATATAATTAGAAATATATATATATATATATATATAATTAAAAAAAAGACAATATTCTGTCACATTAGGATAATAAATTTATTTTCATCCTGTCAAGAGCATTGATATGAATCAAACCGTTGAAAATTATTTTAGAGTTTTTGATTCATATCAATACTCTTAACAGGCTGGAAATAAATATATCATACTAATGTGACAGAATATTGCTTTTTTTTCTTGAAATAATATTTGCTTTATGATTTATTGACATTGAACTCTTTACCAGGAATATTTAAATATTCGAAATTTGAATAATTTATTTGTTCTGACGGAATTGTTCCCTACTCAGGATTTACTGGATTGAAGAATACCTTATATATATATATATATATATATATATATATATATATATATATATATATATATAACCAACCTCTTCACAAGTGCAGGGTGAGACACAAGCTCAATTTTTTAATCGGGGTTTACCAGGTTTGAATTCAGTGTTTTTCTTCTTCTAGACCGGTTGCCATACCACGGTTAAAGAACCCCGTCTGCCCAACTATTTATCCATAGTTGGAGGGAGAATAGTTGGATTCATACATTTCCCTAGGGTATTAACACGATGCGAAATGCAAACAGTGTCGTCCAGGATTTGAACTTGGGACACCATATCCATTTCCTACGACGGCAACTATAACATCATGGACGCTTCCCTTAGTCTCTCTCTCTCTCTATATATATATATATATATATATATATATAAGGTATATGCAAAAATTCTCATTCTTCTCTATTTTGTAATGTAGAAACGATTAACACTTATGCCACTTATCTCTTCCTCTGCCTTCCTCTCTCTCTCTCTCTCTCTCTCTCTCACACACACACACACACATATATATATATTTATTTGACGACTATCCTATCTTGACAGATGGTAACTGACTTTACCGCCAAAATTTCAACTCAAATATTCTGATTAATTACTAATTGAATTTGTGAAAGATATACAAAATGCGTAAAATAGTAAGATAGCTAGACATCTGTATTAATTTACAAAGCTCTTTGCTTCGATGTGGCACAAGGCCGAATGAATGGGGCGCCCAATGAGACTCGAACTCACTTGTGTAGGTTTGCTAGTCTAGCTTGCTAACCGTTACACCACCAGAGGTGTCCGATAGCAAGACATCTGTACGTCGTCGTTGGATTCTAATGTCATACGCTTGTTGCCCAGTCGGCTGGGGCTGTAGAATACACAGACTACACCTCTGCAGACCCCCACCCAACGAGTGTCCTGGATATTGCACTAAACTATCAGATGGTAAGGTTCCAGTGATGTTGGAAGTTTGGGGAATGCGGAGCACCTCTTCATTGCCATCGCTCCCAGGTCCACTCTGGCCGGGAGTTGTAGCATCTGATAGGGCCTTATCTATGAGTTAAATGGAACTAATCTGCGTACTTATGATAAATTAATTGAAATAGAACTGTTTTGTCATGTAAACTGTGTACTTATGCTAAACTGAATTGCTTGAACTAGAACTGTTTTGACATTTACCTGTGTGTAAACAAAAACTATACTTATACTAAACTAAATTGTTTGAATTAGAGCTGTTTGACTAATTTGATTAGCCTGAAATAGAAATGTTTTTGATAATTAAACTGTGTACTTATGCTAAACTGAATTTTTTATATAGAACTGTTTATTTGCATAAAAATGGATTTGGCATTAAATAACCTACAAAGGGTGAAATGCCATAAAACACAAACAAACAAACAAACATACGCTTGTACGACACTTATGTCACTTTCTGAGTTTACATGACCACTGCCCAGTGACAAGCAAAGCAAAATAACAAGAGTCTATGCAAATTGCAGGTTGTATTACAGAGGATTTTTTAGAGGGTTTTTCCACAAACCTCTACAAGTAGGCAGAGGTTTGATGCTGGAGCTTCCCTCACCAGTTTTGATTTTAGAGTTTAATTCTCCAAGATGGTTTGCCTTCACCTCAGGTCTGTGATTACACTGGAACTCCTTCTAATCCATATGTGTATATATATATATATATATATATATATATATATATATATATATATATATATATATATACGAGTATTCAGGTTCGTTCAGAAAGTTCTAAGCTTCGCCCAGATTTAAATTTATTTTATACCTTTTACCTTTGTATGAGCCGAACTTGGGTAGGAATTAAGACAGAAATTTGAATTAGTTTTTCTAGTTTTATTAGAAGTGGTCGTATGCGGCCACCCCAAAAATATTCAGCTAAGTCTTTTCTTTCGGGGTAAGACTTAAAACATTTTGAAAAACCGTTGTGTATATATATATTTATATATATCTATAATCATCCACAGACAGATCTGTTTCGTTCTATCAGAACTCATCAGTGTGGCTAGACAGTATATTTATATATATATATAACAAAAAATTCTTGTCCTGCTCATAGGCCAGTGTCTGAGACAAACTGTGATTTCCGTAAGGAACTGAAGAAATACTTTCTTTCTTTAAATCTTCCTTTCTCGATCAAATTCCATTTCTTTTTACAGCTAAACGACGATGGTATGTACTATAAGTAAATATTTGATTTACTTACGTACAGATTGTGGGAGAGAGAGAATCTTTTTGCCAGTTGTTTATCATTGTAAAAGTCAGCACTCACAATCTGACACAGACCTTTTTTTATTTCAGTGGAGAGTGGGAATCAATAGGAGAGACGGGCATTGAATGTAGATTAGTGGACACTAGTCCACTGGGAATACTGGAGATTTCCAGAAGCCGAATCAATGGATTAGTTGTTCATGGATAGAAAATAAACAGGATATTATTGTTTTGGTAGAGACTTATAATGATCTGCTGATTGAGCAATTCCCCTTTGTGACATCTCTAAGAGCAATAAAAATTCATTGCTTGTGACCATCTCCTCTACAAAAAAACATGTGACTGGTTGTATATGGTTACATGGTACTAGTAACAAGAGACAATCTCTAACCTGACCAGTTCTATTACATATTCTGACGAATATTCTAAAGTCGATACGTTCTTCGGCCTTACATCGTTATATAATTTATCCGGTTTAATTTTTTCCATAATAGATACTTAATAAACTTAGTTTAGTTTGACTCAAGGCAATAAATCTAGAGCACCAACTGAGGATCAAACGCATTATAATGATAGCATAACAGTTATTGTTGTTATAAATAGAATCGGCGATCTGAGTTCAAATCCTTGACCAGGCTATTTGCGTTTAATTTCGAAGCTAACGCACTTGGGTAAGGCATAAATCCATCTGTTTCCGTTAAGTATGGGTAAAAAGTCGACCAGACAGGACTCTTTAGTCTTGGTGAAATAAACAGTCTATAAGCAGGAAAAAAGTCAAAATTCAAAACATCTCTTATCCGCTTAAAAGTTGACTTTGTATCAAATCCTACTTTTAAATGAGAGGTTGGGTAAATACATACATGACTAACTATCTATATCTCTCCTCTTAATTTCAGTAGGAGGTAGCTTTAATAATGGATCAATGGACTCTATCAGTCAAAATATTTACTAAATTTTGTGTCATCAGCACAAAACAGCAACTTCATTTATCGGATATAGAATGGCCATTACTTTGTTTAACTGAGCAAAGGAACCAGCACCCTGACAGACTCAAATTTTGTATCAGACGAATTATTCATCTGAGGAAGGACTAAGAATGTATCGGTCGAAAAATTGTAGAAAAATCAGTAAGGATGAGAATAATTCGTAAGAGAGACGTTTAATTTTCAGCTGATAAAAGTAGGAAATCCAGGAAAAATTTTTGAGCAATTTTTTATTTTATTTTATTTTATAACTCTGAAAGGAGTAATTAACATACCATCTTTTGAACGACCTCTCAGCAAGGCTTAGAATACGTTGACTGTATCCCCTGCAGAGAAATAAGACCCATTGCTCTACCTAGAAAAGGGTGTCTTGGGTGTGATACTAAACTGCATCTGATGGCGAGACTCCACTTCTGGAGATCTAAGGAATACGGCATACCCATTCATTGCCATTACTCTAAGGTTTATTCTTATCCAGAGTGGGGTACCCGCGAAAGTTCAATCTATGGGTCAAGGAGATCCAGTGAAAAATCATTAATATTCGATTAGAATAGGTGAAATCATATAACTGTGTGCAAACAAATAAGTATTATTATATAGCAATAGTTACTTTACACAAAAACAAAAACAAAACAAACAAAAAAAACCAAAACAAACAAAAAACAAAACAAAACAAAAACAAAACAAAATAACCTCTTAAATAATAAATCCCAAATAAAAGGAAATTATTAATGCATATTGAATGCAATTCCCTAACCTCAAGATATAAAATAACCCTAGACAGGTTGACATATCGTTAAAATCAGACAATCAACACAACTTTTTTTTCGGATAGTTAACCCATTTTTTCTAGTTTTTTGATGTAGTTAACATATTTCGGACTATCCATCATGTACTTTTTAGTATTGAATTTTTTCTTCTTTCGACATTGGATATTGAAATCAGTAAAAAAAAAAGCAAGACAAAGCAAAAAAAATTTTTTACAAACATCTTCATACTTGCAGGAAAATACACCCCATCTGTACCATCAATTTAAAAAAAAATCACATATTACTTCCCACATACTCTCCCCTCCGGTTGAGCGAGAAGTAGTCTGCTCTTCATGCCAAAAATAAACATACTTTAGAGGGCAGACACAACATAAAGAAGAGTAGATAAAAAACGCCATATTGAAAAGAGTTATAGACAGATCACCAGAGGTCAGTCGGGAATGTATCCCGCCCTTTTTGAATGTCGCAAGAACAGGTTGTGCGGCATTGATATAACTGGATAATCAATTAGAGATGATCTTACTGTGCATACGCGAATAGTCACTCTTCTATTGAGTTACCTAGTCTGTAGAAAGATAACATTATGTTTATTTGTTTTTACTACTGCCACTACTAATGGTACCTACTGCTATAAATATAGTAACTGAGAATTGGATAACTTAGTTAATTAAATCCCTTTTTGGCCTAATGAATAGGGTGTTCGCCAATGATCCGGGAGACCGGGGTTCAATCCCAGGTCGAGTCATACCAAAGACTCAAAAAAGGGTAATTGATGCCTCCTTGCTTAACACTCAGCATTATAAGGTAAGGATCGATGGTAAAGTGGAGCAATTCAGGGAAAGGAGTAGTGCCCTCTCCTACACATTGGTGTAGTAGCTAATGAAAAGGGAGCCTTCGGGTCACCCTCGACTAAGGTCGCCAACTTTATTTATATTGAAACTAGTGACTTTATTCTAGAGTAAAACTTTCAAGTAGAGTTGACTAGTCAGCCCATTTCATCTATCTATCTATCTGTGTGTGTGTGTGTTTACTAAACCCCTTTGCTCGTGTCGGATGCAATAGAAGGTCAATGTTTAAGAGGAATTTAACAGGTTTGAATTCAGTTTTCCTTCTAGACCGGTTACTATACCATGGCTAAAGAGCCTAGTCTGCCCTACTGTTTATCCATAGTTTGAGGGAGAATAGTTGAATGTATGCCTTTCCCAAGGGTATTAGGGCCATATAAAATACAAGCAGCCTTGTCCAGGATTTGAACTCAGGTCATCATCTCCATTTCCTACGACGATAACCGTTGCACTATGTACATGCGTGCGTATATATTTAACCAACCCCTCCACTTCATTATATTAAAACTTGTAGCTTTCTTGTAGTGTAAAGCTTTCAAGTAGGATTGATCAAGAAGACTTTTACTGGTAAGTATCTGAGCACTTTTCCGATTTAAGAATAAACGTATGAAATAACGATTTGCTCATCTCTCTCTCTATATATATATGTGTGTGTGTGTGTGTGTGTGTGTGTATGTGTGTGTGTTTGAGTTGAGAAGAAAGTGACCGTTCGGCTGTTGTTTCCAGGATTTGTTCAAAACGACACGCCGCATCCTTGAATAGTTCCCATCTAGCTTTTTCTCTAAGTGTTTTGTCTTGGTCACGTAGCTTTATTATAGCACTCACGCGACCATTACTTTATTAAAGATTAGATTTCTGTATGATCGATAATCTGTCTATTGTAATCCATGTCTTTCTTATATATATATATATATATATATATATTGCAAAAAAGTAAAGTTGGCGATCGTAGTCGGGGGCGACCCAAAGGCTCCCTTTTCATTTGCTACTACACCGAGGTGTAGAGGAGGGCGCTACTCATTTAGCTGGATTGCTCCACTTTACCCTTGATCCGTACCTTATAATGCTGAGTGTTGAGCAAGGAAGCCTCAAGTACCATTTTTGAGTCTTTGGTATGACTCGACCTGGGACTGAACCCCGGTCTCCCGGGTCATTGGCTTACACTCTACCAATTAGGCCAATGGGCTGGTTATGTATATATATATATGTATATATGAGAAAAAAATGAAGGCATTATGGAAAACCAGGTTAACATGATTCACAATAAAAATAGCTCCATCAGAATTCCTACATCAAAATGTGCCAATTCTCATATTTACCAACCCCTCCGCTCGGGCAGGATATGACACAAGTCAATTTTTAAGCGGAGTTTAACAGGTTTGAACTCAGAGTTTTCCTTCTCCTAGACTAGTTGCCTCACCAAGGCTGAAGAACCTAGTCTGCCCTACTATTTACCCATAGCTGGAGGGAGAATAATTGGATTCATACCTTTCCCAAGGGTATTAGTGCTATGTGAAATGCAATCAGTCAGGTCCAGGATTTGAACTCGTGTTGCCGTGTCCATATCCTGCGACGATAACCATTACACCACGGGCACCTCCCAAAAATGTGCCAATTCTAATAGATACTAATCCAGGTCAGAGTGGACCTGAGAATAATGACAATGAAACGGCTCTTGGTACTCCTCACATCTCCGGAACTGGAGCTTCATCACAAGATGTAGTTTGGTGTCTTCCCAGGATGCTTTTTTTTTGGCAGGGAGTCTTAAGTTTTCTCGTTCCCGCTGACGGGGTGAACGAAGATTGGAAGGGATGAGGAAGAAAATAAGAAGACACAGGAAACGGGTTGGAGAAGAGTACTACGACTACCACTACTAATACTGCTACTGCTATAATTATAGACAGTGTCGTTGAGTGTGGAGTTACTTCATTGAGTGAATTCTTTAATAATGAAACAATGATTTCTTTGTAGTATAAAGCTTCCAAGTATGTATTTACTCAACCCCTCCCGGAGCAAGGTGTGACACAGGTAAATTAGAAACGAAGCATAGATGGTTTAAATTTTGGGTTTTTCTTTCTCCTAAACTACTTCCCTAACCAAAGTTAAAGAGCCCAGTCTTCCAAGTAGTCAAACAGATATTTGTACTATCAGTTAACCAAATGTTAAACTTCCGAGAAAAAGTTTTGTGATGTCTATCAAATTGTTTTGCGGGTTACATTGCCATAGAGTTTTGTCATTGCTGTCTTGAACAGCTAATTTTGGCAATCAGTAGATTATAAGATAGCCCCAAAGATGAGATGAAACTTAGAATGGTGTATTGCGAAGAGGATCTTTTATTGCATATTAGAAGGAGGTAGATTTGAACCAGGAGTCTAGAAAATTTGAGACATTCCACCCGATTTAACCTCATCTTTGCAACTCCCAAGTATGCTACTGTATTTAATATACCTGAGTTCTTTGCTCTTGATGAGACTGGTTTTCGTGCAGCCCAGGGGCAAAATATTTGTTGTTGTTATTGTTATTGGTGTTGTTGCTGTTGTTATTTTTTGGCAATGCGACTAATTTCGTTGTAATTTACATCAGCAGAAGAGAATGCGCGGGAAGGCTTTTTCTTCACACTTCCTGCTCCTGCGTCTCGCCTCAACTGCTGCTCCAAC
Organism: Sepioteuthis lessoniana; assembly: GCA_963585895.1. Taxonomy (NCBI): domain Eukaryota; kingdom Metazoa; phylum Mollusca; class Cephalopoda; order Myopsida; family Loliginidae; genus Sepioteuthis; species Sepioteuthis lessoniana. The sequence continues at coordinate 34,250,514 of OY757936.1, read as the reverse complement.
TCCGCCATATTGTCAGTCGTAATTATCTTGTGAGCTAGATAAACATGAGTGGGCTTCAAGTTAGCAGCCAACAACAGCTTTGTTTTAACTCTTAGCTTTTTCATTCTCTCTTTCTTTTTCCCTCACTATCTCTCTCTCTCTCTGTGTCTAAACTACCCCATCTCATTTGCAGATATACGCCCACCATTCACTTTCAGACTTACTCGAACTCACTAACCCATTCTCTCTCTCTCTCTCTCTCTCTCTCTCTCTCTCTCTCTCCAACTCTCTCTCTCTATCGAATATAAGCGCTTACCTTAAACCGATGATTAACCTCACTGGGTGTTCCATCATAGAAGCCATTTACCTGCCTCCAAAACTCATGAGGGTGCCTTTTGTTTAGTATGAATAAACTTACAAATAGTTAAGGTCCATAATTACCATCATTCTTTATTTTCTAAAAATTTAAATGATATGCTCTACAGTTGTGATCTCATGCCATACTAAGCCTCATAAAACATCTACACACTCCTTTCTCTTTTTTCATTAGATGCTCCACGCTTGTGACCTTGTGCCACACTAAAGTTCATTATCACTTATACCCCATTTTCTTCTTTATTTTTTTCTCATCGTGAGCTTCACACTTTTAGCTTTACACCACCCCGAATTTACTAAATAATTACATTCTTTATTTTTTCCTTTCCTTTCTGTTTTTGTTTTTGTTTTGTTTTTCTTTTTCTTCCTGGTTTGCCTTTTTCCTATTTCTCACTGATGAATCAAGAATCAAGAAAGTAATCTGACCCTGCTCTTTGCCTGAGATATGAGAACTAATTGGATGCTAATAGCATTGTCTTTTCTGCTTTAAGTGACGGGTGGGTACATTAAACATCTTCTTTCCGTTCGTCAAGGTGGTACAGTAAATATGATTTTTTTTTCTTAAAAAAAAAAGCCTCTCATTATTCTCCGGTAATTAAAACAAGTTCATTATTCTCGCTGCAAAAGATATGGCGTCATGTTGAAACACCTGTGAATGATTCTAGATTTTGCTCTTATAACTAGGTTTATAGTTCCAACCCTGTTAAAGTACGATGCAATACACACTAGTCCTTCCTTCTCCGTTGCCAGGGATAGACTTTAAGACTCCCAGCTGATGTTTAAAATCGTGGATATAACCGAACCTATATATAATCTGTCAACAGAAATGGCATATCAACTTGTGTAGAATTATTTTATGCCTATAGGTTGGAGATTTGCGTACATTGTACATTTATATTTACATTTTATTTCTAAAGAGTTTTTTTTGCACACGGTTATATGATATCAAGTATTCCTATCTAATATCAATAATTTTGACCCATATACGGGGCTCTAGCAGGTATTACTATCACACCAGATCAGAGTGGACCTGGAAGTAATGGACTGAAAAGTTCTTTATGCTTGATATTACGATCAAGTGTTTATCTGTTTGAAATGGTTATGAAGAAACCTTATTGGACCATATATAATCGGAGTCTATAATTGTTAAACTAACATCGGCATAAAAATGGCATATAAACAATTTTATGAATGTTTTTCTGGGTTTCATTTTGTATAGATCTCATCGGCTGTTTTTTTCTCTCTCTTCTGTCGTCTGAAATCAACATCATTTGGGAACAAACCTATTTTTTTTGTAATCCTTACGATTCAGCGGTCTTATTAGTTGTCGTTCCAACACACACACACACACACACACACACACACACACACACACATGTATATGTGTTTGAGTGTGTATGCATGTATAAACAAAATGAAAATATCGACACAAACATTAGTAAACAAGTTTAATTGAGTTATTAATTACTGGTTTAAGTCTTAGACCACCTTCAGGGAATATTCATTTTGAAATGAATGCATTCTATGATTGATTAAGCTATCCTGTTGACGAACAGAGCAAGCGTTCGCATTTATAAATCGAACGTTTTTAACGAAATTTCATTGTTATATTGCAGATAGGATCGAGGGAACCTTGGTATCGATGACTTAAAGGTTGTATTGGAATATTTGTCGTATTTGAATACTAAAACTCACCGCCATTATTATTATAGAATGAGGAACACAAATCGGACACTTGTAGCAGAGTAAATGTGTTATGCTTAAACATTTCCTTCTGACAAATAACATAATACAATTCACGACGAATTACCAATGAAATATTTATTTCCGGGTAAACTTAATAGAAAACATACAGGAATTACATGAAATACTAAATGGCGCTCGTGGTGTAAGGATTATCGTCGTAGGAAATGAACACAGAGAACCAAGTTCAAATCCTGGACGAGGCTGGTTGCTTTTCACATAGCACTAATACCCTTGGGAAAGGTATGAATCTAATTATTCTCCCCTCAGCTATGGATAAATAGCAAAGCAGACTGAGTGCTTTAGCCTTGGTTAGGCAACCAGTCTAGGAGAAGGAAAACTCTGAATTCAAACCTATTTAACCCTGCTTAAAAATTGACATAGTGTCGCATCTGGCCCGTGCGGAGAGGTTGGTAAATACATTCATGAAATACGAAAAGTGCATTATGAAGAAAAAGTCCTATCTAGTAGTTTAAGAGTTTAGTATGAATATTGTTGTATAAAGACTTACGTTAAAGCATGGTACCATTGGCATAATGGTTAGAGTGTTCGCCAATGGCCAGGGAGATCTGGATTCAATCCCTGGTCGATTTATACCAAAGACTCAAAAAATGGTAACTGATGCCTCCTCGTTTAACACTCAGCATTATAAGGTAAGGGTAAAGTGGAGCAATCCCGGGAAAGGAGTAGCGCCCTCTCCTACACCTTGGTGTAGTAGCTATCGAAAAGGACGCCTTTGGGTCACCCTCGACTACTGGCGCCAACTTTACTTTTTACCATGCGTGGTACGATACGAGGTTTGTTGGGCCAAAGACCACTCTCTCTTGAAGAGAGACGCATACATTTGATCGTGCTTTCAGGTTGTCAAAGCAGAGAGAGAGAGAGAGAGAGAGAGAGAGAGAGAGACTTTTCCGTGTGTTAATAATGCTACTTTGGTCACGCTACCTAGCGGCCATCAGAAGAACTATTTTAGAAATCAAAGGATGTTATTCCTACAATATAAACCTTGGTTTAAAAGTAATTTTCATTTGAAAATAATGTTAACTTTTTTTTTGCTGTTATATTGGACTAGCATTTTTGCATTTTATTCTTATTTGCTTTCCATCAAAACTAATCACACCATCAGTCTATGGCCATTAGCAAATAACTTGTAATATTATCATGAATTTTTTCAAATTTATTTTTTTATTTTATTTTATCAATTCTTAATTGTTTATAATTCTTTTTTATTTTAAGAATTTTCTTAAATACTCAAAGTTAAACAAGTAAAAATAAAAATAAGAAATAAAAAGCTGATCAAAGTTTCACATAAATCTGTATCAATATTTATAAATGAACGTTACATGACACCTTGAGTTTTATTCATCAATCCGGTCTGCCCACGGGAACGAATAAACATGAAAGATTCTCTTTATCCAAACGTATTCAAAGTTAAAGATTAGAATAAATAAGCAGACGTAAGAGAAGACGTAAGGTAAAGCGGGTTGAGTAATCAGAAATCAATGATCCGCCTGGTGGTCGAGGTAATTGCTGTAAATGTCGATTTTGAACCCTTATTAACACATATTTTGGAGGTGCTCGTGGTGTAATGGTTATCGTCGCAGGAAATGAACACGGCGGCACGAGTTCAAATCCTGGACGAGACTGATAGCATTTCACATAGCACTAATACCCTTGGGAAAGGTATGAATTCAATTATTCTCTCTCCAGCTATGGGTAAATAGTAGGGCAGACTAGGTTCTTCAGCCTTGGTGAGGCAACTAGTCTAGGAGAAGGAAAACTCTGAGTTCAAACCTGTTAAACTCTGCTAAAAAAATTGACCTTGTGTCATATCCTGCCCGAGCGGAGGGGTTGGTAAATAGGATTAACACACATACACACAATAAAAAACAGCTTTTTGAATGTTGATTTTCAAATGCTTTTTCATTGGAAGACTGACTCAACAAAATCTTTCTTGTTTTTTAGATGACTAAATATATCAAGGAATCTGAAATTGTCAGCCAAGAAAAAAGATGGATGAGTTTGTAGCAATAGCTATAAGCAGAGTAGTTCTGGCAGGATAGAGGCCAAGAAAAAGTCTGCAACACTTGTACTTGAAGGTATGGTCCGATGTTATTCCAAGTAATGTGGTTTAGCATTAAGGGTACTCTTCTCATTTTTGAACACATTTATTTTTGTTAAACTGCGGCAAGTCAACTTGACGGCATCGTCAACAAATATCAATGAGCTGTAATAAACAGATTTTTCAGTGATTATTTTATAAACTAAAACCATAGCACGTTTATGAATCTTTTTAAAATTACAAGTTTATTTTTATGAATTTGTGTTGACAAAGACACGTAGGAGACTAAAAATGAAATTACTTTATTTTGTGCTTTAAAAAATATTGTTCCTTTACCCCCCCTCCAACACATCGTGTTTATATATAAGTAGATTGTTAAAAGTAAATATTGTTAGAAGTAAATATCTGTACTAATTTCTAATGATCCATAAGTAGTACCTCCCCAAGAAAAGGGTCACAGTAACCTGACACCTTTGAAACATTCGTCGTGAGAATTGGGAAAATATGGATTGAAAATTTTTCATCAAAGAAATTCACACAAGTTAAAACTATAACGACTTCTACCTGTAAAAGCAAGAGAAATAAGATGAAAATATACTAGTCAAAATTTAATAATGATTAGCATTGCTTTGTTTAAGAAATTCACCCAATTGATTGGTTCGCTGGTTGTTTAAGTTTTATGGCATATCAACATTTGGAAGTTATTTAATGCCAAATCCATTTTTATACAAATGTTCAGTTCTATTTCAAACAATTCAGTTTAGTATGAGTACAAAGTCTAATTGTCAAAACGTTTCTATTTTAAGTTGTTCAGTTTAGTCAAACAGTTCTATTTCAAACAATTCAGTTTAGCATAAGTACACAGTTTAGATATAAAAACAGTTCTATTTCAAGTAATTCAGTTTTGCATAAGTACGAATTTTAGTTCTATTTGACCCATAGATAGGACCCTCTTACGTGCTACCACTCCGGGCCAGTGTGGATCTGGGAGCGATGACAATGAAGGAGTGCTCTATATTCCCCAAAGCTCTAGCATTACTGGAACCTCACCATCAGATTGTTTAGTGTCATATCCAGGATACTCGTTAGTGGAGGTCTTACCCTTCTGCTGAGGTGCAGTCTGTGTATTCTTTAGCACCAGCCGACTGTGCAATCACCCAATTGAAGGCTATTATTACCAAATATAAAAGCAAGAGAAATAAAATGAAAAAAATAAGAGTACAAAATTAATAATAATTAGCAATGCTTCATTTAAAAAATTCATCCAATTTTTGGCAATTAAAACAAGGAGTAAAAGCAAGAAAAATAAGATGAAAGAAAAAAAAAAACAGTAGAAAATGTTCTAATTTAGTAAATGTCCATTCGTCCAGACCTGGCACATCGTTTTGGGTCAGATTTTAACCAACCTTTCAGAAACAGTGAGAATTGCCCCTGAAAACATCTTAAATGATTTGAATTTAGAAACATGGCATTCCAAGAGACTTGACGTCATTTTCAAAACTCTAGCGACGATATCTTTTTATTATAGCTAACAGTAATTACCCACATTATATATAGGTTTTAAGGGTCACTGATGTTCAAAAAGTTTTTTATGTTTGAATCCCTTAATGAATTTATGTCAGACACATCTCGCTTTCAAAATTTAATATCACAAATGAAAGAACTTTTGGATAGATAACATTGCTATCAGATTTTGAGAGTGAGATAAATGTTAGACATTGATAAAAAAAAAAAAAGAAAAAAAAGCACAAAATACTTTTTGAACATTAGTGACCATTTTAAAACCCATATGTAAAATGACTAAGTACTACTAGTTTAATAATTATAATTAACAATACTTCATCAAAGAAATTTGAATGAGATTATGAACCATAATTATTTTTTATCCTTTTTATCCGTATCGCCCGAATGCGTCATTGTTTATGTAATCATTAAAATGAATGAAAGTTTTGACGTAAACGCTACCCACGATATCATAGGCTACGTAAATAGTTATTTTATAAATACTAAACAACCAATGTCTAAGTTATTTCGTCATGTATCTAACATGATCCTTCTTTTGTACAATTGCCAGCGAAACGAACTTTCATTTGCCATCTGTTGTAAATAAAACCCTCCTATATTCCAGCTTTTTCTCCAGGTTTTATCAACCTGCACGTTTCTAATTTAAGATTGCAGCGTATATCGCACCATGGGAATAATTGTCCGGACGCTTTTCCTCTGCGAAGATAAAGTAACTGTCATGAAGTCAAGCGTGTGTTGCTTGTTAAACCTGGTACAATTAGCTTCTTACTGTGAGACCTTTCCACTCCACCCACTTTGCATTCTGATTTTACCGTCTCAACACGTAGTGAACACTAAGGGTAAAAAGCATCACAACCTTATCAATTCTTCCTTAATTTTGATATTCTTTTTTGGGTGACACTAAACAGATTAAATACTGTGGGTGAGGGAAGTCTTGTTATTGAGTCTTTCTAGCGTCACATGCAGTGGAGTGGGGATATTTGATTTTTTTAAAAAGTCTAAAGGAAAATCAGGCCAAAAGTAGACAATGGTTACACCGGAAGTTGAAATGTCAACCATATTTCATATCCACAGAACTAACCAAGATGTACTGTTCAAATGTGATATAATTCAAACTGTCGTCTGTTTTTATTTTGCTTTAATGTTGACATTTCCTGCTTAACCTGGGCGGGCCAGAAATTTCAAATAACTTGATTGGAAGGTAAGTAAAAAGGCATTTTTTTTTTTAGAAATTTGTCTTTAAAACAATATATAACATGCTGAATCTCTGGGACACTAAAAGTTTTACTAAAAATGGATTCGTAAACTTCGTCGTTGAGAGTATAACTGTGTATTGTGTATGATTAGAATAAAAAAAACCCTAATTTTTAGGGAAATCATTGGCATTGACTAATAGATGAGTAATACTTCAGTAAGGTTGAAATTTTAATATAATAGGTATAGTAAGTTAAGTTAAATTATTTGGTTTAATGGCATATCAATCCTTGATGGTTATTTGATGCCAGATCATATATATATATATGATTTGTAAGCGAATAGTTCGTCGGTAACACTATTTTAAAACAAGCTATAGCTCATTGATTTGGACATAGGAAATAGCTTTCAAGTAATGCTATTAAACATTTGTAATTCAATTTATCAGGTATTCCCATCTAATACGAATAACTTGCACACAACTATATGGTTTAAGATAACTAGTTATGATAATCCCTAGTAAATAACCGAACTGATCCATTTGATCCATTTATAGGACCCTAAGAGGTACAACCACTCCGGGTCAGAGTGGACTTGAGAATAATGGTTATGAAGGGGTACTCCACATTCCCCAAACTCAAACACTGGAGCCTCACTATCAGATGAAGTTTATTGCCATACCGAGGACGCATGAAAAAAGTAAGAGTAACCCTTGGATTCAAAAATTAATTTTATGAATTAACGATTTTGAGATTTTAAATCATGGGTTGACTTAGACAAATTTGTATGGTTAAGCTTCAAACATAAAGGGAAGAACTTGGACCAACCCTTGGCTTCAAAATTAATTTCATAAAAAATCATGACCATAAATGGAGAGTCGACTTATACACGAGTAAGAATTCTGTAATGTTGAAATCTGGATTTTTTTTAGAGTTGTTAAGGACGAATGAAGTCATATTTTCACGAAAGAAAACATTTTTAAACAATTGTATTTAAAACAAAATTTAAAATATCCCTTTTTATTATACATTATGAGACATCTTTTAGAAAAAAATGGAAGATTATTTAAAAGCAAATACAAATGTAGATTTAAAAAAGAAAGAAAATGAAAAAGTAAAATTAAAATATAATGTCTGAAATTTTAAATCTTATCCATAACAGCTTTTGAAAAAGGAGAATTAAAATTAAATTAAGAAGGAAAAATCCCACTCTAACTAAAGAGATCCGAACCTCCACTTGTTAAGTAGTTTCAGCTTTGTCTGATATTTGTTGGTGTTATCGGATTCAATATATCATTTTCTGTATTTGGTAAAAAAGTTCATCTTGAAACCAAAAACATTTTTTTTTAAATCTCCCCTTTTCATCATTCCATCCAATGAGACTAAGAGGAAAATCCCGGCAATATTCAATTAATCTATTGGGAGGTAGATGGAAATTAAATTTGGTTACAAGGGGTGGGAAATCAAGTAAAAAAAAATTGAGAAGCCCTAGTTTCGAAGAAAATTAATATTTCATTTTTAAAAATGGTAATGTTATATTTATCTATGGACGTTAGTGTATATAAAACAATGAGAATTTTAGTAGTACATAGGGAGGAGTCCCTGTTGTGTAATGGGTCACGCGCTGGACTACGACGGTGTAGTAAGCGAATTCGAACTCCATACGCGTTATTGCGTTCACTTTCGAACTCATACCCTTGGGAAAGGGTGTGAACCTCTTTATCCCCTCCTCTAGATATGTATTGGTTGCCACAAGACCACCAAAGTTAAGCAGTGATGAACGTGTTCAGTACTTCGAAGGGTAACCATTTCGGAACAACAGGTACTGTAAGCAACCCGAGGTCTGTGTGCCAGACTAAAGAAAGTTTAATAAAAACAAAAAGTAAAGCAACGATGAGCCTGTTCAATATTTAGATGTGTCACCACTTACAAATAACAAGTACTGTAAGCAACCTAAGTTATATGTGCCTGACCAAACAAAGCGTAATAAAAAAAACAAAAAACAAGTTAAGCAACAATGGGCCAAGTCTGTACTTATATGGATGACCACTGAGTAAAAACAGGGACTGTAAGCAGTCCGAGGCCCGTTTGCCAGACTTGGGAAAATTTGGTAAATAACAATTGTTTCATATCAATAACTAGATCCCAAGTTGTAGTTGTAAGGACAAAACGAAACCCTTTCGAACGAAAAAAGAATGAGAGTAACAAGTTAAAAATCAAATAATGCATACAAATGTAAACCTCCGAGAAGCAAGTTCAATCCTTGCTGAACAAACATGCACCGTTTGATAAAAGAGCGAATGGTTTTCTTCAATATAATCCACTCTGGCACATGATAGGAGCTTGATGACAGGCGGTAATGAGGTATTATTTTTAGATTTTCCTTTCATCATATTTAATCCCATCAACATTTAATCTGACTGGATAAATGAGCAAAAATTCAAATCTCTAGGCCCCATCTATCGTTCAGTGACAAAACTAACAAGTTCGAGTTTTTCTTTGTAGGCCGACAAAGGAAAGGAACAAAAAGGGTGTTACAAAAAAGGTTGTTCCATGGGAACGTCTCCATTATCGTAGCTTTGCACCAGACAAAATCAAGCTTAGTAAATTGATATACACATTAAATCTTGAAAACCTCGAAACAAAGTTTAGAAAGCGTATCTCGAAGATTATTAATACTAGAGTTCGGTTCCCATACTTGGTTCTCCGCCTGGTCGGTGGGGTCTAGAATATGCTGACTGCCAGACCCTAAAAGGCGTGTTTTTGTTATAATATTAACCTGCATTCAGTGGTGAGGCTTCGTTCTTGAGATCTGGGAAGTATGGAGTCACCCCTTCGTTGCCATTACTCTTAGGTCCATACTGGTACGTTATGGTAGTATCCGTAAAGGTTCCATTTAAGGGTCAAATGTTTGAAAATTATCTTTATTGAAAGGGAATTCTTAAAACCGTACAAACATGTACAAATTGTATCTAATATTATATAACTATCATATAATATAGATTATTACAATTAAGAATAGTTGTTTGAAACTATAATTGTTTATAAATTAAATACTTGAAACCATATAACTGTGCAGAGATTATTCATATTTGATAGGGATACTTAAAACTATATAACTGTGATCATTATTAAATAGGTATAATTATTTGAAACCATATAATTGTCAATAAATTATTCATATTAGATAGAAATACTTAAAATTATATAATTGTAATCATTATTAAGTAGGTATAGTTATTTGAAACCATATAATTGTTTATCAATTATTCATATTAGATAAGAATAATTAAAACTATATAACTGTGATTATTATTAAGTAGATAAAGTGATTTGAAATTATATAATTGGGAATAAATTATAAGTATTAAGAATAGTCATTTGAAACTATAATTGCTTATAAATGGTTATTATCATTAGTTACTTTAAAACTATATAATTGTTTAAAAATTACTGACTTCGGCTTTAAATAGTTCAACAAGGTTTGATATGCCGTATAATCAAGCAGCTCACTCTTGGATTTTTCTCCCAAAATTCAACTATGTACATACAGCTGAAAATAAGAATGTAAAACAATTTGGCAGAAAACGAATACAAAAAGTAAAGTAAAAAGAAAGAGAGGAGGGCTGGTGAAAGTGAAAGAGAACAAGAAAGGAGAGAGAGGAAAAACGGAGAAGAAAGAAGAGATAAAATTGAATCTTAACATCTCTCTTCGTCCATCTTGGAATAAATGCCATATAAAGAATATTATCTGTGTAAAAATCAAAAGCAATTAGTGATCGATTTGATTTTCCTACCATTTCATTTTTCACCAAAGCCATCACTCCAGAAGTAACGTACACCCGGGTGATATCCCGCCCTCTGATCCCACAAGGACGAAATGTGTCACAAAGCAAAGTTTAATCTATGTACGTGTGGGTAGGGACACAAACTATCTTCTTTCATTTGAGATTGACTTTAATTCTACCCCGTTTCAGTGCAGTGGAGATTTACTACCAGTGAAGTACTCTTGTTGAAGTTAGTATTCAAAATTACCCCAGGTCGTTGCGTGACGTCATTGATATTTTTTTCTTTTATAAATGGACGCGAACAGAAATAATGAATTTCGCTTGTCTTTGATTCGATTTCGATTTCTAATTAGGACAGCGAGAAGAAAAATCGATTGTTTGCAAAATTCGGAGATGAAAGGCTTGATAACTATCTGTTTTGAAGGGCATCCTGCCTAACAATATGGCAGCCAGCCACGTCATCTTTCTTTCTCCAAATGATTTTCTTTGATTTATATTGCCCCCCCCTCAATCAGGCAACTGACCTCTGTTGCACTGAATTCACCCCCTCCACTTTCGGTAGTGTTCATTGGGCATAGAAAATGTTCATTCAATGGTCCGTATCTTTAAATAACTAAAATGTCGATGATAAGGGGAGATATTATGGCTCGTCTAGTAGTGACGATGCTTTACTGGCTAGGTTACTCCAGCTCTGGATCCATCGTTAAAGTTTATTCACAAGGATTTTCATGTGAGCGGCCTGGATCACAATGAAGCGATGGATTGAATTTAGAGTTGTTATTCACTTAGACTACTTGCCAACAAAAGCTAGAAAGCCTGTATTAGATGTTGCCAAAATAATTTTGTTGCCAAGTCTGAATCTTGATCAGTTCTTTGCAGAAATCCAGTTTACCGAATCATCTTGGCACAGAAAAGTCTTATCACTGACATGGCATTATTGCAGACGAAGAATTGAGCAAGGGAATGAAGTTTTGGGAAAACAACACTACAATTCGGGCAAAACATGAAAAAGTGTTTGGAGGCGCACTCAGCGTTACGATTATTGTCGTAGGAAATAGCATCAGCCACCTAAGTGCAAATCCTGGACGGAGCTATTTGTATTTCTTGGTGCCCTAATTCCCTTGGAAAATGCATGAATCTAAATGTTCTCAGTCGTGGATAAATAGTAGGGCAGTAAGGGTTCTTTAGCCTTAATTAGGCAACAAGTTTAGGAGAAGGGAAACTTTGAATTCATACCAGCTTTATTCCACTAAAAAATTGACCTTGTGTCACACCCTACATAGGATGGAGGTGTTAGGTAAATGCAAACATCAAAAAGCTGTTACTCTCTTTGTCAAGGTCTAACCAGTTCCTCTTTAAAGAATGACTTTGTGTCACTTGCCATTTGAAGACTACAGCTTGTAGACTTCTTACGAAACATGGGGCCGTGGCTTCACTACATCAGTGAAATTGCTGTCGTTTCAATAGCTGGTATATATTTACACAAACCCTCCCCTATAGTCAATTTTTCAGCGGAGTACCGTTGGTTAAAATTCACAGTCTTCCTTCTTTTAGACCAGTGGCAGTATCTGGGCTGAAGGGTCCAGTAGCGTGTAAGTTTTTTTAAGAGAGGTGTCGCAAACATCAGTCCTACTTAGATTTGAATCCAAAGTTGTCTTTTTCCAAGACTGGTTGCTCACCAAGGCTAGAGAGCCCAGCCAACTGTAAAAATGTTCTTCTCTCGCTATGAGTAAAATGATGGGGAAGATTATACTCTTCTTTCTTATATCTCTGGGTAAGAGATAGATCCATACATTTCACAAGGGGATTAGTATCTCGGTTGGATAAGTGTACCAACCACTCATCCATAACTTTCTAGACTAATTGTTATTCTCTTTGTCCGATTTAACAAAGTCTAATCACTTGCTCTTTTATGTCATGTATTCCTTCTAAATTGGTTTGTCGTGGGGTCACTAACAAGAAAAATTATGTCGTAAAGTAAAATTCCTATGTCTCGTAGGAATTTTAGAATTTTCAAATAAAGAAAAGAAAGGTTGAATAAACAAAACTACAAGGGCGAACAAGTAATCGTCATATTCACTTTGTTCAAACCTCTGTTTCATCAAGTTTAGATAAAATAATCAATGACTCGAAAATAGAAATGTTTTCTGCACGCTCTCTTTCTTTAGTCACTCAATGATGGTGATGTTCGAATGATGCTGGAACTTTGGGGAATGCAGAGTATCCCTTAATTGCCATCGCTCCCAGGTCCACTTTAGCTCGGAGTGGTAGCACCTGATAGGGGTCCTATCAATGGATTAAATAGAACTAAACCCTGGTTTCTTGACTTAACTATTTTTTAGCATTTAAACTGTGTATTTATGCTAAACTGAATTGTTTAAAATTGAATTGTTTTGATATTTAAACTGCGTGCTTGTGCTAAACTAAATTGCTCGAAATAGAACTGCTTTGACGTCTAAACTGTGTACTTATGCTAAACTGAATTATCTGAAATAAAATTGTTTTGACATTAACTGTTCATTGCCCAGTCGGCTGGGGCTGTAGAATACACCGACTGCACCTCTGCAGTTAATGAGTGTCCCGGATATGACACTAAACAATCTGATGGTGAGATTCCAGTGATGCTGGAGCTTTGGGAAATGCGGAGAATTCGTTCATTGCCATTGCTCCCAGGTTCACTCTGGCTTGGAATGGTAGCACCTGATAGGGGCCTATCTATGGGTAAAATAGAACTAACTGCATACTTATGCTAAACTGAATGTTTAAATTAGAACTGTTCGACAAAACTGAATTGCTTGAAATAGAAATATTTTGATAGATAAACTGTGTACTTACATTTAAACTGCGTGCTTATGCTAAACTGAATTGTTTGAAATGAACTGTTTTTAACATCGAAAATCTACTTACACTAAACTGAATTGTTTAATATAGAACTTTTTTGACATTTACCTGTGTGTAAAGAAAATTGTTGCATAGCCGTGATACATATACAACTTTACACATATACATATATACATGCAGATACAAAATCAACAATAATGACGAACGAACACATTTCTTTAGAAATATATACCTCTCACACTTTATTCGAAATGGTTGCGAAAGGGTTGCGTGTGAGAGGTGAGTTGGAAACTGAACAAACTGCAACATATTGACCCCCAGCTCCTTTGTCTTTGGCAGCACTTCTTTCTCGTTCTGCTGGGCTGCTCAATCGGGGGTCCTGAGGGCCCATAGCCCTCTGCTGGGTGCTGGTTCTCTCTACAGCGTCTTATCTCCAACTAACTGACTCCAAACTAACTGAACCTGTCTGTCGCACCGGGTTATATTATTGTTTGACGTACATCTGCTTCCCGTGAGCGTCGCATCTGCACCCAATTCAACCCGTCTACAGTCAAGGTTATACCCTGATATCTTCGACCGGATGCACCTGTTCCTTGATCGACAGCTGGGTCGGAGGTCAATATGTTACAAAATCTGTACTTATACTAAACTGAATTAGTTGAATTAGAACTGTTTGACTAAACTAGATAGCTTGAACTAGAAACGTTTTTGACAATTAAACTGTGTATTCATGCTAAACTGAACTGTTTGAAATAGAACTATTTTCATAAAAATGTCTTTGGCGTTAAATAGCCAATAAAGGTTGTTATGCCATAAAATCCAACCAACCAACCCACCAACCAACCAGGCCATAAAAAATAGAGAGAACAGTGCAACCATCTTTGTGTAATGGTTATCATCATAGTATTGAATAATAGATTGGTGGAATCTGTTATTTGGGCAGGTTGTGTAGAACCGTTAAACACATGGAAAAACACAGCGTGTCGATCAGTATGATTGAAAGCTTTTGAACCCGAGTTTTTATTTGAAATCATGGCTCCTATCGGATGGGTTCAATCAAGTAAGCCAAACGGTTTTAAAAGTTAAGAATGAGTGAATCAGTTAAAGAGCAATGCTCGACTCGAGCGAGAGGATGTTGCATCTGTACTTGCTAATTAGGCCATAACGGATTTTGAAAGGAAAGTGTCATCTATGTGCTCCTAAAATTGTGAGATGACGACAGAAGACAACGGGAGATGACGACAGAAGACAACGAACAAGAACAAAGATGGCAGCACGAAAATGACACATAGTGACATGAAGCGATAGACAGGACGAACGAAGAGTGAAGGAAGGAGATGGGTGCTTGGTGGTTACTTGAGCCAGGAATTTGCCACCATATACACTGAATGGGTATATGATAGTAAGAAATGGAATCGATGACCAGAGTTCAAATCCTGGACTTGGCTGTTTGCGTTTCACTTCGCTAATCCTCTCGGGAAAGGTATGAATCTATTTATTCTCGCTCTCTCCTCAGTTATAGGAAGATTATAGAATATACTGGATTCTTTAGCCTAGGTTAGGCAACCAGCCTAAGAGAAGGAAAAAACAGAAAATGTTATGTGATAATTAACGAATTTGTCTTCTTGGTCATTTGATTCTTATCAGGCACCCAGTTAATGATAGTCTTGTATTGTTAAGATCAAATGATGTGTGTAATTCCTGAAGGAATAATCATTTTCCGATTTAAAGCAGGTGTTAGTAATGTCCAATTAATCCTACAGATCTTTTTAATCATTTATTGCTAGCTGGGATACTCGGTAATGCACCAGAAAAAAGACAAGAGAAAATGTTTTAATGAAATATTTCTAATGTATATTTCAGCATTATTATCAGGATGACAACTACACAACAGAAAGAGTTTTAAACAAAGAAAAATTCTAACGAGTCTCAGAGAGCCTCATGATATACAACATTTCTTATTCTTCAGTTGTTTACACATGGTTTAGTTTCATTGTTTAATGGCTTTGTGCCAAAACTAAGCTACACCTAGTTTTTAAAAGAGCGCCTCACGATGTGTGATATTTTGTAAACTAGGCTTGCTGACTATTATTAGTGAGTTATAACCTTCTGATGATTGTGCACACCGTCTGAAACTTCAAGTAATTGACTTCAAAAGTTCATAAATTATATATATATATATATATATATATATATACAGTAGCGAGTATAAAGATCAGAACGATGTTAAGAAAATGTATAAATGTGAAATAACTTTCTATTTTAAAGCTTCATAGAACATTTTATCAAGGAAAAATAAGGATATAAAGGTAAATTATATAATTGCAAAATATAAAGCTCAATAAATTTATTTTGATTAAGTTATAAGAATGATTATATAACATTCGAAAAAATAGATGATTAAAAATATTAGAACGATTAACAAAATCATACTATCATAATGTATACATCATATTTAAATGAAAATAGCATTCATGATTCATTAGTACTTGATGTGTATAACTTTACTTTCAATAACAGCTTGGCATCTTTTGCTAGACGAGCGAATTAATGTCTCGCATTTATCAACAGATATTTTCTTCCATTCTCCTTTCAAATTAGTCCATAGTTCTTCGAAATTTTTAGGATTTTTTCCTTAGCTCTTTTATTTAATAACTTCCAAAGATTCTCAATAGGATTCATGTTTGGGCTTTGAGCAGGCCACTCCATAACAGTAACATCCTCCTCAAAAAGAAATGTCTAAACAGACTTCGCTGTGTAACACAGAGCCTTATCTAGCATAAAAACAGCTGGTTGATTAATTGCAGTTCACAAATTAGGTACATGTTTCTTCTTTGTATACAGTTACGTTAATTTTACCGTGTAGCCTGACAAGAGGTCCTGTACCAGTAGCGGAAATCATGCAAAACACCATCACACTTCCTCCTCCAAATTTAACGCTGCTTTTAGTGCACTGAGGCGAATATCGTTCCTTAGGACTGCATCGAACGAATCTTCTCCCGTCACAACCGAACAGACTAAACTTTGACTGATTGCTGAAATGAACTCAACCCCACTGTTCTTCAGTCCATATGATGTATTCAATGGCAAATTTAAATCGGCTCATTTTATTCTTTTTAGAAATGAAAGGCTTCGTAGATGTGACTCGACTGTTCAAATTTATTTCATTTAGTCTTCGGGAAATAGTGTGCCTTGATATTTTAATGCCAAGGTTACCATTAGCTCTTTTAGAGATAGCGATTGCTGTTGCAAACCGATCCGTTTTCCTAGGCCCGCCAGGTAGTTTCTTGGCTTCACATGACACAGTTTTCTTAAAATACTATGAATAACACTTTTAGATTTCCCCACAGTATTTGAAATATCCCCAATTAAGAATTTATCTTCATTACGTATCTTGAGTATCAGTTTTCTAACTTCCAATGATGCCAAAATTTGTTTTGCCATGTTTACAATGAAAGAGCCGGTGTAATTTAGTAAAATACCCTATTTTGTATTGTTACCCTAAATCTTTTTTGAATAATACAAAATAATTATTGAATTTTACGGATTTATTTAATTGTGGTGATGTTTTTGATCATATACTTTTTTTGAATGTTATACAATTATTCTTATAACTTTACTAAAATAAGGGGGTGTCCTCGTGGTGTAATGGTTAAAGCGATGAACTGCGGAATCGTAGTAAGCGAGTTCGTACTCCAGTCGCGCTATTACGTTCACTTTCGGGCAAATACCCTTGGGAAAGGTATGAGCCCCCCTATCCTCCCAGCTATGAGTTAA
The DNA here is from genome assembly GCA_963585895.1 of Sepioteuthis lessoniana. NCBI lineage: Eukaryota > Metazoa > Mollusca > Cephalopoda > Myopsida > Loliginidae > Sepioteuthis > Sepioteuthis lessoniana. Next base: position 34,233,232 of record OY757936.1, on the reverse strand, counting down.
ATAGTACCACTACTGTTATTCTAGGAGAATGACTTCGGCATTAAATAACCTATAAAGAGTTGATATGCCATTAAACAAAGAAATCAAACCAAACCTTTACCAAAATAAGTTTATTCAGCTTTATATTTTGGAATTATATAATTCACCATTATATTCTTATTTTTCCTTGATAAAATGTTCTATGAAGCTTTAAAACAAAAAGTTATTTCACATTTAGACATTTTCCTAACATTGTTCTGATCTTTATGCTCACTACTATATATATATATATATATATAAACACACATACATGCGCACAATTTTTTCAAGTATAAAATAGAATAATAGTAAAATATGTTGAAAACTCATGACACTCAAGAATCGACAATGTAAAACTCTGAATCGTGAGTTTTTTCCTTTTTTTTAATTATTATTCCATTTTATACTTCAAAGATATTATGATATTGCTCTCAATTTTTACACATCGAGCACTCTAAAGATTTTATTGATTAAAAACGCTTTTCGTGTTAAATTTTAATCGTAATTGTAATTGTATATACATATGTATATATACGTACTAAGATGTAGAAATTATCTTCTTCTGAACCGGTTGCCCTATTAAGGCCAAAGAGCTCAGACCGCAGTACAATTTACTTATAGCAGGGGATTCATGCCTTTCCCATTGGTACTTGTATGAAATGAAACGTAAACTGTTTTGCACATTATTTTAATTTGGATTGCCAGTACATTCTTTTTATGATAAAAATCATTATATATATATATATATATATATATATATAAAGTGTTGTATATCGGTGATAGAGCATACGTTTATCTAAGATAGGACAGTGTAGATACAGAGTCAACAGTTTTCGTCTATGCGATCATCAAACTAAGAGTTGATGACCGCACAGGCGAGAAACCGAGTTTCAAATCATCGCTGACTCTGTGTCAACGCTATTCTATTCTATTCTATATATATATAGGTTGTTGAAAAACAAATCTAATAATCCCATCATCTAATTATCAAAAGAAATTAAATGTTTAAAGCCTTTCCCAACTTAATAAACACTGTGGATATGTGCCCCATTGTATTTGTGTCCGAATGGAAAATGTCGTCTGGCTGGCTGCAAATTTTGAAAGCGAGTTTTCATAAATATACATCATTATTAAACAACTAACGTCTGATTATGCTGTTTGGTCGATATTTGTTCGAGAAAGCAATGACAATTTATGAATAATGGATGAAACATTTTAGATTAGGTCGAACAGAAGAAAAAAGGTGACCAACATCCGTTTTTACTTTGCAAATGACAGATGAGGTCATCCAATCATACTACATTTTGAATATTTAATGAAACGTAATTCTTTGCTTTCGACTCTTTTCAACGTTCAATACCGAAGAATTTTTTCTCTCACATAAATACATGTCAGTTTATTTATGTACTTCCTGTCTTTATCCGCGTTAAGATATTAATATTCAAGTCCTTTCGATTTTTAAAAAGTTAAAGATTTCCCCGCTTCCTGCCTGAATAAGCAGCTAGGGACATAGAAAGAACGTGGTATTATCAACAACTTTTTGTTACAAAGGTTTTCTAGTTTATCTGACCTGTCACATGTGAGTGGATATTCGACAATCTTGGCAGATTATGAAAGACTAATTCTTTCGCACTAACGCAAGAGGTCACCAACGATTTCGAATGGTGATTATCTCAGCAGGAAATATTCCCTATTTAGAAGATTGACAATAAACTATCTTCATGTGTTCCATTTAGCACTATTTGCTCCGGTAGTAAACTAGATTTATTACATATCAAGTAATATATTGTTATGCAAGATGAATGTGCTGATACCGACCCGTGTGGACGAACACAGATCTTCAGCTAACAAACAAACCCAACTGTTGAAATGGAATATTCTACTGGGGTCACGTGACTAGAAATAGTAAATAAATCATTCAGACAGAAGTTTGAAGAGGTGTGTAAGATTATAAAGTAGCATTGTGCTGTGTAGCACTGCGAGTCAATATTCTAAGTATTGCGTTGGCATTCCGTATTCAGTATTCGGTATTGTACAAAAGTGCAAAGATTTTAAAGTGTCAGCTAAAATTACCCCTTAAACGAACATTATATATATATATATATATATATATATAAGGAGGTGCACGTGGTGTAATTTTTACCGTGGTAGGAAATAGACGGCACGCCTCGGCCCTACAGTGCATCTGATCACTGGTTTTTTGTGACCCCATGTTGTCTTTTTTGCCCACTGTTCGAGGTGTCGTCACAATAGACAGAGAGAAAAAAAAGAGAAAAGTCGAAGGTTTGAAAGACTGAACTCGCTTACTGATGGAGAAGTGTGTGTCAGTTTTGATCTCTCCGCATCTCATGCACCCGGCGCGAATTCTACCTGGCCAGATCCTGGCCCCAGTTCTAGTGGCGCCAGCAGACTTTGAGCGCATCTGACTCCGGTCATTTTTTTTATCAACTAACGCTGATGGATTCCTCTAATCAACTCGTTTTGGATCTCTAACTACAGTTGTATATATGCAAGGGAGAATATCTCCTACTTCCGGACTTTGGGTGACCAATGGACTGGATACAAAAATATTGCCAGACAATATGTGTCCAGGAAACCCTAAAAGGTGTAATAATAAAATTGAAGTCTTTTAAGTCTCGACGCAGCTTTATTTCTCTTTAGACTCAGAGAATTGGATGAGTCCATGCACAAAATATGTATGGTTACTTACACACTCAACACACTCACACAGGTATGTCCAGGGCCCGATATGCATATACACACATATAGTCATACATACATATATACATATCTAAGGTCAACTCGCAAATATACACATATGTACACACACGCATGCAAGTACTTACTTACATGTACCCACACCTACTCATAAGTCAGCCGTGATGTACATATACACACAAATATGCACACATACACACGTCTAACTCTATATACTACCACACCAAAGGTTCACAGTGTCACAATCTTGGACGAGAGTAGCATTTTGCTCGCATGGAGGAGTTTGGTATATATATATATATATATATATATAAACTAAAAGTAATTAAAATATCACTTTCGTACAATAAGCTTCATGTACCATCTACAAAAAAGAAAGCACAATCAACAGATGAAACTTTATTACTAAGAACTTTATCATTAATAAAGTTGCATCTGATGATAGTGTTTTATAGGTCATAAATGAAAATTATAGTAAGAAGGCTAGATTTTTAATTACTATTAGTTTTTATATTACTCTGCTGGCCAGCATTTGAGCACTTTTTTAGTTATCATTTTTTAAAGCGATTATTTATTCTCAGTTGTATATATATTGTACAACGGCTGAAACGTTATGACCAGAGTAACAGCAGAGATGAGGGTATTAGTTCGTTTCGCCAATGGTCCAGGAGACCGGGGTTCAATCCTAGGTCGCGTCATACCAAAGTCTTTAAAAATTGTACTTGATACCTCCTTGCTTAACACTCAGCAATATAAGTTACGTATCAAGGGTAAAGTGGAGCAATCCAAGGAAAAGAGTAGCGCCCTCCCCTATACCTCGGTGTAGTAGCTATTGAAAAGGGAGCCTTCTGGTCGCCCTTGACTACGGTCGCCAACTTTACTTATAATAGCACAATTCAACCTTTCAAATCCCTATTGACTTGTTTAAACCTGGTGTCAAGCTAAGATGATTAAATATCAGCAGTGGAATATTCATTACCGATCGAAATGAGTACATTAAGAAAAATTCAGCAAGGCTAACTTCTTTAGCATCATTCAGTGGCAGTGAGTTTGTCAAAAGAAAAGTCCAGTCGGCTGGGGCTGTAGAATACGCCGACTGCATCCCTGCCAAGAAGTAAGGCTCCCATCTCCCATCTCCCAACTAGTATCCAGGATATGATATTAAACTGTATCTGATGCTAAGGTTCCAGTTCTAGTGCTTTGGGGAATGTGAAGTACCCCCTTCATCGCCATAACTTTCAGATTCATTTTGACCCGGGGTGTTAGAACTTGTTAGGGTCCCATTTTTTGGTTAAATTGAAATATTTAACCATTTTTTAAACTTAAAACCATCTGTATCAAAAAAAAAATGGCTGACGTTAAACTGAACCATTAGTATTACAGAGTAATACTTGAAACATTTAAACTGTGTGCAAATAAATCTATGAGTTTTCGTTAGAAACTGTGCGCAAGCAAATGAACTCTGGCTCGTTTAAAAATAACTTTACTTACAAACTATTCATTTACAAATCATAGATATTCGATATATATGTGTGATAATACCCCTGCCGACCGAGCGACCCCCACTATATCAGCTTCTTTAAACCAAACAACTCATGGCCAGTGATTCATCTAGTGGTTTCCGACCAGAGCACAACACATTTCATTACAGATACGCAAAGCAGAACCGAGAGGGTGGAAGAAAAGAACAAATGAACAAACACAGACTTGGGTTAGCTCCAAGCGCAAGAAAGGGGAGTCTGTGACACTGTGCATTCTGTGAGCTAACGTGAGCGTGTACTCGAACGAAATTCTCACAAGCTACTGACATCTTCTCGAACTAGTTAACCCGGCCTCTGTCGGTCAACAGGTTTAGAAGTCATCTTTCTGACTTCTGTTGACTCTATTCTCTGCCTTGCTTCCATCTTCTACTGCCTCCTTCTGCTGATTGTGTCCTTCCCAGGACAGCTATATCAAGCCGACTGGTCTCTTCTCCTTCCTTTGTCACCAGCTCTCCCTGTCTTCTCTCTGGCTTTCCTCCCCTCCTCCACTTCCGGTCTCGCGAAAGATCTCGTCCTCAGGCCCTTTGTGTGGGTTTCGCGCCAAAACAGACAAAGAGATCGTCTGAGTGGCGCCAACACAAACGGAAACGAATTGCTACTCATCGTGTCACATACGTATAAAAGATTTGGCATTAAATAACATACAAGGGTTGATATGCCATAAAACTCAACCAACCAGAAGAAAATGGGTTTGGTTTCTTTGTTTAATGTAAAATCTAACTTCGTAGGCTATTAAATTCCAAAGCCATCCTTGAAATAGAACAATAGTGGTACTATTTAACCCATAGCTGGGAAAGAATAAAGGTATTCATACCTTTTCCTAGTGTGAAAGTCCGAAAGTGAACGTAATAGCACGTCTAGAGTTTGAACTCGCTTACAACGATGTTGCCATTCAGCAAATTAGCCACTACACTATGGAGACTCTCCCGAATTGGAAGAGAGTAAAGAAATCTAACGGCGAATGCTGGAATGTTGATTGGTTATATTTACGGCACGTCAACACTTGTAGGTTTCTTTTAAGCCTAGGTCAGCCATTATTTCTATTTCATTTTATTCTTATTTTACATTTTTTTTTTTTTTGCAATTATATGGTTTCAAGTAAGTAGCAAAGACAGACTGATTACAGCAGTTAACAACAGCAATATCAACGGGATTAAAAATCAGGAAAACAACGAACAAAAAATCTAAAAAATAGATATAGATGTCGCAGTCCGGCACGTGTACCATTATGCAACGAAAACTCCTTCTACGATGTGGTATTGAAGTCGTTTAGCAGGTGAAAATAGGCCGGCTTTGGACGATATTGCTACGCACCGAGTTCATTTTCATCGATGATAACAATTGCATTAGATTACCCACGATGGTTGATATACCATTTAACTAAATAACCCAAAAAACATAGTCTTTGCTTTTAAGAAAAGGTTAGTTGGTCGTATGATTTGGTCGAAACTGTATAAGCCAGAGGTCAGCTCCACAAATCAAAAAGAAAAGAAACAAAACGAATGTCAGAATACATAGGTATTGTCGCTTATATTCACTCTTCAAGCAAGCATGGAGACGAGTGAAACTTCGTTCTTCAGCTAAAACCCGAACTACTAATGAACTTGACTCTTCTGCTGACAGCAATCTGAGGCCTGTGTGACTTAGCAAAGCTTAGTTAACAAGTAAAACAATGATGGGCCTGGTCAGTTCTTAGATGAGTGACCACCCAGAACAACAGGTAATGTAAACAATTTGAGGCCTGTGTACAAGATTTAGCAAAGCTTCGTAAATAACAAGTTAATCAATGAGGAGGCTGATCAGAACTTAAATGGGTTACCACTTAGTAACAGTAGGTGCTGTAAATAAGCTAATGCTTGTGCGCCAGATTATTCAAAGATTATTAAATATGCAGCAACGATGAGCCGACTCAGTACTTAGATAGGTGGGCTCCGCTTCGGATCCTCTCGTGAATCGGCTCGGCTGGTCGATGGAGGAGGTTCGCTCGCATTGGAATTGGGAGCCAGGTTCTGGCTTCTTAAACAAATCCAAGTTTTCGCTCACCTAGCGGCTTGCACGGAACGCGTTGCCCCTTCTCGGTTGGATTTACAAAGCGGGCCTGGCAGACATGCCCGATTGTCCTCGCTGTGGCAGTAGCTTAGAGGAAACAATTGAGCACGACTTCTACTACTGCGAGCGAGTTTGCCCATTTTGGAATCACATCGGAGAGTGGATGGCCCACATTGAACCCAAGCAGCTCGTGCTGCTCTATGCTGGTTACGTCATAGACAATGTTTTACCTCCTTATCAGGATGAGAAGCGTGTGGTGTTTCTCGCGATACTAGCGGTGGCTAGAATGGTGAATTGGACGACGCGAAAGAAAGAATTGGATGATGGTGCAAACTTTTCTCATCGTGATCTGATTTTGTTCTTTAGGCATCAGCTTAGAGTTAATTAGATGTGATAGAAAACGGTTGGACTGCATAACATTCGACAAAAAGTGGGTGAATGCAGCGAGCCTGGTCGTACGAAAGGAGGCAACGTTGGAGTCATCCTTCCCTCCTCTTCCTGCGCATGGCGACTACGGTCCGGGTCCTTCAGGACCCCATCCTAGGTAAGTAGGTATTCTTTGTCCCCCCCACTTTCCCTAGTTAACAGTATGTTGTGAATCATTTAGCCCCGTCATCTAATTGCCAGCCTTCAAGATCTTTCCCGCCTCCATTCTTTTTTATGTTAACCCAAGATCCAGCCCAAGTTTTCTGAAAATCTTGGAATCTCATTGCTGTAATTCACTCTATCTTATCTTACTGCCCCCCCCCACAACTGGTATTTCTTTTGTCCTATTAGTTTAGTTCTCTCCCCCATTAGGAAATGTCTGGCTTGTTTTCGGCGCTCTCGGATATCAGAAAACAGTCGGCCTCTATATCATAGATGAGGATAACAAAACGGGGAATTTTTCCTTGTTTTTTTTTTTCGTTTTTTTTCTCCCATTCCCATCATATTCATTTATTGTACATATATCATCTTTGTAAATAAAATCATGCATTTTTCACCCGGGGTTTTTAAGTAGGTTTTTCTCAAGGAGTAAGTGTGATATTTTGGTGGTTGTGGCGTACCTGGCGAAGAATGACTGCGTTTATTTTATTGTATGATTGGGTCGGCGATTGTGGCTAGCTTGGACCCCTTAGATAATATAGTCTTGCATGACCGCTTCCCTTCCCCTCCCCCACAAAAAAACTTAAGGTTTTATGCTCCCCAAAATTTGAATTTGTATTTTTCAAATTTGGAAATAAAAGTACTTAGATGGGTGGTTATTTAGGAACAGTGAGTACAGAAAGTAATCTGAGGTCTGTGTATCAGATTAACATTGTGGTAATAAAAGTTGAACAAAGAATGTGTTTAATCATCCAAACTATTGTTGCAATATTTTCAAACTTTTTTCCTCTTCATAATTAAAACTTTAAACTACTAAGCAGGTGCTTTCTCTGAAAATATTTACTCTGATTTAATGTTTTATAAAATCCTCCTAACAACAGAACAGCTGTAGAACTCATTTGGACATTTTTTATCTAATAATAACTAATTTATCATCTGTTGCTAAATAAGTCTGAATCTATGAATTACACTGGAGTTACACTGGAAGTAGCTATTGCTGCTAAATCACCGAAGTTAAGCAATAATTAACCTAGTTAGTATATAGACGGGTGACCACATAGGAACAGCAGATATTGTAAGTAATCTAAGGCCAGTATACTAGACTTAGCAAAGCTTAGTAAACAAGTTAAGCAATGATGAGCCTGATTAGTATTTGGGTGATCACTTAGGAATAGCAAGTACTGTAAGCAATCCGAGGTCTGTGTGCCAGACTTAGCAAAGCTTAGTAAACAAGTTAAGCAAGGATTAGCTTGGTCAGTACTTAGATGGGTGATCACTTAGGAACAGCAGATACTGTAAGCAATCTGAGGCCTGTGTACCAGACTAAACAATGCTTAGCAAATAACTGCAATAGGTAATTTGCGATTTAAGGTCAAATCACGCTGGAAGTGTTGGTTACCACCTGATTATCGAAGTTAAGCAACAATTAACATGGTGACTACTTAGATGGGTAACCACTTAGGAACAGCAGGTACTGCAAACACTTTGAAACTTGTGTGCCAGATTAAACAAAGCCTAATAACAGATATTTCGTGGTAAGATTAGACGGCAATTTTTCGTCTGTGTCATGTGAGTGATTCTATACTACGCATGCGCGTCTTTCATTCTCTTTGGCTGGAGGGAAAGAAAAATAATAATGAAGAAAAGCTATGCTTAAATCCAAAATAAATAGTTAGTTATTGAATTCCAAAGGGAAAGAGACGCGACTTGTTTTTTTTTTTTTTTTAAAGAAAGTGGGTTAGAATTGTACAAAATATGAGATATGTAAGTTAAATACTGGCTATGGAGCCAGGTCAGATTTTCACTAAGGAAGGCCATTGAAAATCTTAGGAATGCTAAAGTTAGATTTTGGGCGGGCTACCTATTAATATACAAGTAAGGAGATCGCATAATTATCTTCTGTGATAAGGCAATTTATTATTAAATATCTAAGTAAGAGTTAATTTACACTAGCTCAGAGTAAACAGCTTTTAATTTGGAACGAAGAAAAATGTGAGAGGTCAGTAATTTCAACAAGAGGGATACGGTGGTTGGCGCAGCATAATCTTTCTTCTGAGACATAAATACAAAATTATATTATTAGATGAATAAATGCAGCTTAGCCAAGTCACTCAGTGAGAATCAAGTTCTCTACACTAGGGAATTTACTCCTGGGATAGCTATGCCTACTATCATGCCACCATATGCACGCAGAATAATTATTGTTATTATTCGTGTAAAAGTCGATTTCATGTATAGGTAGACTATTGTTTTATGATCATCAAATAAACGTTTTAACGTGAAGACTTACGCTCAGTTATTCCGGTTACTCGTGTATAAGTCGACCTTTGATCTATGGACATAAAACACTTAATTTATGGAATTAATTTTTTAAGTTAAGGATTGTTCCTTCGGGACTAAAAATCTGTGCAGTGAAGCATGCAGAAAATTATTTCTTCTTTTATAACGATCGTAAAATGTTATGGGTGGTTGGGTGTTTAGATTTTATGGCATATCAACCTTTGTAGGCTATTTAATGCCAAATCCATTTTTATACAAATAATCAGTTCTATTTCAAACAATTCAGTTTAGCATTTTAATTTAATTTTAAATTAGTTTAATTTTCAAAACATTTCTATTTCAAGCTATTCAGTTTAGTTATACAGTTCGAATTAAAAAAATTCAATTTAGCGTAAGTACAGTTTCCATGTCAAAAATAGTTCTATTTCAAACAATTCAGTTTAGCATAAGTACGCAGTTTACATGTCAAAACAGTTCTGTTTCAAACAGTCCAGTTTAGCATAAGTACGCATTTTAGTTCTATTTGACCCATAAATAGGACCCTATCAGGTGCTACCATTCCGGGCCAGAGTGAACCTGGGAGCGAAGGCAATGAAGAGGTACTCCGCATTCCTCAAAGTTCCAGTATTACTGGAACCTCACCATCAGATTGTTTAGTGTCATATAATCAGGACACTCATTTAAGAGTCTTACCTCTCTGCAGAGGAGCAGTCAGTGTATTCTAGAGCCCCAGCCGACTGGGCAAGCAAAAGTTTATGAAGCAAAAACATAATTTGTTCTGTGCGCAACCAAGCATTTTATTCATGATATATCATCATACACAATTATTTAACCTCATTGTTTCGTTGGTAGGTTGGTCGGTTGGTTGGTTGGTTGGTTGTTTTTTACGGCACGTCAGCACTTGTTATTTAACAACCGTAGCTTCAAGTAACATTTCTTAGTACAAATAATTTATATTCAATTATAAAGTTTTAAGTAACTTTAATTTGATTATAATAATAACAGAGGAAAAACATGAGGTTATGTTCAGACGAGCAGAAAAAAAGCAACACGATCAGAAGGTACTAGCATAAGAAGGAAGACTAAAGAGATACCGAGACAGGGTCAAACAATACAGACAAAACAGGATATTTCAAAATAACGAAAGAAAATTCTACCAGCAAGAAGGAGGGGAATGGGCGAAGACATACTAAGAACTGGATGCGAGGGAGGCAAAGAGATTTTGGAGTGAAATATAGGAACGGAGAGATCATGGCAAAAAAGCCGAATGGATAAACAATACGGAAAAAGAGTTATGAATACTCGAAGAATGTCCTAAAGTGGAAATACACTTCGATTCACGCAAAGCAAAGTAGCACTCAAAAAATACCAAACTGGAAAACTCCACGGATTTTGGTTTAAAAGATTCACTTCCATCCACAACGAACTGGCCACCGACCAGGTTAAGGACAGATTCGAGGCCAAATGGCTCCTGGGTTCGGCCGGGCGATGACGTCATTAACAAGCATTGTATAGCACTGGATCCCTTGATCCAGTTTAAGCTATAATCAGGCATCCATGCCCAGACTCATGTTTGAGTCCATGTCCAGTTTGGCTCATCAAGCTCACATTGCACCAAGTGAGTCGATGACCAGCTTTGTCCAGCTGCAGCTCACATTGCACTAATTAATGTCCAGCATAGACCAGCAGGGCTCAAGCTTCGGCTCATGCCCGACCTCTCCCTCCCTTAAAATTCACTATGATCCGACCTTCGGGTCATTGACCTTGTGTCAAGTCCTGTCTGATGGGAGGCAGGGACAAATATAGACAAATATCGACTGGCTACCGAAATGAATAGATGTCTACAAGAAGCAGATATACCCGAATGGATGACCAAAAGAAAGACGACCCTGATCCACAAAGACCCCCAAAAAGGAACTGCCCCAAACAACTACAGACCTATAACGTGCCTACCGATGATGTGGAAAATACTAACGGCACACACTAGGAAGTAGATTTACTATTCGTGTATAAACTGCATGCTGTTCCCGCGGAACAGAAAGGGTGTCTTTAGGAAACGAAAGGAACAAGATAACTACAACATATTGATTAACACACCCTCAACGAGAGTAAAACAAAACGAAAAAATCTAGCTATGGAGTGGATTGACAATGTAAAGGATAATTACATGATTCCCCAGAGTTGGATAATACACTATCTCAAAATGTACAAAATATCCGACGAAGTCATAAAGCTTATCGAGAAAACCATGGAAACCTGGAGAGTGGAATTGACTGCAGGAGGAAAAACCTTAGCTGAGGTTAAAATCCAGAGAGGTGTATTACAGGGAGATGCGCAATTACCATTACTTTTTTTTATAGTAATGATTCCACTCAACTACATACTCAGGAAATTCACAGCCGGATACAAAATTACTAAATCGCAAGAAAAAATCAATCACCTAATGTACCTGAACGACATCAAACTGTTTGCTAAAAACGAAAAAAAAACAAACAAACTGGAAACCCTCATACAGGCAGTGAGAATATACAGTCAGGACATAGGGATAAAATATGGCATAGAAAAATGTACCATGCAAATAATGAAAAGCGGGAAACGACAAATGACGGAAAAAATGGAACAACCAAATCAAGAAAAATCAGAACGCTCGGAGAAAAGGAAACGTACAAATACTAGGGACTATTGGAAACGGACACCATCAAACAAGTGGGGGTGAAAGAAAAAAATTAAAAAGCGTATCTCAGGAGAACAAGAAAAGTATTCGAAACCAAACTATGTAACAGGAACCTCATAAAATAAACATCTGGTCTGTCCCCTCGTAAGATATTCGGGACCATTCTTGAAGTAGGCAAGGGAAGAACTTAAACAAATTGACCAGAGAATAAAAAACTAATGACGCTGCATAAAGCGTTACATCTCAGAAATGACATTGACAGACAATATGTGTCAAGAAAAGAAGGAGGAAGAGGATTTGCCAGCATTGAGGATAGCGTTGATGCAACAATACAATGACGAGAAGACTACATAAAAAAGGGCAGAGGAAGAAACAATGCAAACAACGCGAGGATCAACATAACAAGAATAACTAGAAAACAAAAATGGAAAGAAAAACAGCTGTATGGATACTTCAAACGACAAATAAGTGAAATTTCATATGAGAAAACATGGACGTGGCTAAGCAAGGGAAACCTTAGGAAAGAACCTGAGTCTCTCTTCTAATAGCAAAACAAAACAACGCCATTAGGACTAATTATACCAAAGCAAAAATAGATAAGATGCAAAATAGCAAATGTATGTCGTGTGGTGATAGAGACGAAACGATCAATCGCATAATAAACGAATGCAACAAATTAGCACCGAAAGAGTATAAGACTAGACACGACAGGATGGACAAGGTAATCTACTAGTAATCGTGCAAGAAATTGAAACTTGAGCAAGCGAACAAATGGTATATGCACAACCCGGAATCTGTCCTGGAGAATGAGACACACAAACTTCACTGGGATTTTGAGATAAAAACGGATTACCAAATTTCGGCCAGACGACCAGACCTAGTGATATTCAACAAAAAAAAAAAAAAAAAAGGAAAAAAAGAAAAAAAAGAGAACTTTCCGTATAATGGACTTTGGTGTCCCAACAGAACACAGAGTAAAACTGAAAGAAAGCGAAAAGAAAGAAAAGTACCTGGCCTTGCTAAGGAACTGAAAAAAACCGTGGAACATGAAAGTGACGGTAATACCAATTCTAATCGCTGCTCTTGGTACAACCACCAAAGGATTGGTACAGGGACTGGAGGACTTGGAAATAAGAGGACGAATAAGGACCATCCATTATCATCATCATCATGACGTGCGGCTAGCACGCATATCCCTGACCCTCTCTCTCCACGTCTCCCTATCATTCATCGCCTTCGGCAGTTCTTCGGTGTTACATCCCGTATCATCACATAGCTGCTGTATGAATGTTCGAGCTGGTCGTCCTGCTTTTGATTGGCCATATGCGGGGGTCCACAGGAGCACATCACTTACGATCTCGTCTTTGCTTCTCCAGCAGTGTCCGGCATGTCTGGTTCTTCTAGCTTGTATAGTTTTCGTGATAGGTGGTAGGTGGCCGTACAGTTGGCGCCGTGTGGGGTGTTGCTGCCAAGACCTGTTCAATATTGCTCGCAACATTCTTGTATAATTGCCGTCGAGCTTCTTCTCCAACCGTTTAGTCAGCGTCCAAGTAGTGCATCCATACAGCAGTATCGACGCGACCGCCCCCTGGAAGAAACTGCGTTTCATTTTATCGGTCAGGTTTGATTTCCATATGATCGAAAGCCTATCGATAGCTGTCCATGCCTTCGTTAGCCGCGTGTCGATATCTTTTTCGGTTGATGAGACGCTGCTTCCTAGGTAGGTGAATTTGTCAACCAGTTTCAGGGAGGTTCCGTCTAGTGTGGAGATGTCGCCTTTCTGATTAAAGCACATAAATTCAGTTTTCTGTGCATTGACATGGAGTCCAATGCCTGCAGCGGCTCGTTCCAAACTATGCAGTAGTGTTTCGAAGGACCATCCAAACTGTTAAAATCGGCCAGAATACTTAGAAGAATCCCGGAGACTTGAGGAGACTTGCTGTCGCTCAAACTCCAGTGAGAAACCATCCACTAACGCTGGCGAGAAAAACTCTCAAAAGAGTAAAATAATTATTTGTTTGCGTTCAGTTACATGGTTTCAAGCATTCTCCATACAAATAATTATAAAATATTTCATTGATAATTTTTAAACACTTTCTACATTGTTGCAATATCAATATCTTATGAGCTAATGAATCAATAAGGTTTACAATCACAGTATACATCATCTACTTAACCCATTGATGTGATCCTAATAGGTAATCTAATTTCGGATAAGAGGGGATCTGGGAATAATGTCACCAAAGAGGTACTCCATATTTCCTGGAACTCGATAATTAGAGCTTGGCCACTAGATGTAGTTTAGTGTCATATCCAGGAAATCCACTTTTTGCGAGGGCGGCTTACAACCTCTGTAAGGGATGCATTCAACCAATTCTAAGCCCCGGATGCAGGACAGGAAGGTGCGTTAGCATAACGGTTATCGTCGAAGAAAACGGATTTAAATCCTGAACGAGGATTCTTGCGTTTCATTTCACGCGAATGCCCTTGGGAAAAGCAATAACCCATCCGTTTTCCACCAAACTATGAGTAAATAGGTAGACTGGGTTCTTTAGCTTTGGTGAGGCAAACAGTCTAAGAAAAGGAAATCTCTGAATTCAAACTAGCAGTACTCCGTTTAAAAATGACCTTGTGTTACATTCTACCCGTGGTGGAGGGGTTGGGTAAATGCATTCTCCCATCTCTCAACCCGTCGTAAGTCTTGCAGATTTGCATCTGGATCTCGGCTCAGGCCTGGCATGATTGTATGGAAGATCAGCAGTTGCCAATACAATAGGTCTCTTCCCTTCACGATTCTTATGTTGTCCAAGGGAAGGGCAAGGCTCTATATATCTCAGCATTATATATATAATGTCGAACTGTCTTAGGTATTTCAATTTCTCGTTCTACTTTTAATCGGACTTCGACCACAATAAACATTACGTCATCAGCGTGTTTTACCCTCTAATTATTTCTTTCTGTTTTTATATCTACCGTTCACTCTGACAACTCTGACAGTCAACCGTCAATGCAGCAGGTCTCAGAAATTGGTTTCTGTAATTGAATACCCACCTTTTTTCTTTCTTTTTTATGTGATGTATAGACGTCTCGACTTTAATAGGATTTACTCAAAATTTTACGCAAGATTCACCAATTCAGTTAATTACTGGACCGTCTTGCAGTTATGAGTACAAATTTTAAGAAGGTATTCGTGGTGTAATGGTTAACGTCGTAAGAAATAGACACGGTGACCTAAGTTCAAATCCTGGATAAGTCTGATTGAATTTCACATAGTATTAATACCCCTGGAAAAGGTATGCATCCAACTATTCTCCCTCAAGCTATGGGTTAATAGTAGGGTAGACTAGGCTCTTTAAATTTGGTACGGCGACCGATCTAGGTGAAGGGGAACTCTAAATACGTTTAAGAAATTGACCTTATGTCACTGCCAGTTGGTCCGGAGGGGTTAGCATGACCGTAAATTTTATTCTGTTAAACCTGTCATGTTTCTCTAATGTTAATAAACAATACGTAGCTATCATGATTCTCTAGCATTAATGAACACCACGTAGCTATCATGATTCTCTAGCATTAATGAACAACACGTAGCTATCATGATTCTCTAGCATTAATGAACAACACGTAGTTATCATGATTCTCTAGCATTAATGAACACCACGTAGCTATCATGATTCTCTAGCATTAATGAAGAACTCGTAGCTATCATGATTCTCTAGCATAAATGAACACTACGTAGCTATCACGATTCTCTAGCATTAATGAACAACACGTAGCTATCATGATTCTCTAGAATTAATAAACGATACGAAGTTACCACAATTCTCTAGTATTAATCGACAATCTGTTGCTCTCATGATTCTCTAGCATTAATGGGCAATATGTAGTTATCATGCTTCTCTAGCATCAAATCACGATACGAAGCTATCACGATTATTAATTAACAATACGTAGCTATCATGATTCACAAGCATTAATAGGAAATACCTAGCCATCATAATTCTTTAGCAATAATGAACAATACGTAACTATCTCCGCTACGAGACACGTTCTATAAAACGTGTGTTTGCATGCACGTGTACAGACCAGCTACTTTCGCAGACCATTGTCAATGAGTTCAATTCTTAATTGTCTTCTCTATGTAACAGACCCCCAAACGTTCTCTCAATATACTTATGCCAACTTTTTTTATTGTAGAGTTTCAATGCTGTAGAATTTGGTTATAAATAATTCTTAAAGGTATCCTTTGTTATTGCAAATTGTTCTTTCAAAAATAGTAAAATTCAGGTATATTTCGTTAAGGAGAAAATCAAGTTTTTATAAAAAATGTGGTAAGGAGGGAATTATGAACTAACACACGCTTCTTTCTTTCTTTCTTTCTTTCTATATATATATATTTGTGTGTGTGTGTGTGTGTGTGTGTGTGTGAGCAGAAGGGGGAGATCGTAACTCGTACAAAATTCCCACGATTCTTCCATCAACACACATTCAGGAAACCGAAAAATCCAGTCAAGGAAAAAGTTGACTATGTCTGTAGTTGCGGACTTGAGATTAACTCCCAGATTTAGACGCCTAAATCAACCCACTCTTGTGAAACAGCCGACAAATCCTTAGAAAATTTGGGTTGGAACGGTCAAATACAGATGGAATTTCAACTGCCTGTGTCACTTTTGCAAATGCCAAAAATGAGAGACAGCATTCTCGGATTTGAGAATCGACCAAAATGCGAGAACGAATTTTATTTGTGGGTGTAAAGTTTCCTCGATCTACATAACTGGGGTGGAAGAAATGCTGTATTAAAGTAGAGATAATGTACAATTGAAAAGTCGTGTTGTGAAATTGACTCGATTTAATTGGTTAAATCTACTTGCGTCTCACAACCAATATAATTTTTTTTGTAATTTATAAAAGTATAGAATCTATTTTTAAGAAAAGAATACAAGGGTTTTGCTTACGAGACATGAAATTCATATTTGATTTGCTGCCCAAATACTTTCCTTCTTGAATGTCTTTCTATAGTTTATAATGAAAATAAGACAAGCGATCAGAACTTGAGAAGCTTCATTCAAATTTTAAACTTAACTCAATCTAACTGAATTAAATAAAGTGAAAGTAGCCATTTTATAATGACTTTTACAGGAGGATTTATATTAAGAGAACGGAGATAACTCTTGTGCTTTAATACTTCAATTTTAATAATTCTTTCTCATTAGCATAATGTTTATATATTATTACAGAACTAGTCTACTTTATCTTCAAAAAGTAACAGATATCTTTAAGTAAAGTTTCTATTATAAGGGTCATTCAAAAAGTTCTAAACCTCACTCAGAAAGAAGAGCCATAGCTGAACATTTTTGTTGTGGCAACACACAACCACTTCTTATAAAACTAGAAAAACTAATTTGGATTTGTCTTAATTTATGCTTAGAATTTTTTGAATGACTCTCATGTATTATTAAAAGATTAAAAACTTTATGTTGCTTTGCATTTACTGGTGTATTTCTAATAATTTCTGAATATTTAAAATACAAGTAAGTAAACTTAACAATTCACTCTTAGTTTTATACTCATGTTGCAAACAGTCTGATTAAATTGCGTATATGCTTCTACAGCAAATTGGTATTAATTGATTCGATTGTAAACTGTTTGATATAGCGTATACCTCTCTACGATAGATTTTTAGATTCGCACATGTTTAGCCGATCAAGTCACTCTGGAAAGGGTTTAATTTTGTTGAATAAAAAAGAATGTAATCTGTTTCATGTGTAACGTGGTCGTGGATTTCAAATCGTTTATTTCTCTTTCGAAAACGAAAATATCACCCACTTGATAAAACAATGAAAGTAATTGAATCCTCTGCAATTGCAGAGACAAATTGGAACTGCCCGAAAATGTTAGTTTTAATTCTATATATTTAATCATCGTCGTCCTGTGCAGTAAACAATAAGCTGAAACCAATCTCGGGTGGAGATGAATATTTGTCATAATGCACCACTTGGAACCTTTTAAATGTAAAATAAATTGCATGCAGACAAGTCTCATTAGTGCAGCTGGCGTCAACACTAGCAAATATTTCAATTAGTCATAAAAAAAACAACAACAAAACAAAAAACAAAACAAAACAAAAAAAAACACCATGATAATTCTGATTAGTCCCAACGTTTTTCGTAGGGTCATTGTAATTGAAGTAGTGATTTGATTGGCCAATACGTCAAATGAACTTTTCGACAGTCTGAAGGTTACACGAGTTCAAAGACATGTTTGTTGAAACGTTACCAGAGAAGACTGCCGGCATTTTTATCATCACGAAGCTATTAACTGCAAGAAAAAAAGGTTAATTTTAGCATTATATATGTTTGAAAGATTCGTTTAATTGTTTTATTTATTTCAGGCAACAATCGACTTCTGCCAGTATTTTGTGGTAAGGCATTAGATTAGTACTCAACACAGCGTAGCGGGAGCTATGGTACTGACGAGTAGTGGGTTGGCCTTGTACAAAAGTAGACATCTTTTCTTTTTTAAAATCCGTAACTTGATTTGGTCGTGGGGAAAACTCTGAATTCAAACCAAGACACATAGTGTCTTGATTTGAATTTAGAGTTTTCCTTCTCCTAGACCGGTTACCAAACCAAAGTTAAAGAGCCCTATTTGCCCTACTATTCATCTGTGGTTGGTGGGAGAATAGTTGGATTCATACTTTTCCCTAGGGATTAGCGTTAAGTGAAATTCAAACAACCTTGTTTAGGGTTTGAATAAGGGTAGCCATAAATCGCGCTAGCTGTAAAAAAAAAATGTAGGAAGTAGCACAACAATGGAGACGAGATGTGTTTGAGATAGAAAAAAGAATTTTATTCCCGTTTATCCTGGTTCGGGTTATCCTTCGTTTGTTTGCTGAGTTACATGTCACATAGCAAACTTTTTGTTGAAAAAGACCACGTGGAAAATTCACGTGTGATGTGAGGTTGCTGATGGTTTGTCTTGCCGGCCGTTACGAATGGCTGAGTCGCTTGTTGGACGTATTCTATTTCTGCTGCTTGGTTCCTTTCTGCTCGCTGAATCAAATCAGGCTTTCTTATATACTTCACAGGAGGCTCAGATCGATTTTCTGAGTCATGTAGCCAGGTTTCTGATTGGTCGAAAAATATCTTTATGACACTTTATTTTTCTCTCGCGTCCGTCCTAGAAGTGGGTGAGAAGAGCCGGTTGAATTTCGGTCTGTCTTTGCCAAATGAGTAGTGACTGCCGTGGTGAACATTTCCGTTTGTGGAGTTAAAAAGAGTTTAAACAGGTTACGACTGTAGCTATTATGCAAGATGTCACATAGAAAACCAAAGGACTATTCAGATTTTAAACGCTCTGTCAGTGGGGTTTGGAATACACTGACTATATCCCCTGCAGAAGATCCTTCCCCACAAAAAAAGGGTGTAGTAGGTATGACATTAAACGGCATCTGATAATGAAGTTCAAATTCTGGAGATCTGGAGAGTAGAAAGTACATCTTCATTGTCCTTACTCAGACCCGGAGTGGTAGCACTTGTCCGAGTCCCATCTATGGGTCAACTAGATCTGTTTGAAAATTATTTGTATTCGATAGGACTGTGTATGAAAAAAAAAAACTCTTAAGAAACAACCACACAAAAGATGAAAATATAAATGTACTCTGACGTGATTTCCTAACTCTGAAGTACAGACGAGTTGACACGCCGTTAAAAACAATAGATCAATCTGATTCTTATTTGTTTCGATGTCTTTGACAGAAAAGAAATCTTATGATAGTCACGTTAGAATTCATGCTAAAGTGGCCAAGAGTAATGAATTTTTTTAATGGATTTGCTTCCAGGCTGACTCGTTAACCCTCATTCTATGACAGGTGCTCAAACTAAATATATATAAAGAAATTAATTCCTCTATTGGGGGAAGCGTAACGATTATTAGAACAGGAAAAAAAAAACAACTCCACTTACAGATACTTGTGTTCACTTTCACACTAATATTCCCAAGAAAAACAGGAATCAAACTCTCCCTATATAGGGTCTTATCACCAGTTATTTTGACTAAGTTCTTATTGCAGGTATCCTACACTGGTTGAAATATAAGAGGCTAATCTTTAAAAAAAACTGCAAATGATTTCTTGAAGCTCAACATCTCTTTCACAAGACACTGTGAATTTGACTTACAATGGACGCTCTATTGTAATCTTGTTTCAGACTAGAGTATATATTTACCTAACCCCTCCGCCATGGAGGTCAATTTTTAAGCAGTATATTGCTAGTTTGAATCAAAAGTTTTTCTTATCTTCAACTAGGCTCTACTATTTTCTCAGAAATGGGATCAAGGAGAAAAGAGCTGGATTTGTTCTAAAGACATCAGCACGAAATGAAAAACAGTTTCGTGGTTCGTGAAGTCCATTTTTACGACGATAATAATTACATCAAATGCGCCATCTTAGTTTCAGTCTATTTCTGTCTTTCTTCTCTTACTTCTTGTTATTTTTGTATCTTTCTTCCTTCATTCCTTCTCTTTCTTTTTTTATTTCTCTTTCTCCTTTCTTTCTCTTTCTTACTTCTTTCATTCTTTTTCCTACATTTTCTTTCCCTTTGTTTTTTCCTTATCTTTTTTCCTTCTACCTTCTTTCTTTTTTATTTCTCTTTCTTCTTTCTTTCTCTTTCCTACATTTTCCTTCCCTTTGTTTTTTCCTTATCTTTCCTTTTTTTTATTCCTCTTTCTTCTTTCTTTTCACTTTCCCTTTGTTAGTTCTCTTTCCTATTTTTTTTTCTATTTCTACCTTCCTCCTTTCTGTTTTTATCTTCTTTCATTCTCTTTCCTATTTACTTATAGTTCTTACATCTTTTCTCTCCTCTTTCCTTATTTTTCTTTCTTTCTTTCCTTTTCTTTCTTTCTTCTTTCTTCCTTTTTCTATTTCTTTTTTCCTTCTCTTTCTTCCTTCCTTCCTTCTTTTCTCCTTTCATTTTATTTCTTCCTTCTTTCCTTCTCTTTCCTCTTTTCCTTTTAATATCTTCTTTCTTTCCTCCCTTTTCCTTCTCTTTAATATTTCCTTATCTTCCTTCTTTCCTTCTCCGTCTTCTTTATTTTATTTTATTTCTTCCATCTTTCCTTTTTTCCATCTCATTCCTTCTTTCGTTTTATTTCTTCCTTCTTTTCTTTTTTCTTCTCTTTTTTCTTTCCTTTCATTTTTTAAAAATCTTTCTAAAGAAAATTCATACATATATGAATATCATTTCCTTCTCTGACGGTCGAATTACGGCATAGACTTTGTGGTTATAAGCAACGTTCTCATATGGATTTTTACACATGGATGCACCAGTTTTAGCCAGTTAGCAAAGACTTTCATACATCAGCTCTGTGCGGACACTGGATGCAGTCTTGAGGACCTACCAGGAGCGATGGATGATAGGGATGAATGGCAAGAGAGAGAGAGAGAGAGAGAGAGAGAGAGAGAGATAGAATCAGCGAACTCCGTACTGTCATCGCGACTTGATGATAATTTACTAAATTTTATTTAGTCCGGCATACAAGCTTTAATCAAACAGGCGACATTTCACCACTAAATTGTAGGTCTCTGAAACTAGTAGACAAGTTCACCTACCTAGGAAGCAGTGTCTCATCGACCGAGACAGACATCGGCACGCAAATCAAAGACATGGACAGCTATCAATAGGCTATCAGTCATATGGAAATCAGACCTGACCGATAAAATGAAACGCAGTTTCTTCCAAGCAGTGGTCGTATCGATACTGCTATATGGATGCACTACATGAACGCCAACTAAACGGACAGAGAAAATGGTTGACGGCAACTATACAAGAATGCTGCGAGCAATATTGAACAGGTCCGGGAGGTAACACCCGACAAAGCAGCAGCTGTACGGCCACCTACCTCCCATCACGAAAACTATCAAAATTAGGCGAACTAGACATGCAGGACACTGCTGGAGAAGTTGGGACGAGCTCATAAGTGATGTACTCCTATGGACCCCGTCACATGGCCGAGCAAAAGCAGAGCGACCAGCTCGAACCTACATACAGTAGCTCTGTGAGGATACGGGATTTAGCCCTGGGGACCTGTTCGAAGGGATGAATGATAGGGAGAGATGGTGAAAAAGGGTCAGGGATATCTGTACCGATGGCATGACAAACTGAGATGATGATGGATGAAGAATAGTTCGATGCATTTCTTTGCCAAGAGTATTTGTGTACTGTAAAATACAACAGACTCATCTAGGATTTGCACTCGAGTCGCCGTGTCCATTTCCTATGACGATTACCATTATACCTCTAACACCTTTATGAATAAATGAATATATATAAATGCATGTACTTAGGTGCATGTTAAGGGAGAATTTTAGTATCTGGTTGTAACTGTGCATGTTATATATGTGTGTGTGTGTGTGTGTGTGTCCAGATTTGTGATTATTTGATTGCACTCTTATTTATATTTTGTTTATTTGTTTATTTTATATTCTGACACTAACAACGAAAATGCCATTTTCGCTTTTCGCAGCCTCCAGCTTTGGAATTTTCACTCACGGATAACTCATCATTTATTTTTCCGCTGAGATCATTTTCTCCTGCCAGATAGAATATTCTTTTCAATTTACCGTCTTTCATTTTATTATTACAGCTCCCCACTTTTTATTAACCCCCTCATCCACATCCTCCCCATCACCCATTCCCCTTCATATTCCCCATTCCCCTTCTTTTTCTCCCTATTTTCCTCTCCATCCACTCTCTACTCCTTTTATTCTTCCCATTTTTCTGTCTTGTTCCTCTGCTCCCGCCTGTCTCATCAATCACTCTACTCCTTTCTAATTCTCTTCTCATATCCGGAGTCCCCATAGGCTCCAATGTTTCTTCCTAATGAACCTGTTGCTGTATAATCCACACGGTTGAAATATCTTTAATCAGGCTGAAAGAGAAAACACCTAACCTTGCAATTTATTGTGCCTTCATTTTGTGCTTATTAAACAAAAATGTCTCTTCCTTTAGAATGGACAAGTTGAACAGAAAAACCCATTCCTGTTATTCCTGCCAAAGAATTTGCTTTATATTTTGAAGACAAGAATTTTTTATTCTGCTCTTTCCCTCTCTTTCTTCTTTCTTTAATTCTTCTTCTACTTTCCTTTCTTCTTTCCTTCTATTTCTCCTTACCTTTTTTTTTATTCAGCGCCTTTGGGATTGAGGCTTCTGTCAGGCAATTCATTTTTTTTGTCTCTTCGCTGAATAAAAAAAAAATTATGAAAGCTTCTATGAAAACTAGGGACTACATCTTCTAAACTAGGATTCCAATTTTGTTTCCCAAAAGCCACTCCCTCCCAAACATCATCCTCATACATACAATGAGTGCCTCTACTATACGCACAACCGACACACACACACTTCTTTTTTGGTATTAAGCTACTGAAAATTAGGAGAGACCCTGTGCCCTTACGAGCTGGATTAAATAAAGTCGCATTAAACTTGAAAGCGAATCATTTGCGACGAAAACAAAGACCAGAATTGTACATATTAACATTTTGAATAAACTTACAATGAAACCTCAACATTTGATTTCAATAATGGACACACTTTATAATAACAAGCTGAAAGGTTAGAACGAGAGAGTGTGCCCGAGTAAACCTATGTGTATATTCATTTCTGTTTACTTGTGTGTGCTTCCAACTAAATACCCATGACTGTGTGGGTTTGTGTGTGCGTATGTATGCATGTAAGTGTATGCAAGTGAATATATGTATATGTGTATACATTTTGTATTCCTGAAAAATTATGACCGATAGAGACTTATTTATCGTACAACTCACAGTGGCCGGAAGTTTGGTTTTACGGCATGTCGACCCTGGTTGGTTGGTTGGTTGGTTTTAGGCATATCAACCATTGTTGGTTATTTAATGCCAAATCCTGCTTAAAAATATATATTAGATATATATGATTTGTAAACACATTTTATTGATAATATTTTAAAACGAGCCTGAACTCATTTTTTTGGCAAACAATTAAATGGTTTCAAGTATTTTTATGTTATACCACTATTTCAATTAAGGCACACAGTTAAAGTATTTCAAGTATTTCTATTAACACTAATAATTCTATACGTTTGTACACTGTTAAATGGTTCCAAGTATTGATTTTTAACACTTGCAATTCAATTAGACAGTCATTTATATACATACAGCTAATGGTGAAAGAGTTTTATTTCTAACCTTTCAATTCAACATAAGTTATTTGTCAGTACACAATTTAAATGTTCAACAATCCTATTTGATCCATATATACGACCCCTAACAAGTGCTACCACTCCGGGTCGGAGTGGACAAGAGTGCAATGGCAATGAAGAGGTTCTCCACACTTCCCAGAGCTCCAGGACTGGAGCCTCGTGGTCAGATGGTTTAATGTCATGTCCAGGACATTTACTCCTCTGCAAAGATGCAGTCGGTGTATTCTACAGCCCCAGCCGACTGGACTGTAACTCTTGTTGGGTTATATACGGTACTGAAATGTATCTTTACAACCATTTTAAATGGGTAAATACTTCATACTAAGTTGAAATATCAATGTTTTGATAACAAGTATATTAAAAAGTTCATAATGATTTTGAATGAGTCGACAATTCATACTTGGCTCTAATATCAATGTTTTAAGATCCAATGTATTAATAAAGTTAACATTCATTTTAAACCTTACCTATTTGACCCATATATATGTCCTCAAAAAACACCACCACAACGAGTCAAAATGGACCTGGGAGGAATGAAAATAAAAGGATAATTCGATATTATCCAGATTTTTGGAACCGTACCCTTGTCACCAGTTGAAGCTTTGTGTCAACCAGGAACAGTACCGCTAGTAAGACATCATAAATAAAAAAAACAAAAACAACAGCGTTTTAGTAAGGTTAAACCTCACTGGATGCTTGATTACTGTGTCCTTATGCCATACTAAGCAAAGTCTGGTAAACATCTATAATGAACATCTGCCGTAGAGAAATAGTCCGAAATAATCCCTTTTCCTTCTCTTTAATATTTCCTTCTCTTCCTTCTTTCCTTCTCCGTCTTCTTTCTTTTCTTTTATTTCTTCCATCTTTCCTTTTTTCCACCTCTTTCCTTCTTTCGTTTTATTTCTTCCTTCTTTTCTTCTTTTTCCTTCTCTTTCTTCTTTCCTTTCATGTTTTAAAAATCTTTTTAAAGAAAAATCATACATATATGAATATCATTTCCTTCTCTGACGGTCGAATTACAGCATAGACTTTGTGGTTATGTGTTTGTTTTAAATGTACTTGAGGACGAACTTATAAGCAACGTTCTCAAATGGATTTTTACACATGAATGCATCAGTGTTGGCCAATTAGCAAAGACTTTCATACATCAGCTCTGTGCGGACACTGGATGCAGTTTAGAGGACATACTAGGAGAGATGGATGATAGGGACGAATGGCAAGAGAGAGAGAGAGAGAGAGAGAGAGAGAGAGAGAGAGAGAGAGAGAGAGAATCAGCGAACTCTGTACTGGAGTGAGATAGTTTCACAGACCATTTTCGGATGAAAGGAATTCGAATCTGAAACCTTCCGCCAGAACAAGCTAAAATACTAAATAACTTTTTCGGCTCCTACTGTAGAACAATTGCTATTGAAGGCCAATTGCCTCGAATTGTAAGGTTCATTGATTTATTCGCTGTGGTGAACTGGTGCAAAAAAAAACTTAGATTATTTGTTTAAATTTCTGAGATGAAGCTTGATAATTGTAATTAATTAGCAGGACACATGGTGCAGTTGATAAAGTTTTGGTCTGAAACTGTTTCTGAGTGAAATCATCTGAAAGTTCCAGGTTCAATCCCACCAACAGGTAAGATAACACCCTCGTAGAATAAAATAAAGGGTTAAGTTCAAAGTTGTGTGTAGGCTTCTGAAGAAGGCCGACGGGCGTATCGACCGAAACGTTGTGAGTATAACAATGAAGATGAACACAATAGTCCGAATACTGTAAGTGAGAAAAAATATTAAAGCGTATGAAAATTGTTTCAGTTCATGAGGAACTTTTGAGATGTTCCTATATATTATTTATCGACTGAGAATTCATTAGGAACCTCTAATATATTCTCGTATATTTTTCATCTACTGAGTGTTCAAAATGGGACCTCTGAGATGCTCCCATATATGTTTCGACTGAGAGTTCATGAGGAAAAATATACAGAAACATCTCAGAGGTTCCTCATGAACTCTGAGATGTTATCGTATATTTTTTTTATCGACGGAGAGTTCAAGAGTAACCTCCGAGATGTTCCCTTATATCTTTATCGACCGAGCGTTCCCGAGGAAAAAATAACACTTTTATGGTCTGGATAGTCAAAATCTCTCATTGAATCTTTGATTCCTAAATCATTAATTTTTAGTTATAATGTACAAATTCTAATTTGAGATACTTTTTACGGGAAAAATACTAAAATCAGTTTATTGCATGTCAAAGATTGTAAGACTAGTCCTCAAAACTTTAGAATCCGAAACATTGATGCGGTAACCAATTTCAAGCGATGAAAGGCTTATAATAAAAGAAGATAAAACCAGATGTAAATTCCAATTCAGCAAATAAATCACAACGAAATTAAAAACGACAAAAAAGAAAATAGAATATTAGTGTTGGTATTTGAATGTTGATTGATTCCACTTGTTATTACTGGTAATTAGCAAGACACAAATGGAGGTATTATACATATATATAGAGAGAGATAGATAGATAGATAGATAGATAAACAGATAGATCATCATCATCATCATTTCGCACCATCAGCAACAATATCCCTGACCATTTCTCGCCACCTTTCTCTATCGTCTATTGCTTGCGGCAGATCTTCCGGGCTACATCCCGTATCGGCACAGAGCTGCTGTGTGTAGATTCTAGCCTTTGCTCGTCCATGTGAAGAGATCCACAGGAGTACGTCACTTATGAGCTCGTCCCTATTTCTCCAGCAGTGTCCCGCATGTCTGGTTCGTTTAACTTGGATAGTTTTCGTGATGAGTGGTAAGTGGTCGTACAGCTGCTTTGTTGGGTGCTGCCTCCAGGACTTTTTCAGTATTGCTAACAGAATTCTTGTATAGTTGCCATCAAGATTTTTCTCCATACGTTTAGTTAGTGTCCATGTAGTGCATCCATGAACGAGCAGCCGCAGGCATAGGCCTCCATGTCAATGCACACAAGATGGAATATATGTGCTTTAATCAAAGAGGCCACATCTCCACGCTAAACGGTAACTCTGAAACTAGTAGACAAGTTCACTTACCTAGGAAGCAGCGTCTCATCAATCGAGACAGACATCAACACGCGACTAGCAAAGGCATGGACAGCTACGGTAGGCTATCGTTCATATAGAAGTCAGAACTGACTGATCAAATAAAACGCTGTTTCTTCCAAGCAGCGGTCGTGTCGATACTACTATTCAGATAGATAGATAAATAGATAGATAGATAATTTTTGCATAAATTAGCAGGCATTGGCCTCCATGTCAATGCACACAAAACTGAATATATGTGCTTTAATCAAACAGGCGACATTTCCACACTTGACGGAACCTCTCTGAAACTGGTAGACAAATTCACCTACCTAGGAAGCAGTGTCTTATCAAGCGAAAAAGACATCGACACGCGGCTAACGAAGGCATGGACTGCTATCGATAAGCTATCGATCATATGGAAATCAGACCTGACCGATAAAATGAAACGTAGTTTCTTCCAGCCAGTGGTCGTGTCGATACAGCTGTATGGGTGCACTATTTAGACGCTAACAAAACGGCTGAAAAAGAAGCTAGACGACAATTAAACAAGATTGTTGCGAGCAATATTGAACAGATCCTGGAGGCAACACCCCACAAGGCACCTACTATACGGCCACCTGCCTCCCATCACGAAAACTATCCAAGTTAGATGAACCAGACATGCAGGACACTGCTGGAAAAGCAGGGACGAGCTCATAAGGGATGTACTCCGATGGACCCCTACATATAGCCGAGCAAAAGCAGGACGACCAGCTCGAACTTACATACAGCAGCTATGTAAGGATACGGGATGTAGCCCTGAAGACCTGCCAGAGGCGATGAACGATAGGGAGAAGTGGCGAGAGAGGGTCAGGGATATCCGTGCTAGCGGCACGACATGATGATGATAATGATTTCAAGGAACGATTAACTAATCTTAAAATGCTCAAAGGAGTCTTAGGCAGTACGTTGAGATATTGTTTCATTTCCTTCTGCTTCTTGAATTCTCCATACAGCTTTTGCGGCTTTAAGGCCCATTTTAAAATAATACCACATAATTGTTAGAATCTCAATACATATATATATACCATGATAGCATATGAAATAAAAAGTACGAAGGAATAGTATTGATAACGATATCACACACACACATACATACATACATACAAACTTTATATATATATATATATATATATATATATATATATAACATTAGATATAAAAATACACAAACTTTTCTTACTTCTTGAATTTCATGAATGTCAGTCATTAGGTCGCAAAATGGAATAGATAAGGAAGTAATTACTTATTTATTTAATTTTACCGTCTACCTGAGTATTGACGTTCATAAAACTTGTGATACACACACACACACACACACACACACACATATATATATAGGGTGATTGAAAAGTCAGTCCCTATCTTAAAATGCTCTCATTTTCTTTTCTTGTAAGAATTATAGTAATAAGAAATGAATCATAAGAAGTTAAAAACAAGGAGTTACTTTTTAATCCTCTTATTGTCATCCACAGACCGACTGTTTTGTTATATCACAACTCTTCAATGTGGTTAGACGACACGTGAGACACTCCAAGCCAGGATCGCAACCCAGCTAACTTTATGTCAGGCTGATAACGTCCCCCTACACCTACTCAACGTCAGCTCGGGAATTAACGCATATGTATCTAATTTATTTTTTTGTTTTGTTTTACGTTTTCCGCTATCGGATGCCGGAGTACTCATTTCGATATATATATATATTATAAGGGTGCTGGTTGTCACTATATCACTTTATGGGTAAGTGTCGAACCAAGTGCAATATAATATGAAGAGTGCTCAATATCTAGGATAGAGCTATTATAAAATAATAATAAATAAATATATATTAGGTATATATATATTTAATTCATAGAATATTGTCTGTAACCCTGGGTTTCATGGAGATTTTTGCAAAAAAAACAATCATCAGGCAGTTAAGAAGATGGAATGAATCGAAAATCGAAAATACGAAAAATACAGACAAAAAAAAAAAACGTTGTGATTTCGTTTATGTGTGGTTGTAAGTGTATGAGTGTATATGGGTGTGTGCGTATGCGCGTATGTGTTATAGTTATGTATGGATGCGTATTTTTATGAGGTTAAGCCAGTCTACGAACGTAGCGCGTTGGTTAACCGGAAATGAATTCGTTACATTATTTTATTTCCGGTTAACCAATTCCATGAATTATATATATATATATATATATACCTAATATATATATACATATATATATATATATATATATATATATATATATATATTCGATTTCCACTAGGTACTAAATATTTCGGTCCTTGAGCTAGGCTACAAATTATATATATATATATATATATATATGATTTGTAGTCTGGCTGAAGGACACAAATATTGAATAGCTCGTGAAAATTAAAATCATTACACTAATAATGGCTTGCAAGACTGTACGGTGAAGCAGACAATATAGATATTTATTACATTCATGGTACCCGAAAATTTGTATAGACAAATAAGTAGCGAAATCATTAGTAACAAGGGGAAAACTATCTTAAAACAATAAAACAGCGAGGGGCCCTTTCGTCCGGCACTTGTCAGGCTAGATCGTCGGAAAGAATAATTAAAAACGGGAGTAGACAAATTAATTGGATCGAACGGACAAGGTGGAGAAAAAAAAAGTCACACCAGTCTCCAATATTTCCCCAAATATATTTAAAATGTGACTGCTAACTATCTACATAGAGAGGGGCGATCTATAGCGATATAGATCGCCTCTAAGACATTGAAATGGATTTTATCTCTTGCTCTATGCAGAACAGAAAAGCAGTCATCTTGATAGTTGGTCCTGCAACTATTTATGTCAAGCAAATGCTCACCAATAGAAGAGTCCATTGCTTGAGAATGCCCGGATGTTTGTCGGCCTTTAGTTATAATACCTCTGGGTACATGCAGTTTAATTCTCACCTCCAGACGTTGACAAGTCCGAACTATATATGTCTAATTGCATCGACATTCAAAGTTATTGATCAACAATTTTTATTTGAAGATAGGTAACTTATCTTTATGTATGGAGTTAAAGGCCTTCCTAGTAGTGAAAATTGGTCGAACATTAACAGCATGATAACAACGGTACACAGAGGAGGCAACCTTCTCGGCAACGGAGTGGCTAGCAGGACCAACACAAGGAAGTCTAAAATAAACAGGACATTTCGGAGGTCCAAAGAATTTGTTCTTATTTTTGAACCTGGTCACTGTTAACTTGATATTATCATCAATGGCTTCCTCATGATAAATAAGTAAAGTTGGCGACCATAGTCGAGGGTAACCTGAAGGCTCCCTTTTCGATCGCTACTACACCAATGTGTAGGGGAGGGCGCTACTCCTTCCCTGGATTGCTCTATTTTACCCTTGATCCGTACCTTATAATGTTGAGTGTTAAGCAAGGAGGCATCAAGTACCATTTTTTGAGTCTTTGGTATGACTCGACCTGGGATTGAACCCAGGTCTCCCGGGCCATTGGCGAACACTTTAACCCCTAGGCCAATGTCCGGTACTTCCTCATGATACCCGTTATTAATAAATGTCTCTTTGATTACCTTCAGTTCATCTTCAATTTTGCTCTCACAACAAATATTCAAAGCTCTAAACGAAAGACATCGGATCAAATTTAGTTTTCTAGATCTGGAAGCAAAAGAATCCCAACTTAAATAAAGCCCAGTGAATGTAGGTTTTCTATAAACGGATGTGAGGAAAGAATCACATCTTTCAACTAACACATCCAAGAATGGTAGTTTAATGGTGAGTGATAAAGATGAATGTAAATCATTCAATTTATCGAAGAATAACAGAGCATCGTTACGTGATCTAAAAGAGACAAAACTATCGTCAACGTAACGTAGATAAATAAAGGGCTTAGGAAACTTTTCAAACAAAAGTCTTTCTTGGAACCCAACGAAAATATTCACAAGAATGGGGCCAAGAGGGGAACCCATACTAACACCCTCAATCTGGCGATACATAATCTCATTGAAACTAAAAGACACTGACTTTGTGGAAATCTCCATCCATCAACTCAATAAAAACTTCCTCAGGAAAGGGAAGGGCAATAGTTGATGGACCACAATATTTATTAAGTATATGTTAGCTTGGGCGGTACATATACTAAATTTAGCTTAGCATGAGTATTCTGTTAGAATCAACTTCCAGTAGTAAGAATCAGTGAAACTAGTTCCCTAATTCATGCCAAAAGATGAAGTTCAACATAGTTATTTATTAATTCCTGATCTTGAGAGGGTTAGATTCATGTCTTAATGTTAAGATTTGAACACGGCTCGCTGATAGCGTTTTCCGTGCGTTAAGCCAACTTCGCAGTTTTTTTTAATGAATGCAACAAGTATCTAAAAGGGTTACTCAGATTGTCTAATATTTCCAATCCAACCACAAAATTCCCCCCGGATTTTTTTAAAGCTGTCCTTTCTGCTCAGATTTCATCTAATTTTACGCAATTTGAAACCCTACAAGTTATTTGAGCCGAATTAATATAACTATAGATTAAGATGCATCAAGCCTATTACAGTTGCACAATCTGCAGACATACGACGACGACGACCACCACCACCATCACAATTCTTACATCGACTGGTGAGAAAGAAAAAAAATAAAGTCTGACAAATATACAGGTTGAGATAAAAGTCATCGTTTACTAAACTTGTTTAACACAAGACTAGAACTATGAGAATTTCACTAACAATTGTCTGCGAGCCGAACTTTCTTTTTAATGGCATATCAACCTTCGTCAGCCAAGTTGAATGGGGCTATAGAATACACCGACTGTATCTCTGCATAGGGGTAAGACCTCCCAAGCGAGATTCCCGGATACAACATTAAACCGTTTGAGGGTGGGGCTTTGAGGAATGTGCAGTACCCCTTCATTGCCATTTCTCCCAAGTCCACTCTAACCCACAGTGGTAGCACCTGATAAGGTCCTATCTATGGATCAAATAGGACTGTTTGACATTCAAACTGAGTGTAAACAAATAACTTATGCTAAATTGAATTGTTTGAAATAGAACCGTTTGACCATTTAACTGTAGGTAAACAAATGACTGATGCTTGATTGAACTTTTAGTAAACCATGTGTGCAAACGAATGAGTAGTGAGGAATAAAATTATAAGTGTTAAATAGCAATGCACGAAACTCTTTAACCGTGTACCTAAATTGAATTATTGGTATTACATAACAATACTTGGTGACATTTGACTGTGTGCAAATGAATGAATAGTATTAAATAGAATAATTAGTGTTGAATAGCAATACTTGTAACCACTTTACAGTCAGCAAACAAATGATTGATATTGAATAGAATTATTAGTATTAACAAAATTGAAACCATTTAACTGTGCAGAAAAAATAGCAATACGAGTATGCAAACAAATTAGTTCTAACTGATTTAAAAATAAAATTACTGTTGGGGTGTCTCCTCTACAGATGGACTCGCCCTCGTGTGACACATACCGGCTAAGCTCTCTTCTGCGCAGTCTCGGCGCGCCGTCACCAAGAATGGATATAGTGTTCATGATTGTGTTAAGCTGAGGAGAGGTTTCTCCCAGCTATCGTTTATGTATGAACTATTTTCCTTCAATATATTTATCACTCATTTCCGAGTTGTGTTATCATTTCAACATCTCCTTGACCAAAACAACTACCGATAAACTAATCTTACATATCCTGTATATCTATTTAAATGTGTGTAAACAAATGACTAATGTTAAATATTTACTGTTACACAGCAATACTTAAAACCATTAAACTGAACAAACAAGTGAGGAATGGTAAATAGAATTATTCGTATTTGAGAGCAATACTTAAAATCATTTATCCATGTGCTAATAATAAGCTTAGGCTCGTTTATAAATGTTATCAACCAAATATTTACAAATCATATATTTGATATATTTGAATAAAGAGGGTTTGGCATTGAATAACCTACAAAGGTTGATATGCTATTAAACTCAACCAAGCATCAACCTTCATGAGATATTTAATGCCAAATCTAGCCTTGTAAAAGATCAGTTGTGGTACTATTTAACCCATAGCCGGGAGGAGGAATACTCGCAGCGTAGCGGTTAACGTGCTTGATTCCAACATTGTAGTAAGGGAATTCGAACTCTAGTCGCGTCATTACGTTCATTTTCGAATTATACCCTTACGAAAGATATGAACCCATTTATCTCTCCAAGTCCTGGCAGCAACACCCACGAGGCACCAACTATACGGTCACCTACCACCTATCACGAAAACTATCCAAGCTAGACGAACCAGACATTCCGGACACTGCTGGAAAAGCAAGGACGAGCTTGTAAGTGATGTACTCCTGTGGACCCCCGCATATGGCCAATCAAAAGCAGGACGACCAGCTCGAACATACATACAACAGCTATGTGATGATACGGGATGTAACCCTGAAGACCTGCCAGAGGCGATGAATAATAGGGAGACGTGGAGAGAGAGGGTCAGGGACATCCGTGCTAGCCGCACGACATGATGATGATGATGATGGGTTAGATGATATCAGTGTTGTTCATCTACAAGGATGGCTTTGGCATTAAATTACCCATGAATGTTGATCTGCCTTTAAAACAAAATAGCTCGCAATAGCTGGAAGACTAGGAGGTTTCATATCTTTCCGAAGAGGATCACTCTCACTGGAGTTTGAACTCGCTTACTTTGAGGCCAATATCCAGTACATCACCAACGGAGACTCTTGACCGAGCTCTTTAACCATTACACCACGCCAAAGTCACGCTGAAAGTATCGGTCCCTGTCAGATCACCGAAGTTAAGCAGCGATGAGCTTGATCAGTTCTCAGATGAGTGCCTACTCA
Organism: Sepioteuthis lessoniana; assembly: GCA_963585895.1. Classification (NCBI taxonomy): domain Eukaryota; kingdom Metazoa; phylum Mollusca; class Cephalopoda; order Myopsida; family Loliginidae; genus Sepioteuthis; species Sepioteuthis lessoniana. Next base: position 34,199,214 of record OY757936.1, on the reverse strand, counting down.
GTAAGTAATCTGAAGCTGTGTACCATATACGACTCCTATAAGGTGCCTGTGGTGTAATGGTTATCGTCGTAGGAAATGGACACGGCAACACGAGTTCAAATCCTGGACGAGACTGATTGCATTTCACATAGTACTAATACCCTTGGGAAAAGTATGAATCCAATTATTCTCCCTCCAGCTATGGGTAAGTAGCAGGGCAGACTAGGTTCTTCAGCCTTGATGAGGCAACGAGTCTAGGAGAAAGAAAACTCTAAATTCAAACCTGTTAAACTCCGCTTAAAAATTGACCTTGTGTCATACCCTGCCCGAGCAGAGGGGTTGGTAAATATGTATACGACTCCTATAATACCTGTATAATAACCTCTAATAGTCCTATAATACTCGAATAAAATTACGACGTAATTGATGTATGAATCGATGCTAGGATCCGAGGATCTGTTTTGTTCGTTAACTTTGCTCTGCCAATTCGTCTCTCACGAAAATTATCTCCTTTTTTACTCAGTAGTTCTTTTTATATTCCCGTACTGAGGGCGCTACTCGCAGCTTCTCAGGCTGATGATACTCTGAGTAAGGTATGATACCCAAGAAAATAATGTATCAATCTTCATTTATGTCGCGGGTCAGTGTGTAGTATCTGTTCTTCTCCCTCAGCTATGTTCTTGTCTTTGGACAGGACGCAGCAAAAATCGAGATTAGCCTGGTTTCAGGGAATCTAATTCTGTGGCAGTATCTCTTTTATTGCATCAAACAGGGGTGGGGTCTGAGTAGCCTGATGCCTGCATAACAGTGGTCACGAGAAACCAGTGCTATTTCTTGCCTTTCCCCTGTGTACTTGCAAGGGACTTCAGCTTACAAAGACAAATCTCATACAAATATATGCAAACAAATGATTATAATGAAAGATAAATACAAAACTATGATAAAAATGATTGCAATGAAATGTTGAAAAAGTAAATGGTTATGATTACAATAAAGCATTTACGAATGAATCAAATTTTGAGATTGAATAACCCATAAGGAGTCGATATGCCGTAATAGCAAACCAAACCAAACAAATAATCTAATTTGATTTTTCCATAAGAATTATTTTTTTAAAAAAGGGAGAAAGAAATAATTAGAATTCTTTTTTTTTTTTACCTTCTTTCACTGTTTATTTTGGAGTTTGCAGGAGGGGAAGAAGACTTATATTGCAAATACAAGAAAATATTAATATGTACACTCCTTTCTCATTCCTCGCCGTAGCAGATAAAATAGGGTGGGAAAAGGATGAGTGTTTGTGCAATGATTACGTGAATGGGTTAGGGTTAAAAAGACAGCATTCACCTTGGAAACCTTATCAATGAAAGAAAAGTGAGACTCATGACCTTATGTCAGACTAAACTTTATAAATGTCTACAATGTTTTCGTCGTATAGTTTAGCGTGGATAATCGTTTGCAACTGTCAAATAACCATGAACCAATATGTAAAAAATATTTAGGACTTTAAATATTTGCATTATTAAACAACTGGAAAAATTTCTTCAAATTGTAAAATACACACTCGCAATATATATATGTGTGTGTGTGTGTGTGTGCTGGGGTGTAATGATTGCATCGGCGAGAAACTGAATTGACAGTTCTCAAGCACCACTCATTTTGTGTGTAAGCTATACTAAGATCTACATATGCCCTGTCACCATTTATTCATAAATATAGCAAATTATATATATATATATATATATAATCAAAATAATTTAAAAAGTGGATAAACCAAACACTTACAACGGCTTTAGTAGTGATATTTCGTTTTTTTATTAAAGGAAGAACTTTTTCAGACTAAAAGAGTTTTTCTACATTTTAGCAACTGTGGAAATAGATAAAATAATGAAAATATAACAATATAAAGGGAGGGAAAGGGTCTAAAGACAAGAGACGGACAGGGAAAGAAAAGAGAGAGAAATAGATATAGGTTTGAGGGATGGTGGTAGGGGTTATTGGTTTTGATTATGACTATCTGGGTAGATGGTCAAGACTTTGCACCGTCAAGTGTATCAGGTTTCATCAGAGATTTGACCAGACAGAGGTGGATTAATTTCTGCGAGAAAGAGGAAAATATTAGGAGGGGAGAGGTTTTGAGAGAGAGAGAGAGAGAGAGAGAGAGAGAGAGAGAAAGAAAGGGAGAGAAAGAAAATGGAAAGGAAGGGAAGAGATGGAGGGAAGCAGGGGTTCAGGCGTATTCCGTTTTATCAAAGGCGTTGACTATAATGGAATATCTAAATGAAAAGAAAAAGGAAAAATCGTCTCTAAGTATGGGAGTATTGAGGGAGAAAAATGTCTTAGCTTTTGCTAAAAAAAAAAAAAAATTAACACCATACCCTTCCTGGACATCAGAATATATGTGTGTGTGTATGTATGTGCGTGTGTGTGTGAGATAATGTTCTATATGCATATATATGTACTACACAAGTGTAGTACATATATATACATATAAAACATTATCACACACACCCACATATATATATATATGTATATATTTATACCAAACAAAAATAAGTAATTGTAGACAAATTGTCCCATAACCTATTTTTTCCGAGTGTAAAATCCATTTAGTCGCCAAGCTGATAAAAAAATTATTAACAAAGCTTTACTAGTTCATAGTCGCGGAAAACGTTAAAAAGAAAATAAAAATTAAAAAAAAACATGTAAACATTGATTGAAAAAAACGGAGTCGTCTGTTTTTTTTCAAAACCTTTTCTCACACTTTTGTACACACACATTGTGATTTATCCTCTCGACATGCACATACACATTAACATTACTTCAACACACACGTACACAGGTCTATGAATCCGTCTACACACTGGGTTAGAAAGTTCATATGATGACGTCATATCTGGTGCTGTTGACTCATGGGATTCAAGCACTGCAACACTGATGGAAGAAGTATATGGACCACAAAAGGGACTATGATTAAAAAAAGTAAACCTCAATAGGTAACATTCCATGAGAGTATATTGGTCAACCAATGAACTTTTCTGTCAACTCTTGTACATAGTGTAACACACCCTTTTCATGCCACACACACGCGCACGCACACTCGTGTGTACACACTTTAACTGTAATGAGACCGATTATTTAAGAATTTCATGCAAAACGTGAAGTTGAAATCGTAATTCATCAAATGTCTGTCCATCCGTCCATCCGTACAGCAAAGGCTATACTATATTGGATTCAATTTCACCCAACCTTTTAGAAAGCGTCAACGGCTATGCCCGGAAAAAATGTTAAACTGTTTTAAGAGATTCAACTTGGATTAGATTTTAAATGAGATTTTACGTTTTATTGTCTGCGTTGCTGTAAAAAGGTGTACACCTCATAGCACTTACCCACTATCTTGGTAATCGTTACGAGTGGCAGATAGTTCTCAATGTACTTAGGCCGTCTCTGTCACCGCCAAATGTTGCACCAAGAGGGAATCCATTTAATCTCTGCGATCACCTGCTCTAAAAAAGGGCATAGAAAACCATTTTTTGAAATAAAATTTAAGTTAATACGACTCCTGTAAGTGTGTAAACTTATAAAAATAAATATCCACTTTGTTCTTATGCTTTTGATCTTATGCTAAATCTAAGTTCCGATTAATCATTTAAAAAAAACAAAAAAACTTTGAACCTTATCATTATGCGAGTTAGTCTTGTACATCAATTTTTACCGAGTCCTAAGTTAGATCCTCACTAAATGCCCCATAACACAACGCTTCAATACCTCATGACTGAAGAGCGGATGAAGAGTGACTCTTTTAAGGGTGCCATCTACATGGCAATCACACTTCACTTCCCTCAAAGAGACAGTCATTGTCAATCTCCGGTGCCTGAAGAGTCCTTACAGGAGAATGTCAATGACCCTAAATGCACATTTATCAGAGAGTTGATAAATATCTCGATCTTTACTTCATGCCCAAAACTACTCGCTTTATGCCACATTTGGTTAAACTTAAGAAATACCAATAAAAAGCATAGATATTACTTCGTTGCTTTCCTAGAAAAACTTTTCTAAATTTCGTGATACAATCGATTAAATATCATAGTGAGGACTTATGATATAATGCCATGATATAATGGTATAATATAATGTTATGATTTCGTTTTTGAAAATAACCAAGAGGAGATATTCAAAGGAATCGGACTTGCAGAGTTTGTGTCATTTACGTTGCCACTTGACTTGATTCCAAGATAATTTCAACAGACAGTTTTCGCTCCTCTTTTGTCCAATAATCCGATTTTCGCAACCAGAAATAATCCTCTTTTAACTTGTCAAGCGTGAAAATTCTTACCCAAAAAGAGACACAGAAAGTCTCGGTTTGGTTTGGTTTGATTTTTTCCTTTAATGACATATCAACCTCACTGGGCTATTTAATGCCAAATCCATCCCTGAGGAAAAACTGCAGTGATACATTTTAAGTCATAGCTGGTGAGTGTCCATACTTTTCCCAAAGGTATGAGTCCAAAAATGAACGTAATAGAGCGACTGAAGTTACTACGATGTCGTACTCCAGCACGTGACCCACTACGCCACGAAGACTCCCCTACAGAAAATCTCGTAAAACATCTCGTTTTACATCACGTTTGATGTCCTCTTAATGGCAATCAAAGTAAGTTTAGTCAGAATTCAGATTCCAACTGTCAAGAAAAAACTATCGCATATTTCTTTAAAAATCGCTAATTTAATATAAAAAAAAAATCTAATATTTAATGAGTAAATTAATAAATATATAAGTATTAAATAACAGACAACCAAATTTACCCTGAAATTTTGTGTATCTCGTATAGTGTAATGGTTACCAAGACCATTGCTAATAAGTTCAGTCCTCACTGGGTGCCCCATTGTTCTCGCCTTGTGCCAAATTTTAGCCACATTTAGTAATTGACAAATTTTGCTTTCCGGCGTTTTTGGCAGGGAAGCATGAATTAATCTATCCAATCAGAAGTGACTGTCTCTCCCAACCTGCACCTACCTCATTGCATTAAAAGGGGTGGAGGGCAGGTTCAGTCTCTGATATCTAAGGCACTTTAAAAAAATGCTGATAGGAGTGGACAGTTTTTGTCACTATCTACACGTACGCATGGGTTCCCTGCTATATATGTGGATAAAGATGTGAAATACAAAGAGATATTAAAGTGTAGTATCTGTTCATTTCCTATGTTCTTGTCTTCGGGTAGGACGAGGAAAAATAAAACGTGGGTAGCCTGTCCTACATAGGAAGCAGTGTCTCATCAACCGAGACAGACATCGACACGCGACTAGCAAAGGCATGGACAGCTAACAATAGACTATCGGTCATATGGAAGTCAGACCGGACCGATAAAATGAAACGCAGTTTCTTCCAAACAGCGGTCGTGTCGATACTGCTATATGGATGCACTACATGGACGCTAACTAAATGGATGGAGAAAAAGGTTGACGGCAACTACTAAGGAATGCTGCGAGCAATATTGAACTAGTCCTGGAGGCAACACCCAACAAAGCAGCAGCTATACGGCCACCTACCACCCATCACGAAAACTATCAAAGTTAGACGAGCCAGACATACGGGACACGGCTGGAGAAGTAGGGATGAGCTCATAAGTGATGTACTCCTATGGACCCCTTTACATGGCCGAGCAAAAGCAGGGCGACCAACTCGAACCTGCGTACAGCAGCTCTGTGTAGATACGGGTGTAGCCCTGAGGACCTGTCGGAAACGATGAACGATGGGGAGGGGTGGTGAGAGAGGCTCAGGGATATCTGTGTTGATGGCACGACAAGATGATGTGATGATGAGAGCCTGTTCCTTTGGATTCGTGGGTCCATTTTTTCTTAAATTGACAGTGTAAATTAAGATCATAAAATTGGACATAAAATAGTGTCCAATTATGCATTATACATATAATGTAAACTGAACCTTAACTTTATGGTCACTTCACACTGTTCTACAATTAAAGTTAATTTTTTCTCAAAAATGAAAAATTCTCGAAAAAGTTAAAGTCATTTTTAAAATAACAGACCCAGACACACTAGAAAAATTGACTTTCTGACGAAACTAATGATAACAATAAAATCAGAGTTCAGTTTACATTAAATTGTGCTGTACATCAGGTGCTATAAAACAGGGCACATTATGCGTATATTGTAAACAGAACCCCCACTTTATGGCAGAATCAGTGTCTAATTATGCATTATACGTTCGTTAAGTATGCAATTGCGCGTTGGAATGCCTAGTCATGTATTTCTTTGGGGTCATCGACAGTTTTGGATCTTTGCAATATCAGACTTTTTCTCCCAGGAACCTAGCCAAAAGCGATCAATTCCGAGCTGGAATCTAATTAATTTCTCGCTTGACTACAAAACTTCAAGTAGTAATTTACTACCCTTTTTTGCCTTGGTGTAGCACAAGGCCGTCTGAAGAGGGCATCCAGTGAGACTCAATCTAACTTTGTGTAGATTTGCTAGTCTTGCTTGCTAACCCTTACACAACACGAGGCGCCCGATAAAACTTCAATTGTAATTTACGAAGCTTTTTGCTTAGATGTGGCACAAGGCCGTATGAGACTCGAACTCACATGTGAAAGTTTGCTAGTTTAGCTTGCTACCCACAACACCACCCGAAGTGCCCTATAAAACTTGAAGTAGTTATTTGTCTAGCTCCCCACCCAGTTAGAGTATGGTACGAGGCTGTATGAATGACAGGAGCCGGACACGAGCCAAAGTGTAAATGTAAAGCAGGCACATACCTTGATTCTGTCTGCTGTTCTCTAAAATGGGGCGCCTCAGGCGCCAGACAATAAATCTAACTCTGTCGAAGCAGGTAAAAGCCTGAGAGGACGGTATCCCGAGGCGAAAGGAGAGGTCGGTCTCAGCCACTCTATACGAGTGCAAGACTTTCCCGGTGCGCATGCCAGGTGTTCTTGACTGACGTGACCACAAACCCAACTCAGAAACCAAACCGTGTACCTAGCAACACAGTAGATCCTGTGTGCCTACGTGCGTGGAAGCTTTTATACAGTCCACTGCAGGGATTATGTTCAATCGGGATTGGTCTAATTCTTCACTTCTAATTAATATCATTTAACTAATCAGAATGACGGATTTTACTGTCATTGTTTCATTCAGTAAGAATTATCGGTTTTATTTAGTCCCGAGATTATTGTAAACTTAATCTTAACTTTATGGCCACTTCACACGTTCCTACAATTAAAGTTGCTTTTTGTCAAAAATTTTAAAAAATCACGAAAGAAATGAAAAACATTTTAAACATAACATATATAAATAAACAAGAAATTTTTTTTTTTCAAATGATCTGCGGCAAACTAATAATCCGAAACTTAACCTTCATCTATCAATGGCTAAGGAAATTGCCTATCTCATTAGAACTATTAGAGATTAGAGGACGTTTTGAATTTCAAATGCTGAGTTTTTAAGGCAATAAAGTTCTCCTCACTTGGGGGACTAGAGCAAGACAACTATAACTCTTTCTCTCTATTTGGTATTTTTGAGGGGTGGGGACAAACGAAGTAAAGCTGAGAAATATCTAAAATCGATATCCCTTATTGATTGAAGGAAAATAGGAATTGGATCGTGTTATCAATCAAGATATTTAAGACGTTTTGCTTCACTCATAAAAAAAGTACAATGACTAACTTTAACGGAGCAGAAAGAACTTTGATAAAATCTCAACTAAACAAACTGGGTTGACTAAATTTACATTTGAATAAACAGAAAAAATGTTCTCCGCTCCTTGATATCTATAATCAATTATTTTCGCTTCTACAATGAATACAGAAAATGTTTTTATAATTATTTTAGCCATAGTGACTATTGTCCCCGACACGCATCATAAAAGAGAACGTAATTGAGATGAGATAATAATGAGGAGCGATAGAAGCTTATACATATATATATATATATATATATATATATATATATATACACACACACACTCATACATCTCTCTCTATTTATATATATAATTATAGATGTGTGTGTTTATGAGTGTGTATATATGTGTGTTTATGCATGTATTTTTGAGAGAGAGAGAGAGAGAGAGAGAGAGAGAGAGAGAGAGAAAGAAATAAAGAAAGAAGCTGATATGCGTGTATGTGTTTATGTAATTTAAGCTTATTAATAACTTTTACGGGAGAAGAAACGAAATTAATCTGATAAAATTGTTTTCACTTTTTATGCTATGTGACTTGCATTGGGGGGTCCTCGTGGCGATATGGTTTACGTGCTGTACCGTGACATCATAGTAAGCGAGTTCGAACTCCAGTCACGCTTTAACGTTCACTCACGAACAAATACCGTTGGGAAAAGTATTAACTCACTTATTTCGCCACCAATGGGTTAAATAGCACCAATGTTGTCCTTCTAAAAGATGGCTTTGTCATTGAATAATCCACAAATGTTGATATGCCATTAAAATAAAGAACCAAACCAAATTGGCTTATATCAGAAACATCACAACATTATTGTGGAACTGTATTCATTCGTTGTGGTCATCATATTTTTAGCGCTAACGAATATAAAAACAATTTATGCAACTCAGCAAGTTTTATTGCTAGAACAAACTAAATGGAAAAGAGAATACATAAAGAATGAGAGTGTGCCGAAGAATTACTAAAAACCCGAAGAACAACCAAAAATACTCAGTCGAATCCTTGATTTTCATGGATGAAGACAAATTTTAACCGCTGTTAGGTCTTCTAGCGTGCTAATAGATGGGCCTTGTAAAAGACAAGAATTTTCACAGCATCACAGCTGTTAACGAGTAACTGGAATTCAAGCATGTTTGATGATAAACTTGGCATATTACCCGGAGAGACATCATTGTAGCTGAAGCCTAATGTAGTCCCAGCGGTCATGGCAAATAAAGAAGTGTCTTTTTCAATCTGGCCACAACCGAAGGCAAGACTGAAGTCACTAAAATGGGTCACTGAACCTGTGGAGAAGCCAACACCAAGGGTTGATCAGCTGGTAATCACTCATCGACATGGTTCACTAAGAATAAGTTTAGATCCCTATGAACTTAGCAAAGTAACACTACACCGTACCTATCCGAGAGATGTTCTACATGACCTGAAAAATGACAAAAAATTCACTTAGATTTATCTTCAGGATATCGGCTTGTAAAACTTGATGAATCCATTGTCTAAACTACTTTCCAGACGCGCTTTGGGCGATTTCGCTAGTTGAGACTACCATTTGATTTGAACTTTGCGTTTGAAGTCTTCTAGAGGAGAAGGACCAGCCATCATTGTGAATGTGTTATACTCCCTATATAATGTCGCCCTCCTCCATAAATACACGTCAACGGAGCGTCAGAGGCAGTTGACTAGACTCATAGGACACAATCACGTGTAATACCACTTGCGTAGTGGACGAATAGTCACTACCCCACTGGCCTCTCAGCTTCCTACTAACCATATTTACCAACTCCTCCGCTCGGGCAGGATATGACACAAGGTAAGTTTTTAAGCGGAGTTTTACAGGTTTGAATTCAGAGTTTTCCTTCTCCTAGACTAGTTGCCTCACCAAGGCTGAAGAACCTAGCCTATCCTACTACTGACCCATAGCTGGGGGGAGACGAATTGGATTCATACCTTTCCCAAGGGTGTTAGTGCTATGTGAAATGCAATCAATCTCGTCCACGATTTGAACTCGTGTCGCCGTGTCCATTTCCTACGACGATAACCATTACACCACGGGCACCTCCAGCTTCCTATAAATTAACTACAGTTTAACCAGGTTCATTTGTATCTTGTTTTTGTTACTTGAATATATATGTTTTTCTATCAACCTTTTTGTGTTCCCCGTGTCTTTCTTTTGCCAGCATCACAACCGAATGACTTGGAGGTATTTGGTCGAACTCAGGAAGACCATAACAAACTGATACGAGCGCTGCTTGAAAGATGCTGAACAGCAGAGGTCAGGCTCAATCCTGCAGAATTTTTGATCGGATCACCAGCAAAAGCGTTCAATTAGATCCAGAGAAGATGTGGCCCATACGAAACATGTTTATCTCAGAAGGTATGGAAAGTTTGAACAGATTACTGTCAATGGTCAATTATATGGGTAAGTTCATTTCTAATTTGACCACCATCATCAAGCTACTTCAAGAACTCACGAGAAGGATACTACATGGATGTAATCAGAATCACAAAGAGCAGCATTGAACTTAGTGAAATACCTAATCACTAGTGTGTCAGTCCTCACATATCACCGGAGAAACTAGTATTGAAAAATGATGCCTGTGAATATAGTCTTGGAGCTATTGTGATCCAAAAGGAGAGAGCTGCGGTAAATACAAGTCGTTCATTGTCAGAAAGAAAACAATGATATGCACAAATAGAGAAAGAGATATTGACAATGTTCGATGGCCAGGAGAAATGTCATCACTAATGTGAAGGTTCCAACAGATCATAAACCAATAGTGTCAATTTGTGCAAAGCTGGGATCCAGAATATAAGAAAGAATGAGAGCTGTCTCTGGAAGTCAAAATGTAAGAGAGCTAGTTATTGGAAGTCTAGAGTGTATATATATATATATATATATATATATATATATAGTTATTCCTTGTCACGTAGTCGGCGCCAAACATACTGTTTATTTTGCGCGGGATAAAATCAAAGGTGCAGATGTAGTTGGGAGCATAAATCACGTGACTTCCCTGACCAATAGGTTCCCGAAACTAATTAGTTTACCGACGTGCACCATCTTTGTTTCGGTGAATCAGTATCCTGTTTTCTAGAATTTTCTTGAATTACGGCCATTTAAAAAATATAGGAGTGTAAATCCTGTTCAGTAATGCTGGAGCTTTGGGGAATCCGGAGTACCCCTTCATTACTATCATTCTAGCCCGGAGTAGTAGCACCTGGTAGGGTCATATCTATGGGTCAAATAGAACTAAAATGTGTACATTTGCTAAACTGAACAGTTTGAAATAGATCTGTCAGAACTTTTGCTATACTGAATTGCTTGAAATAGGACTACTTTTGACATTGAAACTGCATACTTATGCTAAACTGAATTTTTTGAAATAGAATTGTTTTGACTTTTAACCGTTTGGATAGAAAAACTATACTTATACTAAACTGAATTGTTTGAAATTTAATTCGGTGTTGAATGACCCGAAAAGAGTTGATACGCCGTAAAACCAACTAACCAACCAACCAACACTAATGATTCTTTTCAATATTATTCATTCATTTACATACTATTTGATGGTTTCAATTATTGCTATTAAACTATCTATTATTGCTATCTAACTCTAATTGTTCTATTTGCACACCGTTAAATGGTTTGAAGCATTGCTACCAAATACCAATCAGTCAATTTAATATCAATCATTTACTTACACACAGTTAAATGGTTTGAAATGTAGTAAACGACTGAATAATTCTAATTGACTCATAGATGGGACTCTAACAGGTACTAACAGAGTTGACCTAGGAGTAATAACAATCAAGGGATACTCCACATTCCCTAAATCTCCAGAACTGAACATATCAGATATTTTGTGTCATATCCTGATCATTCGTTAGAGGGAGTCTTACCCTTCTACTGAGATGCAGCCGGCTTATTGTACGACCCCCAGCCGACTTAGCTGTTAGCTGTGAGGATAAGAGGGTTCATATTTCTTTTAACCACAAGGGTGAGCTAACAGAAAAAGAAGTTTTAAAAATTCCCAAATTTACACTGCCCACTGTTAAAAAAGCATCGGCTTTTATGAAAAAGACAGAAACGTGAATGTTCAGCGATCAAGTATCGCCGCTTCTTAGCAAATGACACCTCCATTTCTTGGGCCACACACAGTTTTCGTTCAGGGTGGAGGTAAGGCACAGACACCTACTCCATATGCACCCTAGTCGCTGTCGTTTATCGCAACAGTCTGGTTCCCTGCTGCAAGAAGATATTGTTGTGTTGTGATATTAGTAGGATATTGAAATTAGGCTGATGTCAAATAATACTAACCAAATTCTTATTTTACTTTTTGATTTTGCTCGTAACCATCTTTAGTTAATCCAAAACCTTTTCCTCTTCTATCTATCTATGAGTGTAATACGAAATATTCATTAGTTGTCTGAATTTTTGAGACAAAGCTTGACACACAGCGTAACGGTTATAGGCATTGGTTCCCTAAGCTTCTAAAGAGACATTCATCTGGAGGTTGCAGGTTCAATCCTGACAACAGGCGAGTAACAATACGGGAATACTTAGAACTTATACCCGGTTATGGTTAATGGAATCAGAACAAGCGACACCCTGTGGATTAAATAAAGGACAGGGTTCGACCTTCCGTGTAGGCTCCCGAGTTCGAAAAACACCTGAAGAAGGCCGGAGGACATATCGGCCGAAACGATGGGAATATAACAATAAAGATAAAGACAATAGTCTGCAAACCCTGAACGATAAAAATATTCATGATTATATTCTCCTCTCCACCCCACACGTCATTTTGTTGTTTTGACTTGTTCATTTCAGTCTTGATTAACCTCTCTAACTCTTATTTTCAAATCCGCGAGGAAATACCTATTTAAACGAGAGGGCTTAAACTTCTAAAGAAATTTCTGTTCTCTCACTCATTAACGTTTTAATTTGAAAGGTTAGAGAGCAACAGCAGCAGCGTAGACTCGCAATTTATAATTTGTAGCTAAGTGGAGTTGAATTCTTAAAAAAACAAGGTCAATTCAACCATATCGAACTAAGACATTTCACAATTCTCATCATGTTATTAATACTTCTCGTATTTTTGTTTTTCTCCCAATATCAACAACAAACAGGACCGTTGAAAATTCTACGGAACGAAAAAAATCAAAAGAAACTATTTAAGCAAGAAAGGGTGATTTGCATCAGATCAAACAGTGTTCAACTCCGATGGAATTGCCCGCTGCTAACTTCATCAATCCTCACTAATGGCATAGCAAACATAAATTAGTTTGCTGAAAATCCTAAGATTTTATTGCATATTCTTGCATTATTTATTACAAAGTAACAATGGAATTTAAACGTAATAAAATTGTAAATATTTTTCTTACTTAAAAAGCTCCTCTGGATTTTTTCGCACTGTGGAATTACAGCAGATCCAGCAAATAGTAATAATTACTGTATATACTTGAATAATAGTTGAATTTGTGTAATGAACAGTCCTTAATGTCAAAAGGTGTTTTGTTGGCAAGGCTAGACCTGGAAAGAAGGTAAGCTTCGATGTTTAATAAAATCCTACTTGATTGAGGGTGGAAGAATATTCCACTTAGCTGCAAGGAGCAGATGTACGTATTTACCCAATCATCCTGCACGAGCAGGAAATGACACAAGGTGAATTTATTTGAGGAGTTTAACTGGTTTGAAGTCAGAGTTATCCTTCACCTAGACTAGTTGTCATAGTAAGGTTAAAGGGACCAGTCTGTCTTACTATTTACACATTATAGGGATTTTTGACCCCTAAAGTTAGGTAAAAACTCCCGATTGGAATGGTCAAGGACAGGAGCTAAGTACTCACAGGCAATTCGGTTCGACAGCTTTTGACCAAAGGAAAACACAACAACCGTTTGAGACGAAATAGTTTAATTCAAGGAAAGAAAATTGTCGAAAGAGAAAAGGTTTGGAGACAACGTGGGAGTGTCGACAAGTTTGAAGATTCGTCCTCGTAACTGGTAGGACGGTCAGTCTGTAGTGGGCTTTAAATTAGCAGTCCTTGTTTCCTCTTCGATGTTGTTGGCTCCCCTGTGTTTATCTTAGAGTAGAGTGTCGCACGTGTTGTCGGTAGTCGCGGCTACTTCAAGCTTACCATCTAGGTTTTGGAGGGAAATCAGTCAGGTAGGGTGCTATGTCTGACACTGACCGACCGGTAGAGGCTGAGGAAATGGCTTTGAAGGAAAACAGGCATAAAAAGGGAGACCAAATTCTTGGTGTCAGGTTTTGGTAACGGGTTGGTGAGGGGTTCAGATGACTTCTACAAGAGCGCTGGTTGGGCCCTTATTTTAACTCACACCACGTGAGACCATTAAATTTTGATACCATAGATGGGGAAGGGGGAGAATAGTTGAATTTACGCCAAGAGTATTAGCGCTATGTGAAATACAAACAACTCCTTCTTGGATTTGAACTCAGATCGCTACGTGCAGATGTAGAGGATATCTTACTTGTTCGAGAGGGAGGGTGGATGGATATCCCTCATGGCTGTAGGTAGGGTATGTAGATGAGCGTAACGAGCGAACGGACAAGCAGAATTATAATATAGATCCTTCATCTGTCAGCTGCAGGCAGCGTTTATCAATACAATATGAAACTACATGAGTGGACAGTTTTACGCAATCCAGTCTGGAGATCAGCATGGCTTGATTTCACCAATAAATCTTCATCACTAAGCCATTAAAAAAAAAGCGTGTTCTTGCTTGTAAATATTCCTCTAGGATTGTTTGGCTTGACATTTTAAAAACGGGGAAAAGAGTAAAAATAATTTTCAGCCTAGATAAAGAAAACATTTTTATGCTGCCGAGAAACATGGACCGAAGCAATCATCCTGGCGCCAATTTTTCACCGTTGCAGACACAGCAGGCTGTGAAGTGGGTCGGTCTGTTCAGAGGCGATCAATATGTTAGATATGGGGAGACAATAATTAATGATTTTAGCATTTACTTGTTGCTAGTGATATTAAATAAACACTGATGGCGATTTGGTTCCATAAGGTCAAACAAAAAAGCAGAAAAAAGATAGGAAGATTGGGTTCGTAATTCTTGTTCTCAGAAAATAATTATTCCAAGACTTATTCTCAGAAAATGATACTTCCAAAACTTCTCAGAAAATAATTCGTTCAAGGACTTGTTCTCAGGAAATATTTCTTTCGAGACTTCTCAGAAAATTATTTTTTCAGGACTTGTTCTCTGGACATAATTCTTTCCAGACTTGTCCTCAGAAAATTATTCTATCAAGGACGTGTTCCCAGAAGATTTCAAGACTTGTTCTCATAAATTATTTCTTACAAGATTTGTTGGCTGAAAATAATTCTTTCAAGACTCGAGCTCTGATCGCCCGATCGGAGGAGTAAAATACACCGACTGCACCTTTGCAGAGGAGGAAGACTACCACTAAAACAAGACCACCAGTTGGCCACGGGTGTGCAACCCGTAATACCCGAGGACGAAATCCTGGTGGCTAAGCAGTCTGTGACCGGGCGGCCGATGAGGCCATATGACTTGGAAAACACTGCCTTGAACTTTACTGGATTAGATCAGAGGTCAAAGAGGCCCTGTTCGATCAATCAGCTGGTTATGCCAAGTCTTAGAACTGTCTCGACCGTCTTCAAATTGCCCTTCTGGCAAAGAAGTACTTAACCCTATTTTATCTTAAAGGTGCTAGAAGGCGGTGGCTGAGGGTAAATTGCGCTGAAATAACGATACTTGAAACTATTTTAAAGGTGTACAAACAAATAGTTAATCTTAAATGAATAAATTAGTGTTAGAGAGCAATACTTAAAACCGTGTCCTGGGTATGACATTAAACTACACCTGATGGTGAGGCTCCACTCGTAAAGTTTGAAAAATGTAGAATTTCCCCTTCATTATTCTTAAGTCCACACTGAGTCTGAGAGTTTGCACATCTTAGAGTTCATATATCGGTAAAAAAGAACTGTTCAATCATATACTCAGTATTATTATTAATATTAGTTATTATTATAAGTTATTTGAAACCATAGAGCTCTGTGCAAATTGCATTAGGTTGATTGGTTGGGTGGTTGGGTTTATGGCATATCAACTGTTATAGGTTATTTAATGCCACATCTTGTTATATATATATATATATATATATATATATATATATATATATATATATATAAATAATTAAATAGTTTCAAGTATTGTTATTTGTTGTTGGCACGCAGTTAAGTGGTTTCCAGAATACCTATTTAACACAAATTGTTCTATTTAAATGTTTAGAATGGTTAAATGGTTTCAAGTAATAATGGAAATATTTGACGCATAGATGAGACGATAACAGGTACAACTACTCCAGATGAGATTGAACCTGGGAGAAAAGTCAAAGAAGGAGTACTCTACATTCTTCAAAGCCCCTGAGGGTTTAGTGTCATATCTAGGACGCTCATTGGGAGGAGTTTTACCCCACTGCAGAGATGCAGCTTACGTAGTTACACACCTAGTTGACTGGGATAAAGTTCTATTTGATAAAAAGACTTCAGAAATAAAACTACACATGTTAAATAGCAATACTTATAACCATTTAACCGTGTACAAACAAATGATTAGTATTAAATAGAATTCCTAATGTTTTGTAGCAATACTTGAAACCATTTAACTGAGTACAAACAAACGATTAGTATTAAATATGATTATTAGTGTTTGATAAAATTACTTAAAACCATTAAACTGTATGAAAACAAATGAGCACCCTTTTAAAAATGAACTTACCCCCCAAACTCTTTGCTTACAAATTATATATCTATTATTTATAAATGTACAAACAGGATTTGGAATTAGACAACCCAAAAGGGTTGATATACCATTAAACCAATCAACGAACCAACCAGCACAATAATTCGTACAAGACTTATTCTCAGAGAAAATTTCTTTCCAGATTTTTTTCTCAGAAAATAATTATCATGACTCATATCAGAAAATAAGTTTTTTCAAGAATTTTTCTAAGAAAATAATTCTTTCAAGACTTGATTTCAAGAAATAACTGTTTCAAGAATACCCATTAAATAATTCTTGCAAGAATTGTTATCAGAAAACAACACTCACGAGACTTGATCTCTGGTGTAAGACGTGTACTCCAACAATAATTATCTTAAGACGAGTTCTCAAAAAATAATTATTTCAAGAATTCTCTGAAAATAATCTACACAAGACTTTTTCTCAGAAAATAATCCTTACAAGTCTTCTCAGAAAATAATTCTCTCAACACTTGTTCTGGGTAAACAATTATTCGAAAACAACTGTTTAGAAATCAATTTCCACAAGACTTGTTCTCTGAGATTACACTATTTAGCCGTTGCCCAGTCGGCTGGGGCTGTAGAATACACCGAGTGCATCTCTGCAGAGGGGCAAGACGCCCCCAAGGAGTGACCTGGATATGACACTAAACAATCTGATGGTGAGGTTCCAGTATTGGTGGAGTTTTGGGGAATGCAGAATACCCCCTCATTGCCATCGCTCCCTGGTCTACTTTGGCCCGGAGTGGTAGTACCTGATAGGGTCCTATCTATGGGTCAAATAGAAATTAACTGTGGTTTCGAGAGTCTACTGTTTCTGCATTTAAACTGAGTATTTATATTAAATTGAATTGTTTAAAATAGAACTGTTTTGACATTTAATCTATGTACTCATGTAAAACTGAATTGTTTAAAATAGAATTGATTTGGCATTAAATAACCTACAAAGGTTCATATGCCATAAAACCAACCAACCAACCAACCAACCAACCAACCAACCATTTAGCCGAAAGTTGGTACAAGGTTACAGAAAACGAGAGAATATATTGACTTCTGAATAATGATGCTATGATTTTATAGGAATAAAAGATTTTGTGAAAAGATGCAGAAAACTTTTGCATCAACCTCTCTCTATCTCAATCTCTCATACTGACATATACACATAAACATTGCTACATCTGAATGCAATATATAATGTAATAGCTATACAATATGTTCAAAGAACACAGAAAGAAGTTTGTTTATTGGGGTTCATGCGGTCAGTGTGACCATGCGTAATTTAACCGGAAGTATCTGATAAGAAAGATGTCTCCCACAACTTCTTCAGTGATTGCCTCCAAGGCATTTCCTTATCTCCTAATTGACCAAGACAATCTTCTCCATTTCTGTTTTCTCTGTGGAAAAAAAAAATGGTCGTTTTCTTTTCCAACCATGAAATAATCCCAGTTTTATCACACAATTTCTCTTTCTTCTTCCCACGTTAAATTCAGGTAGAAGTTCTGTGGCCCGACCTTCTTTTAATCCAAACAGACTTCGATGAAAAGGTTTTATCAATATTTACAACTTGAATACTTAAAAATTGGTCAAATTTTAAGCAAAATTAATAGATAAATGAAATAATAATAATAATAATAATAATAATAATAATAGGCTCGAAGACTACATAGAAAAACACGCACGAGGACTAATTACAACCATCAGAAACGATACCGACAACACGATAGACGAAAGAGTGACAACGACTAGGAAACAAAAATGGGAAGGAAAACAACTCTATGACCGCTTTAAACGTCTAATAAACAACATCTCACACCAAAAAACCTGGACCTGGCTAAAAAAAAAGGAAACTTTAAGAGAGAAACAGAATCCCTCCTAATAGCAACACAGGACAACGCCATAAGAACCAATCATATAAAAGCGAGGATAGATAAGACACAACAAAACAGTAAATGTAGGTTATGCGGTGACAGAGACGAAACGATCAATCACATAATAAGCGAATGCAGCAAATTAGCACAGAAGGAGTATAAGGCGAGAAACGACTGGGTCGGCAAGGTGGTCCACTGGGAAATGTGCAGGAAATTTCAATTCGACCATACAAACAAATGGTATATGCACAACCAAGCACCTCTCCTAGAAAATGACACGCATAAACTCCTATGAGACTTTAACATACAAACGGATCACCTAATTCTGGCCAGAAGACCAGACCTCATAATAATCAACAAAAAAGAGAGAATTTGTAAAATTGTCGACTTTGCTGTCCCGGCGGACCACTGAATAAATCTGAAGGAAAGTGAAAAGAAAGATAAGTACCTCGACCTTGCTAGAGAATTGAAAAAGCTGTGGAACATGAAAGTAACGATTGTGCCAATTGTGATTGGTGCGTTAGGTACAATAAATAAAGGATTATTAAAAGGCCTGGAAGACTTGGAAATTGGCGGACGGATAGAGACTATCCAAACGACAGTAGTGCTAAGAACGGTCAGAATCCTGAGACGAGTCCTGGAGACTTGAGGAGACTTGCTGTCACTCAAACTCCAGGGAAAACCATCCGTTAACACTGATGTGAAAAACTCTAAAGGAATAAATAATAATAATAATAATAATAATAATAATAATAATAATAATAATGCCCTTGGTAAAGTCACCAAAGGATTGATACAGAGACTAGAGGATTTGGAAATAACAAGACGAGTGGAGACCAGGCAAACTTCTGCATTATTGAGATCGGACAGAATACTGAGAAGAGTCTTGGAGACTTGAGGAGATTTGCTGTCTCTCAAACTCCAGTAAAAGTCCATCAACTAATGCTGATGTGAAAAACTCTCAAGGATTACCAATAATAATAATAATGTTGATGTATACATGAATGATAATCAGGCGTACTCAACATAACGGTATTCATATTTACCCAACCTCTCCGCTCGGGCAGGATATGACACAAGGTCAATTTTTAAGCGTACTCAACATAACGGTTATCGTGGTAGAAAATAGAATCGGTGACCCAAGTTCGAATGCTGGATGAGGCTGTGTTTCACATTGTGGTAACGCTCTTGAGAAATATATGAATCCATTTGTCCTTCCCTCCTCCCAGCAAACGATAAATAGATCGATAAACTGGGCTTTTTTTAACTCTGGTTAAGTAACTAGTATAGGAGAAGGAAAAATCTGAATTCTAACCAGCTTTATTCCGCTTAAAAAGCAGACTTTGTGTCATATCCTGCCAATGGTGGAGGAATTGGATAAATTCCTTGACGAGTAAGAATTGCGTAAGACTGAAATTCAAACATAAAGAGAAAGATTGGGAGCAACACTTGGCTTAAAAATTTTATTCTATGAATAAAATGATTTCATGACTATAAATCAAGGGTCGACCAATACACGAGTATATATGCTATCTTTTTATCTTTCAATCAATCCATTCTACAAGTGTGTTGAAATCAAATGCTTTTTAAAAATTCGTCTAAAATGTTTTATTTACATTTATTCTTGACATTATGACGTGTTCATGCGTGCGTATTTGTGAGTTTGTGTGTGAGTGTGAGTGTGTATGTGTGTGTTATGCTGACGTCATGTCCATGACAAGACAAAAAATGAATAGTCAGTATTCAAATACTGAAATTTTAAAAAATTGCGATGCCTACAGTCAGTTTTTGTCCCAAAATATAATAATTCTAGACATGACACTGAACTGCATCTGATGATGAGGCTTCATTTCTCGATATCTGGGGAGTGTGGAGTACACCTTCATTGCCATTACTTCCAGATCCAGTCTGACCTGGAATTGTTGTATTTGTTAGGGTTCCATCTAGTGGTCAAATAGATCTATTTAAAGATCATTCGTGTTAGACAGTGATACTTGATATCATATGATTGAAAATTGTATTAAGAATAGTTACTTGAAGTTATCATTGTTTTCTATGGATTATTATAATAAGTTACTTGAAATCATATAATTATTAGTGTTCCAAATATGACACAAAACTGCATCTCATGGTAAGGCTACTGGTCCACTCTGAGCTAGAGAGGTGGTACTTGTTAGGGTCTTGTCTATTTATTGGTCAAATAGATCTTTTTAAAAATCATTTGTCTTTGACAGGAATACTTGGTACCATATAACTGTAAATTACTTGTATCAAGAATAGTTACTTGAAGCTATAATTGTTTACTAGGGAGAATTATTAGTTACTAGAAACCATATAATTGTGAGCATACAAATGATTATTATTAGATAGAAAAAGGTTACTTGAAACCATATAATTATTAGTATTAGATGGAAATACTTAAAACCAAAAACTGTAGCCCCCTTGGTTGGAGCTGCAGTGAGGTAAGAGCTTCCCAACGAGTATCCTGCAAATCACACTAAAGCCTCAGAGGGTGAGACTACAATTCTGAAGCTTTCAGGAATGAGACGTACCCCTTCATTGCCATTATTGTCAGGTTCAATCTGCCCCGGAATAGTAGTAGCTGTTAAGGTTCCATCTAAGGGTCAAATAGAAATATATAATCATTTTCTATACTTGGAACCATTTAACTGTGTGGAAACAAATGAATAATATTAAACTGAATTATTAGTATTTGATGGCAAAGTTTGAAACCATTTAATTGTGTGCAACTAGAACTATTAGTGTAAAAAGTACGTGAATCAATTTAACAGTGAACAAATAGAACTATGAGTATTCGATAACAATACTTAAAACCACTTAACTGTGAGTAAATAGAACTATTAGTGTTAGATAGCATTGCTTGAAACAATTTAACTGTGCGCAAACAAATGAGCTCTGGTTCGTGTTACTTACAAACAATTCGTTTACAAATAATTTGATATATTGGAATAAACAAGATTTGGCATTAGATAGCCAACGAGGGTCGATATGCTGTAAAACAACCAACCAAACAAACAACCATAAAATTGTGTGCAAATTATTTTTATTTAATAGGAATACTTGATATCATATAACTATGTGCAAAAAAAACTCTTGAGAAACAATAAAGCAAAAAACTTTAATTCAAATGTATAATGGATGCGATTCCCTAACTTCTAGCATTAAAATAACCCTGGACGAGTTGACATGCAGGTATGATCATTCAGTCAATTCCATATAAAAAAAAATGGACCTTGATAATGGCTGTAAGCATTTGATGAAAAACTACTGGACAGTGATTTCAAACATTAATCACTTTTAAGCAGTTCTCTCATACAATGGGAACAACAGTTTCCTAATTATCAAATCAAAATCCCAGTTAAAAAATAGAAATTAAGGATTAAATAAATGCACAAAGTCGCTTATATCTGGCGTTCGACCGGTAAATTTGGGCGTACAATAGAATCGCCAAGAGCTGATTTTTAGATTGTTATATAACGTTTGATAATGTGCACAGATGTGGTTGAGAACAGGTCATATAACAACTAAATCGATTAAAGAGCTAATCACAATTCACTAAAAGTCGGGTGGTCACAATGATGTCAGTAGAAAAAGAGAGAGATGACAACAGCTGCAAGGTCAACATTTCTCTCTCTCTCTCTCTCTCTCTCTCTCTCTCTTTCTTTTTTTCTCTCTCTCTCTTTACTCCCCTCGTTTTCCGCCGATACCATCAGAAGTTACAACAGAAACTATTCAACATTCAGAAACTCCAAAAGCACAGGTAAAGTGACAATTACTATATTCGATTCCCAGCATATATATATATATATATATATGTGTGTGTGTGTGTGTGTGTATATATATATATATTCATTCTCTAACAAACACACTAATATTATAGAACGTTTTTACGTTCTTCGAACTTTGACACACTGAAGTAGTGTGTAGAAGAGAAATTACTTTCTCTTAAACGGTTTGTTCATATTTACTACAAGGCTTCCTACGAATTACTAAACATTATTTCGTGAAAATATACTCATTATTCTCCTAAGATCACTTGTAGGTGATACACACACACACACACACACACACATATATATATATATATATATGTGTGTGTGTGTGTGTGTCATCATCATCATCATCATCATCATGTCGTGCCGCTAGCATGGATATCCCTGACCCTCTCTCGCCACTTCTCCCTATCGTTCATTGCCTCCGGCTGGTCTTCAGGGCTACATCCCGTATCCTCACATAGCTGCTGTATGTATGTTCGAGCTGATTTATATATCTAATTCCATAGAATTTAGACTGCGACCCCTGGGTTTCATGGAGTTTTTTACAAAACAGCAATCGATGATTGTTTTTTACAAAACAGCAATCGATGATTGTTGTTTTGTAAAAAAAACTCCATGAAACCCAGGGGTCGCAGTCTAAATTCCATGGAATTAAATATATAAATCTAATATATATTCATTTATTATTATTATTATTATTATTATTATTATTATTATATAATAGCTCTATGCAAGATATTGAGCACTCTCCATATTGTATTGCACTTGGTTCGACACAAACCCAGTGATTTAGTGATTTTGTGACATCCAACACTGTTATAATATATATATATAACGAAATAATCTCGATATCTATACAAGTCTTATCAAGAGAATCAAATTAAAAAAGTTTCCAATTCCTTTCATCACAGCTCAAACAAACAAGAATAAAAAAAAAAACCTGAAGGAGGACGATCGTCGTCTCAGTGACCGATAGCAATGATATTCTTATTCCTTTTCCTGGCTTTTTTGAAGCATTAAACTTACATGAAAAAGAGATCCGACATCTTTCTTTCTTGTTTTCTTATCAAACATTTAAAAGCAACAAAAACATTTTTATCCAATTTGCTAAGCTTTGTTTCGTCTGGCAATCTCAGATTGCTTACAGTTCCTGATTTTCCTAAGTGATCACCCAATTGACTAGTCTTATTGTTTAATATGGTATTTACTAACCTTTGCTTAAGCTGTCACAGAGGCCTTAGGTTGCTTAAGATACCTCCTATTCCTAAGTGGTCACCCATTTAAGTACTGACCAGACTTAGCTGTTATTTACTAACCTTTGCTTAACCTGTCACATTGGCCCCAGGTAGCTTACGGTACCTCATCTTCTTAGTTACCCATTTAACTACTGCGCAGGCTCATCATTGCTAAGCTTGTTATTTACTAAACTTTGCTTAGTCTGGCACACAGGCGTCAGATTGCTTTACAGTATTTGTCGTTTTTTAGTGGTCACCCATTTAAGTACTGACTAGATTCCTTGTTGTTTAACATATTAATTACTAAGTTTACGAAGTCTGGCACTTTTACCTCGGATTGCTTTGCAGTATCTGTTGTTTTTAAGTGCTCACCCATTTAAGTTGTAACCAAATTCATTGTTGCTTAACATATTATTTACTTAGCATTACAAATTCTGGCACACAGATTTTAGATTGCTCACAGTACACGCGATTCCTAAGTGGTTACCCATTTAAATTCTGACCAGGTTTATTACTGCTTAATTTGTTATTTATTAAGCTTTACTTTGTTTGACACAAATAATTTTTTCACCTAAGTGATCCTTAAAGGAAGTTTAATTTAATATTAAAGATAGACAAAAACATTACGATGTAACGAGATTTTAAGTCGACTCCTGTTTATTTAGAAAGGGTATTTTCCCTATATAATTGTCGTAACTTGTTTTCTTTCGGGACTAAATTTTCCCTTTTCAGAAGCTTTCCCATCCTCTCTCTTTGTCTCTCTCTTTTTCTTTTTCATTCTTTTTCTTTCCTGTCACTTCTTTCTTTCTTTCTTTCTTTCTTTCTCTTTTTTTACTTTTCCTCTTCCTCTTTCTCAATCTTTTTCTTTATCTCTCTCTTGCTCTCTATTCTTTTGTCTCTTTATTTTCCCTTTCCCTCTCTTTTTCTTTCTTTTTATATCTTTTTCTTTCTTTTTCTCTCTTTTAAATTTTTCTTTCTCTCTTTCTTTTTCTTTTTTTCACTCTCTCTTTCTCTTTCACTCTCACCCTCTTTGCCTCTTTCACACAAACAGTGTCCCCTACTTTTTGGTTTCAACAAATAGACGTCTCATTTCTCAGCTGATAATCAGCCCCTTTTTCCCAAGTAAATTCTTTCAGCTCACTGCAGCTCATCTGATAATTTATTTACGTCATTCTAACTTCTTCTTCTTCTTCTTCTTCTTCTTCTTCTTCTAAAAAACTCGAAAAACAAATTGATTTTTCACTATAAATATAAACAACACATATAGTGAATAGTCTTTTTGTCAATAAACCAAATTCCAACATTATTTACAAACCTTTTCACTCGTGAGAAGAAATTAAGGAGCACCAATGATTTCCTTAACTGAATAGTAAATACGTCTTTTCTTTTTTTAATATAACAACCTTCGGTCAGATGATTGCGTTTTAGTCGCACATAAAACTATTTCAGAAATCGAAAGGATAGTGAAATAAAGATATATTAGTTTTTATACTGTTCAAGTTAATGGCATTCAAGCTCTTTTATCATTTGTTCAACGTTTTCATTCAAACGTTTGGATTGCGTGTATCGGTTTTTATTTTCATATATATATATATATATATATATATATATATATATATATATATATATATATATATATTGTGACTATCACCTCTTCAGAAGAAGGCCATTTTTTTCCTCAAAAATACCCCGTGGGAACATAAATGGTTCTCCGGGCCAACTTCAATCTGCAAGTCCTGATGCATATATGACAAGCAAAAAAAGTATTTTTGACATTGACAAATATCCACACACACACACACACACACACACATATATATATATATATATATATATATATATATATATATATATATATATATATATATATATATATATATATACTATTAATGGAAAAATTTAAACCATTAATTCAAATAATTTAATCTAGTTTGTTTAAGGAATATTTTATGAAGCCAGAATGTTCATCCATTAAAAAAAATGTTTTACATCTGTTATTAGTTCATTTACTTGGTTTGGTTTAATTTGTTTGCTTGTTTGTTTATTTTTTATGACATATCAACTCTTGATGGTCATTTAATGCCAAATCCTGTTTATATCTGATTTGTAAATGAACAGTTTGTAGCCTACATTTTTTTAAACGATCCAAAGCTCATTTGTTTGCACACAGTTCAATGGTTTCAAGTATCATCATCTAACATTTTTATCTGCACACAGTTTAAGGATTTCAAGTTTTGCTATCGAATACTAATAATTTGTGCCTTAATATAATACTTGAATGGTGATCCTGTTACTTATACAAATTTATACTGACTTTTTTTTTGTACAAACTAAAGTTTTTTTTGTACAAGTTAAAGTTTTGGTAATAATCATATAATATCTTAGTCAATATTTCCATTTATTTGGTTATTATTATATTGGCAATTTTAGTGTTGCTACAATTGTATTAGGCTTCTCGGAACTCTTAACAAACGCCAAGAGAAAATACTGGCAGTTTTCCCTGTAAAGTCACACTGTAAACAATGTAACAATCTTTATTTTTAGGGAATATTTTAATTGCCAAACTCTGTTCAGATAGTAGTCTGTCTAAATCTAATTGCTATCATTGAATATTTTTCTTTTGATATTGCCTCTAAAGTTGCATTATTTATGTATTCATTCTATGTGCAACCAATATATCAATTTTGCCTTGCCCTTAGATTCCAAGACAAACTTGTTTTGATTTTGTTTGTTTCTGATCAAAACAGTCATTATTTTATATTTTGTTAAAAGTTAAGAGAAACTTATAAGATATGACTTCTTTGAGCTACGGTTTGATGTCGATATGTAATTTTAATTCACTGAATCTTTATATACAACGCTTTGCATAAATGTTTTAGATTAGTCAAAAATTAATATGTATAAATACTCTTCATACACGCTTTTTTCAACAATGTTTTTATCCCGAATAGTGCCATGAGTTATTTTTAGAATTTATATTGAGATTATTTTAAAACTATTATGTGAATATGAAGTATTACTGTAATTCTACACTGAATAATACACTGGGTTTAGGAAATTATATAAAACTAACATAATTTTCATCAAATTAATGGAATTATTTACTTGTGGATTATCAGTTGGTGTATTCTATTTATTCATTTCTGAATAAAATATCTCCGTGAATATCCACTTAGTATGGTAATTCCATAATTTTTGTCAGGCTTGTATATGAGAAAGAGAAAGTACGCCAGTTATTGTAAGAACGGGATCCTGTGTATGACACTATACTACAGCGAGTGGTGAGGCCCCAGCTCAGGAGCTTTAAGGAGTGCGGAGCGACCCCCTCTGTTGCTATTACTCCTGGTTCACTCTGACCCAGATTGGTAGTACCTGTTAGGGTCTCATCTTTGGGTTAAAAATAACCTTTTGAGATTATATTTGAAAAACTTTTGGATTGCATTAATACATTAGCTCTTAATACATTTTGTTTCCAATTCTTTGTTTAATGGCATATCAAACTTCCTGGGTTATCTAATGCCAAAGTCACCTTGTAGAAGAACAGTAGTGATACTATTTAACCTATAGCTGTGGCTGGGTAAGAAGGGTTCTTGTGTTTCCCGAGGCTTTTAGTCCAAAAGTGAACATAACAGCGTGACAGGAGTTATTTTGATGTCGCAGTTCATCACGTGAGCCACTACGCCAAAAGGACTCTACCTCTTAAAACATTGATATTGTAAATAATTATGAATTGTTACCTGTTTAAAATTATCTTGCCCAGTTGGCTGGGGCTGTAGAATACACCGACTGCATCTCTGCAGAGGGGTAAGAACCCTTCCCCAACGAGTGTCCTTGATATGACACTAAACAATATGATGATGAGGTTCCAGTAATCATAGGACTTTGGGAAATGCGGAGTACCCCTTTATTGCCATCGCTCCCAGGACCACTCCGGACCAGAGTGATAGCACCTGATAAGGGTCCTATCTATGGGTTAAATAGAACTAAACTGGGGTTTCTTGACTTACTGTTGTTTTTTTTTTTTTTTTTTTGCATTTAATTACATACTTATGCTAAACTGAATTATCTGAATAAAACTCTTTTGATATTTAACTCTGTTTATTGCCCAGTCAGCTGGGGCTGTGGAATACACCGACTGCACCTCAGCAGAGGGGTAAGACACTCCCCAATGAGTGTCCTGGTATATGACACTCAGCAATCTGATGGTGAGGTTCCACTGATGCTGGGGCTTTGGGGAATGCAGAGCACCCCTTCATTGCCATTGCTCCCAGGTCCACTCTGGCCCGGAATGGTAACATCTAATAGGGCCCTATCTATTGGTTAAATAGAACAAAACTGCATACTTACGCGGAACCGTATTGTTTGCATTAGAACTGTTTGATTAAACTGAATAGCTTGAAATAGAAATATTTTTGACAATTAAACTGTGTACTTACATTTATAATGTATACTTATGCTCAACTGAATCGTTTGAAACGAAACTTTTTTTGACATTGAAACTCTACTTACGCTAAACTGAATTGTTTAATAATAGAACTATTTTGAAATTTAACTGTGTAAACAAAATTTATACTCATACTAAACTGAATTAGCTGAATTAGAACTGTTTGAATAAACGGAATAGCTTGAAATAGAAATGTTTCTGACAATTAAACAGTGTACTTATGCTAAACTGAATTGTTTGAAATAGAATTGATTATTTGTATAAAAATGGATTTGGCATTGAATAACCTACAAAGGTTGATATGCCATAAAACCCAAACAACCAACCAAAATAAAATTATCGTGAACTTAATTTGTTTGCAAATTTGTTGGGTTTGGTTTCTTTGTTTTAATGACATATTAATCTTCGTAGGTTATTTAATACCAAAGCAATTCCTGTAGAAGGATATTCGTAGAACAATTCAACCCATGGCTGGATGCTTGTAAATTAGAATTAGATTCAGATACTTAAAGGGATTTTATACAAACTGTTTGCATTAGATAGGAATAGTTACTCAAAACTATTGGCGACCGTAGTCGAGGGCGACCCGAAGACTTCCTTTTCAAAAGCTACTACAAATAGGTGTAGGGGAAGGCGCTATTTCTTTCCCTGGATTGCTCACTTTACCTTTTACCAATGGGGGGTGCCCGTGGTGTAGTCGTTATCGCCGTAGGAAATGAACACGGCGATACAAGTTCAAATCCTGGACGAGACTCATTGCATTTCACAGAGCACTAATACCCTTGGGAAAGGTATGAATCCAATTATTCTCCCTCCAGCTATGGGTAAATAGTAGGACAGACTAGGTTCTTCAGCCTTGGTTAGGCAACTAGTCTAGGAGAAGGAAAACTCTGAATTCAAACCTGTTAAACTCCGCTTAAAAATTGACCTTGTGTCATATCCTGCCCGAGCGGAGAGTTGGTAAATAGTACCAATGGGCCGGTATATTAGCCTACTGGGTAGAGTGTTCGCCAATGACTCGGGAGACCTGGGTTCAATCCCAGGTCGCGTCATACCAAAGACTCAAAAAATGGTATTTGATGCTGCCTTGCTTAACACTCAGCATTATAAGGTACGGATCAAGGGTAAAGGAGCAATCCAAGGAAAGGAGTAGCGTCCTCCTTTACACCACGGTGAAGTTGCTAATGAAAAGGGAACCTTTAGGTCACTCTCGACGACGGTCGCTAAGTTTACTTTACTTTATATGAATTATAATTATTGGATAGGAATAGTTTATTGAAGCTATATCATTGAAAATTATTCTAAAGTAGGAAGTTACTTAAAACCATAAATTTCCTAGCGAAATAGACTTTGACATTAAATAATCTAGTAAAGATTGAAATGCCGAAAAATTAACAATTATGAACGAGCATTAAGTAAACACAACTTAAACAGACTATAATCGGTAGACGACCTAACATAATGCTACACGGTATACACCAAATTTTAACATACATATTTTTCTTTCAGAAATACAGAGAGCATGGATATGTTTATTTGTCTGTTTGTTTCTTTTTATGGCAAATCAACCTTTGTGAGTTATTTAATGCCAAATCCATTTTTATATAAACAGTTCTATTTCAAACAATTCAGTTTAGCATAAGTACACAGTTTAATTGTCAAAAACATTTCTATTTCAAGCTATTCTATTTAGTCAAACAATTCTGTTTCAAACAACTTAGTTTAGCATACAAAAACAGTTTCCTTTCGAGCAATTCAGTTTAGCATAAGTACGCAGTTTAAATGTCAAAACAGTCCTATCTCAACTAAAACAATTTAGTTCTATTTGACCCATAGATAGGACCCTATCAGGTACCACTACAGTGAGCCAAAGTGGACCTGGCAGTGATGGTAATGAAGGGGTACTCCGCATTCCCCAAGCTCCAGCAATACTTAAACCTCACCATTAGATTGTTTAGTGTCATATCAGGACACTCGTCAGTGGGGGGGGGTCTGCTGAGATACAGTCGGAGTATTCTACAGCCTCAGGTAACTGGGCAAAGCATGAATATAGTAGTTTCCAATCCAGGAAATGTAAAAAAGCGCGTCCTGCTTTTGTCTCTAGTCGCCAACCACAGTGATTTGGAGATAGTTATCTTCCTGAAAGTGACCAAATCTTTCGTGGAAAAAGCTGGAGCGGTGTCCCCCGTTGGACGTGTCTCCTGTAACCAAGAGAAGAATACATTTTAAGATTTGAGATACCGAGCAGTTCCAAAAACATCGACGAGGACCATCGTTGAGCGGCTCCATATAGTTACCCAGAGGAGACTGTTCGTGCTCAAGCAGGACCCTGTTCCCTCTCTCATAGCTCACATGAACTAAGTATTGTTGACTGAGAACTTTTATGATCATGTTCACCACCGCCAACATGTAGCCTCCTAAATCTCTCGATTTGAAATCTCATGGACTTCTATGTTTGGAGTGTTATCGATCGATCAATAGATAGATAGATAGAGAGAGAGGGGGGGTCACGGGGGGAGCTAATAGCTCCACAATACAAAGGACTCATTGAGAACCGCGATCATGGACATGAAAACCAAGATGAACCTCTTGATCTGGTAATGCAATCTTTACAGATGTCGGACTCCAGGCCATCGGGCGGTATTGTTGAATACTTTTTTCCTGTTTTCATGTTGACACCGATGTAAATGTTTTTTAAAACATTGATTTTTTTCTGTTAAAAATATGTGTGTGTGTTCGTCTGTGCGTGTGTGTGTGAGTGCGCACACGCGCACGCGCACGTGTGTGTGTGTGTGAGAGAGAGAGAGAGAGAGAGAGAGAGAGAGGAGATGATGCTTAATAAAATTACCTATCAGAAATAAACAGAAAAAAGTTAAAGAATATATACGCTCAATAAGATAAAAACAAAAAAGATAAAAATACTTGCATGAATACTCTTCTGAAAAATGACGGTGCTTCGTCTTAGATTCTCGGACAATACAAGGAGGCCCAGGAGTGCATTACATAAAACGATTAATAAAAACAACAAATGTGAAGATATAAGTCCGAAAAATTTATGGAGTAACGAAAGTGCATCGTCTGAGAACTTTGGACAATACAAGGTGGCCGAATAGCACATTAGTTAAAATTATAAAATAAAAACAACAATCATGCTGATACTAGTCCGAAACAATAGTGTTTTGGACAATACAAGGATGTTGAAGAGCGCATTTGGAAAAAACGATTATTAAAAGCACAAAACATCATTGTACTTCATAGAGCACAACTCGGCCAAAGTGTAAACTGGCTAAGACAAAGAATTAAAAACAACAAAGATGAGGATAATTGTCTGAATAATTCCACTGATATTTTCACTACATGAATCCTCCAGGCAATCAAAGTAAAGAAATGTGAACCTTATCTTAAAATGTCAGCGTGAAGACAAGAAATCTCTGACCGCCCTTCGTGGCCTAAATGTCAGTATATTCTTGACCTTCTTGGTGCGTACAAATGAACCTATCTCATTTAAACACAGAGACACGTGTACCTAGCAAGATTGACCGTTATCACCCGTCTACTTTAAGTCTCTTTCTCTTCTTTAATCTCTCTCAATAGATACATAGATAGATAGTGAGAGAGGGGGGAGAGAAACCGACGGATATGAACAGACTTGGATATATATATATATATATATATATATATATATATATATATATATATATATATATATATATATATATATAAGAGTGTTCGCCAATGGTGCAAGAGACCGGGATTCAATTCCATGTCGAGTCATACCAAAGACTTCAAAAAATGGTACTTGATACCTCCTTGCTTAGCACTCAGCATTATAAGGTACATATCAAGGGTAAAGTGGAGCAATCCAAGGAAAGGAGTAGCGCCCTCCCCAACATATATATATATTTATATGTGTGTGTGTGTGTGTGTGTGTGTGTGTGTGTGTGTGTGTGTGTGTTGGAAGTGTCTATGGTGTAATGGTTATCGCTGTAGCAAGTTTACACAGCGACACGAGTTCAAATCCTGAACGGGTTGTTTACATTTCAATATCACCCTTATACCTTTGGGAAAAGTGTAAATCCAATTATATCCCCTCAAATTATGGATAAATAGCTAAGGAGATTGGGCTGTTTAATTTTCGTATGGCAACCAGTCTAGGAGAAGGAAAAACTCTGAATCCAAACCTGTTAAACTCTGGTAAAAAAAATTAGCCTCGTGTCGCATTGGGAACGTACATACATCCATGCATACACGAACATAGATCCGTATAAACATATATATATATATATGTATGAAAAGGCTCAAACATATAATGAACACAGTGAGTTAGTCCCAAATTACATTTGTGATAAGAGAGACCCTATTTGAATGACTATATTAGAAGAATAAAGTAAAGTTGGTGACCATAGTCGAGGGGGCCGGAAGGCTCCCTTTTCAATAGCTGCTACACTGAGGGCACTACTCCTTTCCCTGGATTGCTCCACTTTTCCCTTGATACGTACCTTATATTGCTGAGTATTAAGCAAGGAGGTATTAAGTACCATTTTTAATGTCTTTGGTATGACGTGACCTGGGATTGAACCCAGGTTTCTTGGACCATAGGCGAACACTCTACTCACTATCAATATTTGAGTTAAAACACTGTATCATTTGTACTAAAAAGTCATCGTGATGAGTATGAAACAGGACACTAACCGTAGCCCGATGTTCACCAATTCTGTTTTGCGTATTGATTAGATAACAATTTAATTTAATTCAAATCAAGAACATTTATACCTATTGTTTCTTTGAATGATTGTGGTTCCTTACGAATAAAACTTGCCAAACTGTAGATAAGTTAATATTGTTTTTGCTTTTAATTTAATTGTTTGTTTTGCCTCATTTCTCAAATGCTTGTATTTTGTGTTTAAATATTCTGCTAAAAATGAATAATACAAAATCAATAAAGTTAGGGGAACCTTGCATAGTGTAATGAGTAGCAAGTTAGGCTGGCAGACCATTGTTGATGAGTTCAAGTCTTACTGGGAGCCTCTTCTAGCCTTGGGCCACAACAAAGAGAAGCTTAGTAAATAACAAAACAATACTGTTAGCACAGCCAGCCGAACCTCTGGAAATACTACATTCCATCCGGGACAACCGATTCTACATTGAATCTCTTCCCTCCTTCACGTTATTAATAGCTTATTCAAATGCAGTAAAGCTAATTGCAAACAAAAGACAATAGCAAAATACACAATTTCAAGTGTCATTCAAGATAAGTCCGCCATGTTTGTAATCAATATTTTAGTCTCAAGAAATGGAACATGAGGTCTATGTTTATTTCCGCAGCGTGATAGATAATAGCTAAAAATGCAATGGTAATTTAAGAAAAAACGTGGGTGAGTATTTTTCAACAAGTTGGGATTTTACTAATGCTATGATCATTTTGATTCATGTATAGATTTCAAACTCTCAAAAGTAGTATCCATTCTCGACCCCCAAGAGCTGCCTAGATTAATAGTTCTCAACACGTTCGGTTTCTGCTAACACCATTTGATCTTTGGATTTATACATAGATTTCAAGCTCGCAATAGTATTATTTATATAATCGTCCAAGAGCAACGTAAATTTTTTAAGCTTTTTAAGTTGAGCTTCTACTCAAGATAACTTTGATTCACGTGTCGATTTCAGACACCTAAATGAAGTATTAATATTATCGTTGATCTCCAAGGCCGACGTTGACTAATATTTTTCAACTCGGCAGCCTTTTACTAATGCTATGATAATTTTGAATTACACATAAATTTTTTTGACTCTCACAGACAGGAATGAGTTTCTTACCCTGATTTAATTTAATTTTTAATATATAATTTAAAAACTGTTTTTTTCTCCAAGAGCATATTTTATTCAACAAGTACTATTAAAGCAATAAATTCTGTAATGTTTAAATCAGAGCTATAATTTTTTTCACAATTTATTATATCACCGATAATCTCTTGGTTAAGTTTGGCTCTTGTTTGATAGCATATCAACCTTTGTAGGCTATTCAATGCTAAAGCCATCTTTGTGGAAGGGATAAGGAAGCTCACTACCTTTTCCAAGAGGTATTAGTCCAAAAGTGAATGTAGTAGCGCGATTAGAATCCAAACTCGCTCACTACGATGTTGCAGGGTTAGCCACAACGCCACGGAGACACCCCTGATCGTATTTGGTGGGGTTAATAAAATGAAATAAAGAGCAAGATTCACTTTAAAGAATACAAAAATTTCAATTTTTTGCGTTTGTTACACTTTAGGAAATTTCTTTTTTTTTTTAAATCTAAATTTGAATGTTTTCTAATGGTTACTGTCTTGTTTAATGTCATATACACTTTTGTAGGTTATTTAATGCTAAAGCCATCCTTATAGAAGAACAGCAGTGATACTATTTAACTCATAGTTGGTGGGGAGAACGAGGTTTATACCTTTCCCAAAGGTACCCAAAGGTAAGTGAACGCAATAACCCGACTAGAGTCCGAACTTACTTACTTCGAGGCCTCAGTTAAGCATTTTTAGCTGTTACGCTCCAATATATCCATAATTAACAGTTGGTTCTTCAATTATTAAGTAAATCTTCCTTTGAATTATTTCTTTTTATATCCATTTTGAGTTCTATATTTGGCTTGGTTAACAAAACATTAGTGTTGTGTTGCAAAACAATTTGTCGCCATTGTAAAAAAAAGATGTGTTCCGAGTAAAATTGGTAAAAAATTTATTATCTTGTTGTTTCACTGAGTTATCTCGCTTTGAAAAATGAAAGTCCATTAATATAACCTTTTTATCCGCTCCCTGATATTTACTTGGCACACGCCTCCGGCTTCTAATGAGCAAAAATGCAACCTACTTATTTCCTGTCGACCTTCTCATTTTAAGGTCTCTAACAGACAACCACATGGGTCAAACGAGGCAGTGGTCCTTCCTATATAATTCCCTTATTAACTAAATGACCCTGGACTAACCAACCCTTTAAACATAACTTATTTTAGTGTCCAACTTCGGGCATGAACCAAAATACATGAGCGGAGGTCAATTACTGGATCACCGCCTACTTTCGGACAGTGGACTAATTTAACAATAATTCTAGTAGATGAAGATCAGTCCTATACTCCACAGGGAACGAGGAAAGATATCAAAAACATGCCTTAATATCTGCAACAAGGATAGCAAATGCTGTGTTATTATTATTATTTTTTTTTTTTTTGTTAAAAATCAATATTAAAAAGATCTTGTAATATTTTGAGTTTCTTTATGTTCAAAATATTTATCATAGTTGTTAATTAATAACTGCAGTCTACAGTAAACACTCGTGGGCACTTGCTGATTGTAATGGTCAGTAATCTTGGGTTATCGAGTTCGAATTTCACTGAGTCATCTATACCTGTAATTGTACCAAACTAAATTAACCTTAGTAAATTTATTACAGAGAAACTCTTGGAATATTTTAATAACATCGGATAAACGTCATCAGTTCTTCGGTTTCTTTGTTTAAGGCATATCAACATTCCTGGGTTATTTAATGCCCAAACCATCCTGGTAGAAGAACAGTAGTGGTACTGTTAAACCTATAGCTAGGAGGATAAATGGTTTCATACCTTTCCCATATGTATTTGTTCGAAAGTGAAAGTGATAGCGCGACTTGAGTTCGAACTCGCTTACTACGATGTCACAGTCTAGCATGCTAGTCACCACACTCGCTTTTGTTTATCAACAAAGTTGGTGACTGGATATTTGTCATTTCTTTTCCTCCAAATCTGCATCAAACCTTTATATATATAATGAAATTTTTTAATAAATTTTCTTAGAGAAGAGAATCAAATTTTGTAGAGCTTGGGGCCTCATCTGGTGAAAGTCCGGCTCTGGTGAAATGATCTGGCTGATTGGCAGTTGACATTAGAAATAAGAAATTCGATAATAAGATTTAAATCATTATATCGATACATCAGAAAACAAATCCCAGAGATCGAGATAAAAAGATTTTTAACTAAATATAAAAAACTAGCCGTGAAAAAAACAACTGAAACACTGACAAAAGTTCGTTTTCATTAGTCACGTAAGATTGTCAGGAATTCAGTTTTGTCGATGAGTAAAACTTTCATCTGGAGGTCATAGAATCTGACGATGGTTAGATTGGGTTATTTGGTTTAATGGCATATCAACCCTTGATGGTTATTTAATACCAAATTCTGTTTATATGTGAATAGTTTTTTAGGTAACATTTTTAAACAACCCAGAGTTCATTTATTTATTCACAGTAATGCTATTTTTCACACATAGCTAAATGGTTTCAAGTATTGTAAATGATTAAACAATCCTATTTGACTCATAAATGGGACCCTAACAGGTATTACCGCTCTGGCTCAGAGTGGACCTGGGAGTAATTTTAATGAGAGGCTATGCCACATTACCCAATACCCAAGGATTGAAGTCTCAGCATACAATGGTTTGGTGTCATATCTAGAACACTTGTTAAGGGGGTTACCCTTCTGCAGAGATGCAGTCAGTGTATTCTACAGCTCCAACTGACTATGCTGGAACTGTAAAATCGCGTCTTCATGTCTCTTCTACAAACCATCATACATAAATGCAAACATTATTTATCTTTCTTAAATCCATCTCTCATGTAGTTCTGACGATGTCAGTTTGGAAATAAACTTACAAGGACGCTGTTGCTAACAATCACCCTGTTACATCACAAAATCTTTTTGTTTAGCATTTCTCAGCAACCACTGATCACCCCACCAACCGTCAACCTCATAACGTCACTATATATATATATATATATATATATATATATATATTGGCAACATTTTCTCTATTAAACATGTTTGATTAAACAAGACAGACACTTCGTTTCTGCCAATTTTATCGTTGATCCGTTCAAGTCTTCGTATGAGTCATTTGAATTTTGGATGAAATGAATATAGAAAGGCACCGTATATTTCCCAAGTAATTTCGGCCACAAGTGGGAAACATACGATGTCAAATGACAAATACGAAGAATTGAACGGATCAATGATTGAGTCGGCAGACACGAAGTATCTGTCCTGTTTAATTAAATGTGTGTGTGTGTGCGCGTGCATGAGTGTTCTTAACGCATAATAACTATATTTATCAAAACAGAAAAAAATAAATAGATAAATAAATAGAACGTTTAATTTTCTTCCAAAATAATTCCCTTGGATATTTAACTCGCGTATTCCAACAATTTTTTTACTAGGTAGAAGTACCTCTGAAACTCCTTTTCTGATATGGTGTAAAACAACGTCGTCGTATTTCTTTTAATGTTTTCTAAGTCTCGCTTTAAGGATACATTTTCCGTTTAGGACACAAGAAAAAGTCGCACGGAAGTATTTGAGGTTAGTAAGGTGATTGTCGCACTCGTACAATCCTGTCTTTCACCAACAATTTCTATTCAAAAAGTATTTTTCTTTTTTCTCATACATTTGTCTGTCATCTTCTTTTGTCATTGTCTCTCTTTCTTTTTCCCTTTGTCGCACACGTTTGCTCTCTTCCTAAATCTTCTCTTCCGCTTTCTCATACGTTTGTCTATTCTTTTCCTCCCCCTCTCTCTCTCTTTCCCTTCTTGCACGCATGTTTCCTGTCACCCTTCTTTTTCACATTTGTTGTCGACCTCTACATCCATAAAACCTTCTTTTCTATTTTCATAAATTTTTTCTTCCTCACCCCGACCCGCAGCTAAGCCATTTCTCCATTTTTCGAAATGTTTGGCCACACAGCTTTCATCTGGTTATTTTCCTCCCAGTTTACCCTCAACGCCTCTTTCCTCCATCACTCTCCACTTTTCAGACTCCAACTTTAACGCCATCTTTATCTAATCAAATGCAACATGCCTTGCTTCTGACAAAACAAAAACTGTCCTATTAACTTTGTGGAAAAAGAAATGAAAAAAGGCGACTTGTGAAACTTTAAAAAAAGTCCGATTAGATATTACATAAAGTCTATAAAACTATTTAAAAAAAAAACTCCATAAAGCTCAATTAAAAAACTATATAAAATCTTATAAAAAAAAGGGTTTTTATAAAGATTAGGAAACTAAGACTGACAGATTTTGAGACGTTGTCGTTACACAGCGGTTAACAAACTGTTTATCCCAAATACTTTCGCTTTTAAAATCGAACAAGGCTATCTATTAACAGGCCTGGCAAGCAGGCAAGCAGCTAGAGTGTTTGACTCGAAGTAGATTGCAATGTTACTTGACTCAGTGGAATTATTTTGAAAAGAATTCTTTTAATCCTAAAAGTTTTAAAAGCTTTAAAAGATTATACGCGAAGTGAATTAAACGCACAATGTGTCAGTGCACCAACTACCACGATATCTTCTTTGGCTGGAACTGTTGGTTCAGTCAGTTTGGGCTGTAGAATACACCGACTGCATCTCTACAGAGGGGTAAGACCCCTCCCCAACGAGTGTCCTTGATATGACACTAAACAATCTGAGGGCGAGGCTCCTGTAATACTTTGGGGAATGCGGAGTACCCCTTTATTGCCATCGCACCTAGGTTCACTCTGGGCTGGAGTGGTAGTACCTCATAGGGTTCTATCAATGTATTAAATAGAACTAAACTGTGTACTTATGCTAAACTGAATTGTTTGAAATAGAACTGTTTTGACTTTTAAAACTGCGTACTCATGCGAAACTGAATTGCTTTAGATTGAACTGTTTATATGTATAAAAATGGATTTGGCATTAAATAACCAACAATGGTTGATATACCATAAAACCAAACTAAAGCAAACTAAACCAACGCTAGACTTGTTTCAGCCACCTGATATACGCGCCGCAAACTAACACGTTCCAAAACTTTTGACTCACTCTTTTAAAATTGTATATTTATGGAAGCATTTGTGGTGTAATGGTTATCGTCGTAGGAAATGGCTACAAAGACCCGAGTTCAAATCCTAGATGAGGCTTTTAGCATTTCAAATGGCGCTAATACCATTTAAAAATGTATGAATCCTACTATTCTTTCACCAGTTATGGGTAAATTGTTGGGTGGACTGAGCTCTTCAGACTTGGTATGGGTAACCTGTCTATCAGAAGGAAAATTCTGAATTCAAACCTGTTGAACTCCGCTTAAAAATTGAACTTGTGTCGATTCCTGCTCGAGGGGAGAGGTTGGTATATATATAGAGAGAGTGATAAGGTTATTTATTTTAACGAAAAGGTTTTTTCTTTTATTTTTAATCATTGTTATAGCCAGTTTTTTTTTTGTATTTTTTTTTTTTTGACGTTCGTTCTTTTTCTGTTCAAGTGACACCGAAAAGATATATATGACAGTATGACAAATAAATGAAAGTCCTAATAAAACAATTGTTAAAGGGATATCCGCTCAAGTGGATCGAAAACAGAACAGCGTTTATTGTAAAGATATTGGGCTACAGATTCAAATACCAGTGACAATTAAAAGTCACGAAACCTGACCTTCTTATAGTCAATCATTTTTGTAATCATTGTAATCAAGGAGATTTTGAATGAAGAGAACCACCAGGAGAAAACATTTTTTACATGGATCTTCTTGATTTGTTATAGAACTTACGTCAAGGATGTAATCGTGAATAATCAAGATTGGCATAGTTCCTGTCAAAAAGGATTCTCTACATATGAATTGGTTCTTCTGCCAAGGATCAGAGTGTTGTATTTGTGCGATTGGACTAGGATCTGTATCTCTTCCCGGCATTTCTGGTTATGATGAAGATAGGAAGATTGCATTACGCTTCCATTCTAAGGTGGTGGTGGGTGCCTACCTGCCAAATTTAAAAGTAAAAATTTGAAATTTTCGATTTTAATTAAGTCCGAAACTCAAACTGCTTGGAAATACAATATCAGGTTTGTTTGTTATAAGGATAGGTGGGAGGCACTCAGTAAAGGCTGTCACAATGGCGATAATTAGTTATCAACCATTGCTCTATTTTGCCCAGTCGGATGGGGCTGTAGAATACATCGACTGCATCTCTGCAGAGGGGTAAGACCCCTCCCCCAACGAGTGTCCTTGATATGACATTAAACAATCTGATGGTGAGGTTCTAGTAATGCTGGAGCTTCGGAGAAAGCGGAGTACCCCTTCATTGCCATCGCTCCCAGGATCACTCTGACCCGAAGTGGTAGCACCAGATAGGGTCCAATCTATATGTTAAATAGAACTAAACTGTGTACTTATGCTAAACTAAATTCCTTGAAATAGAAATGTTTTTTACATTGGAACTGTACTTACGCTGAACTAAATTGTTTGAATTAGAACTGTTTGACTAAACTGAATAGTTTGAAATAAAATGTTTTTGACCACTAAACTGTGTACTTATGCTCAGCTGAATTGTTTGAAATAGAACTGTTTATTTATATAAAAATGGATTTGGTATTAAATAACATACAAAGGATGGTATGCCATAAAACCCAAACAAACAAACAAATATTACACTACCGTGAGTAATACAAACCCATGGTATATTAAAATTTCCTAAGTTTAGTTAAGTTTGTCACAAGATTACAAGTTTCGTTCCTATAAGGGGGACTGAACTTACAAGATAGAAGTAACTGTCTCTGTTTGCAAACAATTACTCCTCGGTGAGGGACATACTATTTGGTATGTACAAAGCTTAGCTTTGTCCAAGATCTGGCTACATATACTTGACATTCAGTTAGGATGAAACTCCTGTCTCAAGGAATTGTTTTGTGTTTGACATTAAACTGCATCTAATGATGAGACTCCAGTTCTGAAACTTTGGGGAATCTAGAGTGCTTCTTAGTTGCCATTACTTCCAGGTCCACTCTGACCCAGTATGGTATCACTTGTTTGAGTCCCATTTATGGGTCAAATAGTTCTATTTGAAAATTACTAGTGTTGAATTGGAATGCTTGAAACCACAT
The DNA here is from genome assembly GCA_963585895.1 of Sepioteuthis lessoniana. Taxonomy (NCBI): domain Eukaryota; kingdom Metazoa; phylum Mollusca; class Cephalopoda; order Myopsida; family Loliginidae; genus Sepioteuthis; species Sepioteuthis lessoniana. The sequence continues at coordinate 34,158,509 of OY757936.1, read as the reverse complement.
AACCATGTGCAAACAAATAATAATAATTATTAAACAGGGATAGTTACATGATACCATATTGTGTATAAATTATTTGTATTAGATAGGAATACTTAAAAAATGCAATGGAACATCGAAAATTCAGTTATGGTAATGATCAAACATTTTCTAATGAATCAAATTTTAGTATTAAATAACTTATAAAGAATTCATAATACAGTTAAACAAATAAACCAAACCATGTATATATATATGTATATAGATATCTGTGTGTGTGTGTGAGTGTTGAAATGATAGATGGTAGTGAATCTGACTGTATGATAGAAATATGTGAAAAGTTGGATAAATAAAACACTTAACTCCAATTCAGATGGGTGATATTCCATACGTTTTATTCCATCGAACTTCTTCAGACAGAGACCGTTCTGTTTGAAGAAGTTCGATGGAATAAAACGAACGAAATATCACGCATCTGAATTGGAGTTTGAAGTGTTTGATTTATCCTACTTTTCACATATTTCTACCATATGTATGTGTGTGTATGTGCGTATGTATATATATGTGTATGTGGGTATGTATATATGTATGTTTGAATGCATATATATGTACGTGTGTGTATGTAAGCATATGTGAGTATATATATGTGTGTGCGTATGTGTGTTTATGAGTATATATATATGTGTGTGTGTTTGTTTGTGTATGTGCATATGTAAGTATATGTGTGTATGTATATGTGTGCAAATATACATGTATTTGTACCTATATATGTCTATGTGTGTGTATACATATATAGTTAATAATTGCAGAAAGAGTTTATAGAAATTATCAGTAACACAGTATTATGACGCATATTGAAAAGTTCCGTTCGAGAACAAGGTCACAAATATCTAACACCCAATGAGAACCGAACTTACATGACAGAAGTAAGGATCAGTGCTTGCTAACCTTTGTTTAAAGCTAGGCGTTCACACCAATGCTCTTTAGTTCAGTCTAGCTAACGATTCACGAGTATTTAAAACACAGTGACGATCGAACTCTCTATACAGAAGTAATGGTTAGTCCTTGACTGACACTGTCCCACGGCAAAACATATATATCGACGGTTTATCCGTTATTTATTTCTGTAAAATAAATTATCTAGCTTTAAATCTTGACTTCCATGAACAAGAGTAGAAGATGTAGCTTAATAAAAAGCAGCGAATATAATAAACTAGCCCAAATGGTATACAAGACTAGCCACGACTGGATGGGAAAGGTGATCCACTTGGAATTATGCTGGAGATTATATTTTGACCACATTGAGAAACGCACAAACCAGAATCTGTCCAAGAAAAGGAGATGTATAAAATTCCCTGGAGATACAAACAGACCACCAAATCTTGGCCAGAAAACTAGACCTTGTATTAATTAACAAGAAAAAAAGAACTTGTTATTTGGTGGATTTTGCTGTTCCAGCAGACCATAGAGTCAAAGTGAAACATGAGTGATAGTGATACTAGTTGTGGTTGGAACACTTGGAGTCTGCAAAGGTCTGAAAAAAAGAGACTAGGGGATCTGGAGATCAAAGAAAGAAGCAACACAATCCAGACCCCAGTACTGTTAAAATCAGCTAAAATACTTGGAAGAATGCTGGACACCCGAGGAGACTTGCTCTCTCCCTCAGACTTCAGTGAAAAGCATCCAGTTAAAACTGATGTGAAAAACTCACAAGCAGTATAATAATAATAATAATAATAATAATAATAATAATGTTTGCAAAAAATGAAAAAGAATTAGAGACCCTAATACAAACAATAAGAATATACAGCCAGCAATGGAATTGAGACAGAAAAATACACCTTGCTCGTAATGAGAAGTGGAGAAAGACAAATAACGGAAGTGTGACGGCAAATTGAACTAAAATCCCAAAATGGGACTTTATTTTTCGCACGTGTGAAGACGGGGCAGGTTGGCACTTGATCCCCTACAGAAATAAGTCCTGTTCAGAGTTCTTTTCTCAGGCAGATAAGAACTGGCATATTACGTGAGGGAATAATGTAAGGCCAGACTGACCGCCGCTGGCAAGGGGTTCCAAATTTCACACTATCACACACCCACCAGGTCGCTTTCTTCTTTCCCCGAGATAATGGAAGAAAGTGAGCCTATAGGTCTTAATTGTAATAATATTAATATTGCTACAGTCGGCAACTCAATTTCCCGAGTGATACTTTAGGAATTAAGAGGACAGTTCTAAGCAAGATAATATAAGGCGAATAGAAGCTGAAAGGAAAGCATGGAATAATAACATAGGCCACATGGTAAAATGAAAATACATAAGTTCTTTACTACGGTTATATACATATATATGTTCAAAGTGTCAAAAATATATAATAGGATAGTCCATGAATATAAATGTCTTTTCTTGGCTTTTATCCTTTTTCAAATTGAGAGAGAGTGGTAAACAAAAATTTGGGTGTAAAGGGAAAATGTCCCAAAGTTACTTATCTTATTTTTTTGACGGGGTTCCGCTGGAGAATTTCTCTTCTTTCACGGGCTAATAGGCTTGGTACTGTTTTTAATGCTGGCTTGAGAGACTCAGGTCTCTCATGTCTCAGTCTTTTTTCTTTAGCCCGGAGTGAAATGGCTATCGTCCGTCTGCCACGAGACTTGTCCAAAAACTTCTTTTTTTTTTGTATTTTTCTTCCGTTGAGGGGAAGGGAACCCCACTTCCGTTTGAGGCTCCCGCCAATCATTTGGCTTCATTTTCTCCTTCCCCTTCCGATGTCCGGCGACCCAAGGTCACTTAGGTGCAAACATCTGTGTGACCCACAATCATTTCTAACGGTCACTTTTTGACTGCTAGATAATTTTAGTTCAACGGAGGGGGTATCATTCCCACCTCCTCGTCTCCGTGAGCCATCACGTGACAGAAGGAATAGAACTATCAAATCAAGAAAATAATCAGAACACTCGGAGAAAAGAAAACTTGCAGGTACTCAGGAATATTGGGAGCGGACATCATCAAACAAGCGGAGAAGAAAGAAAAAATTAAAAATGAATATCTCAGACGAACGAGAAAAAATTTCGAAACCAAACTCTATAGCAGGAATCTTATCAAAGGAATAAACACTTGTGTTGTCCCCCTTGTAAAATACTCGAGACCCTTCTTGAAATGGGCGAAGGAAGAACTTCACCAAATGGACCAGAGAACAAGAAAACTAATGACTATGCATAAGGCCTTACATCCCAGAGATGACATATGTAGACAGTATGTGTCAAGAAAAGAAGGAGGAAGAGGACTCTACAGCATTCAACGTGAATCTATCGATACGAAGATGCGAAGAATGCTTAAAAAAAAAATAGCAAAGAAAGACTAATTACAACGACCAGAAATAGACAAACAACATGATGATCAATAGAACAACAACTAGGAAACTGAAATAGGAAGATAAACATATTTATGGATATTTCAAACGACAAACATACGAAATATCTCTCTCAAGGAATTGGACATGGTTAAGAAAGGGAAATCTTTAGAGAAAAATTGAACCTCTTCTAATAGCAGCACAAAATAACGCCATAAGGATGCACTTGTGAAGACTGCCTCCAAAAACTATCAACAGAACCCAACAAATACAAATGCACGAGAACTAGAAAAGGCGCAACATCAATTAACAGGAATATACCTAAAAGAACAGGCAGAATACGTACAAAATCAGATAGATAAGATTAGAGACTCGGTGGAAGATAGGCAATCCAGGATAGCCTGGCAAACAATAAACGAAGTAAGTGGAAGGAAGAGCACAGCCAAAGCAAAATTGAAAGCTGCAAGCCAACAAGAAAGAATAAAACTGTGGGAACAGCATTTCAAAAATCTACTAGGAAACCCACCGGAAATAACGGATGAACCGATCACCAGAATTATTAGTAAGCAATTAGACGTAAAACTAGGTCCTTTCACCAAAGAAGAACTCGACACGGTTCTCAGAAGAATTAAAAATAGGAAAGCGGCGGGGCTAGACGAGATCCCCCCAGAAGTGTGGAAGACGAGACAATTCGACGATATACTGCTCCGGCAATGCAACGCAGTCTATAGTCAAAATAGGATAGAACGATGGACGAAGGGATGCATCCTTCCATTCCCTAAAAAAGGCGACCTCGGACTAGCCAAGAACTACCGAGGGATAACACTTACATCCATAGCAGCCAAAATCTACAATGCCCTACTACGAAACCGCATAGAACCCAAAATGGAAAACATCCTTAGGAAAAACCAAAATGGCTTCCGGAGAAACAGATCCACAACCTCACAAATACTGACCATCCGTAGAATCCTGGAAGGCGTTCGGGCAAAAAACTTACAGGCGACATTACTATTTGTCGACTTTACCAAGGCCTTCGATTCCATACACAGAGGGAAGATGGAGCAAATCCTACTAGCTTACGGCCTACCAAAAGAAACCGTAGCAGCGATAATGATTCTCTACAGAAACACCAAAGTAAAAGTACGTTCACCAGATGGAGACACGGAATACTTCGACATTGTTGCAGGAGTACTACAAGGAGACACACTAGCCCCGTACCTCTTTATCATCTGTCTAGACTATGTGCTTAGGACTTCGATAGACAAAATCAGAGAAAATGGCTTTGAGCTGACTAAGAGAAGAAGCAAAAGGTACCCCGCAAAAACAATCACGGACGCCGACTACGCTGATGACTTGGCGTTACTAGCGAATACGCCTAATCAAGCAGAGACACTACTACATAGTCTGGAACGAGCTGCAGCTGGCATTGGCCTACATGTCAATGCAAACAAAACCGAATATATGTGTTACAACCAAACAGGCAACATTGCCACACTAGACGGAGCCTCTCTGAAACTAGTCGACAAATTCACCTACCTAGGAAGCAGCGTCTCATCAACCGAGAAGGACATCGACACACGACTGACGAAGGCATGGACAGCTATCGATAGGCTCTCGATCATATGGAAGTCGGACCTAACAGATAAAATGAAACGCAGTTTCTTCCAGGCAGCGGTTGTGTCGATACTGCTATATGGATGCACCACATGGACGCTTACGAAACGGCTGGAGAGGAGGCTGGACGGAAATTACACAAGAATGTTGAGAGCAGTATTAAACAAGTCCTGGCGACAACACCCCACGAGACTCCAACTATACGGACACTTGCCCCCCATCACAAAAACTATACAAGTTCGACGAACCAGACACGCAGGACACTGCTGGAGAAGCAAGGACGAGCTCATAAGCGATGTACTCCTGTGGATCCCCACTCATGGATGTGCAAGAGTGGGACGACCAGCACGAACTTACATACAGCAGCTATGTGAGGACACGGGTTGTAATCCTGAAGACCTGCCGGAGGCGATGAATGATAGGGAGAAATGGCGAGAGACGGTCAGGGATATCCGCGCAGGCGGCGCGACATGATGATGATGATGATGATGTTTTTAAAAAAAAAATAGGTAAGTTGCAACAAAATAGCAAATGTAGGTTATGAGGTGATTGAGACGAAACGATCAGTTCATAAATACATTTCAGGTGCTAATAGGAGCTCTTCAGTGATATCCTGCCTTCATTGCCGATTTCGGGTCATTAAACATTATATCAGCTCCGGTAGTAACCCCGACTTGGATCCGGAAGTACCAAGCCGACTCCTTAATTTTATGCTACTTGTGTTGATTTTTTTTCCGGCAGAATTCGTACTCTTTATTTATTGTTAACTCTCGCCAATGGAAAGAGTTCTTTTTCCCTTCCTCGCCTATTTAATGACAAATCCGAGTTGCACCCGTTTTTCAGATCTTTGCTCACGGCTGCACAAATAGCAAATGTAGGTTATGGGGTGATTGAGACGAAACGATTTATCACGAAAGCGAATGCAGTAAATTAGTGCAAAAAGAGTATCAGACTAGACACGACTGGGTGGGGAAGGTGATCCACTGGGAATTGTGCAAGAAACTAAAATCTAACCAAACGAATAAGTGGTACATGCACAACTCAGAATCCGTCCTGAAGAATGAGACGCACAAAATTCTCTGGGATTTTGAGATGTAAACGGATTACCTAATCCCGGACAGAAGACCAAACCTAGTGATAGATAACAAAAAGAAAAAAAAAAAAAAAAAAAAAAAGACCACCTGCCGAATAGTAGACTTTGCCGTCCCGGTGAACCACTGAGTGAAAATAAAAGAAAGCGAAAAAAAGAAGTAAGTACTAACAACTTGCCAGAGAAGTGAACAATCCATGGAACATGAAGGTGACGGTGATACCAGTTGTAATTGGTGCTCTCGGAACAATCCCTAAAGGATTGATAAAGAGACTGAAAGATTTAGAAATCAGGAGAAAAGTGGAGACCAACCAGATTACAGCATTATTAAAATCGGCCAAAATATTAAAAATAATCCTGAAGACTTGAGGAGATTTTCTGTCGCTCAAACTCCAGTGAAAGACTATAAGCTAATGCTGATGGAAAAACTTACAAGGAGTACCAATAATAATAACAATAATCAGATCACAAAGTAAGAGTAAGTGAAAGCGAAAAGCTACAAAATTATGCCTTGTTAGAGACTTGGAAAAGCTATGGAATATGAGATTGACAGTGATACCAATCATAGCAGGAGTCCTTGGATCAATATAAAAAAAACTAGAGGCGAGACTGGAGGAACCAGAAATCCGACGAAGAATTGATGAGACCGTCTAGATCACTGCGCTGTGGAGATCGATTAAAATACTGAGAAAAATCCTGGGGAATATAGTAGACTTGCTGTCACTCTGATTACATTGGCCTAGTGGGTAGAGTGTTCGCCAATGATCCGGGAGACCGGAGTTCAATCTCCTATAAGCACCTGAAATGTATTTATTTATTTCAATCATACCAAAGACTTAAAAAATGGTACTTGATACCTCCTTGCTGAACACTCAGCATTATAAGGTACGTATCAAGGGTAAAGTGGAGCAATCCAGAGAAAAGAGTGGCGCTCTCCCCTACTCATCGGAGTAGTAGCTGTTGAAAAAGGAGACTTCGGGTCGCCCTCGACTACAATCGCTAACTTACTTACTAGTACTGGTATGAACAACTCACAAATTGTGTTGGTGCTCTCTCTCTCTCTCTCTCTCTCTCTCTCACACACACACACACACACACACATATATATATATATATATACATTGACGTCTGATAATCGGTTTCACTGTTTCAGGGTCCGGGTATCGGAATTTAATCTGGGACAACGTTTTACTTGTTTGTTTATTTTCATATTTACACCAAAAAAAGAACTTAGCAAACACAACGGAGGCATTGGAAAAATGAATTGAAAAGATCTTTTAAGCTTTTCTCATTTTCTGTATCAACTGAGAACATGCTTCGAAACATTTCAGACAAAGAAACGATTGATATTTTTGTTAAGGTGATTTCCAGCCGTAAATAATCGAGTCTGCAATTATTTAATTATAAATTGATTTCCTTTTTACATTTGAATGTACTGATTATGAGATTTGCATTCTGTGTTGGTATCAGCTTACACGTGTCATAAACAGGTCAGAGATTCAATAATTATCAATTCAAAAATACTTTTTTAGATTAATGTACATCAGAAGTCTCCAACTGTGGACCATATGAGGCCCTATTTGCTTACAAATCATATGTATATAATAAAAACTGGATTTAGCATTAAATAACCCACAGAGGTTGGTTGATGTACCATTAAAAACCACCCAACCACCCACCCAGCCAACAGAAATAAACCTACAAATTATTAGTTTTTATCTCGTGTGTTTTGGTGTCTGTCTGTGTGCACATATATATATATATAAAGAAAAAATTCACTTCTTTAGTGTCATTATGAATTTATTTCAGGTCTATGACTCTCATCAGATGTTAGACGAAAAAAATTATTTGTGTTCTTATATTGCTTCCGGCGAGAATTGCATTTGAAGAAAATTTTTAGATTTTCAAATTAGAATTATTTTATATATATAAAAATTTTCTTGATTAAAAAAGATTTTTATATATATATATATATATATATATATATATATATATATATATATATATAAATCTTTTTTAATAAAAAAGATATATATATATATATATATATATATATATATATATATATATATATAAATCTTTTTTAATCAAGAAAATCGCAAATTTATTTTTTTATCTATCATCATTTGATATAATGTTTATACATTCCTTAAAAAATAACCAGTTACCCCGAATTTAAATGCTACTGAAAATTAAAAAAAAAAAAAATCCGGAAAAATTAAATTGTGGCTTGCAATTCATTTAAAATTATAGATAAGATATACATTCCTTCTCCCAATTGCAATCGGCTTTTATCATTTTCTTTTTAATACCTTCATCACTACTGTCATTAAAAACGTTATTTTGTGCAAAGCATTTCCTTCCGAGAGCGGAAGCTGGCCAATCATATTTTAGCCCCATTTGGCAGTCAATGGTAACAGCTCTCGACATATAACTACTACTCCTACGCATTGGATTTTCTCCTTGGATTATATATATATATATGAACGCCCTCTCCAATATATATAGGGGCGTTCATGATGTAAGGGTTACCGTTGTAGGAAATGGACCCATGGACCTGAGTTCAAATCTTGGACGAAACTGCATTTCACATAGCGTTAATATTCTTGGGAGGGTGTGAATTCAACTATTTTCCCGCCAGTTGTGCGTAAATAGTCGAGCGGATCAGGCTCTTCAACCTTGGTATGGCAACCGGACTAGGAGAAGGAAAACTTCTAATTCAAACCTGTCAATTTCTGCTTAAAAAGGGACTTCCTGCCTCATCCTACTCATATGAGATGTATATATATATATAAAATAATCCACCAAGGTTGATATATATATATATATATATATATCAACTTTGGTGGATTATTGAATGTCAAATCTTACATACTATATATATATATATATATATATATATATATATATATATATATAAGATTTGACATTCATTAACCCACAAAGGTTTATATGCCATTACAAACCAACCAACCAACCATCTTGAGAGAAATAAAATTATATTAAAAATTATAAATGTAGCGAGTTTGTCTCACTTCTGTTTTGAACTCAAACAATTTATTTAAAAACAAAATATTTACACAACTATTCGCTTACAAATCATATATATACAACAAAACAAGATTTGGCATTAAATAACCCACACAGGATTGATATGCCATTAAACAAAATAACCTAACCAAATAAGATGATTTTCAAACATATACTAGCACTTTGGATCTAAGTGAACCTGGGAATAATTGCAATGAAAGAGTACTCTACACATCCCAGAGCTCCAGAACTGGAGCCTCACCACCAAATGCTGCTTAGTGTCATACTCAGGATACATTTTTTGTATGGTATTGAGGATTTTACCCTCTTGCAAAGAATGATATATTTTAAACCCTGTCTACTGGTCTATGTTCAGGAAATGAAAGGAAATTATATTATATCTGATCGTACTCACCTGAACTGGTTTAAAGCGTGTGTGTGTGTGTGTGTGTGTGTGTGCTGAGTAGGGGATTACCTGTCCCTTCAAATAAAGTACCATAGAATATTCTGTTTTGAAGGAGAGGGAGCTTTTTTGTTGTTAAGATACTCGCAAATATCCCACTGATATTCGAGCCCAGATCAAAAGCTATAATTTCAAATACTAATCTTCAAAGCACACAGGTTGTCCTCAATCGGAAAGTAGGCTAGCATACCATAATAAGAGAGTTCGATTCCTTATGAGTGTCTCATATTTTTAACCTTATGCCAAACAAAGCTGTGCTTAGTAAATGACCACAATCTTTCTCTATTTAGTCTTGTGCTCCACGAAACTCTTTTGTATCGAGGGAGGCTCTGGTTTCTATTCAAAGTGTTTAGGTAATTATTAGCTTGGTCTGGCACAAGACCACAAGTGTGAGTCACCCAGTAAGGATCGAACTGACAACAATGTAATAATAGTCTTCTAGACCAGTCCACTAACCATTATCCTTAGTGAGGTACCAAGATATTTACTAATCTTTGCCTAGTCTAGCACAAGCCACAAGAAAGGAACACATTTGAGCTTTAAAGAAAGCTCATGAAAGTTCACGGTATCACTGACACCCATAAACGTACGTATTTACCTAACCTGCTCCGTCATGAGCCGAATGCAACGCAACGTCAGTTTTTAAGCAGAGTACAACTGGTTTAAATTCAGATTGGTTGCCTTACTAAGATTGCCCTACTATTTACATATAACTGGAGAAAGAAGGGATGAGTTCTTTCTTTTGTATTTCCAATGACGATAACCGTTACACAAAATGTAGGAAACTACAAACTTATTAATTCATAATAATATTTCTTATATTTTATATAGTGAAAATCGAACTCACTAACAATGTTCTGCGTATGTATTTACCCAGGATGTGACTCAAGTTCATTTATTTAAAGTGGAGTAAAGCTGGTTTGAATTCAGAGTTTTCCTTCTCCTTGGCTGGTTGCCTTACCAAGGTAAAGGAACCAAGTCTGCTCCACTATTTACCCATAGCCAAGGGGAGAATTGATGAATTTCATGCCTTTCTCAAGGGCATTAGTGCAAAGGGAAATGCAAATAACCTCGTCCTGAATTTGAACTTGTATCTCCGATTCTATTTCCTACAAAGATAACAGTTACGCAAGTGCGTGTGTGTGTAGGCCAGTTCGGATATAAGGGACCAGTGTGGGTGAGAGAGAGAGAGAGTAATGGGTGGAGCTAACATTTTTCCCTCTGCTCTGGGGCTATTACTAATTTTGCACGTGCCCTTGTATGCGTGTGTACCAAGGGCCACATTTAATTAACGCAGCGATTTCGATCGGCCCATAACCAAGTCTGACCTTCGAAAGGCCATTGTATGACCCATGACCAATTTCAATAAAAAGCAGGTTCTTTTTTTTTTTTTTTTTTACTTGTATTTAGTAATAGATCTAAATATAACTATCCCCCGCCTCCACAGACCCCCAAAAGATCCCCCCTCTTTAAAAATGAAGAAACTTCAGCATGCGGACCTGCAACATAAGATTGGGCAGCGCTGGTGTAAATTACGGTGAACTTTTGGAAAGTTCTCTGTCGAACTAAGAGAGACCCCCCCTTTTTTTTCTTTTGAAGGTATTAATAACATGGCCACCATGGACCTTTTATTGAGTAACATATCATAACCTCTGATTAAAAAAGAAAAAAATCACCAAACATCAGGGAATTATACGATTTTAATGAAATTTTCAGTGTTCATTTATTTATGAATACATTTTATAAAGCATCAGTTATTCTATGGAAAAAACTTGTAAATTTTTTCAGGTCACTTAACTTTACTCATCCCCATGTGTGTGGCGCTATTCCATCGGTACGGATATATGATATAACACGCACTTTCTGTATATAATAAAAGACAAAAGTTCAAAGGTGTATATGAAATAAAGAAAGTAACTTTTAAATTGAACGCTGTTGGAAGAAATTAATACCCTAAATGTGAATATAAATTTTTTTTAATGTTTTGAAAGCTTTTAATACTATGATTTATTATTTGATTATTAGGGAAATAATTCTGCATTAATATTTATTCTGCTTAAAAAGGGGAGACCTTAAGTTTGCATTTGATTTTAACTTACTTTTCTCCGTTCGCGGACTAAATCTAGATATATCATCAAATAAAAAAATATTGCTATTAATCTAAAATATAAATTCTAAAGTAAAAACTAGGAACTGTTTTTTTATGTATATATACATATATATATATATATATATATTTTTTTTTATTTTACTTTTAAGATATATAAAATGTTAGACGAAAAAATATGGAAACTTACAGTAACACTCATTTAAGCATTTCCAGTTTTGTTCCTCGTATTTAGCAATTAAAAAGTAGTATTATTTTACTATTTTGATAAAAGAAATTAATAATAAATTTTAAATTATTCATTGAGATTTCTTAATGGTACACTTAAAAACCATGTTAACGTTCTTATTTTCCTTTTTCAAGATTACATTAAAAAAAAAAACTATTGCTGATACGATTTCTGTTCTGAAAAAAGTTCAATTTTTTGAGGTTGGCTTTTAGTACAAAAATTTTTTAACGGGAAACTAAGGCTCACCTTAATAGCTATGTGTTAAGTTGACGGAGATAGTGTCTGTCATTAATTTTGACCAACTACTTGGATTTAAATAATAGAGTAAGTGACAGAGTTATCAATGAGTAAGTAATATTTTTTACGTAAATCGCTTTATTAACGTTTCTAGTTATTAATTTAATGAAAAAAAACCTTTAAAAGTATCTTAAAATTCTAATAAAATTTTTTAATTTACGTAACCTCGAGTTACAGAAATTCACCAAAAGTTGACGACCGCTAAGGTCTTCAACTTTTGGTAAACTTAATCTTTTAAGTGTATTAAAAATTAATTAGATGTGTTATTTTGCTTTTAATACAGATAATTATGTTTTTATCTTTCAAAGAAAACTAATATTTAACCTTAAATTATAACTTGAATTATGTTTTAAAATTCATTTTGGCGGAAAAAAGAGCGAAATTTTATTAATGCTTACTTTTTTTTGTATTATTGAATATTTTGAAAAAAGGGTAAAATAAACTCAAGAAACAATGTGTTATGTATGTTTTATTTAGGAATAAAATGTAAGTTTCATGTTCTTTGGTCGAGCCGAGAACTTCGTATTAATTTGCGCGTTACAAATACTTAGAAGTCGTTTTGGTGAGAGACACTTGAGACCTCAAGTCTGTCAGCCGTCGACTGTTGGCCTCACCTCTAAGCCCTATATGCACTTATTACTACACTACTTCTTACTTAGTAAAGTAGAAAGAAAGAATGTATTTTTACGGGACCGTCTCGTCTCTCACACGTATGGGGCAGGTATTTAAGTCGGTTCGTCTGCGGGGGTTTCGATTGGTGCATCTAAAAAAAGCAACCCACACTCGGCAGCGGATGGGGTGGAGAACACCCACCCTAGGTCAGTCGGCGTATAATTCCAATGCCGCCAAACACAAGCGTGTCTTTTATAATCAGTCAGAGAACTGTTACATTTACATCGGGGATATCGTAAATTTTATAAACAAACGTCCATCAATATTTTACGTCATTTTCTTTTTCTTTACTTGATTAAAAAAATTTTTTCTCTTGTATACATGTTTTACAAGACTCTTCGTTTATTTTTTTTTTAGTTAGGTATTCCTCGTTTTCATTGAAAAAACAACAAAACTAAAAACTCCATCACCATTTCTGTTAACTTCAAGAACTCTGAAAGATAAATACAAAGGGACTCTGAATCCAAAGTGGATCCTAGAATTTTCAAGGATCTCAGAAAGTCTTTCTATATCAAAGACTAATATCCAATAAAATCGTAGTCGGTTAAAAGAAAAAAGAAGATGAGTTATGAACAAGAAAAAAGGAGTAGGTGACGGGTAAAAACAACAAACTTTATATTTCCAGCCCTGGCCCTGGCCATGGCCCAAGCCTAGGACTCTAAGCGGAATGTGATTTCCCCCCTAACCCTATCACTGTGCTTATTTGTTTGCATACTTACTGTGAGAAAAAAAAAATCTCCGTCATTTTTTGACGGGACGGGCAATGCTCACTGTCTTAACAAATCACAAAAAGATTAAAAAAAAAAAAATTAAGTATTCTTGGGGGCACGCCAGGCAGTCACAGGGCCCCCTAAGCAACTGTTTACATTACTTGTACCTCAGACCGACTCTCTCTGTCCCCACCCCACTCAAATTGTACAGTTTTCTCAGCTCTTCTCAGTGATATGAATGATTGAAACTAGTTTAGATTCTACTTCCCACCCCGAGGAAATTATTGAGCTCAACAATTTTAAATAAGCTCTAAAAATAAATTAATCAATTAAAATAAAATTAAAACTGTTACGCTTGTGTTTTTCGTATGATGTAATGGTTATCAAGCTAGACTTGCATAACGTTATTAATGAGTTCGAGTCTTACTAAGTGCCCCCATACTTCCGGCTTTGTGTCACAACTAAGCAAAAGCTCTGTAGATAACTAAAAATGGTCACGTTTGTATCGAAGGATCGCCTCATAATTAGAATTTTTGTTTTCTTAAAATCAATTTTTTTTACCAAATTTTAGAAATGTCTTCCGTCTTCAACCCATTTCGTTTTTTGTTGATTAAAAAAATTCGTTTACTCTTGCTTAGAACAACAAGTGTGAAACAATCTGCGATATCTCAATTAATGGTTTGCGATACCGTTTTACTACGAGGAGGTACTTCGATAAACTAAGCTTAGTCTGACACAATGTCACAGTAGCGGAGTACGTTCTCTCTCCGTCCCTATCATCCATCGCTCATGGCAGGTCTGCCAGTGTCAGTGCAGAGCAGTTGTAGGTAAGTTCTTACTTTCGGACAACACTGGCACGACCATGTGAAGGAGTCCATAGAAGAACGTCACTTATGAGTACATTTTTACTTCTTCAGCAGTGTCCCGCATGTCTTGTTTGTCTAACTTGGATGATTTTAGAGATGAGAGATGAGTGACCGTAAAGTGAGGAATAAGTAAAAGTAAAGTTGGCGACCATAGTCGAGGGTGACCCGAAGGCTCCCTTTTCGATAGCTACTACACCAAGGTGTAGGGAAGGGCGCTACTCCTTTCCCAGGATTGCTCCACTTTACCCTTGATCCGTACCTTATAATGCTGAGTGTTAAGCAAGGAGGCATCAAGTACCATTTTTTGAGTCTTTGGTATGACTCGACCTGAGATTGAACCCAGGTCTCCCGGGCCATTGGCGAAACACTCCAACCGCTACACCAAGGAATGGTTAAAGCGTGGTGTAATGGTTAAAGCGATGAACTGCGGAATCGTAGTACGCGAGTTCGTACTCCAGTCGCGCTATTACGTTCACTTTCGGGCAAATACCCTTGGGAAAGGTATGAACCCCCTTATTCTCCCTCCAGCTATGGGTAAATAGTAGGACAGACTAGGTTCTTCAGCCTTGGTGAGGCAACTAGTCTAGGAGAAGGAAAACTCTGAATTCAAACCTGTTAAACTCCGCTTAAAAAATTGACCTTGTGTCATATCCTGCCCGAGCGGAGGGGTTGGTAAATAGTACCAAGGAATAATTCGCTCAATTAAACTCAGTTAAGCGCAGTTTTTGTATAAAAAACGAAGACAAAAGAGTTGAGTACTCAGTGAGGATGGAAATCACTAATAATTAATTGGTCTGTACTAATCAAGATGTTATTTACTAAGTGTAGATATAGCGTAGATGTGGCTTAAGCACTTGACTGCGATATCGAAGTAAGTGAGTTCAAGCTCAAGTCGCGCTATTACATTTACTTTCGGACTAATAAGGTATGAATCCCTTTATACTTTTGCCCATCCGGGTGGGGCTGTAGAATATACCGGCTGCTTCTCTACAGAGGGGTAAGACTCCCCCAACAAGTGTCCTGGATGTGACACTAAACGATCTGATGGTGAGGATCCAGCAATGCCGGAGCTTTGGGGAATTCGGAGTACCCCTTCATTGCCATCGCTCCCAGGTCCACTCTGGCCCAGAGTGGTAGCACCTGATAGGAATTGATAACGAAATAAAAGAAATAATAACATATGAAAAAAATGTATTAAAAATGAGCATAAAAATTAAACAAATAGGGAAAAATAAATCAAATAATTAAGCGCGAAAAAATATCAAATAATAAAATGCGAAAAAAATATCAAATATTGAAATGCGAAAAAAAAAAAAATCAAATGAAAAAACACGAAAAAAAAAAAAAAGAAAAGAAAAAGAAACAGCAACAAAAAACTAATATTTAAAAGCGAAAAAGAAAAATCAAATATAAAAATTGAAACAAAGAATAATGACCACGCACTTGTCAAAAAAATTGACATCCGTTGACGAAAGAAAATTAATTTTAGAAAGAATCAGTTTTCAAGAAAAATGATATTATTAAAACAAAGAAGAATTGCTTAAAATATTCGAACGTTTTATTTAATATTAGTAAATTGCTGATACTAAAGATATTGAATGCATTTTTGATACTGAAAATGTTCCATTGATTTTTTTTACCAAATGGCAACACAAATTGCAAACCCCAATAACTTCGTTTCTTTAAAATATTTTTATTGCAGATTTAAAAAAAAATGTTTTTCAATTTTTAATTTATGAAAATTGATTAACGTTTTTAATATGATTATTTTTAATTCTAATTTTTCTTTCAATGGATTTAATTTATTCAGTTATTTGTTTGTTTATTTATTCATTTACATAAATTGAGTGTTGCAGGAGAAACTGACAGTTACCAAGCTCAGTTGACTCTACACACACACACACACACACACACACACACACACACACACACACACACACACACACACACCATATATATACATATACACACGCATATATATATATATATATATATATATATATATATATATATATATATATAAGAAATATCCGGTCAGCATCCGAATTTGCTGTTTTTCAACCTCAAATTA
>OY757936.1:34077037-34137037 GCA_963585895.1 Sepioteuthis lessoniana | reverse complement strand
AGTCAAAATGGCTAACATTGCTATATCTAATAAAAATTCTTGATATTATTGTCTGCTGATGGCCATAGACTAATGGTGTGATTAATTGTGATGAAAAGAAAGTAAATTTAAGATGAAAGAAACACTAGTTTAAAATTAATAATGACTGACAATGCTTCATCTAATAAAAATTCCAGATAATATTACTAGTTGTTTACTAATGGCCTTAGACTGATGGTGTGATTAGTTGTGATGAAAAGATAGTAAAATCAAGATGAAAGAAATACTAGTCAAAAATTAGTTATGATAGACAACTGTTCATCTAATAAAATATAAAAGATGATATTACTAGTTGTTCACTGATGGCTAAAGACTGATGATGTGATTAATTGTGATGAAAAGAAAGTAAAATTAAGACGAAAGAAACAGTAGTTTAAAATCAATAATGACTGACAATGCTTCATCTAATAAAAATTCCAGATAATATTACTAGTTGTTTACTAATGGCCTTAGACTGATGGTGTGATTAGTTGTGATGAAAAGAAAGTAAAACTAAGATGAAAGAAACACTAGTTTAAAATTGATAATGACTGACAGTGCTTCATCTAATAAAACTACCAGATAATGTTACTTGTTATTCCTACTTTGAATGAATTTGACAGTTAACAGCTGAATTAGTAAGAATATTGGGTCATGTAAGATATGCTTCAAACTTTGTAAAATCTCCCCCCCCCACATTTTCTTCAACCCATGACTTAGAGATGAGTCAACTGGGACCTGTAGAAATGTTTATTGTCTTATATGACCCCTTATGTAGGTCTTGCTGGACATAACAAAGTTAATATAACCCACAAGAGGTTTGTCTTGTACTAATTTCTTTCTTTTTATTCAAAAATGAAAAAATATCTGGTTTATATTTTGCAGTGCTGATAAAAAATTTCCCTTTAGGTGATAGAAAAAATTATAAATAGGCATTATTTACTAAGCTTCGGTTAATTTGGTACAAAGCCATAGATATCGGGCACTCAGTGAGGGTCAAACTTGATATAAAGTATTAATGGTCTGAAATACAAACTTGTGGAGCATTCTAACTATTATGTGACACTCCAGAGGTTCATACAATAATTTACTATGCATAGCTTAGTGGCCATTTACTAAAAATATAAATATATACCAGTTTTAAAATAAGTATATCACTATGTAAAATTCTTTATTGTAAGTATATTTCCCAACCAAACATGATTTTCTTTTTTGGTTATATGATATTAATGCTGTAAAGTTTGGTAACCAATAGTAAATGAGAATATCCATTTTGATTGTATCATGTTATACTAGAAATAATAGAATCCTGGTATCTTTGGTTTAATAGAAAATTCACTTTTTATAAAAAGAAAATTAGTTAAGACATACTTATGTGTGATACTGTGTGTGTGAGTATATATATATATATATATATATATAGAGAGAGAGATAAACATATTGTGTTTTATATATAAGTAAATACTTAAAAAAGTATCCATGGATACAGGTATGACACTTTAATTTTAAGCAAAGCATGCTGATACAACACTTTGATTCTAAATTTAAGATAATTACTATTGTCCATACATTAAAATTCAGCTCTAAATACTGATCACATTAAACTGAACATTATAGAGAGAAAATTTCTGATCAGAATTAGGCTTACAACTGTGTATCAGTCTGCAGACTTATTGATGCATCCTTTCAGTCTTTTTACTTTTGTAAAAAAAAATGAATGGAAATGTCTACTTTGAGGTAGGAGCTGCTGCTCTCTTGCTGGCATGAGGAGTTATCTTAAGGTGCACCTGTCACTGTTAATCATTGACACAAGACACAAATGTAATCACCATCAAAATCAAACTGGCAACCAGCATATAGTCCAAAAACTGCATGTTCAACATTCCATGAAGATGCAGCAGAAAATATAAAGATGAAACTAGCGACTTACTCGGGATAAGACTTGAAGAGTACCAGACAGTTATAGAGAGAGATTACAAATAAAAAATTAGGCATAGCAGATCATATATGAAGAGAAAAACATACACTTTCTGAAAGAAAATCACAACAGAGAGACCCAACTGGAAAATATGGAAGCTGAAACACTCAGTGTTTATTCAAAAACCTACTAAGCCAAATTTAGAAATTGACTGCATGTGGTTGCTAGCCAGAAAAAAAAAACTGTCATCATATTAAACCCCCCCAAAACTTCTCAATGCAATAAATGGACAAACAACTCCTGAAAAATAATGGATTGGAAAAGCACTGGCTGATATTAGGGAAAGTGGAGAGAGAGAGAGAGAGAGAGAGAGGAAAAGAAGATGATTACCATTGTATATATTTCTATTTATTTTTCATTCTTTTATTCAATTTATTTATTGTTTTTAATAAAAAAATTCAAATGAAGACATGTCCAGTTGTGGAACTTATTTAATAAAGTTATTTCTTTGTTTCTTTCTTTGTTTAATGGCATATCAATGTTCCAGGGTTATTTAATGCCAAAGCCATCCTTATAGAAGAGCAATAGTGGTGCTCTTTAACCCACACATGAGTAATAAAGTTATCATGTATAATAGATAAACTGTTGGAGGGATCTGAAAAAATAGAGACTGGCTAGTTAAAGTGGAGTTGTAGCTATTCCTTTTTGACTTTTAGTCCATTACCTTGTTTGAGTTTTTTCTTAAACTGATTTATCAACACTTAAATTACTTGTGAGACCAAAAGAAACAGCACAGATGTACCTAAATCACCTTCTTACTCTTGTTTCATTGCTAATAGTTTCATGGTTTCTATTTTATTTTGTATTTTCTAGAAAACATGAAATTAGTAGTCATGAAACAAAACTAACATGTGGTTCAAATTCTTTTGTATGTATGTATGTCGTTTTTTTTTTTTTTTCATGTAAAAATTTATTGATACAGGTTTTACATTTGTTTATCATTATCAGTTCTGAAGCAGTCTCCAAAAGGTATACACCTCTCCCATCACTACATTAGTGCTTCAGTAATTATCATTAAAAGGTGATGTACAATTATGGTTTGGGGAGTAATTTGGAGGAGTAGTCTTTTTCAAAGCTTCTGGAATATTTTAGGAATATCAAGACAGAAAATTTATATCTATTCTGAAAGAGGGATTTCTCTCAATATTTTATATATATATATATATATATATATATATATATATATATATATATATATATATATATATTGTCATCCACAGACAGACTGTTTCATTCTATCAGAACTCTTCAGTGTGGCTAGACCCACAGGACGCTCGAAGCCAGGATCGAAACCCGTCCAACTATACGATAGACTAAGGTTTCAGACCACACGGATGGTCTCTGTGCCATACATCAAAAAAGGAAAACAACAGATGCTAAAGTTATCAAAAGAACAATTCTGGCTCTTGATATGAATCCTATTGAATATATTTAGGACATTTGTGAAATAAGGAAACTTACCTGGAAAAAAAACAACCCAAAACTGTTTTAGCATGACAGAAATTATATACAGAGAAACAAAGAAACATATAGAAATAAATCACTTTATTTATTATATATATCATTATATATATTTATATTCAATCATATATATAATCAGTCATGTCTATATTACACACGCACATGAGTGATTATATATATATATATATATATGGGAACTCAACTGCTTTTCATACTAAAAAAGTGTTAATTTTGGGGCAAAAAATAGGCTCCAGAAGCTGTAATTTTTGTAACTATATTTTTGCATTTATTGAACAATTAGTGCTTACCTGCTTGTTTTAAAATTCCTTGAGATACTTCACAGATGGCAATATTTGATTTGTCACGAAAAATTTGTAAGATCAAAACTCAAAATAATTTAAGAAATCTTTTCCCTCCTAGATTGTTTAAAATACATTTTTTAACCAATTAGAGTCATCAACTTTTTTATCTAATTTTGAGCTTACCTAAAATGTATAAATAAAGAAATAAGTATTTCTTCTGTATGGAATAGTCTATATGTTGTCTTGAAGGGCCAGAAATGAATAACACAAAGAGATGTATGGTTTACAGCAGTATATATTTACGGAATTACAGACAGTAATACTAACTAGTAACTGACTAGATTCACTTGCCTTGTTTATCCAGCCAGTCATTATTTATAGTGTCAGCGAGGGTCTATGCAGTGATATCATGAAGTATATCACCATAACACTATATTTACTCAACTACCGGTGCGTATGGAATTTATTCAATATCTACTCAATCTTTCAACTTATTTCTTTTAAGTGAAAATTTAATATTCTTTTCTTACAAGAATGCATTTTAGTTCAACATTGCTTAATTATCTTAATTGAACAGATATGTTGGTGTTTATATAGATTTATCAAGACTGATATTGCAGCTTAAGCTTGCTGATAAAAATTCCAGCAGCAATTGTACATATTTTTAACTCATAAATACAGTTCTCTCTCTACATAAGCAAGATCTTTTACATACACAAATACATTCCTTTAGATTAGGCTAACAATAACTGCTATACTTCATTCATGAATCTTAACAATCTCTATTAAAAATATCTGTGCTCTGATTAAATTATCTTTCCTTGCAAGAAAAGACTTTTCACTTAATTTTTAAGAAATAAAAATTTATAAATTTGTAGATTGGAGTTTTATTCAATCATTTACACCTTCCCCCAATATATATATATATATATATATAATCAATCTTGTGTGTGTGTGTATATATATATATATATAAACATATGTGTATGTGTGTTTGTGTGTGTGCCTATAATCAATCATGTGTATATATATATATATATATATAATCAATCATTTGGAGTCAACTGCTGGGCAAAGGCTTTTTCCAATTCCTTCTATGTCAACTTTGATTGTGCTAGCCTCTGACTCCATTCTGTTATCCCTTGATCAGATATTTATGTACTAAGCATTATTTTTTTGGCACCATTCTATTAACTAGTTGCACTATCCATTATCTTTTTTTTGCTACATGCTCTGCCCACTTCCATATTTTTTGCCTAGATCCATCTCTAATCTATCAGTAGGGAGTCTCTATGGTGTAACAGCTGGACTATAGCCTCAAAGTGAGTGAGTTTGAACTCCACTTGTTCTATTAAATTCACTTTTGGACTAATACCTTAGGGAAAAGTATGGACCTCTTTATTCCCCCAGTTATGGATTAAATAGTATCACTGCTGTTCTTCTACTTGGATGGCTTTGGCATTAAATAAACCAAGAAGGTTGGTATGCTATCAAACAAAGAAACCAAACCAAACCAAAACTGATGATGGGTATTGCTCTTACTCCTAATGTAAACAGTTCCTGGGTCATTGAGAAGATAAATTTATGGAAATGTAGACTTGAAGCAAATCTTATTTACCGTGTAAATTTCTAAGGTGAAACATTGTCATTATTGAAACTAGCATCTTCACTTATTCTTTTTTTATTTTATCTTTTTTAATTACTATTTTGACTGATGAGTTTTCTGACCTTCTTCAGGTGTATACAGTATCCAATTATCAATTTTCCTTCTTGCCCCCACAAAAAAATATCCCTATCACTCCAACATACTGCTTGACACAGCAAAAATTTTAAGGCAAAAAAAGATGATAAATGTATTTTAAAATTTGAAGATTACCAAATGCCACATGCACTTAAGAAAAGTTGTAAGGTTCACCAAATTAACATCTAACTATATATTATTTATATAACTTAAATTCTCATGCTCAAATGCTGGGGCTGTTGAATATGCTGATTGCATCTCTGAAGAGGGGGGGCACCTCTGGTGGTGTAATGGTTAGCAAACTCGACTTGCAAACCTTTACGAGTGAGTTCGAGTCTCATTGGGTGCCCCATTCATTTGGCCTTGTGCTAAATCGAAGCAAAGAGCTTCGTAAATTACTGCATCTCTGCAGAGGGGAAATACACCTCCCCAATGAGTGTCCTGATATGACCCTAAATCATCTAATAGTGAGACTGCAATCCTGGAGCTTTGGTGAATGTTTATTACTACTTCATTACCATTACTCCCAGGTCCATTCTGATCTGAAGTGGTAGTACCTGTTCTTGTTCGATTTATGTGTCAAATAGAATGAGTGTTTTGGATAGGACACTAAACTGCAACTGATGATGAGGCTCCAGTCTGGAAATTTTGAAGAATGTGGAGTACCCTTTCATTGCCATTACTCTCAGGTCCACTCTAGCCTAGTCTGGCACATCTATGGGTCAAATAGAATTGTGTACAAACAAATGACTGATGTTAAATTGAATTGTTAGTGTTATGTAGTGATGCTTGAAACCATTTAATTGTGTGCAAATAAAACTATTTGTGTTCCATAACAATACTTGAAACCATTTAACTGTGTGCCAACAAATGATTAATACTAATTAAAATTATTTGTATTAGATAGGAATACTTGAAACCATTAAATTGTGAGCAAACAAAAGAGTTCTGGCTTGTTAAAAGATGTTATCTACAAACTAGTCATTTACAAATCATATATTTAATATCCATAGGTATAAACAGGAAATGACCTGCATGGGTTGATAAGCCATAAAACTCAACCAACCAACCTAAAGTTCTCATTATGTTTGTGTGTGTGCGTGCGTGCATGTGTGTGTATATATATATATATATATATATATATATATATATATATATATATATATATATATATATATATATATAAAGTTAGGATAGCATAGACATTGAGTAAATGGTCCAGTGATCACATGGGTGAGAAATTGACAGTTACTAAGCTCTGTTGACTCTATGTCTATACAACCCTAACTTAGATATATATGCTCTATCACTGATATTGAGTATTCTTTATTTATAAATATAACAAACTATAAGCTTCATGAAACTTCATCTTCCCACATGGCCTCAGACTTAACATGGAAGTCTACATCAAGTGCGTGGAGGAGAAAGTGCTTACTTGGATTGTGAGAGTGGCTTTTAGAAGATCCTATATCTGGTAACAGGACTCTGTACCATGCCACACAAGCAAGAGAACTTAGTCTTGACTGTGAGAAAATTTCTGTGACTACATCACCCTTAACATCTGGCTACCTAACTCTTGAGATTGCAATCCCCTTGATTATTATGTGAGGGGCACTGTTGAGTGAGAGACCAACAAAACGCTGTGTTACACCTTAGATGAACTGAAGCCAAGGAAAATGGCAGTATTTACCAAATTAAGCATGGAGATGGTTGAAAAGGCTTTGAGGAGATACTGTAGTCATCTGGAGACCATGGTTGAAGCCAATGGCAAATTCCCTGAATAAATTTAATCTATAGTAGTAATTTACTAAGTGGTTTGCTCAGATGTGGCACAAGGCTATATAAATGGGGCACCCAATGAGAATCGAACTCACCCGTGTAGGTTTGCTAGTCTAGCTTGCTAACCATTACACCACCAGAGTTACCCTAAATGTAATCTATAATATTTCAAGATATTTTCATGTAATTTGATAAATATATCTGAAAAAGTGAGATGTCTGTATTATTTTAATTTTTTTTGCATAATTTAGATAACAGTTTAACCATCACACACACACACACACACACACACACACACACACACACATATATATATATATATATATATATATATATATATATATATATATTATTTACATCCAGAATTTTATGATATTCCATGATATGGTAATCCCGTTATTACCAAACTCAACAGCATTTTGGTAGTAGAGTTTCAATCCTTACCCTTTCCCAAACCTCTACTGCTCAAAGATACTACCTAACACTGCAGAGTTTTCTTAAGAAAGAAAAAGAAATGAAGCAGATGACTGAAAATTAGTCTTATCTAGTTTATAGATGTAAGTATTATATTTGTATATAAATGTTAGGTAAAATTAAAGTGAATTTCAAAGAGGGGGACCTATTGGGTACAAACACCCAAATTTTTTTAAAATAAAAAGTTTATTTTTCTTCTAAAATAAAGATACCAGAATTTTTTTTATTTCTAGTGGAACAATATACAATCAAAACAGATATTATTAGATATTATTAACAACCAAACTCTTCAGTATTGAAACTTAATAACCAAAAATCTTAACATGCAGTAGTCCAAAAGTAAGTACACTCCTTATATATATTCATGCAATGTTATTTTTGGTTACTGAGTTTCAGTGTTGCAGAGTTTGATAACAAATGACACCTAATAATATCTGTTTTTATTGTGTAATTAATGTTTCTCTGAAAATGATGACTCCGTTTTTAGAGCTGTACTTAGCTATTAGTTGTATTGTATTTGTCCATATATGTGTGTCTATCTGTGTGTTTCTCTACCATCCCCTCTGATTCTCTTTCTCTCTCCTTCTGTCTATCACCTTCTCTTTGTCTTTCTCTCTTCCCATCCTCTCTACCCGAATTCTTTTCTGTCTCTATCTCTTTACTGCCCTTGATTTGATGTAAGTATTTTGTAGTTCTGCAAACTATTTTACATTGTACTGCCCCATTGTACGTCTATGTACATGCATATTTTTGAATGTTTGTTTGTGTCTGTATCTCTTTTTTTTGTTTTTTTCTTTGTGTGTGTGTGTGTGTGTGTGTGTGTGTGTGTGTGTGTGTGTGTGTGTGTGTGTGTGCGTGTGTGTGTGTGTGTGTGCATGCCCATGAATGCTTGTGTGTGTGAATGAATCCATTCTGTTTATCTTTGTGCTGGTATATATATGCACATTTATATATAACATGAGTGCATGTATAGGGATGTGAGTGTATATATGTGTGGGTGAACCCACAAACGCATGTATCTGTGTGCATGTGCACACACATGTGTGCAAAGTAAAAAGCAAACCTTTGAAGCTGCACATTTCTTCATGCTCTCTGCTACACATGACCTGCCTAATATTTCTTATGCAGAAAGAACTTCACTGGCATGAGCTGCACATTATTCCCTCTCCCGAAACTATCATTAAAAGGGATTGAAGGTATTCCTGATAAAACTTGCTTTGCTGCTCCCCACAACCCCTAGTAAAGGCCCCCTTATGTTAAACATATTTTTAGTGTTTACTTATAACCTTCAGATTTATGCCTGCTGTGTTCAGGTATTAACACTTCAGCTTAGACATTTTTTTATGTTAAAGCATATACTTTTTTTAAACATTTATGAAAAACTGATTTTGCAAAGTCTGGCTCAAGAATACTGTAGTGGATCATCCTGTGAGGATTGAACTTGTCAACAATGATTCGCAAGATTGCTCTTTAGCATGTATTTACCCAAAATCCTTCACCACAAGCAGAATGAAACACAAGTTTATTTTTCAAGTAGAGTACAGCTGGTTTGAATTTATAGTTTTCCTTCTCTTATACTAGTTGTCTTATGAAGGCTAGATCAGTTGGTGTATTCTTAGCTCTGCTGACAGGATGATTATAAATTGGGAGTCTCAAAAAGGTGCAGTGTTTAGAAAGATAGTCTTATAGATTATATTAAGGCTGAAATGTCGTGTCTGCCCTATCCTTTACCCATAGGACAGGAAAGAAGAGATGGATTCATGCCTTTCTCAAGTGAAATGCAAACAGCTTCATTCAACAATTGAACACTTCACCAATTCCATTTCTTAAGGCAATGACTGTTTTTACAGTAGGCTCTAAATGTAAATATTTACTAAGCATCATTTAGTTTGGCACAAGACCATGAAAATTGGGCGTTCAGTAAGGATTGGACTTAATAACTATGCAATTCGACTTGATGATCCAAGTTTCCAAAATGGAAATTTGAGAAATTAAAAAAAAACCGGATGTGTTCTATTCATTGGCACTAAAAATATAATCCAAAAGCTAATTAAAGTCATGGACTGCAGAATCTTAGTAAGCGAGTTCGTACTCCAGTCACGCTATTACATTCACTTTCAGGCAAATACCCTTGGGAAAGGTATGAACCCCCTTATCCTCCCAGCTATGGGTTAAATAGTACCACTACTGTTCTAGGAAAATGGCTTTGGCATTAAATAACCTACAAAGGTTGATATGTGTAGGGAACGAATAAATAAATAAAAAATTAAATTTAAAAAATAAATAAATATATAAAAAGAAAACTATTAAATTTGAAGAAACTCCCAGAGGTCTCTAACGGAAAAGGAGATGATGCATACGTAAAAAAGAAAAAAGGATTTCCTCTTGATAAAGGGAGCAAAGTAATCTTTCTCGTTCAGGCAGTGTCCGTCGAACCAACAAGACCATTTTGCTGTCTGGTGTTTTGGGCACCACGCTACGTCTTGGGACGTCGCGTCGGTTAGTCCCTTCACCAAGTAAATAAAGGAAAGTATGGAAGAAATGTTTTCGTCTCTTATCTGTTTCTATCTTTTCTTTTTGGGACTTTCTTTGGGCAAGGCATTGCGCCGGCCAGTCAACATGGGGTAAAATAATATAACCAAAATATGGAGTCAGATATTTATGGCAACACAGCCTTGCCCTTAGCCCCTGACCTTCAAAAGCCTTCAAACACCACATATGTCATTAAACAAAGAGACCAAAAGCTGAGTTCAAATTTCTGCTGAGGTTATTTGTATTCACTTATTACTAATGTATTTAGGAAAAGCATGAACCCATTCTTCCCTAGCTGTGGGTAAAATATTTGGGAATGTATTTTTTCCTCTAAAATTACAACATATACAAGGAATACAAAAGCACTATTGGATAAAGCAAGATTTTCCCTTTACAGCATGCTAAGTATAAAGGTTATTATTGTAGGTTTGGTTTGATTTCTTTGTTCTAATGGCATATCACCCTTTTGTGGGCTATTTAATGCCAAAGCCATCCTTCTAGAAGAACAGTAGTGGTACTATTTAGCCCATAGCTGAGCAGATAAGGAATTTCATATCTTTCTGAAGGTTATTTGTCTGAAAATGAACATTATAATGTGACTGGACGAGACTGATTGCATTTCACATAGCACTAATACTCTTGGAAAAGGTATGAATCCAATTATTCTCCCTCCAGCTATGGGTAAATAGTAGGACAGACTACGTTCTTCAGCTTTGGTGAAGCAACTAGTCTAGGAGAAGGAAAAACTCTGAATTCAAACCTGTTGAACTCTGCTTAAAAATTGACCTTGTGTCATATCCTGCCCAAGCAGAGGGGTTGGTAAATATGTTAATAGTGTGACTTGAGTTTAAATTCACTTACTATGATGTCACAGTCCAGCGCATTAGCCGCAATGACATGGGAGCTCCTCTTAAATGTAATAAGAAATGGAATTGGTGACTCAAGTTCAAATCTTGGATGAGGCTGTTTGCATTTCACTTTGCATCACTCCCAGGCATGAGTAAATATTAATGCAAACTGGCCTCTTTAGCTTTGGTATGGCAACTAATCTAGGAGAAGGAAAACTCATAATTCAAACTAGCTCTACTCCACCCTGGAATTGACCTTGTGTTGCATTCTGCTTGTGGTAGTGAGATTAGGTAAATACACTATTTTTTCACATAGTCACCTCCATTAGCTGTTGTTCTTCACAGTATAAATGTGTAGCCAATAGTGTTGACAAGTGAAGCATTGAAAGGATGCTCATAAATCTAGATAAGAAACTAATTCTTAGAAAAGGTCTACTCTGAATTTGAACACCCATACCAGAATGGACCAAAATACCAGTGTAATATTCTTTACTTCTAACTGACCTTTGGGGCTGTTGAAGGGGATATATAGTAAAGTACTAATAAAGTATCTTTGTATATTATTGTCTTGTCAATTATTTCCATGTTAGAAAGAAGAAATTGAAAAAAGAAGAAAATAAAAATGAGGACTTTGAAGAAGAAAAAATTTTAAAATAAAGAGCACTTTGAAGAAGAAAATAAAAAAGAACTTAAAAAAAAAAGAAAATATAAAACTTTGAAAAAGAAGAAGAAAATAAAAAGATTTTGAAGAAGAAAGGACTTATAAAGAATAAGAAAATAAAGAGGACTTTAGGGAAAGCAAAAAAGATTTTGAAAGAGGAGAAAATAAAATAGAGGACTTTGAAGAAGAAAATAAAAAAGAACTTTGAAGAAGAAAATGAAATAAGACTGAAGAAAAAAAATAAAATAAAGAACTTTGAAGACGAAAAATAAAAAAAGGACATTTAAAAATAAAATAAAAAATAGAACTTTAAAGAAAAAGAAGAAAAAAAGGACTTTGAAGAAGAAGAAAATGAAAAAGAGGAGTAAAAAGATAATATTTAAAATTTAATTTCTCAAGGCCATTTTTGTTATGGACAATAAAACCAGTACAAAAGCACCTGCCAATAAAAGTCAACAATTTCATACAGAAGTAGGTGGCACTCAAGTATGTGGCAAAAAGGCATATTTTCTTTTTCTTTGGGTTACTGAAGTTGTTTTTTTAATTGATAATTTTTTTAAAAATTATCTTTTATTAAAAAAATAGTAAACTTGAATAAAGTCACAAACAAAAACACAGTTGATTGTTTATTTGGGTTTTATGGCATATCAACCTTTGTAAGTTATTCAATGCCAAACACAGAGCCATTGCCATTTACTAAGATTACTTTAGTTTGGCATAAGGCCAAAAGTATTGGGGCAGATAGTGAGGATCAAACTCTCTAACAGTGGTCTGAAATTAATTTTAAATCTTACCTTTTTAGTCTTGTTTTTTCTTTATTCTTCTTCTCTTGTTTGTGAATTTGATTCTTACCGGGTGCTTCATACTTTTGGCCTTGTGCTAAACGAAGCCAAGCTTAGTAAGTGGCAAATCTATTTTGAAAAAATAAAAGAGGACATAGTTTATAAGGAACCACTTTTGTAAATTTAATAAAACTCATTAAATTAATTTTATAAATTTCTTTTCAATTCAAAGAAGGAAGTAAATGTTTTTATGTGAATAAAAGAAAAGAAGAAAAAAAAATCCTGAAGAGGTTGCCATAATTATTTAAGATGTTTACTTTTTATTTTTTCTTCTGAGAATCTTGACAACATTGTACTAAAACAAACTTCCTGTTCAGGTGTCAACTTATTTCTTTGTTGTTTTCTTCCTGACCTCATAGTACATTCTTATGCAATGTACTTACCACCCAATGCAACAAGTGAGAATTCACATTTCTTTTTCATGCCATGTACCTTAGCTTTGTTAAGTGTGGCACAAGGCCACAACAAAGGAGCATTCAGAATTGAAATCTTTACAATTATAATTGTCTGTAAGACAAGTTTATCAACCATTGCTCTATGGTGAGACACTTTTCAAAATCATAAATATATTTCATAATTTGGAATAAATTCACCCCCATGGAGTAAATTTCTTGATAGTAATGGATGAATATGCTATTCATCCATTACTACCAAGAAATTTACTACACCATTAGTTCCCACATTACTTTGAATGGCATAATGGTTAGTAAGATTAGCTCGCAGACAATTAAAAGTGATTTTGATTCTCACTGTGTACCTTATATGTTTGGTCTTGTGCTAAACTAAGCTAAACTCAAGAAAAGGCAGGATGTCTCTCTTAGTGTAACAATTAGCAGACTCTTACTAGTGAGTTTGATTCTCACTGAGTGCCTCTTTTAATTTTATTGCAAATTAAGCTAAACTTAGTCCACTTGGTATTGTATAATGGTTAGCCAGCTAGACAAGCTGAACATTACTTGTGAGTCCAATTCTCAATGAGTACTTCATACTTCTGGCCTTATACCAAACTAAGCTAAGCTTATTCAATGATAAATACTTGTGCTATATTGACTTGGAAAGCATCTTATTATATTGTCATAGCAAACTAGGCTAGCAATCCAATGCTAGTGAGTTTGATTCTCACTGAGTGTCTCAACCTTTTAGCTTTATGCCAAACTAGGCTAAACTTAGTAAATGATAACAAGTAGTATTATTGAGAAAGTCATGAATCCATTTGTTCTCCTTCCAGCAATTGGTAAGTTGGACAGAATGGGATCTCTAACTTTGTAGGTAGGCAACCAGTCCTAAGTAAAAAGAAAACTTTGAATTTAACCCTCCACTACCACCACTACCACTAATATGTTGACATGGCAGGGTAACTTGCTGTGTTGAGTCAGTTAAGAGGTTAGAGATCATATTAGTCAGGACAGAGATTATTCCTTATTATTATCATATAACCCAGTACAATTGAGAGAGGAGAAGAGCATTGATAAGTCCCCCTCTTATTACCACTAGAGATACCATTTAAAGGAATTGCTCTGTATATTATTTACTCAACCCCTCTTTTATGGGCAGGATCTGATACAAGGTCAATTTTCAAGCAGAGTAAAGTTAGTTTGAATTCAGAGTTTTCTTTCTCCTAGATTGGTAGCCTGACCTAAGATAAAGACCCCAGTCTGCCGTATTATTGACCCCAAGCTGGGGTGAGAACAAATGGATTCATGCCTTTCCCAAGAGGATTAGCATGAAGTGAAATACAAACACCCCTGCTCAGGATTGGAACTTAGGTCCCTAAGATCATTTCCTTTGACAACTAAGGTTACAATGGAACTGCTCAGTATATATCAACAAATAAACCAATGATGTTTATTTGTTGTTTTTAATGGCATATCAACCTTCTCAGGTTATTTAATGCCAAATCCATCTTTTTTTTTTTTTAGAAGGACAGTGGTGGTACTATTTAACCCATAGATGGGAGGATAAGGGGGATCATACTTTTTCCAAGGGTATTTGTCCAAAAGTGAACGTAATAGCATGACTGAAATTTGAACTTGTGTATTACAATCCTGCAGTCTAGTGCTTTAACCATTACACCATAGGGACCCCCCCAACCAAAGGTTGAGTAGTCTTTATAGCATAATGACTAAAAGTAAGCAAGTTCAAACTCCAGTCATGCTATTATGTTTACTTTCAGACAAGATCCAATCTAACAAAATAAAGAGTGAGCAGGGTATGACACTAAACTGCATCCAATGGGAATGTTTGAGTTCTAGTGATCTAGAGAGTGTGGAGTCACCACTTCATTGTCATTACTCCCAGGTCCACTCGGACCCAGAGTGGTAGGATTTGTTAGGGTCATATCTATGGGTAAAAATGATGTTTGAAAATGATTATAATTAAATAAGAATACTTGAAACCATATAACTGTGTGCAAGTTATTAGTATTAGATAGGAATACTTCAAACCCTACAACTATGTACAAACAAATTATTATTATTATCATTAATTAGGAATTGATACTTAAAATCATATTGTGTGCAAATTATTTGTATTAACAATAGTTACTTAAATGTATCTTCACAACCATTTTAAACTGGTAAATATTTCATACTAAGCTGCAATAGAGTAGACCAAGTTTAGAGTTGAATACAATATGGGAACCGATAATTAAAAAGGCTAGATGAAAAAAAAATCTGAATATGAGCACAGGTAAAAAAAGCATACATAATAGTAGTAGTTCTAGTCAAGTAAGAACATTTAAGTTTATAAGTCCCAAAAATTCACTTTGAATTGTCCAGCAGGACACATACCATAACGATTATAGGTGTTGGTTCCCTAAGCTTCTAAGGGGGTAATCATGGGGAGGTTGCAGGTTCAATCCTGAGTAACAATACAGAAATACTTAACACTTGTACCTGGTTATGGCTAACGGAATCAGAACAGGCGACCCCCATGGATTCAATAAAGGATGAAGTTCAAAGTTCCGTGAAGGTTCCCGAGTTTGACTAACACCTGAAGAAGGCCAGAGGACATATCGGCTGAAACATTGTGGAAATAATAATAAAAATGAAGACAATAGTCCAAAAACCCTTAATGATAATAATTATAACATATAACCATGCACAAATAAATGATTATTCTAGTTAACGAAAGTGTGATTTTGAAAAATTATCGCAATGAAACATTGAAAATGATTATACTCAAACATTTTGACATTATATAATCCATAATGGGTTGATATGCTGTTAAATAAAGTAAAGCTAAATTGTCAGTATTAGATAGGAAATAGTGATGAATAGTAATACTTAAAAACTTAAACCTAGTGTAATGGCAAAAACAAATTATTAGTTACTTGAAACCATATAATTGTGCACAAAGTCTTGGTATTAAGTAGGAATACTTGAAACTATATAATTGTGAGTAAATTATTGTCATTAGGTACGAATACTTGTAACTGTATAGTTGTGTACAAGCAATTAATATTAGGTAGGAATACTTAAAACCATATAATTGTGTGTAAATTATTAGTATTAGGTAGGAATACTTGAAACCATAAAATTGTGTGCAAACTATTAGTATTAGGTAGGAATACTTGAAACCATATAATTGTATGCAAATTATTAGTATTAGGTAGGAATACTTGAAACCATAAAATTGTGTGCAAATTACTGGTATTAGGTAGGAATACTTGAAACCATATAATTGTATGCAAATTATTAGTATTAGGTAGGAATACTTGAACCATAAACTTGTGTGCAAATTACTGGTATTAGGTAGGAATACTTGAAACCATATAATTGCATGCAAACTATTAGTATTATGTAGGAATACTTGAAACCATAAAATTGTGTGCAAACTATTAGTATTAGGTAGGAATACTTGAAACCATAGAATTGCATGCAAACTATTAGTATTAGGTAGGAATACTTGAAACCATAAAATTGTGTGCAAATTATTGATATTAGGTAGGGATACTTGAAACCATATAATAGTGTGCAAATTATTAGTATTAGGTAGGAATACTTGAAACCATAAAATTGTGTGCAAATTACTGGTATTAGGTAGGAATACTTGAAACCATATAATTGTATGCAAATTATTAGTATTAGGTAGGAATACTTGAAACCATAAAATTGTGTGCAAATTACTGGTATTAGGTAGGAATACTTGAAACCATATAATAGTGTGCAAATTACTGGTATTAGGTAGGAATACTTGAAACCATAAAATTGTATGCAAATTATTAGTATTAGGTAGGAATACTTGAACCATAAAATTGTGTGCAAATTACTGGTATTAGGTAGGAATACTTGAAACCATATAATTGCATGCAAACTATTAGTATTATGTAGGAATACTTGAAACCATAAAATTGTGTGCAAATTACTGGTATTAGGTAGGAATACTTGAAACCATAGAATTGCATGCAAACTATTAGTATTAGGTAGGAATACTTGAAACCATAAAATTGTGTGCAAATTATTGATATTAGGTAGGGATTCTTGAAACCATATAATAGTGTGCAAATTATTAGTATTAGGTAGGAATACTTGAAACCATAAAATTGTGTGCAAATTATTGATATTAGGTAGGAATACTTGAAACCATATAATTGTATGCAAATTATTAGTATTAGGTAGGAATACTTGAAACCATAAAATTGTGTGCAAATTACTGGTATTAGGTAGGAATACTTGAAACCATATAATTGTATGCAAACTATTAGTATTAGGTAGGAATACTTGAAACCATAAAATTGTGTGCAAATTACTGGTATTAGGTAGGAATACTTGAAACCATATAATTGTGTGCTAATTATTAGTATTAGATAGAAATACTTGAAACCATATAATTGTGTGCCAATTTTTAGTATTACATAGAAATACTTGAAACCATATAATTGTGTGCTAATTATTAGTATTAGATAGGAATATTTGAAACCATATAATTGTGTGCAAACAAATGGTTTTTGACAAATAAAAAAGTGAAATTTAAAAAATTCAATGGAACATTGAAAATATATTTATGATTACAATCAAACATTTACAGATGAATCAAATTTTGGCATTAAGTACTCTATAAGGGGTTGATATACTGTTAAACAAATAAACCAAACTACCACTCCAGATCAGAGTGGAACTGCGAGTAATGACAATGGAGTCATGACTCCACACTCCTCAGAGCTCCAGAATTGGAGCCTCATCACCAAATACATTTTAGCGTCATAACCAGGACATTGATTTTTTTTTGCTGGTGGTGGTGGGGGGTCTCATGTCTGTGCAGAGAATGCATCTCAACATGGAACATATTATCTCAGTGTAGAATCATAGAGGTATTATGAATTACAACTCACAAAATCAATTCCCCAACAAATCTATAAATATAACAATTGAAAAAATAACCGCTCTTTAGTTGGAGCCAATCATGTGCTTAAAAGTTATTTCTGATTTGCACTAATTCTACATGGGCAGTGGAAGTGTGTGTACCAGGAGTTAGCATCAAAGAACTTTGGCATACCACTGATCTCTGATATATTTTTGATAAAAATGAAAGGGAGAGAGTGCAGTTCATTTTGTGAACTTTTAAAATTTATTTTTGGTAATTATATTTCTCTGGGATTAAAGATATGTGGGGTTAGAGTTGATGATTCATAAGAAAGATTTTATAAACATAAAAATGATATTGTCTTTAAATTTTATTGATTCACTTTATAGATTAACACAATTCCTATAAAATAAAGATGGGACTCTAACAGGTACTACCACTGGAGGTCAGAGTGGATTTGGGAATAATAGAAATGAGAAGGTACTTCAAACACCTTAGATCTTCAGAATTGGAGCTTTACCATCAGATGCAGTTTTGTGTCATAGCCAAAACATTCTTTTTTTCTCCCTCTACCATTAATACAGTCAGCATATTCTGAGTCTTGACATGACAAAAATCTTTTTTGTGTTTACTTGATCGCTTTAAATGAAGTGAATTACAGTGTTTATGTCAAACAGAAGCATGATAGGGTCAGGTCAGTGGCTTTTTCACTGCTACTGGTACCATGTAACCCAGTACTACTTGATGCATAGCAATATTTATACCTTATTTTATATAATAAACATTTAAACAAGAAGGAATAAGACATAACTAACATTCACACAAAGAAATATACCAAAGTATAATAGAAATACATTACAAGAAATTGAAATTATTTATGTGGGACACTAGAAAAAAACTAACTGTTGAGAAAAAGATATAAAATAAGTTACCATGTTACAGTCAACAACAAAAAATTATTCATACACCCATGAATATTGAATATTTTGACCCATTTTTTAGAATTTAATACTCATAGGATGCCAGACTTTTTATATGTTATTAAGTACAAAAAAAGGAATATACAACTTAATTTTGAGAAGGATAGATTAAATTTACTAAATATGAGAAGAAAAACAAACATTATTTTCTACTGTATGAATAATTTTGTCTTTTCCTATTTTGCATAATTTGCCTGTCAAATTTGTTGTATTTAACCTAGTGTTTTGAAAATTGAATTTTATATTCCTTTTTTGTTCTTATTAATGTATAAAAACCTGGCATCATATGGGCATTAGATTCTGAGAAATGAATAAAAACATTCAAAATTGATGGGTGTATGAATGATTTTGTCATTAACTGTATGTGCCATAACAGTGATAAGAGATGCAGACAAAACAATTGTGGCACCACTCAGCCAAATTGCTAGAGAGAGCCAATCGTGTTTGCATACTGACTGCTTTATATAATTTACTTGCTGATGTAGTTTCAGACATGATTGCTGATTGGTTTGTTTTCAGGTTGACTCAGAATTAAAAAAATTTTTTTATCCATTTCAACTATTCCAATTTAATAATAATGATCAATTTATTTTCACAGTTATGTGGCCTAAATAATTTCGATCTAATATTAAGGATTTGTACTCAATTATATGGTTTCAAGTAAATATTCTTATTTAATTAACATTTGTTTT
The DNA here is from genome assembly GCA_963585895.1 of Sepioteuthis lessoniana. Taxonomy (NCBI): domain Eukaryota; kingdom Metazoa; phylum Mollusca; class Cephalopoda; order Myopsida; family Loliginidae; genus Sepioteuthis; species Sepioteuthis lessoniana. The sequence goes on along the minus strand of OY757936.1, from coordinate 34,117,425 downwards.
CAAGTATAGTTTTAAGTATTCCTATGTAATACTAATGATGTATACACAATCATATGGTTTCAAGTAATTATTCTATTGTAATGGAATATCCTACACCCTCTCTCAGTCATGTCGAGTGACTATAAATACAGTGAACACGGCATTATACCAGGGATCAGTAGCGTGCCTCATTATTCTTTGTCTGTCTTATTGTATCTCTCTTGCAATAAAACCCTTTCTTTATTCTATGAACATATTGACTGTTCCTTTCACCCTGTCTGATTGTATCCTTTTTAAGAACACATCATATTTCTATTTAATAATCATTTGTTTTCACACATATGGTTTCAAGTATTCCTATGTAATACTAATGATGTATGCACAATCATATGGTTTCAAGTAACTTTTCCTATTTAATAATAATAATCATTTGTTTTTACATATATATGTGGTTTCAATTATTCCTATCTGATGTAATGATTGGACACAATTATATGGTTTCAAATATTTCTGTCAACTACTCATAATTCTTAAACAGATCTATTTGTTTTATAGATGGGACCTGTATGAATTGAAAATTGTAGCCAAACATCTTTGAATTAGAGAAACTATACTTCTGCATTTACTCTATTGACTGTATAAATTTAAATAAGTACCAAGCAGGAGAGTTTTGTTCACAGCCAGACAAGTGAGTAAAAAGGCAAAAGTATAGTTGATCATTATATCTGTCTTATCTTTGTAATGAAGCATAATTGTACATAGATTCCATGGACCTTCTATGGATGAAGCTAATAATAACAATTTGTTGTCTTTGTCTTCATCTCAGATGACTGAATTGTGGCAGATAATAAATCAAACTTAATATCAAGAGAAGAACCATTCCTTATTTCTGATGTCTTTCAAGCCCATTTGGTTGTTCCTTTCTTTTCAGAAGGGAACAATAAATGGTGCCTTTTACTTTAAGTGATAAATGATTTTTATTGGCATCTCCATTACTGAGCTGGTTTCAAGCCAAATTCCTTGCAACAAGTTGTTGATGACGACAGAGCACTTTATCTTTGTCTCTAATGGTAACCATGGCAAGTGCTGCCAGTAAATTGTCTTAGAAAGGAAGCAGCTGTTTATAGTAAATTGTTCTGTTTACAAGTTGAAATTTTTTTTTTTTTTGGACAGACACAAGTGCTTTTTCATTTCTATTTAGATTTTCACATTGTATAAGTGGATGAATTGTTTCATTGATGGGTGTCTCATCTTGAAGCAGCAGGAAGCAAATTAGTATCATAGATCATTACTATGAGCGAGTTTGATTATTATTGGGTATTTCATGTTTGTGACCTTGTGCCAGATTAAGCAACTCTTAGTAGACATCAATAATCTACATACTTTGTCATGAAGTAGAGGTTAACAAACTTGTCTCGTAGATCTGTTACTATCATAGTGAGTTTGATCCTTACTGGGTGTTCCCTATTTGAGGCCTTGTGCAAGAGTATGCTAAGCAACAAGTTATCACTTTAAAGCAATGGTTAGCCTATTTCTCTGGTAAAATATCACTAGTTATCAGTTTTGATTATCGAAGAGTGCTGAAATTTTCTGGTCTTGTACCAGACACAGCTTAGTAAAAACTTATTTAGGTGAACATTTTGTCATGGAGAAATATTTAGCAAGTTAGTCTTGATGACTATAATTAATAAATAGGGAGCCTCAACATTGTGCAGTGTTTAACAAAATAGTTTTATAGATAATTACTACTGTAGTGAATTTGATTCTCACTAGGTGCCTTATCATTATAGCCTGTTTCTAAACTTAATTACCTGCTATGGTATAATTGCAAGCTACTCTCATACTAGATAAATATCATTTCTATTATAATGAGTTTGATCTTTAACTACGCCTCATACTAGCAGCCACTCTGTTACTGAGGCCTAAAATCTACTGACTGCATCTGACCAAAACAAATGTCCTGGGTATGATACATCCAGTGGTGAGGCTCTAGTTCTGGAACTCTATGTATTATGGAGTACCCTTTTGTTGTCATTAGTCTCAGGTTCATTCTGACTGTGAGTGGTAGTCCCTGTTAAGGTCACATCAATAGGTTAAATAGATCTGTTTGAAAATTGTGAGGTTGTTTAGTTGGGTTTTATAACATATCAATCATTGTTGGTGATTTAATGGCAAATCCTATTTATACATATATATATTAAATATATGATTAGTAAATGTATAGTTTGTAGATAACATTTTTAAACAAGCCTGAGCTCATTTTATTTGCACACTGTTTAATTGTTTCAAGTATTTCGATCTAACATAAATAATTTTATTCATTATTAATCATTTATTTGCACAAAGTTAAATGGTTTCAAGTATTGCTATGTAACAGTACCAATTTAACATCAGTTATTTTGTTTGCACATATTTAAATGGATATACATATATGATTTGTATGTAAATAGTTTGTCGGGAATTTCATTTTTAAATGAGTTACAACTAATTTGTTTGCACACTAGTATTGCTATTGTTTCTAAACAGCTAAATGGTTTCAAGTATAGCTATCTATTACTAATATTCCTTTTCAACATTAATCATTTGTTTGCAGACAGTAAAGTGGTTACATTATTGCTATGTATCACTAACACTTCAATTAAACATCAGTTATTTGTTTACACAGTTAAATGATCAAACAGTTCCTATTTCTAACAATTCAATTTAGCATGTCATTTTTTTGCACACGGTTTAAATGTCAAGCAGTTCTATTTGACCCATAGATAGGACCCTATTATGTGCTACCACTCTAGGACAGAGTGGACCTGAGAATAATGGCAATGAAAGGGTACTCTATATTCCCCATAACTCCAAGGCTGTCTACATCATATCCAGGACACTCATTGGAGGAGTCTTACTCCTCCAGCAGAGATTCTACAGCCCTAATCAACTGGGTTGGAAATTGAAGTGGAATACTTAAATCATATAATTGTGCCAATAAATGATTATTTCTAATTATGATAGTTACTTGAAACCATATAACTGTATAAATTATTAGTATTATATAGAAACACTTAAAACTATATGTGTGAAAACTAATGATTATATTTATTGAATAGGAATAGTAAAGTTGGTGATTTTAGTTGAGGGTGACCTGAAGACTCCCTTTTCAATTGCTACTACATCGATGTGTAGGGGAGGATGCTACACCATCCTCTAGATTGCTCTACTTTACCCTTGATCCATACCTCATAATGTTGAGTGTTAAGGAGGTGCCCATGGTGTAATGGTTATCGTCGCAGGAATTGGACATGGCGACACGAGTTCAAATCCTGGACTGATTGCATTTCACATAGCACTAATACCCTTGGAAAAGGTATGAATCCAATTATTCTCCCTCCAGCTATGGGTAAATAGTAGGGCAGACTAGGTTCTTCAGCCTTGGTGAGGCAACTAGTCTAGAAGAAGGAAAACTCTGAATTCAAACCTGTTAAAAAATTGACCCTGTGTCATATCCTGCCCAAGTGGAGGGGTTGGGTAAATATGATAATGTTGAGTGTTAAGCAAGGCTGCACCAAGTACCGTTTTTGAGTCTTTGGTATGACTCGACCTGGGATTGAACCCTGGACTATTGGTGAACACTCTACTCATTAGGCCAATAGTTACTCAAAAATATATAATTGTGTATAAATTATTAGTATTAGATAGGAATAATTGAATCACTATAACTGTGTAAACAAATGATTATTATTAGATAGGAATTATAATAATATTACTTGAAATTAATTATGTATAGATTATTAGTATTAGATAAGAATAATTGAATCCCTATAACTGCTTACATATTATTAATATTAAGAATAGTTACTTGTAGCTATAATTGTTTAGTAAGGATTATTATTATTAGTTACTTGAAACCAATTGCTAACAAAAAAAAAGCGGATATATTTTGGCATTAAATAACCCAACAGTCATGCTATCAGCTCAGCTGGAAAATTTGTTTTTCTTTTACCATGTTTTTTTCTTTAGCCATGTTTTTTATTGCAAATTTGGTGGCAAATTGAATGTGATCTGATAAGGCTGTGTTTGAAAATGTTCATCCTTTCAAACTTATCTACTACCAACTGCTAAAGTGCAAAATTTTCTTATAAACAGAATTAGAACAGAAGATAAATACTTTTGCCAATGCTGCTCATCTGCCTGCCCTAAAAATCAGCATCTGAAATTTGTGGCTTTTACTTAAGGACAAATAATAACCTTTGGCACTGGTGGTAAATACAGTACAATTTTAGCTGCAAGGCACATTCCTGTATATAAGTACATATCCATTAACACACACACACACACATTATTATTATTATTATTATTATAGATAATTCAGTTTGCTATATTTATAGATAGTGCTCAATATCAGTGATAGAGCATATGTAGATCTAAGTTAGGATAGAATACACACTCAGTCAGCAGTGCTTGGTGTCTATTAGTTTATTGCCCATGTGATCAGATGAAGATCTCAGGGTCTGATGATTGTATAAGCAATAAACTAATTATCACCAAGCACTAGTGACTCTATGTCTATGCTATCCTGATATATATATATATATATATATATATATATATATATATACGTGTTTGGTTAAAGAACATGGATTGTTTCCTTTTCAAAATCTTTAAGTGAAGTTGAGCCGTGTTGTTATTTTTCTTATGTCTCGGTCAAGATGGTGAAGAAAGTACCCCATACTTTCAACCATTTCGCTGGTCTACTTCTGAGGTTGCATTTGGTTGTTTGTTGCCATTTTTCACCACCTTGACCCAGACATAAGAAAATTAACAAGAAGACTCAGTCTTCACTTGAAGACTTTGAAAAGGAAACAATCTGTGATCTTAAACCAAACATGTTTAGTTAACAACTTGCAGCCTAAGTATACAATATATATATATATATATATATATTTATATAATAGGGATTTAGGAGAAAAATTTTATACAAGTTTTTTGAAATAATATTTAAAAAGTGCTGAATACTTTAAGAAAGTTGTGACCTAAAATGACCAAGAATTTAGAAATAGCCTTTCACTATATAATTGTAACTGAGTTTCATATGTAGGCATGATTGTCAAAGAATAAGTCTTCAATGGTTAACTTTTTAATATTCATTCTCAAAATAGCCACTTATATATCTGATTGGTCAATGATATATATATTTAATCAGTTGATAAATAAATAAATGAATATATATATATATATATATATATATATATATATGGTGTTTTAAAATAGATGCAACCCATTAATATGATAATGATTTATTAATGAGACAAGAGCAATTGTGGTCATTTGGAACATGTCCTATAAAAAATGCATCCTTTGAGCTAGAGACATCAAATAATGTTTTTTTTTTATTGTTATTATATCTGCTTCAAAGATATGCAACTTTTTAAAAAAGTTTCTTGTCTCAGTAATAAATCATTATAATGTTAATGGGATGCATGTTTTTTTGAGACAGTTTTGAATGATTTTTCTCTCCAAATAAGTAGTGACTCAAAATATTTTTTCCTCTCTTGTTGAAGGCATTGTGATCAAGGGTTAATAGTTGCTATTGAATACTATTTTCAAATCTGAAACAAAAAAAGAATACATTATTATTAGTAGTAGGGTTATTAGCAGTCATATGGATCCCATATATACTGAGACACTCAGTATATATACATACATATATATATATATATATATATATATATATATATATATATATATATATATATATATATATATTGTTATTGACTGCCCTATTACTTATATAGGAGAAGTAATAAGGCAGTCAACAACAACATAATAGAAGCTAAGCATTGATCATGATAGATGTTTGTATTCCTTACCTAGGCTGTTCTGCAATAAAATCATTGGTTTAAAAATGCCTTGTGATGCCAGCCACTAAATCTCATTTTATTGACAGATTGAAGTATTCTCTAAAACATCTGCAGGTTTCACTTTTATTTTCTGTTTTGTATAATGTTTACACAATTAAAACATGTGTTTTTACAGCATTGTTCACCAAGTCAGGTTGATATAATTGATTGGAATGGATATTTGGAATTTAAAAAAAAATCTACTAAACTCATGTATATATTTACCCAAGCCCTCCCCCATGAGTAGGATGTGACACAAGGACAATTTTGCATGTGGATTAGTGCTGGTTTTAATTTAGAGTTTACATTCTCCTAGACTGGTTGCTGTACCAAATCTAAAGAGCACAGTCTGCTCTACAATTTACGCATAGCTGCAAGGAGAACTGATGTTTTTGTGTCTTTCCCAAGAGTATTTAATACTCTTGGGAAAGACACAAAAACATCAGTTCTCCTCCTAGAATGTAGAAATAGCCTTTCACCATATAATTGTAACTGAGTTTCATATGTAGGCATGATTGTCAAAGAATAAGTCTTCAATGGTTAACTTTTTAATATTCATTCTCAAAATAGCCACTTATATATCTGATTGGTCAATGATATATATATATATATATATATATATATATATATATATATATATACACTTTAAGAAAAAAAAAAAAACTGGTCACATTAGGATTATAAGTTTATTTCCATCCTGTTATGATAAGCAAACAGCTTCATCCAGAATTTGAACTTAGACTATTGTGTCCATTTCCTAAGACAATAGCATTTATACCACATACGTATCCTCCTGTATAATGTTATGTATTATGTAAAATTATAGTTGTTTAGTTGCTTATTTGGGTTTTATAGCATATCAACCTTTGTAGGTTATTTAATGCCAACTCTTTTTTTAAACAAATAATCTGTTCTATTTCAAACAATTCAGTTTAGCAGCAGTACACAGTTTAATTGTCAAAAACATTTCTATTTCAAGCTATTTAGTTAAGTCAAACAGTTATAATTCAAACAATTTAGTTTAGCATAAATATGTAGTTTAGTTCTATTTAACCCATAGATAGGGCTCTATCAGGTGCTATCATTTTGAGCCAGAGTGAAGCTGGGAGCAATGGCAATGAAGGGGTGCTCTGCATTCTCCCAAGCCCTAACATCCCTGGAACCTCACTATCTGATTGTTTAGTGTCATATCCAAGACACTTGTTGGAGGAGTCCTACCCCTCTGCAAAGGTGCAGTCGGTGTATTCTACATCCCCAGCCGACTGGGCAATAAAATTATAGACTCACCTTTTATTCTGTTTCACCTCATATATATATATATATATATATAGAGAGAGAGAGAGAGAGAGAGGTCAGTAGTACTACTCCAATGTAATAAAGATTTAAAAAGGAAGGGAAACATGATTTTCATAAGTAATGGATTAAAATAAAAAGAAATAAATCCTGTGGGGCCTTTCAACCATCACTTTTCAAAGGAAAATAATTGTCAGTAACTGTTGTATCGTGGTAAGGAAGAGATACACAGTGAAATAAAGAGTTAATTATTTATTAATTCAAGTGGTACAGTCCAACAAATATTATAAGTCTCCTGCTGTGGCCGTTATGTCCGAAGTTGGTCTTACTACTGACTGAGATCTTGCAGAACCCTTGTGCTTAAGAAACATAATGTCTTTTATACATCCGTGATACTGGAAGTCATGTGGTATGAGCCACTATTCAACGGTAACTAAGAAATAGCTGACTAAATGTTCAGGGTTGTGATCTCAAAAGAGATGAGAGAAAAAAAAATAATGAAGTCTGAATGATAAATACCTCAATAATTCAGATTTGTGAGTGAGCACTCTCTGCTTATATATTATAGCCAGTATATATAGGAGGGTTCGGTGGTGTAATACTTTTCATGGAAGAAGATAGATTCAGAGAACCAAGTTCAAATTCTGGATAAGGCTATTTGTCTTTCTCTTTTTTGCTTACACCTTTGGTGAAGGCATGAAACCATCTTCTCCCCACTGTCATGAGTAAAATATTAGGGCAGACTGACCTTGGTAGGACAATAAGAATAATTAGCAGTCTGAAAATAAGAACCCATCCTCTTATATATATCTATGAAATTTTACTTAAACAGCAGCTATATTACCACATAGCTCCCATCTCACAGACCATCCAAGTAAGATGAATAAGACATGCTGCGCACTGCTGGAAAATCAGAGACATGAAGATCTCCTGTGAACTATTGCACATGGACACTCCAGTTTTGGCCAGCCAGCAAAAACTTATATTTATCAGCTCTGTGCAGACACTGAATGCAGACTGAAGGACCTGCCAAAAGTGATGGATGATAGGGATAGATGGTGAGAAAGAATCAAGGGAATCTGTGCTACCAGCACAACTTGATGATGACAGTCTCAATGCAGTAGATTTTGGTCTGATATTTTTGGTTTTGAAGAAAATTAACTCTATAAAAATTTGGTAGGAATGTACTTATTTATCAGCAATACTGTGTTTACAAAACTGGGTTTGGTGCATGGTCACTAATTTATGAGTGACACTGTATAGGGTTCAGTACTATCTGCAGATTTACACATTTGCTTGGAATATATCTCCCACTGATAAGTTGCTGGTGCTGTTGTAATGTACTTGCTGGACTTATACACGAGTATTCCTTTTTTTTCTTTTTATTATCTCATTTTTCTTTAATTCATCAGCATAATGTAAGAGAAAAATTTATCAAACCATCCTCTGAAGTTGAATTCATGAAATACTAGGATGAGTTAAAAATTTTGCGATATTTTGGTATGTGCTAGATTGTGCCATGTATATCCATATTTACCCAACACCTCCGCTCGGGCAGGATATGACACAAGGTCAATTTTTAAGCGGAGTTTAACAGGTTTTGAATTCATTTATTGAATTCATTTATTGAATTATTCTTCTCCTAGACTAGTTGCCTCACCAAGGGCTGAAGAACCTAGTCTGCCCTACTATTTACCTATAGCTGGAGGGAGAATAATTGGATTCATACCTTTCCCAAGGGTATTAGTGCCATGTGAAATGCAATCAGTCTCATCCAGGATTTGAACTCATATCGCCGTGTCCATTTCCTACGACGATAACCATTACACCAAAGGCACCTCCATTGTGCCATGTATATCACATGACCAAAAATCATGGATAAGGCTCTTTGAATTTCACATAGTGCAAATACTTATGGGAAAGGTATGAATACAACTACTCTCCCTCCAGCTATGAGTAAATAGTAGGGTAGACTGGGCTCTTTAAACTTGATATGGTAACTTGTCTAGAAGAATGAAAACTCTGAATTCAAACTTGTTAAACTCTGCTTAAAATTGAGCTTGTGTTGCATCCTGTTCATATGGGTTGCAAGAACCTTGATGGTCAGTTCATGGTCTGAACCTTTGAGACAAATCTAGTGAGTAGAACTCAGAGAGTATCTGATGAGATCAGCATCTTATCATCACAACCTTGGCAAAAGTATCCTAAGCAGCTGAATTGTGTCTCATATTATGGAAATATTGCAAAACTTTTGACTCATTGTAGTAAGTAAATTTGTTGTTGTTGTTAAACACTCTCTGAAAAGACTCTATCCAATTAAGAGCAGCGCCCTTCTTCTTGAATATGAGTAAAAATCAGATGATAAATGTGTACTAAACCTACTTCCTTCCTTCTTTCCTTATGCTGCCTGCAAGATAAAATGTTTTGTGGCTGTGTTAGTATTGGTACTGGTTCTTGTATCTTGCTAATTCTGCTTTTTACTATTTTCTTACATTCTACAATACAATTTAATGTTTAACAGGTATCCTCAGCCTAACAGCTGTTTAATGTACTTGTGTAATTTTACACGCCTACATGGATGGGTGGGTAGGAAAACATGTTTGGCATTGGTAAGAAGGATGTTGTTTCCCCTCCAACTAACCATTTCCTGAGGAACATATCTGGCTCCAATTTGAAGTAAGCTCATTTCTTTTTTGTTTATGCTCACTAGGCATCCTTATTTCAAAACTTCTTTTTTAGCATGTCTTATTACAAGCAAGTCTTCATTTAAAAACAAACAAAATAGGGTTATCAAATGATACTTTTAAAGATTTTTTTAGATGAAGAATTCTCACACTTACTATTGTATTATTCCAGGTTTGAACTGGATTATGTGTATGGGTATCAGGTGCCATCTAGAGGACTTTCCAAGCGCAGTGATTCATAGGGATGAACGGCAAGAGAGAATCAATGGAATCCATGCTGTCTGCACACCTTATGAGTTTGCACAATCTTATTATTGATACAGACAAGACTCTCTAGCTTTGGTAGGAGTAGAAAAAATGCTGAATTTAAAACCATCAGTTGCAGTCCCTAAAGTAGTCTGATGCCAATTTGTATCTTACTTTTTCTTTCCCTTGGACAATATTAATGTCATGAACAGGGAAGAACTGCAGCATGGGAAACTGGTAGTCTGCTATAAAACCTTGTCCAGGCCTGTGTTGAGATCAAAACAGTCTTTCAAGATTCTGAGATCCAATATTTTGATTATAAGGCAGCTAATTCCTGATCTTTGACTGTAAAATCATAATCAGTAAATTCCAATGATAAAACTCATTTCCAATGCATTTTTATTGTAAAACCCTTTTCCTATGCATTTTTTAGTAAAACCCTTTTCCAATGCATTTCTATAGTAAAACCCCTTTTCAATATATTTCAATTGTAAAAGCCATTTCCAATTTATTTTTATAGTAAAATACCTTTCCAATGCATTCCTATAGTAAAACCCATTTCCGATGTATTTCTATAGTAAAACTTTTTCTAATGCATTTTTATGAGAAAACTCTTTTTGAATGAATCTCTATAGTAAAACCCTTTTCCATTGCAGCAAACTTTATCTAACTTCATGACTTTTGAATGTTTGCTGGCTACTATTTTCCAAAATGGCTGCCATAGCTGAATTAGGTGATAGTTTCACATCCAAATTTCTTCATAATCTATTGGTCTATCTCTGTGACAGAATTGTTTTTTTATTAAAAAATGCACTATAGGTTAGCTTTAACACAATACTATGAGAAAATACTTTGTTCATAACAGCCCAAAGAGCTGGGGCTGTTGAATCAACTGACTGGATCTCTGCAGGTGCGGGGGTGGGGTAGACCCCCCTCCCCACCAAGTGTCCTAGATATGACACAATACAATCTGATGGTGAGGCTCTAGCCTTGGAACTCTGGGGAATATGGATTACTTTTTCATTCCCAGGTTCACTCTAACCCAGAGTGATAGTATCTATTAGGGTCCCATCTTTGGTTTTGTTTGGTTTTATGGCACATCAACCATTGTTGGTTATTTAATGCCAACTCCATTTTTATACATATAAAATGTTTTATTTCAAACAATTTAGTTTAGTATAAGTATGGTTTTTTTGTTTACACACAGTTAACTGTCAAAACAGTTCCATTTCAAATGATTCAGTTTAGCCTATGTACACAGTTTTGTTCTATTTGACCCTTAGATAGGACCCTATCAGGTGCTACCATTCTAAGCCAGAGTGATGGTGATAAAGGGGTACTCCGCATTCCTCAAAGCTCCAGCATTACTAGAATCTCACCATCAGATTATTTAGTGTCATATCCAGGACAGTTGTTGAGGGGGGGGTCTTAACTTTCAGCAGAGATGCAGTCGGTGTATTCTACAGCCCCAGCCGACTGGGCAAGGTCCCCTCTATGGGTCAAATAGAACTGTTTAACCATATAACTGTGAGTAAACAAATGACTGATGTCAACTTGAATTGTTTGTGTTAAATAGCAGTACTTGAAACCATTCAACTTTGTTTGAAGTAAATTTACAAGCTAAGAAAAGTAAATTTACAAGCTAAGAAATAGATCTACCAAAAAATGATGCAAATGTTTATGACAAATGAAAAATAAATTATAATAGAATACACAATTACATATCATCAAAAATCCTTTATCAAGAAAATTACATATCTTGAGATCATTTATTAAGCTTAACATAGTTTGGTACAAGGCCAGAAGTAAAGGGCACTCAATTAGCAATGAATTCACTAACAATGGTATGCTAGCCTAACTTGTTAACCATTTTACTATGTGAGTTGCCCACAAAGTTGAAGACCTTGTGACTTTCTGAACAATACCCTCCTAATGCTAAGAGAAATGTTAAAAGAAGAAATTCTAGTTATCCCTCTAAAAATGGAACAAGCAGGAGTGGCTACACAGAATTACTCCGCATTCCAAATTTACATTAATCTTATTTAAAGTTATCTAAACCCTTGCAAGTAACATACCTATATCTTCTTAGTAGTTGTGAGGAGGGAGAAAGACTAAAGAAATGTGGCTGATGGTAGCTAGTTGAAGAAGTAATTTTGGGATTTCACAAATAAAATGAAGCAAATGAGTGAAAATTAGTCTTATGTAGATTATGGATGTAAGAATTTCGGTAACTTTAAATAAAATTCATCTAAATCCAAATAGGGAGGACTATTTTGTTCAAGCATCCAAAAACAGGCTTGAATCTACTCAACCACTCTGCAATGGGCAAGATCAATTTTTAAGAAAAGTAATGCTAGTTTGAATTTAATGTTTTTCTTGTAGACTTGTGTGCACAGAGAATAGAATCCAGCTGGATCAATTTATATTCACTTTGTACTAAAGACATGAATCCACTATTCCCCCACACCCAATAGTCATAGATAAATAGCAGATTACTTGATGTTCTTTATTCTTGTTCAGTCCATCTTAGATGATATGTTTGGTGATAATTCAAGACAGTGATCCTTTTTTGTGCCATATAACATGGCAGAATGTGATACAAAGTCCAGAGTAAAGCTGGTTTGAATTCAGACAGGTTGCCTAACCAAGGCTAAAGAACCCAGTCTGCCTTACTGTTTTCCCATAAGTGAGAGTAGAACAGATAGATTCATGCCTTTTCCAAGTGCATTAACACAAAGCAAAGCAAAAACAGATTTATCCAGGCCAAACGTAAGGGACACCCAATCAAAATTAAACTCACCAACAATGGTCTGCTAATCTAGCTCAATAACCAGTATGCCACATGAGGTACCCATGAAATTGAAGACCTTGTGGCTTTCAGGCTAATATTCTATGATAGTTGGGACTGTTTTTTGTAGATAAGAATAGCAAAAATCAGATTCTAGTTGTGTCTTTATAAATAGAACAGATGTATACTGTAAGGAAAGAGAAAAATGAAGATAGATTGATTTGAAAATTTTTTTTGTTTACATTTAAAAATGTTTATTTGGACATTTACAAAAATTGTAGTTACAAGTAAGACAGATTAATTTAAAAAAAGCAAAAAAGGCAACAGTAGTGTGTAATCTGAAAAAGCTAGGTATGCATCGCTTATCTTATAAACCATATTCAATACAAAATCTAAAATACTTGTCTTTAATTGGAATCATTTTGAGATGAGGCTTCTTAATGTGAGAATAAAATCTAAAATATCCTCATTTATTGAGTTTAATGGATTATTCATTTCAGGTTAATGAATTATTAATTTCTCTTTAATTGATTATTCATTCCAGCTTAATGGATTATTCATTTCAGTTGTGTTCATGTCAGTTAAATGGATTATTTATTTTAGTTTAATGGATCATTAATTTCAGTTTAATGGATTATTCATTTTAGTTTAATGAATTATTCATTTCTATTGTATCATAAAGTTCTTTAGGAAATCTCAGTAAATTTATACTTGAAACTTGTAAACATTCATCATTAAAATTTTTTTACCTCTAATATGCATTGCCCAGTTGGCTGGGGCAGTAGAATGCACCGATTGCACCTCTGCAGAGGGGTAAGACCCCCACCACCACCACCACCACCACCACGAGTGTCCTGTGTATGACACTAAACAATCTGATGGAGAGGTTCCAGTGATGCTGGAGCTTTAGGGAATGTGGAGTACCCCTTTATTGGCATTGCTCCCAGGTCCACTCTGGCCCAGAATGGTAGCACCTGATAGTGACCTATCTATGGGTCAAATAGAACTAAACTGCCTACTTATGCTAAACTGTATTGTTTTAAACAGAACTGTTTGAGTAAACTGAATAGTTTGAAATAGAAATGTTTTTAACAATTAAACTGTGTACTGATGCTAAACTGAATTGTTTGAAATAGAACTGATTATTTGTTTAAAAATGGAGTTGGCATTAAATAACCTACAAAGGTTGATATGCCATAAAAACCAATGAGCGAACGAACGAACCAACCAACCAACCATCTAATATGCAAAATTTAATTTGCAATAATTTCTTTGGAAAATAAAATATTATGTTGCTTTCCCATGAAATAAAGAATAAATTTAAGTAAAGACTACATTTAGATATATACAGTGTTCAGCTCCTGCAAGTTTGTTGAAAAAAAGTGTGCTAATATGTGTAGTATTTTTTAAATATCTTTTGTCCACAGTAATTATTATTTGTTTATTTGTTTATTTTTGTTCCAGTTGGATTCACATCCTATCATAGTTTTTAAATGATGACATTAACCTAAATAATTCAAATAGAAATTATTCAGTGGTACAAGTATTTTTTAATCTGTTAATTTTGTTTTGAAAAATTATGCTCACGGGTAAATAATTTTAAATAAAAACACTTCTTTATGTTAAAATGATAAAAATTATTCCTTTTCGTCAAAGAACACTGTTATTTGCTTACACCGATAGTCAAGTAATAAATATAATTCAAATACAATGTGTAAACTACGTTCTTAACCTCAACACTTCATGCCGACAGGTAAATAAGGAAGATTGAATTTCAGAAATAGCTAAAGATAAGTAAATATTTATATGAGTGGAGAACAGCAGACTTGACAGAAAATTATTTATAGTTCTTTTTCGTATTTTGAAACTAAGTTGATAACTAGCAAATTATTTATACAACTGAAAGTTTTAAGACTTTCTTTTATATCTACATAAAGTGAATTTTTATCAGATTGCTAATTCTGTGGGACATTGAGGGTTTTTCTCATCACTAGTCTCCTAACCTGGTTTGGTTATGGAGGTGCTACTCATTTAGTCTGTCTTGAGCCTGGTAGGGCCCATCCCTCTTCAGGTCTAAAATTGGTTTGAATTTAGAGTTTTCATTCTCCTAAACCAGTTGCCTTACTAAAATTAAAGAGCTCAGCCTGCCCTACTATTCATTAAGAGCTATAATAATTGGATTTGTACCTTTCCCAAGAGTATTAGTACTATTGAAATGCAAATAACCTCAAAAATTAATTCTGAATTGTCCGGCAAGGACACATGGCACAATGGATAAGGTGTTAGGTTTGAATGTGCTTCTGAGTGAGATCATCTAGAGGTTGCTGGTCCAGTCCCAACAATAGGTATGAATAACAAGGAATACTAACTATAAATTAACACTTGTACCTGGTCATGGTTAACAGAATTGAAACAATCTACCCCTGTGGTTCAAATAAAGAGTTCAGTTTGAGATTCTGTGTGGGCTCATGAATTTGACATGAAACACCTGAAGAAGGCTGAAGGCCATATTGGCTGAAACGTTGTGAGTATAACAATAAAGATGAGGTCAATAGTCCGAATATTCTAAGTAATGATTATCCAGCTTCCTCTCAGAAATTTAGAAAAACAAACAGCCTTGTTCAGGTTTGAACTCAGGTAGTTAAGTCCACTTCCTTTGATGATAAACATTAGGACATACTTGTGACTGAATAGTTGAGGATTTTATAAATATTAAGATCTACTGATTATATTCATTTATACACAATCTGCAATCCTGTTAGGGAGGCTCAGAATACACCAACTGCATCCTCTGCAGAGAGTAAGACCTCCCCCTAAAAAAAGTGTGCCCTAAGGATGACACTAAACTGCATTTAATGCTTAGGCTTCATTTCTAGAGCTCTGAGGAGTGTGGAGTGCCTCTTCATTGCCATTACTCCCAAGTCCATTCTATTCTGGAATGGTAGTACCTGTTAGGATCTTGTCTATGTTTCAGATAAATCTGTTTAAAAATTATTTGTATCAGATAGGAATACCATATAACTGTGAAAATTATTTGTATTAAGAATAGTACTTGAAGTTATAATGGTTTACTAAAGATTATTACTATTAGTGTAACTCTGAAGACCTGCCGGAGGCGATGAATGATAGGGAGACGTGGAGAGAGAGGGTCAGGGATATCTGTGCTACCGCACAACATGATGATGATGATGATTACTATTAGTTACTTAAAACCACATTATTGCTTATGGTGACACAGCCTTCTTCAACATTGTTGCTGACGTCTTGCCAAGAGATACATTAGCACCATATGTCTACTATCTGCCTAGATTACATACTATGTATGTCCATAAATTTAATAAAAGAAAATAGTTTCACATTAAAAAAGACAAGAAGCAGGTATCCTGCAGAGAAACTATAACGGATGCAAACTATGCAGATGATCTAGCACTTCACGCAAATACACTTGCCCAAGCCGAATCCCTGCTGAATCATATGGAGCAAGCAACAAGAGGCATTTGCTTCTACATAAACATAAATAAAACTGAGTTCATGTGTTTTAAACTAAAAGGAACCATTTCCACTTTTAGTAGCAAGCCTCTGAAATTAGTAGACCAGTTTCCATACCTTGGTAGCCATATCTTATTTACTGAAAACAAAGTCAAAATAGGCATAGGGAAGGCATGGACTGCTTTGACTGGTTATTGATCATATGGAAATCTGATCTCTCTAATCAAATAAAATGTGATTTCTTCCAAGTTGTGGCTGTGTTAGTACTGTTGCAGAGATGCACCATCTGGCTGTCAATGAAATTCATGGAGAAAAAGCTGGAAGCAACACCCCAGAAAACAGCAGCTGTATGGGTACTTACCTTCTATCTCACAAACCATCCAAGTAAGACGAACAAGACATGCTGCTCAGTGCTGGATAAGTAAGGATGAACACATAAACAAGACCGGACATTGGCCTAGGGGTTAGAGTGTTCGCCAATGGCCCGGGAGACCTGGGTTCAATCCCAGGTCGAGTCATACCAAAGACTCAAAAAATGGTACTTGATGCCTCCTTGCTTAACACTCAGCATTATAAGGTACGGATCAAGGGTAAAGTAGAGCAATCCAGGGAAGGAGTAGCGCCCTCCCCTACACATTGGTGTAGTAGCTATCGAAAAGGGAGCCTTCGGGTTACCCTCGACTATGGTCGCCAACTTTTTTAAATAAGGACTCCTGCATATGGACATGCTAGTGTTGGCTAACCAACAAAGACTTACTTACATCAACTCTGTGTGGACACTGGAGTCTCGAGGACTTGCCAAGAGTGATGGACGCTAGGGACTGATTGTAAGAGAGAATCAGGTTTGGTTGGTTTGGTTTGTTGGGTTTTATGGCATATCAACCTTTGTAGGTTATTTAACGCCAAATCCATTTTTATGTAAATAATCTGTTCTATTTAAAACAATTCAGATAAGCATAAGTACACAGTTTAATTGTCAAAAACATTTCTATTTTAAACTATTCAAGCAGTTTTATGTAACAATTCAGTTAAGTGTAAATACAGTTTTAATGTTGAAAAAACAGTTCTATTTCAAATGATTCAGTTAAAAATAAGCACGCAGTTTAAATGTAAGTACAGTTTAATTGTCAAAAACATTTCTATTTCAAGATATTCAGTTTAATCAAACAATTCAGTTTAACATAAATATGCTGTTAGTTCTATTTAACCCATAGATAGGGCCCTATCAGGTACTACCACTCTGGGCCAGAGTGGACCTGGGACCGATGGCGATGAAGGGGTACTCCGCATTCCCCAAAGCTCCAGCATCACTGGAACCTCACCATCAGATTGTTTAGTGTTATTCCCCCAAGCCCTAACATCCCTGGAACGTCACTATCTGATTGTTTAGTGTCATATCCAGGACGCTCGTTAGGGGTGGGTATTACCTCTCTGCAGAGGTGCAGCCCCAGCCGACTGGGCAAAGGGAATCAGGGAACTCCATGCTGACTGTATGACTTGATGATACTGATGAGATAGGAATATATGTAACCATATCAGGTCACTGATTTCATTTCCTATGATGATAACCATTAGACTATTATGCCTATAAATTATTAGTATTTGATAGGAATACTTGAAACCATATAACTGTATGCAAACAAATGTTTATTATTATTATCTAATAAAAATTATAACTTAAAACTGTATAATGGTGTATAAATTATTAGTATTTGATAGGAATACTTGAAACCATATAACTGTATGCAAACAAATGTTTATTATTATTAAATAGAAATAGTAACTTTAAATCATATAATGGTTCTTAAGTGTTTAGTATTAGAAAGGAATACTTTATAAAATAATTGTATGCAAACAAATGATAAAAGACAAAAAGTGACATCTAAAAAAAGTACAATGGAACATTGAAAATATAGTGATGATTATAATCAAACATTTCCAAATAAATCAAATTTTGGCATTTAATAATTCATAAGGAGTTGATCCTGGTCCTACACTAGCCTTCACAACTGTAAACAAATTAACTGTGCCAGCAGTCTAAGGTTTTACATTTTTAATCAAACTCTTGGGCACATGATCTTTTAAAGCAGAGCCCAGAATGTTACTAGAACACATAAAAAAGCAAGATATTGTAGTGGAGTCAGTTTCATTATTATTTCCATTGGGGCTTTATGCTCCCCTAAATTTGTTCAAATGTATCATTTTTTCAATTTTGGGTTATAAATAGTTTCATTATTATTTCTCAAAGGAGGTAAATATTGAATACTGTTCATAAAGTGTATCACCTTATTTATTTGTTGTTAATCTCTCTCTCTCTCTCTCTCTCTCTCTCTATATATATATATATATATATATATATATATATATATATATATATATAATACAAGCACCTCAAATAATTATATGTTTAATGAGTTATGCTTGCAGACCATTGTTAGTAAGTTTGATTCTCACTGGGTACAAATACTTCTGACCTTGTGCCAAACTAAACTAAGTTTAGTAAATGACTACTTATATATAAAAATGATATAATCACACATACACACACAGAGAGTAATTTATATATATATATATATATATATATATATATATATATATATATATATATATATACAGGGTGGAATGATAAAATTGTTGCCCTAGAAAAGACGACATGATTCCATTTCCGTTTAATGAAAACCGGTTTTCTTTTTTTGTTGCAGACCATCTACTAGTTGGCCAGTTGTGTACAAATCCCAAGAGCAATAGGAGCCTTCTATCATGTCTGAAAGTGACACAATGTTCAATGAGCGAGATCGGAGATGCACCGCTGTACAACTCATGTTCTCTACTGATCCAAGTTATGACAACAAGACCATTGCCAGCACCCTCAAAATGCAAATCTGAATCACCACGAATAACAGGGACGTGCCTAGGGTGATGAAAACAAAGTTTCTGGCTACGGTTATGGTCTTTGGTGTGGTTTAAAGTGAGGGCCACATCATGCCATCTCACATCTTCGAAGTCGGCTTGAAAGTCAACACCAAAGTGTACCTGGATGTGCTGAAGAGTGTGGTGATCCCCTGGGTGTGGCAGCAGGACTCGGCGCCAGCTCACAAGTCCAAAGAGACCTAGGCTTGGCTTCAGAAGGAGTGCTACGACTTTGTACCCTTCTCTCACTGGCCCCCCTCCTTCCCTGACCTGAACCCGCTGGACTACTTCATTCGGTCATATGTCAAGAACATCACCAACATGACCTCCCACAGCACCAAAGCCAGCGTGATCGCCGCCATCCACTGAGTATTCGCCAAGCTCCCACCGGCACTTTGGAAAAGGCATGCTCCCAGTTCTGGATCCTTATCGAGACGGTGATTGAGACTGAAGTCAGCTACATTGAATAGATGTCAGCTCTACTACATAATCAAGTTACCTGAATTGATTTTTTCAACAAAAGTTTTAAAATAAAGCTGTTGAGTTGTTTTCTTTAGGACGACAATTTTATCGTTCCACTCTGTATATATATATATATATATATATATAAAATAAAGTTGGCAACTATAGTTGAGGGTGACCCAAAGGCTCTGTTTTCAATAGCAACTACACCAGGGTGTAGTGGAGGGCACAACTCTTTTTCCTGGATTACTCCACTTTTCCCTTGATACATACTTTGTAATGCAGAGGTTAAGTAAAGAGGTATCAAGTACCAGTTTTTGAGTCTTTGGTATGAAGTTGATGTGTTTCACACTAATGCCCTTGAGAAAGGCATGAATCCATCTGTTCTCTTCTCAGCTAATGGTTAATAGAAAGGACAGACTGAGTGCTTTAGCCTTGTTTTGGCAACCAGTTTATGAGAAGGAAAACACTGAATTCAAACCAACTGTACTCCACTTAAAAATTGACCTTGTGTCACATCTTGCTTGTGACAGAGGGGTTGGGCAAATACATACTTCAGTAAGCAAAAGAAAGAATAATTTGGTAGGTAAAAGAAATTTAAATTTAAAAAGAGGGAATATAAGATGATACAGATGAGAAAAGACTAAAGAATTGAAAGTTATTGGGAGAGAGGAAAGAAAGAAAGAAAATGAAAGACAGGGAAAGGGTTTAGATTTATTCTCGAATAGCATATCAAACCTCATAGGTTATTAAATGCCAAAACCATCCTTACTGAAGGACAGTAGTGGTACTATTTAACTTATAGCTGGGTGGAGATGATAAAGAAGTTTATATCTTTCTCAAGAGTATTAGTTTGAAAGTGGACTTAATAGTATGACTAGAGTTCAAACTTGCTTATTATAATGTTGCAGTTCAGCAATTTAAACATAAGGCCATAAGGACTCCCCCATATATATATATATATATATATATATATATATATATATATATACTTACCAACCCCTTCGCTCGGGCAGGATATGACACAAGATCATTTATTAAGCAGAGTTTGACAGGTTTGAATTCAGTTTTCCTTCTTCTAAACTAGTCTGCCCTACTATTTACCCATAGCTGGAGGGAGAATAATTGGATTCATACCTTTCCCAAGAGTATTAATGCTATGTGAAATGCAATCAATCTCGTCCAGGATTTGAACTCATGTTGCTGTGTACATTTCCTACGACGATAACCATTACAATATGGGCCCCTCCATATATATATATATATATATATATATATATATATATATATATATAAGTGCTGCTCCTAAATATATAATCATATCATTAATGATGGACATTATGCTAGATGTGATCCAAGTTCTATAAATAGAATATGGGTTGACATTGGGCTTAATGATCACCAAAGGCAGTATTTAAGTGAGAAATAATGAAAATATTTAATCAAAACAAGAAGTAAAACTCATTTTCTCATTCCAGAGAATCTAATAACTAATTGCCTTTGAGCCATGGCCTTTAAGGCAATTGCAATAGAGTACAAAACTTGTCATACTAGAAACCATGAAAAGTGTTTAATTTAAGTCAAAAGGAATCTTATGAAGAGATGGTTTTAATGATGATGTATGAAAACAAGTTGTACCGGTTTTAAGATTTTTTTTCTTTTTCCATTTGGGTTTTTTCCCAACATCAATAACAGCTTATCAAGGGATTATCTTTTCTTTTTCTAATCCCCTAAAGACTTTTTGTTTTTCAGAGGTGGAAACAAAAAAAAAGAAAGTTTTATAAACTATTTATAATTTTGGCATAAAAGGTTTATAAGACAAAAGTATTTTTATCATAAATTATTGGCATATTTCATAGCTTCCTTTCAGGTTATGTAAATTGATTATTTTTACATCAACAATTGTTGTATTAGTAGTAGTATGGGAATAATTCAATGCAAAGATAATTCCTTTCTTCAGCTGAGCTTTATGGATATAGCTGGTGGTTTTGCTAGTGAGATTGCAGCTTAAACTTTGATGTGTGGTTTCACCTTGAGTTAGGCAGAGAATTATATTATCCAGTATTGGGTGGGTATATACTTGTTGCACAAGTCTGCACTGATGGTGGTCTTTATAGGTATGGGCAGTCTCAAAAGATATTGATCTTAATCCCATATGATTGGATGCACATATATCCAGTTCTGCAGGATAAAGACTACTTCTTTTTTTAGGACTAGGAGTATGGGCATGGTCTTGGAATCACATTTGTTTGCCTGCCTCTGTGATCTTTGGCTTGTGGGTAGCTCCCTGTATAGAATCTGATGAAATGTCTTCTACATCTTCAAATCTTACTCTTGGGATAAATCTTCAGTTTAGAAAACAAGAAAAAGTTGTGTATAGCAGGTGTTCCACTTGCTGCACAACTCTGTGTTTCACCCAAAACTGTAATTAAAAGATAGAATTAGCTTCACAGTTTTTTCTTTTTTCCATATATGCTCTGATTTGTCTAGACATCATCTGTTTATTATATACATTGATTAACTGTACATATCTTTATTCAAATATTAAATTTTAAAATTAAATAAATTTAAAGTTTCAATGTTGATTTATTATCAGTATTAACTTTTATACATTTCTTTCCTTTAACCAGACCATATTTAGCTGATCCATTCTTAGGCTGTTAAAGTTCGAAATTAAAAGAAACTTTAATGACCTGTGGTCAGATCACTAAAGTTAAGCAGCAATGGCTTGTTAAAAAAAACTGCTGTTAAAAAATATCCGGACTGACTTCATAAGATTATTTTTGTATTGGCACTGATTTGTCTAAATTTCATCTGGACGTGTAGATGACATCACCCTTTTATTATATAAGTTGTTAATAATGAGCCTTGGAGTATCTTCACATAAGGGAGATAGACTTTCCATATGATGCCCAAGATGTGGTTAAAGAAGCAAGGCTTCTTACATTGACAGTGGTCAGGAAAATCTAATCTAAGTTGCAATTTTCAAGAAAATCATACTTGACTAGATTTTTGGACAAATAAAAAAAACAAATTATAAAATGAGAAATATGAAACCTGTAGGGAGTTGTGACAATAAAATAAATAAAGTAAAGTTGGCAACCTTAGTCAAGGGTTACTCAAAGGCTCCTTATTCAATAACTACTATACTGAGGTGTAGGGAAGGGCGCTACTCCTTTCCATAGATTTTTACCTTATAGTACTGAGTATTAAGTAATGCGGCATCAAGTACCATTTTTTGAGTCTTTTGTATGACTCAACCTGGGACTGAACCCCAGTCTCCCAGACCATTGGCAAACACTCTAATGAGTAGAGTGAAAATAAATTGAAATAAAATATAATATAAATGATAATAAATACATGATTATCTTCCCTTGTTTCATTTTAAAAACCCATGATGTAAAGACATATAAACCAAATTGGTTCTATAAAAAAAAACCCCAAAAAACCAAAAAATTTTTTTTGGTTAAAATGTCTATTGCTTAGTACTCAGATGACCTTCATTTGCTCAGGTAATTTGTTAGATTTAAAAAATATTGGTTTTTTAAACGGACATTGGCATTTAATTATCGGACATTGGCATTATGGTTAGAGTGTTCGCCAATGGCCCGGGAGACCCGGGTTCAATCCCAGGTTGTGTCATACCAAAGACTCTAAAAATGGTACTTGATGCTACCTTGCTTAACACTCAGCATTATAAGGTAAGAATCAAGGGTAAAGTAGAGCAATCCAGGGAAAGGAGTAGCGCCCTCCCCTACACCTTGGTGTAGAAGCTATCGAAAAGGGAGCCTTTAGGTCACCCTCGACTATGGTCGCCAACTTTACTTACTTTATTGTTTTAGACAAGGGAATATATTTATGATATAAATATAATGTTAAAGTGAACTTTGACTTTCCAACATGCATTCAGATTTTCCAATATGCTGCAAAAATGGTTAAACATCTGTTGTGATTTAAGCTGTGGCTTTGTATTTATCCAATTCCTGCACCATGACCAGGATATGACACAAGGTCAATTTTTAAACTGAGTACAACTAGTTTGAATTTAGAATTTTACTTCTAGACCAGTTGCCATACCAGGATGGGGGAGAATAGATGGACTCATATTTTTCTCAAGGTTATTAGAGCAATGTGAAATGCAAACAGCCTTTTCAAGGTTTTGAGCTCTTTTTGCTAATTCTATTTCTTATGATAATAACTGCTATGTCACAAGTGTCTCCTTGTGAATAGGGACTCTTTGAAATGCCTAAATGAAGCATTGTCATTTTTCCATTATTTATTCAAACTACTATCTCCATTTTTGTTGTTTTTAACACTTCATTTTAACCAGTTCACTCTCTAGCCTTGCTGTATTGTTTTACGTTCTGAGAAGAAGCAATATTATTCAGACAAATTATCTCCATCTTTGTTGTTTTTAGCACAACCTTAATCTATAGGATAATTTTGTCTTCTTAGTGTTATTTGGATGACGTATTATTGTTCCATCAATTCGTACTATCTTCATTTTTATTGGTTTTCACAGTTAAGTCCCCAAATTATGAATCAGTCATTAGCTATAACTCACTGGTGACATACCGACTCGTTATTGGTTGGAGGAGAAAAAGACTAAAAAAATATAACCTATGATCGAACTGTTACTTGTTGAAGAATTCATTTTGGGAATTGATTGTTCAGCATTGTTTTATCAGGATTGTGGATTTAAGTATTACATTTGCATATACTTCTGGCACATTCAGGGCTCACCTGGCATTCGCACTGTGTAGGTGTTTTAAAGTTAATCATATGGTCCAGGGAGGGAGTCTTCTTCTCAGGCTTAGCTGGGCTGAATTAATTTCTTGGAACCACCCCTTAAGAAGGATACTGACGAGACCAACTATTTTTTTCAATGGTCAAGCACAAATTGAGATTTGTGCATGCTCCTCACCCCAGTATAAGATGACTCCGTGTCAAATCTAACTTGGTGGAATGTCAGATAAATCCTTTCTTTGTAGGTAATCTTAAATAAAATTAATATCCATTTTAATAGAAGGGGGTCATTCCGCACACATACTTTATCATATTTACCCAACCCCTCCGCTTGGGCAGGATATGACACAAGGTCAATTTTTTAAGCGGAGTTTGATAGGTTTGAATTCAGAGTTTTCCTTCTCCTAGACTAGTTTCCTCACCAAGGCTAAAGAACCTAGTCTGCCCTACTATTTACCCATAGTTGGAGGGAGAATAATTGGATTCATACCTTTCCCAAGGGTATTAGTGCTATGTGAAATGCAATGAGTCTCGTCCAGGATTTGAACTCGTGTCGCTGTGTCCAATTCCTGCAACAATAACCATTACACCACGGGCACCTCCTATGCAAATACTTTATTGATTTTTTTTTTGATGAAGTTCTGCAAATCATTATATTTAATAATTTTGATGAGTATTATCTTTCATCCTCCTAAATGACGTTCCAATTGAGTTTCAATAAAAAGGTTTTTCATGGTATGTGTATATTGTTATGAAATTCTGAGGTTTGTATCTGACTCCTTTTTCTTCTTACTTCATTTACTTATTATCTTCTTTTTTTTCGAAGCTGTAAAGGAATTAAAGATGGAAGGAAAAAGACAAGAATAACTTTAAACTCAATTTTTATTTTGGAGTTCACAACCATTCTGTGGTGCAGAATGTTTTCCTGAACCATCAGTGCTCCCCCAGTAATGGCGTTTGAAGAATATCATGGAATGATTTTTGGTAAATTGTAAGTTTGAGGGTTCACCATCTGTCTCTGTGTTCAGTGGGTATGTTTAGCAGAGGCTGCTACTAGCATGAGAAATAATGCTCTGCTAAATCTTAGGACTATAACAAGCATGTGTGCTTCTTACTAGCAACTAAGAGAAAGTGACGCATCATCTCAGCTGAGGTGGTAAAGGCTTCTGAAAAAGAGTTTCTCTTTGGCGCCAGGAAGTTCCTCTTTTAAAGCTTGTACCAATTTCATTTCCTATCAGAGGCCTTCTAGGAAACTGTTACTTTAGCATTTATTTATTTTTATTTTTTTTTATGTTGTCTTTTTATTCAATCCCTACAAATAAAAAGTAATACTAGTCAAAATTATTAACTCAAGAAAATGACGATAGTAGTGGGAATATTTCATTAAAGAGATAAATAGATTTACTGGAAATAGATTTTTAAAAGATGTTTATTTCATGATATTTCCAGATGGAAAAGCAAAAAAATTTTGAATTGATTCCTTTTTTATTTCTTTGTTATTGATTTTTTTTTTTCTTCTAAATGCTTTCCTACCTTCTATATTGTTGAATGATTTCTTTAATGCCACAAATATTGATAGATCTTGCTGAGAATTAGGCCTCTTGTATTTTTTGTTTTACTTTCAACCCACACATGAAATTGGGCCAATCAAAATATAAAGTATTGTCGGTTTAATCATCCTGAAGGAGTCGGAGTCTTAGTGAACGACCCACACCAATTATTAAAAAAAATTGGATTTTATTTATTTATTCTTTTGGGGAATTTTGGCATTTGGAGAACTTCTCACTCCACTTGATCGTCATCAACATTAGGATAACAACACTTTTTTTTTTTAATTTTCAATTTTACGTATTTTATTTTTGATGGAGAAAATCCTTCCCACTTTTGAAAACATTTTGAATTTAATTTTTCATGGAATTTTTGCTTTGTGGAGAACTCCCTAACCCACTTTTTATTTATTTATTATTATCTTTTTAATATATTTTTTATTCTTTTTTTTCAATCTAAAAATTATTATTTTTTTAATTTACTCCGAGTTTTTTAAAACCAGTTTTAACTGTTAGTTTTTCCTTTATAGTATGAGTAACAGCAAGTCTCCAGGACTCTTCTAAGTATTCTAGCTGACATTAAAGTGCTGTGGTCTTATTGGTTTCGATTCTTCCACTGATCTCCAATTTTCTCAGTCTCTTTTCCAGGCATTTGGAAACCGTTCCAAAAGCACCAACTACAATTGGTATCATCGTCATTTTCAGGTTTCACCGCTTTTTCAGCTCTTTGGCAAGATCCAAGTATTGGTGGTAGTGGTGGTGGTGGTGGTTCTTCTTCTTCTTCTTCTTCTTCTTCTTCTTCTTCTCATCATCATCATCGTAATAATGCTTCTCTTTTTGATTATTCTTAAAAATTCTATTTCTATTTTTTAGAGAATTTGGTTATTTGAAAAATTATTCGCCTTACCCTAATTTTCACACTTTTTGATTTTGTTTATATTTTTTATTTCATATTTTCTCTCTCTCTCTCTCACTCTCTCTCTCTCAAACCTTGAGTTACGTTTTTTAATTCAAATGTTTTTTCTTTCTTTTTTCTAATCCCCAAACCGGTTTTTACCAAAATGAAACATTTGTTAGCAAAGAATTGGCAGGAACATAAAGTGAATAAAAATTTGTAATACAAGATGAGAAAAAAATTTCCCCAATGTAGGTTTTTTGTTATTCACCCACCCCGCCAAATAATGGCCGCTACTTCTCCCAAACCTAAATAAAATAAACATTATTTTTAAAAAAGATATTAAAAAACATCTGAAAAAGTGGTTTTAATCCAGCACCTTTCTGATTGATCTCTTATTAGAAAACGAGTCTAATTGTTGAATGAAATCCTTTTGAAAAAAAAGGCTCAAATGGGCATGTTGAAGGGGATGGGGAGAGAAATGTAGCACTCTAGGGTCTTCCCTCACTCCTCATACCTCGTTTTTTTTTATTATGAGTGGATGAGTCATGTTTGCATTAGGAAAAAAGGGAGGAAGGGGAGGATGTTGATTGGCGTTTCCTTGCTTTCTTTTACTGTTGAACTGAACGAAAGCAGAGAAATGTTGAGTCTCTTCCATTGCCCTACCCTCAAGGAAGCCATCAAAAGGGATGAAATGAAATTCGGAGCATGAAAGAACAAGTGAACTAGAACTACGTGTAATGATGGTAGAAATTCAAGTGCAGATTTTTTCCTTTCTCTGTTAAAAAAAAATGAAGACGTAAACTGACCTTATTACACAATTTCAAACTAGAATTTTTATTTCTGCAACTATTTTCTTCGGCTTCGACCAAAACAGAAATCGTTTGAAAGAGAAAAGAAAAATAGAGAGAATAAATCTCGAAAGACAGGTCAATAAAGTCATTGCAGAGACACTTTCAAATTTTTTGTTAGATGGATCTTAAAATTGCCACATTCTCTCAGAAGACATTACATAACAATTGTTGAATTTTGACATTTTGCTAATTTTATTACAAACTTTAATCCATTTTAATACCTTCTTTAATTTAATGTGTCACTGATTGAATTGTAAGAATTCTTTTTTTGCATAAGAGAAGGAGAGAGCGAGAGAAGACAACTATCTTGGTCGTATTTAGTTATACAGACGGGAAAAATGATTGAAAATTTACCAATATGTGCCAGGAACTGTTTTAACATGGCTAGGTATAAAAATAAAGAAAATATTATTAATACAAAAAATAAGTCATGAAAGATTTCGCTATTTTTTATCGTCTGCTTCCGCGCTAAGAGAGAAACATCATTCATAAGAAAGAAGACATTCTACCCATTATTTCTTTTTGTTGTAAGGTAAGTTATTATCAATGGTGTTTTTTATGATTTCTTCATTGAAAAGAAAGCCATGGTAATTAACAGCCATGATGTTTTGTTGTTTTTCTGTTTTAACCTGGCCCCAAAAGATTGTGTTCCCATATAAAGAAGTTTCAAAATAAGACAGGCTCAAGGAATGGTCTTTTTCCTTTTAGATTTACATGAGTATCTTTGGAGAAAATTGAGAAAAATATTCATCCAGAATATCTTGATGAAATTTCTCCGGTAATAGACAAAATGAATTAAAAAAAAATAGGAATGTAATACTTATATTCACCATCCAGATAAGAGTAAGTTTCAGTCATTACCTTTATTTCTTTTTACGAAACAGTTATTGGCTGGATATATAAACAAGAAAGTGTTACAATACGGGCCAGCAAAACAAGATAAAATCTTACAGAAATTAATATGCAAACTTTTTGTTTCATAAAACCAACACAATGAGATGATATACAATACTTACATTCATTATTCAGAAAAGAGTAAGTTTCAATCATATACCTCATTTTATTTCTTTTTACTTAAAAGTTAGATTTTAATCCTTTAGATTATATATCAGCAATTGACCGCAAGTCATCATCTTCTCAGCGGTTGGCGTTTGTAAAGACTAAAGATATAAGACGGGCGGGTGAATTGTTTGGATATATATATATATAGATTTTATATATATATATATATATATATATATATATATATATATATATATATATATATAATCTTTTGTGACTAAAATGTAACTTGTAAATTAAAAAAGAGAGTAGGACAGATAAAATTAGTCCTTAAAAACTGGGCGATGATATCATTAAAAAAAACTTCTTTTTTTGTTTTTTTTGGTTGACGGATCCCGAAATCTCTAAGAAGACATTACAAAACAGTTGTAAAACTTATACATTTAGCTAGTCTTTTTTACTGATTTCAATCCATTTTAATACCATATTTTATATGTCACTGGTGGAATGGTAAGAATTTTCTTTTTGTACAATTATAGTTTTAAAAAAATTAAAGAGAAGACATTATTTCCGTCGTATTGGTGAAACAGACCGAAAAAATGATTAAGAAATAGACCAATATATGCCAGGAACTATTTTGACAAGTTTAGGTAGAAAAACAGAAAGGGGTGAAAAAGAGATTATTAGATAAAAAGATAAGTCAGGAAAGTTTTCAATCACTAAACTAGCCCGCCATTTTTTTATCGTCTGCTTCCGCGCTAAGAGAGAAAAAATAGAAAAGAAAGAAGACATTCTATCCTTTTTTTTGTATGATAAGTTATTATTGATATTGGTGTTTTAAATGATTTCCTCATTCAAATTAAAATCATCGTAAATAATAGCCTTGATATTTTTGTAGTTTATCTGGAAGATTCGACACTTTTAACTCGACCCAAATATATGGTGGTCCAATCTAAAAGGAAAGTTTCAAGGGATGGTCTTTTTCAATTTTGATTTACAGGCGCATCTTTGGAGAAAAGTGAGAAAAATATTATTCACAATATCCTGATGATGAAAAGTCCCCGGTGATATACAAAAAATAAAATAAATAAGAATATTGAAGTGTAATTCTTACAAGAATAAAGTTTCTGTCACTTTCTTGCTTCTTTTTACTCAACAGTTATTGTCCAGTGTGAGTATATATATATATATATATATATATATATATATATATATATATATATATATATATATATATATATATATATATGTGTGTGTGTGTGTGTGTGTGCGTGTGTGTGTGTACAAACAAATTTTTAAAAAACGTTTTTCTTAAATAAAGAAAATCCTCAAATGCTGGCCAGGAGAACCTAAAAGAAATTAATCTCACTTCTTTATGTCATATGCCAACATAAAGAATTTATATATATATATATATATATATATATATATATATATATATATATATATATATATACTTACAGTCACCATCCTAATAAGAGAAAGTTTCAATTATTTCTTTCATTTAAATTTTTTTTACTCTAAAGTTACAGTTTAGTCCCAGCAATTGGTTGTTAGTCGTCATTTAGTAATAATGGTACGGAAAGAGTAAAATAATGTAGCAAGTGAATTCAAAAGATGATTTTTAAATATAAATATTCAGTACAATAAATAAATAAATAAATAGTTAAAGGAAAGGAATGCAACTTACTATCATCTAGCTGGTGAATGTAAGTGTTACATCCCTATATGATTTTTTTTGTATATTACCACAGACATTTTCTCAGTGGGTTATTCTGGACAAGGACCAAACTTTGAAAAAAAAATCTCTTCAGAAATGTTTTGTTTTATAATCATAATTATTATTCGTAAATGAAAGATATGATTTCTATGTAATAGACAAGCTGTGTACCTATTGGGCTTTCATGGTAACAATATTCTATGATGATATTTTGAAAGGGGAGCTGCATGTGACATAATGGTTATCGTAGAAAATGAAATTGATGAGCCGAGTTAGATTCTGAGACGAGGTTGTGTTTCACTTCACACTAATACCATTTAAAAACCTACAATTCATATGCATATTATAACTACCACATCTTTACAGATGATAAATGTCTTTACCATCTAAATTACAACTCAAACATCCTGATTAATAACTTATTCAACTCTTGAAAAATGTACAAGATGTGTGAGATGACAAGGAAGTAAGACATTTATCATCATCATCATCATGTCGTGCCGCAGGCATGGATATCCCTGACCCTCTCTCGCCACTTCTCCCTATCGTTCATCGCCTCTGGCAGGTCTTCAGGGCCACATCCCGTATCCTCACATAGCTGCTGGATGTATGTTTACGTCAGTGAATTATAGGGAGATACGCATATATGTCACTTATGCAACTCTCTGGGTCTATATACCTACAGTCTAGTGACAAGCAAAGCAAGATAACTGGTGACTATGCTAAATACAGGTTTAATTTTAGAGTTTTTCTGTTAAAGGATACCTACAAGTCTGCAAAGGTTTGATTTTGGAGCTTCCTTCTCCAGGTTTAATTTTAGAGTACCTTCTTTTAGAGTTTTTCTGTTAAAGGATACCTACAAATCTGAAATGGTTTGATTCTGGAGTTTCCTTCTCCAGGTTTAATTTTAGAGTACCTTCTTATAGTGTTTTTCTGTTAAAGGATACCTACAAGTCTGCAAAGGTTTGATTCTGGAGCTTCCTTCTTCAGTTTTGATTTTGGAGTTAACTTCTAGAAGGGTTACTGTCATTAGACTGAAGACTCTTATACCTCCCTTTACACACACATGCACTTGAAGTAAATAATGGAGTGTAATCCAACAATATATAAAGAAAAATTGATAACAAGTCGACATTGCTTCTCAATAAATCTCTCCTACTTGGATTACCTTGTTATCAATTTTTCTTTACACATGCACTCATATATATATTACTTTTTTATGTTAAATTCATGAAACATAGAGACAAGATATTAATTTCTTTAAGGTTTTATCCTGCTTAGCAATTGAGCACTTTCAGAAAAACATTTTTAAACAATTTGTTCACCTATAATATGTCTATATGAGAGGGCTGAAAAGTTTGTATGATAATGTTATATTTCCTGATGATCACTTTTTTGATCGATAGGTTCCAAGCATATACAACATGGATGGAAGAAGTGTGTGGATCACAAGGCTATGTTAAAAAATAAAACTCATTTGTTCACATTCTGTGAGAGTATCTTGGTCCACCTATGAACTTTTCAGCACACCCTCATATATATATATATATATATATATATATATAACATTTCTTCAGCAGGTTGTATTATGGTTAGTGTTAAAGAAGAAGAATTTGTTGACCTGAGTTCTAATCCTGGGCAAGGCTGTTTGTGTTTCACTTTATGATAATGTCTTTGAAAAAGGCATGAAACAATTTTTTTTTCTTTAACTATGATGGGGCAGTCCATGGTGTATTGTGGCTAAAGTGCTGGTGTGCATATTGTAGTAAGTGAGTTGAAACTTCAGTTGTGATATTACATTCACTTTGAGACTAATATCCTAAGGAAATGTTTGAACCTCCTTATCCCCTCCAGCTATGGGTTAAATAGTACCACCACTGTGCTTCTACAAGGACAACTTTAGCATTATATAAGCCATGAAGTTTGATGTGCAGTTAAACAAAGAATCAAACCAAACTATGGATAAAATAGTAGAACAGACAAGACTCTTTAGCCTTGGTCAGACAACCAGTCTAGGAGAAGGAAAGAATTTAAATTCAAAACCTCTGGAATGTTGTTTAGAAAACCTGTAGTACAGTGGTATACTATTATTCTGTAGTTGTGTACAATGTCAACCATCAGCACTATAAACAAATCACATGTGTAATCACCTGTCTTGTGGTTCACATCTTTAATTGAACTATTGGTGCCCTCATACATCAGGCTTGATACATTTTGTTTTCTGTTCATTTGAAAATATCAATTAGGTTAGTTCTCTATGAATCACTGATTGAAAAATAGCAAAACGGGAAGATTTATAAGCTTACACATCTTCTATATGATATTTCATTAAAAACAACAAAGATGAAGATACCATTTCAAAGATGTAAAAAATAACAGCTTAATGGCCATCTGAAAAATTAATTTGATTAAAAAAAGAGAAAATAAGCAAAATTTCATTATTTAAATGATTAAATCTGACTATCAACAAAAAGAAAATTACAAAAAATCTAATTGAAATTCATATGAAGAAATATCAATTTATTAATTAAATTAATAAAATATGACATAATTACTTTGAGAAAGATAAAAATATTTTCTTGATAAACATGAATCTATTAAGATAATGACTCTCTTGGTATTTATTAAGTCTAGTTTAGTCTGACACATGGACATGTGTTCAAGCAATTTTTGAAATGAGTAGAGTTTATTATATTTTGCCAGAGACTATAAACATGTATTTTAGTCTTGAGAAAACATTTCAGAGCCCCAGAGAATATGGTAATATAATAAATATATATGCATACTCTGACATGCACAAACATATATGAACCCATTGATAAAGAATACTTAATATCAGCAATAGAATATGTTAAACACAAAGAACTCAGACTTTAACACTCTGCATACGGAGACGCCTTTATTACACGCCTCTTCTTACACTCGCACATAAACCAATATGGCCGTTTGTTTACTTCCGTTCATCGAATAATGCCTTCTCTTCTCGAGAGTATCAGGGGAGATAATTTGCATACTTAACAGTTCTTCCTCCTTTTTCTTTTCTTTTCTGTAGGGCATAAGTTCTGTAAAAGAAAATAGGAAAGTGTAACAACATTAAACAGAGGACTCTTTCAGCTCAGACATGAACCCCAGGATCTTAAATGAAGACTCTCCTTTCTTTGTCAAGGGTGGGCAATTTGTGTGTTAGTTGGTACCCAAGAGATCTCTGCAATTTCTTCTCCTTCAAGCATCTCTCTCTTTTTTTCTTTTACTATTTAAATCTTCTTCACTGTCACTGGAATCAAAATGAGGCCGTGTGCCATTCATATCGTTTAGTAAAGTTGTATTTGCATCTTTGATGAAGAAAGAAGAATTGGATTTTATTTCTGTAGGCGAAACAATTACATGAGGATTTTTCTTGCAAGTTGAACCTGGAATTTTTCCAAGCAATTTTTCCTTTGCAGAATGTTGTGCATGGCAAATAACTTTTGCAACCGAATCCTCTTTATTCCAATTCTCTTTCTCCTTCATAGTTTCACTCATTTTGTCATCAACTTCAGCATCATATTGTCTATAAGAAATAGATCCTTTTCCTGGAGTACAAATTGTTTCTCTTCTATGAACATCAGGAGATAAAAAGTTGCATTCTAGAGTAGGCAATGATTTCATCCCAGTCTTGCAGATTTTTGCTGATGTAGGATTATTGAGATCAACACGCTGACTCTGCACTAATGGCTTTCTGTTTGTACACTTGGCCTTGATTCTTTCCTTGGGTGCTGGCTTATACAAAGACTTTTTAGAAATCCAAGAATTTGAACCACTGGTTTCTGATGCCATATTAAAATTTCCAACAATAGGTTTGGGTTCAGTCTTTTTGTAACGAATGCTTAGTTCACATGAATTTGGGAGTGTCTGCAAAATTTTTATAAATTCAGGATCTGTCACTCCTGCATTTTTAACTAAGTCACACAATTTCTTACTACTAGGATGACTAAATTGTCTATGTAACTTTGTTACAATTTTAATTTTTTTGGCCGTATTTTTAGAAGAGATTTCTTTAATAAAAGGTACGTGTTTGAACTTACGTTTGTCTGATAGAGGTTTGGTAATAGGAATGTAGTAATGTCCAGACGATGTGCAGCTTAATGGAATTTTCTTTTTTAACATCGTAACAGTGTCATCTTCAAAATTGAGGCAAGTTCCAGCCTTTTTCATGGCGTCTTTACTCAGGAGGAGTGGAATGTCTGAGTTCACCACATCTGTGATAATACTGACTTCAATATCAGCGATAACACATGGTAGAATCACCTTGTAGAGTGAGTTCGGTTTATTCCCATCGCCGAATTTAAAGGTTCTCACTCCTTTTCTTTTTACTATTTTTTTCTTTTGTGCATCCGTTAATGTTTCAAGAAAACATTTATATTATTTTGTTCCACAAACGGTGCTGGATGCACCACTATCTAGAACCGCAGAGCCAAGTGTCTCCCCCCCAAAAAAGTCTCCGCCATTCTTACGTTTTTGCTGACTCATTAAGACCACGTGCGACACGGATAAATCTTCCTCTATTTCGACACCATCTTTCTTCCTGCTACTATAACCATAAGGACAATCATAAGACCAGTGAAACCTGCAGCCACAATTAAAACATACTGTAATGTTACCTGTTCGGTCTCGCGAATTTAACTTCTTTTTGTTCGTGGAGCGTGTTTTATTCTTATATCCCTGTCGTCTTCCAGCACGGTTTATCTTTTCTCGCGAATTATTTAAACGCGAATCACGTCGATATGAGGAGCGGCCATGATATACTGCAGTAGGGTCCATTTGGTTATCTTCTGTATAGTTAACAATATCCATTTCAGTTTTTTTTTCGACAGGTGAAGTATTGGGTGATGAATCGCTAGAAGAATGTCCATGCATAATCTTCCGTAACTGTTTCAACATGGAAGATAGTGTTAATTCGCTGACTGTAGCTTTGACCAATTTTTCGTTATCCGGGGTGATAGTGGCACTCTTTAGTGCTCTGAATGCGAGTACAGGTTCTGGTAAAAGAATGTTAAAGTCTTTTAATTTGGTGAGAAGTCGGCCAAATTCAATCAAAAAATCTTCTAATGACGTCCCAGGCAGTCTCTGATAATTTTCAAATGTTTCGTATGCTCGAAAGGCAGACTGGTTTATATCTTCCAGAAAAAGTGTATCCAGTTTTTCATATAACTTTTTCATTCAATCCTCAGAATTAAGAACCACAATGTCTAATTCCAAAACAGCCTCTCTTGCTGTTCCTTCCAATGACAAAAACACCATGAGGGCTCTTTTCGTTTTATCCAGTGAACTGGCTAGTTCCCATATTAACATTTCCTTCCGCCATGTACTGTATTTATCTTTAAGTAATGCGGGTGGAGGAAAATACTTAGAAGCCATAGTGTCTTTTAGCTCTGCTACTATTGTTAAACACAAAGAACTCAGACTTTAACACTCTGCATACGGAGACGCCTTTATTACACGCCTCTTCTTACACTCGCACATAAACCAATATGGCCGTTTGTTTACTTCCGCTCATCGAATAATGCCTTCTCTTCTCGAGAGTATCAGGGGAGATAATTTGCATACTTAACAATATATATAGATGTAAATTAGTATATAGAGCCAACAGCATTTGGTGACTGTCAATTTCTTTTCTCTGTGATCATTAAATCTTCTTATGGTTTACTTTGGTTTGGTTTTTTGGCATATCAACCATTGTAGGTTATTTAATGTCAAATCCGGTTTATACATTGTTGCAACCCAAGAAAAGCTTACTGAATGAGAAATAACCAAAACGGAGGTTGGGAATGAAATATAAATTTTTATAACATTAACAAAATACAATACTCACTAGTGGCGTGAAGAAGGTAACCCATTGCTATTAGTGAACTATTTAGTCAGCATATTACCCTCTCTTACAATAGTGTCCAATGTATTTATGAGGATTAGAACATACTCATTAATATTCATAGGTACAGTATATAACATACATATATATTAAATATGTATGATTTGTAAACATAAGTCAACCAAGTTAAATTGCTCCAAGTATTTCTATTTATCACCAACAATTCAATTAGATATTGGTCATTAGTTTACAGACTATTAAATAATGAAACAGTTCTATTTCAAACAACTTAATTTAGCATAAGTTTTTGTTTGCACTCAGTTTAAAGGTCAAACAGTGCTGTTTGATTCATGGTCATGAAGGGGTACTCTACATTCCCATCAGATGGTTTAGTGTCATATCAGGACACTCATTGGGGGGATCTTACCCTTCTTAAGAGATGCAGTCAGTGTATTTTACAGCCCCAGTTGACTGGACTGTAAAATATCATATCTACATGTCTGTATGTATATATATATATATATATATACACACACACATATATATACTTGTAAAATCTAAATTGATAGCATTAATTTTTACAAGTTATAAAAATGTATAATTTATCTTATCAGGGTTTCATTTTTTTAAAAATTTACTTTAATAAGGTATTTTTCTTAGAAAATCAAATATTGTTTTGAGATCTTATTGACAGCAACTGTGAAACATTGTTGTCTTCAGCTTAGCCTTTGTCTATCAACAGTCAGAACTGTTTCTGATGCCCTATTTCTGCTGCTGGGTCCTGTCAAATGCCAGATTTTTCAGAGTTGTTAGTTAAGTGCTACTTTTGTTGTTTTTTTTCTACACTAACCAAACAAAACACTGCAGCTGACAATGGCAGGGTCCCTTAGGCACTTTTTCTTCTTAGTCATCCCAAGAGCACCTTGCCTTGTCCTTTCTATTGTGTGTTGGTGCTTGTTACTTATGCATCCTACAGAAATTTACAAGGAGGGCAGACCAAGAGTTACAAATTCCATGTGAGACTATTTGGAAAATTTTGCAGAAACAGTTGAAACTAATTCCTTAGGAACTGCTGTTTTAAGTGGCATGGACAAAAGCCTACATCTTATCATTTCTTTACAGAAATTCTTCATTGTGAAGATGAGTTTGTTGAGGATCTGATTTTCAGTGATAAATTGACTGTAAGTTGGAATAAACAAGTGTTTCCCTACAAAACTGTTTCCTGAGAGTCAATATGTTAGTTTTTCTTAAATAAATTTTTGTAACTATTTTTTTTGTAGACACTTTGTTCACTTTCAAACTAATTTATATATATATATATATATATATATATATATATAGAGAGAGAGAGAGAGAGAGAGAGGTAGAGTCTCGGATTGACGTTTGAGTCAACTGGGTTTCAATCCCAGCTACAGGAAGCTAGTATGTCTAGCCACACTGATGAGTTCTGATAGAACGAAACAGATCTGTCTGTGGATGACTGTATATATATATATGTGTGTGTGTGTGTGTGTGTGTGCGTGTATCTTTATGCACATACATACACTCACACATACATATAGGCACATATACATACACATACACATATGCACACACACAAATTTTTATGAGAAAGAAAGTAATTTGAAAAATCAAATTGATAAGTTCCACTAATGATCTGCCAACACTTCTCCCTCTCTTATATATATCATGATCATCAAGTTGTGCTAATAGTTTGTAATTTGCTGATTCCCTCAGCAACTATTCCTCTTGTCTACTGCTCTTGGCTGGTTTTCTAGACTGCATCCAGTGTCCACACAGAGCTCATATAAGTCCTTGCTGGTGAGCCAATACTGGCATGTTCATGTGTAGGAGTCCGTAAGAGAACAGTGCTTATGAGTTGGTCTTTACTTCTCCAGCTTTGCCCAGCATATCTAGTTTGTCTTACTTGGATGGTTTGTGAGATGGGAGGCAAGTGGCTGTACAGCTGCTGTTTTGTAGGGTGCTGCTTCCAGAATTTGTTTAAAATAGCATATAACATTTTAGTGTAGTTCCCATCTAACTTTTTCTCCATTCTTTTCATGAGAGCTCAAGTGGTGCATCTATACAGTAGTATTACACAGCCAAAACTGAAATCCAATTTTATTTCATTTCCATATGCCAATAGCAGTCCACACCCTTGCTAGGTGTATGTTGACATTTTTCAGTTGATGAGATATTACTGCTGAGGTATGTGATCTGGTCTTCAAATATCAGAGGCTCCTTTTTTCTTAAAAACACATAAACTCTGTTTTATTTGTGTTCATCTAGAAGCCAATGCCTCTTGCTGCTTGCTCCAGGCTATGCAGTAGAGATTTGGCTTGGGTAGGTGTATTTGCAAGAAGCACTAGA
This sequence comes from Sepioteuthis lessoniana, assembly GCA_963585895.1. Lineage (NCBI taxonomy): Eukaryota > Metazoa > Mollusca > Cephalopoda > Myopsida > Loliginidae > Sepioteuthis > Sepioteuthis lessoniana. The sequence goes on along the minus strand of OY757936.1, from coordinate 34,078,704 downwards.
TCATCTGTGTAGTCTGTGTCTGTCATTGTTTCTGCAGGATATCATGTTTTTTCATCTTTTTTAATATAAAACCATTTTCTTTTATCAGATCTATTTACATTCATTGCACGTTATCTCAGCAGATTATAAACATAAAGTAAAGTTGGCGACCATAGTCGAGGGTAACCCGAGGGCTCCCTTTTCGATAGCTACTACACCAAGGTGTAGCGGAGGGCGCTACTCCTTCCCTGGATTGCTCTACTTTACCCTTGATCCGTACCTTATAATGCTGAGTGTTAAGCAAGGAGGCATCAAGTACCATTTTTTGAGTCTTTGGTATGACTCGACCTGGGATTGAACCCAGGTCTCCCGGGCCATTGGCGAACACTCTAACCCCTAGGCCAATGTCCGGTGCTAATTGTATCTCTTTGCAAGACTCCAGTGACAATTTCAAAGAAGTCTATGTCAACATCATATAAGCAAACCATTGCTTTCATGTTTATGAGTATATATTTATTTCTTGCTCATGTATTAAGACATGAAGCAACTTCTCTCTGTGTTATCTTTCTTCATTCAGTACCTTGACAAAATGATCTGTTACTGGCTTCTTGTTTGATGAAAAAGAGAGGAGGAGAGTGTGGGGGAGTATGTAATTTGGTTATTTCAGTAGATTGCTCTCTAAATTATTCCCACCACAAATACAACACAAAACATTACAATCGCGCAAAAGAAATGGAATAGAACACAATGAACATTAAATAACAAACAATTTAATGTGCATGTAACAGAATATGAAAAACAAAATACATGATGTGTAAATGGCCTTTTGGAAAATAAAGTTTGAAGAAGAGAATAAATTTGTTTAAAGATGTGTGTATGTTCATGTTATCAGAGTCCGTAAATAAGTCGTTCTTACTTACATTAAGTTTATAGCGGGTTTTATGATTGTGGTGACAGCGTGTCTTGTTGATGAAAGAAAGTTTGTCGGGTTTTCCTTTTGAATATAATTCTCGGCCATTTGAAAAGAGGTCATGAACTTTAGTTGAGGAAGGAAAGGAATTGGTTGGACATAGTATCGGCTACTGGCTTAGTGGCTTGTGTTCGTCTGTGTCTTCCTTTGTGTGTAAGCTTGTGTCTTGTGTGTATGGCTTCCTAACTCTGTGTTATTTATATCCTACAGGTGGATCAAAGAATCGTCCTAAAACTTTTGCGCATAGACATTTATTAACCAATCAGATTTGTATTTTACTATTTTATTTTCGAGCCTAAATATTTTCTGTTAGTTCACTTCCGATCCTAATTTTCTAGAATGTTCTATTCCCTGTTTTTAGCTGATTGGTTGAAAAATATAAAAATGTAATTTAAATGCTAATGCGGGTTTGATCCTAAATTTCTAGAATGTTCTTAAGTATGTTTTTATTGCTTATTTTAAGACTAGAAGAAATTTGTATCCCATAAGAGTGACTGCTTTGGCAAACCACTCTCCCTTTAACTATTGTATTTATTCTGGTGGTAGCAACAAAAATTTATTACCTCTATTGTTAACCTTGACAGAGACCAATCAGGTGTGAGTTTGTGTGTGTTTACAATGAAAAGTATTTGAAGATAATCATTTTGATATTTTTATTTCTGCACCCCACCATTTGTTTTTTTTTGTAAATTCCTTTTATGAAAAAAGTTAACTCATA
>OY757936.1:34017037-34074537 GCA_963585895.1 Sepioteuthis lessoniana | reverse complement strand
AACTGAATTAGCTAAATTAGAACTGACTTAACTGAATAGCTTGAAATAGAAATGTTTTTGACAATTAAACTGTTTACACATGCTAAACTGTATTGTTTAAAATAGAACTGATTATTTATATAAAAATAGATTTGACGTTAAATAACCTACAAATATTGATATGCTGTAAAACCCAAACAACCAACCAACCAACAAAAATCTCTGATAAACTCACCTAGAAGAATTTTCTATAACCCTACAGCAGACAGGATATCCTGCCACACTAATTAATAAAGGATTTGAATTTGCAGAGAAAATGCCATTAGAAGAACTACAAATCCCTTAAAAACATAGCAACAAAGAACCCTTTACATATGTCTTAGCATACAACAAAAACAACCCTGAACTATTCACATAAATAATAAAGAACCTCAGACAATTTTAAAAACAATGATAGAATTAAAAACATACAAGAAAACAAAAATCATTAAAAAAGCAGATGACTACCAAAAAACTTAAAACACATTAACCTCATAAAAGACGTTGATTATATAACATTATCATTGAAGGAAAATTCTATACCTTCAAAACCCCAAAAACAAAATTCATAATAAATAGAAACTGAAGCTGCAATTCAAAAAATGTAGTCTCCATAATCGATTGTTGCAATTATGAAAAGGTATAAATAGGCTGTACTCAAGCTCTGAACAATAGTCTCTCTATGTAAAAGCAACATTAAATTACCAGAACACCTATATGAATGCAGCAGTAGTTGAAACTTTCAAATAATACCAATATATCAGACTGATGACTACTCATTACTTTAAATGAAAGAAAAAAAACTTCATAGATTTAGACCTACATTAAACAGACCCTAACTTTGCACGCACACACACACACACACACTTGACCACACTTCTTGTATGCACTCACAAACTCAAACATATACACACACAGACTATTGAAAAATATATCTATCTGTGGAGTCAGATGTGTTCTCACACGTGTCAAAACAGAGAGAAAGGGAAAGGAAAAACTAACAACCCTGAAATAAGTGTGTACGGGTGTGTATATACACAGATGTACATGTATGTATACTCATGTATGCACACACACACACACACAGAGACACAGCAAGTACATATTTGTATATACATACATAAAAAGAAAAAAAATCATCTGTAGAGGCCAGAGGTTTTTGTGGATAATTAACTTCAACAGGACATTCACAGATACAAATCCTGGAATTAAAAAGGATCATACCCCTCTCAAAACAATCTTTACTATTAAAGCTAGGAACAAAGACCACCCTAACCATTATCAATCTCCTGAAGAAGACCATAATGTCTGAAACACATGTAGAGAGCACAAATATATGATATAATAAAAGCCTAAATACCAAATTCAGATTCATTTGCAGACCTATTCATTATATATATATATATATATATATATATATATATATATACGAGGATCATTAAATAAGTTTTCAGACTTTTTTTATATGGGCACTTTTATTGATAGTACACACATGAAACTCTAGTCCCCTTTGAAGTAATCTCCTCCGGCTGTAATGCACTTGTTGTACCGTTCTAACAACTTCTGGAAGGCCCCATGGAAGTCCTCTTGTGTGAGTGTATCAATGACCTTCATCACAGCCTTTTTCATCTTCTCAATTGTCTCATAATGACAGTCTCTGAGCTTAGAGAATAACCAAAAGTCACAGGGAGCAAGGCCTGGACTATAGGGAGTGTGAGGAACTGTGTTGATGCCTATCTTGGTCAAATAGTCTGTAACAAGAATGGAGTTGTGGACTGGTGCATTGTCCTGCTGGAAATGCCCCTGACCTGATTTGAAGACTGCTGGCCTCTTCCGATGGAATCTCTTCCTGAACTCCCTTAAAACCTCAACATAGTAACTTTAACCCTAACCCTAACCGTTTGGCCAATCAACTGTGGTGTATTGACTTCCTTACTCCTCCCACACGTCTCATTATCCCTCACAGACTCCCTGTCTTCCTTGAATCTCTTATGCCACTCAAAAACTGATGCTCGATTCTTGCAAGATGGTCGAAAAGCAGTTAGAAGCATTCCATACGTTTCTGTGGCATTTTTTCCAAGTTTAAAACAGAATTTTATTGCATATCATTCTTCTAAAATGTCCTCACATCCAAATTGCATTTTTTACATTCACCAGCTGTGATAATCAGGCTTTAGTAGGGTATATTCCAATTCCTGCTGCAGCTGTTCAATTGAAGCTGAAATCATAAAAATTGGTCAATCATCTCATAAAATGTGTAGCAACAACATACTGAATTTTCGAGAGTATACAACAATTTTAAATGTCTGTACAAAAAAAGTCTGGAATCTTATTGAATGCACCACATATATATATAAAATTAATATAGTTTGTATACATTTACCCAATTGTTCCACCAAGGGCAAGATGGGATGTAATATCAACTTTTAAGCTAAGTAAAGTTTTCCTTCTTTTAGACTGGTTGTCTAACCAAGGTTAAAGAACCCAGTCTGCCCTACTATTTACTTTCCGCTTGGTAGAGAGAACAGATGGATTCCTACTTCAAGTCTGATTATTATTATTATGATTGTTATTAGAATAATACTACAACATCAGTAGAATACAAGAAGTAAGCCTTGGAGTAAAGATCTGTAATAGTGAAACTGCTTTTGATACACTCTAATATTCACATTGTTGACTCCCTCACACAGCAAACGTAATTTTTTTTCACATAATGGATGAAAAGATAAAATTTCTTGTTAGATTTTTTTCTTTGATAAAGGAACACCTGTTACAATTACAAATAGGCACAAAGGAAAACTTTTTGTTTTCTTGATTGCATCTGACCCTCTGTGTGTGTATAAGTGTATTATAAAGTAATATACATATATTCATGCATGCGTATACAGTATTGCTTATAAGTAAGTATGTTTCTAACAATTGTTTTTATAAAAAGTTAATTTTCTTCTAAACCAAACATGCCAATTTTTTTATTGTTTCTACTGGAACATTATACAATCAAAACAGATATTATTTGGTATTATTTATTACCAAAATCCACAGCATTGAAACCCTTTGACCATTAATAAAAGTAGAATAAATATACATAATTGTTGTACTTATTTTTGGATTGCTACATGCCAATATTTTTGCTCAGTTTCAATGGTATAGAATGTTTTAATAGATAATACATAATAATATCTGTTTTCATTAATGTTACATTAGAAATAATAAAATCCTGGTGATCTGTCTGATAAAATAACATTGAAAGCCATGATAGTAACTGATCAGCAAATCCATGGTGTGCACTGGTCCAAGCCATGATCGCAAATGATCCGCAAATCCATGGTGTGCACTAGTTGACGCCATGATCGTAACTGATCAGCAAATCCATGGTGTGCACTGTTTCAAGCCATGATTGTAACTGATCAGCAAATCCATGGTGTGAAAGGTCCAAGCCATGATAGTAACTGATCAGCAAATTCATGGTGTGCACTAGTCGAAGCCATGATTGTAACTGATCAGCAAATCCATGGTGTGCACTGGTCCAAGCCATGATTGTAACTGATCAGCAAATCCATGGTGTGCACTGGTCCAAGCCATGATTGTAACTGATCAGCAAATCCATGATGTGCACTAGTCAAAGCCATGATCGTAACTGATCAGCAAATCCATGGTGTGCACTTGTCCAAGCCATGATCGTAACTGATCAGCAAATCCATGGTGTGCACTGTTTCAAGCCATGATTGTAAATGATCATCAAATCCATGGTGTGAAAGGTCCAAGCCATGATAGTAACTGATCAGCAAATTAATGGTGTGCACTAGTCGAAGCCATGATTGTAACTGATCAGCAAATCCATGGTGTGCACTGGTCCAAGCCATGATTGTAACTGATCAGCAAATCCATGGTGTGCACTGATCCAAGCCATGATTGTAACTGATCAACAAATCCATGGTGTGCACTGGTCCAAGCCATGATTGTAACTGATCAGCAAATCCATGGTGTGCACTGGTCCAAGCCATGATTGTAACTGATCAGCAAATCCATGGTGTGCACTAGTCAAAGCCATGATAGTAACTGATCAGTAAATCCATGGTGTGCACTTGTCCAAGCCACGATAGTAACTGGCCAGCAAATTCATGGGGTGCACTTGTTCAAGCCATGATAGTAGCTGCCAGGCAAATACATGTTGTGCACTGTTTCAAGCCATGATCATAAATGCTCTGCAAATCCATGGGGTGCACTGTTCCAAGCCATGATTGTAACTGATCAGCAAATCCATGGTGTGCACTGGTTGAAGCCATGATAGTAACTGATCAGCAAATCCATGTTGTGCACTGGTCGAAGCCTTGGTTGTAACTGATCAGCAAATCTATGTTGTGCACTGGTCGAAGCTGTGGTTGTAACTGATCAGGAAATCTATGTTGTGCAAGGTCCAAGCCATGATCGTAACTGATCAGCAAATCCATGGTGTGCACTGGTCCAAGCTGTGATCGTAACTGATCAGCAAATCCATGGTGTGCACATGCCCAAGCCATGATTGTAATTGATCATATCTGAAAAAATAACAAAAAAAAAAAAACTGGTAAGACATTAGCTAGATTGAGCTACCATTGCCATTTGCCTAAGTTCACTTGCTCTACACAGGTGAGAGTTAAAAATGTAGAGTGTATTTTTGCTGCACCCTTGTAAAGGAGATATTACTGGTCTTTAAAAAAAAATTTTCAGCAATAAACACACAGTGTGCATTGGTTCAAGAAATGATTGTAATTGGTCATATCTAAAAAAATTGCCCAGTTGACTGGGGCTGTAGAATACACCAATTGCTTCTCTGCAGAGGGGTAAGACTCCCCCAACGAGTGTCCAGGATATGACACTAAACAATCTGATGGTGCGATTTCAGTAAAGCTGGAGCTTTGGGGAATGCGGAGTACCCCTTCATTGCCATCACTCCCAGGTCCACTCTAGCCCAGTGTGGTAGCACCTGATAGGATTCTATGTATGCATCAAATAGGACTAAACTACATACTTGTACAAAACGGAACTGTTTGAACTTTTGCTAAACTGAATTGGTTGAAATAGGACAGGGTTTGACATTGAAACTATATAATCATGTCATACTGAATTGTTTGAAATAGCACTGTTTTGACATCTAACCGTAAACAAAAACTATACTTACACTAACCTGAATTGTTTAAAATTTAATTCGGCGTTAAGTGACCCGAAAAGGGTTGATACATTGTAAAACAAAACAACCAACCAACCCCCCAAAATGTTAAGACAATAGCTAGATGGAGCCACCATTATTATTTGCCTAAGTTTACTTGCACCACACAGGTACCAGTTAAAAATATGAGAGGTATTTCTACCACACCCTGTATTTAATAGAACTTCATTTTAATTGGTGATATCTGAAGAACAGTAGTCCCTCACTAAACTGGCATATGCCCAATCATTCTGCTACTAGTGTTATAGAAGATTCTGGAATTGCAATTATGTAGAACTTGGTCTATTCTCGATTTCAAGAAGCTTTAGCACTTGGTGAATACATCTTCAATTTTCACCAAATAATTGTACAAATTCTTTGCATATTTACAAGCAGTCAAGACATATTTCCATTTTTTCAGATAATTTGGATCATGCTTGTATTGATTTTTGTGCGAATGAAATCACCATTCATTGCTTTTTTTTCTCTCTTTGAAAAAGGGTTTATATGCATTTAATGAATTTTTAATTAGATGGATTTGCACGGGAAAATGAAAATTGAAAGAATGTTACAAAATACCTGAAGTTGTTAAAATACTTTAAAATCAAACATCAGTGAATTGTCTTTTTACTGATAAAAGTTTTATTTTTGTTTTTTTATCAGATTTGAAAATGTTCATTGATTATAAGGTAGAAGTCATTTTGCCTTAAGTTCCGAGTTTTTTTTTTTTATTCAGTGTCATTTGTTTCCTAGACTGGTTACCTATCTATACTAAACTGCTCTTTCAGTGAGGCTTAGAATATGCCAATTGTATCCATAGATTAGAAGCCCCCAAAAGCAGTGTGTTGAGTATGGCATTGAACTGCATCTGATGATGAGACTTCACTTCTGGAGATCTCGGGCGTGTGGAGTTACTCCTTCATTGCCATTACTTCCAGGTACACTCTGACCCAAAGTATTAGAATACGGTGACTGCTTCTCTGCAGAGGGGTAAGACCTCCCCAATGAGTGTCCTGGATATGATATTAAACTATCTAATGGCAAGGCTCCAGCCTTGAAGATTTGGAGAATGTGGAGTACCCCCTTCATTGCCATTTCTCCCAGGTCCAGAGAGGTAGCACCTGATATCGTCCTATTTATAGGTTAAATAGAAAAACTATGTATGTGAATAAATGACTGATGTTAAATTGTGACTGTAATATAGCAATACTTGAAACCATTTAACTATGTAAAAAAAGAGCTCAGGCTTGTTTAAAAATCTTATCTACAAAATGTATTTACAAATCTGGCCTAGTGGCCCAAGAAATCGGAGTTTGATCCCCGGCCGAAACTGAAAAAATTGTACTTGATACCTCCTTGCTTAACACTCAGCACTATAAGGTATGTATCAAGGGTAAAGTGGAGCAATTCTGAGAAAGGAGTAGGTCCCTCCCCTACAACTTGGTGTAGTAGCTATTGAAAAGGGACCCTTTGGATCACCCTACAACTTATATATCAACAGCATTTGGCATTAAATAACCCATTATGGTTGATATGCCATAAAACCCAACCAAACCAAACCAAACTGGAGTAGGGTCTCATCTATAGGTCAAATAGATCTGTTTGAAAACTATTAGTATTCGGTAGGAATGTTATACTTGATTCCATAAAACTGTAAATTATTTGTATTAAGAATAATTACTTAAAGCTATAAATATTTCCTAAAGATTATTATTGTTACTTGAAATATTATTAGATTGAAATAATTACCTGAAACCATATATTTATTTGTATCAGTTAGGAATATTTGAAACTATACAACTGTGTGCAAATTATTTGTATTAGATAGGAATATTTGATATCTCATGACTTCGTGCAAAAGACTCTAAAGAAACTCAGTCTCAGTGGCATAGTGACTAAAGTGCTAAATTGTGACATCATAGTAAGCAAATTCAAACTCCAGTCATGCTATTACATTTATTTCTGGACTAATACGTACACTTGGGAAAGATATGAACTCTCTTATCCCTTCAGCAATGGTTTAAATAGGACCACTACTGTCCTACAAGAATGGTTTTGGCATTAAATATCCCACAAAGGCTTATATGCCATTAAACAAAGAAACCAAAACCGATCTTAAGAAAGAACTACCCAAAAAATATAAATATAAATATACAATAAACACAATTCCCTATTCTTTGGGCAGAAAATAATCCTAGATAGGCTGACATGCTGTTAATCAATCAATCAATGAATCAACACTAGTGAACCTAGCTTACTCCACTATTTTACCAATAGCTGGAAGAAGAAAAGATTGATTCATACTTTTCATCTGATTCTAATTATAACTGCTTTTCTCAGAACCCCACAAAAATCTTTTTATTCCACTTTTTAAATTCAAAATCTCATCTGAAATATGATTGTTTTTAAATAGATATTAATTTCTGTTTATATTTATATGTATAATCCTCATCATTTGACAAGGATTTTATCAAATTATTCTGATATATGATTTACCTGATTTTTCAAGCATTCTTTTCATATTCGTTCTTAGTATTTTACCAAACTCAATAATAAAATTATAAAAAAAGGAACAAAATCTGACATAGGAAGCATGTTGATACATGAAACTACTTTGATCAATATGCTCAATATTCTCATATTTCTAGAAAGTATCCAAAGACCATTCCCTTTGTTTCAACATGTGCTTGTTTTTCTCTTTCGTTTTCTTTTCTTATATCATGTTGTCTCTACAAACTATGTTATATTAGCTTTCAATTCTTCTTTTCCATTCAAACTTGTATTTACACTCCCCCACCTATCACAAATTGGATGCAACACAAAGTCAATTTTTAAATGGAGTACAACTGGTTTGAATTTGGAGTTTTCCTTCTAAACTGGTTGCTATACCAAGATTAAAGAGCCAAGTCCTCCTGACTATTTACCCATAGGTGGAGAAAGAAAAGATAAATTTATACCCTTTCCAGGAGTATTAGCGCTATGTAAAATGCAATATTTTCATCTTGTAGATTTCTTGAACTATCTTACCTTACATTGTATATTTTGCTTTGAATTTATAAAGAAAAAGAAGAGAAGAAAGTTGGCAGAAGAGTCCATTTCTGTGTTTACGGAAATGATCCTGTCATTTCATATTAATGAAAAAATCCCTTTATGTGATAACCAGTCATGAAGCAACCAAAACAACTTCTCCTACTGCACCAATTTCTATCTTTCTCTGATAGGTTGTGGCATATCATGGCACTTGTGTATATTATGTCACAATTCTTGCAAAAGGCACATGCAACACTTGAATTTTCATATGAGCGGGTAGTGAATGTCCTCAAGTTGTGGTTTCATTGCATCACAGATTTTTTTCTTGAGTTGCTTGCTTAGATGTGTTTTTTTTTTTTGCTAAATTTATCACTTGCAGCAAGGTGATGAAATCACATGCAAATTTTGCTTCTTTATTAAGGAAATTAACAAAATAGTTTCACTTGAGCTAACAGCTTAGGAGAAGGAAAACTAAATTCAAACCAACTTTACTTTGCTAAAAAATTGACTTTGTGTTGCATCCTGTTCTTGATAGAGAGGCTGGACAAATTAGTCTTCTTAAGGTAACCAGTCTAAGGGAAGGAAAACTGAATTCAATCTAGCTTTACTTTGCTAAAAAATTGACTTCGTGTTGGATCCTGTCCATGATAGAGTGGCTGGACAAATTAGTCTTCTTAAGGTAACCAGTCTAGGGGCAGGAAAACTGAATTCAAATCAGCTTTACTCTTCTTAAAAACTGACTTTGTGTTGTTTCCTGTCCATGATAGAGAGGCTGGGCAAATTAGCCTTGTTAAGGTAACCAGTCTAGGAGAAGGAAAACTGTATTCCAACCAGCTTCACTCCACTTAAAAATTGACTTTTGTCTTGTATCCTATATGTGTCAAAAGAGTTGGGTAAACAAATAGTCACTAGTGGTTAATGAGGCAGATTAGCAAATTATTAGTTCTGAGTTAAATTCTCACTAGATGCTTCATATATTTGCAACCTTGTTGGCATAGATGAAAATAAAACCAACCATATGTTCTGCAGGGGAGTAAGGCTATCTCAAAAGAGGTGTCCTGAGTATGACACTAACCTGCATCTAGTGGTGAGGCTCTTGCTCATGAGTTTTGGGGAGTGTGGGAGGTCAATTTTTAAGTAGAGTAAAGCTGGTTTGAATCAATGCTAAAATTTGATTCATTTGAAAAATATTTGATTATAATCATAACTATCTAACACTAATAATATAACATGATTATATAGTTTCAAGTATTCCTATCTAATACAAATAATTTAACACAATTATATAGTTACATATATTGCTATCTGATACAGATAATTTAACAAAATTATATAGTTTCAAGTATTCCTATTTAATTTATGGTTTCAAATAACTATTCCTATTCGATAATAATTATCTATTTACACAGTTATATGTTTCATTTATTTTTATCCAATACAAAAGAGTTTTTATACAATTTTATTTGACCTATAGATGGGACAATAACAGTTACTACTACTCGAGGTCAGAGTGGACCTGAGAATATTTTGCACTTCTCTGAAGTCCAGAATTGGAGCCTCACCACTGGATGCAGTTTAGTGTTATATCCAGGAGACAAATATGAAGGTGAACTGAAAATTTCCTGAACCCTGCAAGGAGAGAATGACGTAGAGACATAAAATGCACCTTCATCTCAAAGTTCAACCCACTTGGTATATCTATAACCCCTCCACCATTGCTTGACACTTATTAGACAATCTGGCTTGTACTGCAATTTATAGCTCCACTATGTTTACCATCTTGGAGACTTAAAATAATGAGTGAGGCTTTGTGAATGGGCCACACATTTGTTGACTGTGTTTGGTCCTATTTACCCAACCCCTCCGCTCGGGCAGGATATGACACAAGGTCAATTTTTTTAAGCGGAATTTAGCAGGTTTGAATTCAGAGTTTTCCTTCTCCTAGACTAGTTGCCTCACCAAGGCTGAAGAACCTAGTCTGCCCTACTATTTACCCATAGCTGGAGGGAGAATAATTGGATTCATACCTTTCCCAAGGGTATTAGTGCTATGTGAAATGCAATCAGTCTTGTCCAGGAATTGAACTCGGATCGCCGTGTCCATATCCTGTGACGATAACCATTTGGTGGTACACAGGACGATAACCATTTGGTGGTACACAGGTTGGCTTATGTGGTCTTGTTCATTTAGTTTCTCTTGTGAACCAAAGTTGACATTCCTTGAGCCTCAGGGGGCCTTCCCCCAGGTTCTTATCTGCTTTGGCAGGGCTTGGTTTATTGCCTAGCATCTGAGGTACCCCTTTTTAGGGAAATGCTGATGGGGCCCAAGGCATTTTTGGAGCTACCGGGTGTGTCTGGGCTATGGCTCTGTACCCGGTTCCCATGTTAAAAAGGCCTTGTGCTGTACTTTGGTATTGTGGGATACCAAACAAATATCATCTCAAATAACAAGTTACCATTATCTGTGCTTGAGGCCTTCCTTATCACAAAATTCTTTCCAGTGTTTTGTGTACTGAAACAATTTTACAAAACAGTTCTTAATTCAACCAATCTTAACTTAATATGTGAAGAAAACAAAATTATATGCTCCTGTTCTTCAGGTTTACAGTAGATTATTTATTTATTTTTTTTGCTCAGTTTTCTTCGCTGCTGTACTTTACTGTGGTCACTACTCCATGTCTATTTCCTCATCACTACTTGTCTGTCACGGAATTTGTTCTCTGATGAGACCTGACCAAAAGGAAGGGTTCCCTTTTTTAGAATTTTAAAGTATCTTAAAGTATTTTAAAATGCATACACTTTTTATAGCCATATATATATATATATATATATATGGAATTAAATATGGATCTGAATCTGACAGTATGAAGAAAGTAGAAAAAGAATAATCCAAATTAGATGAATTCAGTTAGAGGTAAAGCCGATGTTAAGCATTTCGGTTTTAATGACCTTCATCAGGACATGATATCAAAGTCCTGATGAAGGTTATTAAAACTGAAACGTTTAACATTGGCTTTATCTCAAAATATGTATATGTATATGGTATGTATATATATATGTGTGTGTGTGTGTATATATATATATATATATGTACATATATTTGTATATTTATATGTATGTATATATGTGTATGTGTATATATATATATATATATATATATAAAGAAAAGTCACTCTCCTTTTGGTTGAACTGAGAACTGTTCACCACTCATTTTTACTTGTGTGAAAGTGCTCATAGTGTAATGATTATCATTGTTAGAAGTGGACTCAGTGACCTAAATTTACACCCTTGATGAGGCTGTTTGTAGTTTCATTTCATATTAATGCCCTTGGAAAAGGCATAAATTCAAGTATTTTCTTCCCAGCTATGAGTAATTAGTTGGGTAGACTGGGCTCTTTAACCTTGGTTAGGAAACTGAATTAGAAAGAAAACTCTGAAGTCAAACCAGCCACAGTCTGTTTAAAAATTGACCTTGCATCACATCTTGCTTGTGCTGGAGGGGTTGGGTAGATACATACCTGTTTGTGTAAGCATCTTTTGGATGTGGATTGATTTCATGAATGTTAATAACAAAGCATATAGTTTTGATCTCTTGTCTTTTTGAACATTTAATAATCACTTCAATGACACACTGACCTCTCCCTTAGTGTTGAGCTGCTTTCCACTTTAATTCTCTTAATTATCCTTTTATCATTAGTTGTCTTTTCTTGTTGTTTGTTGTAAATGAGTTGACATTTTCTCATAGACATAATTTACATTCTTTTGCCACAATTAAGCATTCAAATATCTTCCCCACCAATAAAAACAATAGGTTCACTTAGTTACTTAATCTATCAGATCCAAAAATGAAATAAACATAAAAACACTGCTCCAGATTAAGCTAGTTTGGTTGGTTGGTTTTTACAGTATGTCAGCTCTTGTTAGGTTAAAGTGAGGGATTCAATGTGATGTTGAAGCTAATGTCCTGGACTGCAACATTTTCGTAGAGTTCAAACTCCAGTCACACTATATCATTCACTTTAGGACTAATGTATTTGGGAATGGTATGAACCCCCTTATCCCACCTTAACTATGGGGTAAATAGTACTATTGTTCTTCTACAACAATGGTTTTGGTATTAAATAACACACAAATGTTGATATGCCATTAAAAAATTAACCATTAATGCTGAAGTCAATTAAACAAATTATGCTACTCTTTGCAAAAATTATGGAATAAGTGCACTCAGAGAATATTCACTTGGGATTTTTTTTTATTTAGCAGTAAATAAACTAATAACATATGAAACACAAACATATTTTTCTTTAATAGTTGACCATTTTGACTTTGTAAAATATACCTTAAACAAACTAGGTGGAATTATTTACAGTGATGGTATAATTTTTTTTCTGTTTGTCTACCTCTTAGAAAAATCATGGAATTAATACACCTAGAGGATGTCCATAAGGTTTTCTTTTATTTAGCAGTAAATAAACTAATGGCAGATAAGATGCAAAACATTTTTTTATTTAATAGCTGAATTGTCTTGTTTCATAAAATATACTAAGTAAAAAAAGTGAAGTTGGCGACCTTAGTTGAGGGTGACCCAAAGGCTTCCTTTTCAATAGCAACTACACCGAGGTGTAGGTGAGGGCGTTACTCCATTCCCTGAATTGCTCCACTTTACCCTTGATCCTTACCTTATAATGTTGTGTGTTAAGCAAAGTGACATCAAGTATCCTTTTTTGAGTCTTTGGTATGACTTGACTTGGGATTGAACCCTGGTCTCCCCAACCATTGGCAAACACTCTACTCATTAGTCCAATGGGCTGGTAAAATATACTAAACTGGATTAAATTATTTAAATTTAAATTTTTTCTATCTCTAGAAAAATTTTATGTAGCAGTAAATAAACTAATAATATATGAAACACAAAACATTTTTCTTTAATAGCTGACCATTTTGGCTTCATAGAATATAAATGCTGAACCGTCTTGCTTCATAAAATACACTAAACTGGATAGAATTATTTAAAGTAATGGTATCATTTTTCCTATCAATCTATCTTTCTGTCTACCATAGGGAAAAATTATGGAATTACTACAGTTAGAGGATGTTCACTTCGGGTTTTTTTTTATATAGCAATGAATAAACTAATAACAGATGAAACTTATAACATTTTTTCTTTAATAGTTAAACATACTTTAAACAAACTAGATGGAATTATTTGAATTAATGAAAACCATGACTGAAAGAATTAAGGCTGACAGAAAAACTTGAGGAGAGGTAAATAAGAATTAATTCTATTTTTTCTTCCTATAATTCTTCCCCTAACATTTAGTGATTCCATGATATTTTCCACTGCATGGCTTGAATAATGATAATACTGATTTAAAATCCTGACGTTTCAATAACAACCAATGATGATGTACAATTTTTATTTTTGGATACGTGTTATTGAAGCTTACTTAACAGAATTTTGATCAGATGTGATGAGATGTTGGAGAAGAGGTGAAAAAAAGATTGTGTATAATTAACAGTGATACCTTGACTTTCACTCAATCCTGACTGCCATTATTTTCAAGTTATATCACTTATTTGAAGCAATTATTTATTTATTTTTTTATAAATTCTTTCAATTTTCTTTCATTTTACAAGACAGAAATGAATTAATTTAAATTACATTAATTTAGATGTGGAAAAATTGTCCTCCCCAATCCTCCAGAAACCAATTACTGATAACAGATTTGAAAAGGCTGAGTGTAAGGCTATGTTGCATTTCCACACCTTGTTCTTGAGGATTTCATGTCTTGATCCTTATCAGTAGATGACACAATCATTTGTTGGGCCCCATGCATATCATAGATGACCTATAATTACCATAACAGTTAGACTTGTTAATCAGTGATAAAGATCATCATCATCATCATCTAGGCATGCCAACAGCAAGGATTCCTTTCATTCTTTCAACATTTGTCCCTATTGGTCAGTGCTCTTGGCAAATTATTTAGATGGCATCCAGTGTCTGCACAGAGCTGATGGATATAAACTTTTGTTGGTCAGCCAACACTGGTGTGTCCATGTGTAGGAGTCCATTACATTGCCTATGAATTCATCCTTACTTCTATATTTGTGTCCTGTGTGTTTTCCTCATTTAATTTGGATGATCTGTATAATGTGAAGTTAGTTCTGTTATAATTGTAATTGTCTAGAGGCCAGACTGTTTTGGTTGGGAATATTATAAATTATTCACAATCATTGTTTCTCTTTATGTTGCTCAAATATTTTGGATGATACATCCTCTTTTTATTATTTTATGAATTATTAGTGTTACTGCTATTGACAACACCCACAATACCACCACCTACAGAAATATTGATAATACTAGCAAAATAATAAAATCCCAATAATAATTATAGTACCAATAATGCCAACAATAATACCATCACTGCTATTGATAAACTTAATAATAATGCTAATACCACCACCATCAACTATGATAGTTGTAATACAAACAATAAAATCAATAATAATTATAATGATAATACACTCTATTGATAGAGTTTAGAATATACAGAGTGCATCCCTTGCAGAGGTGTAAAACTACCACTTAACAAAAGAGGGGGGTCTTGGCTATGTCATTAAACTGCATCTGGTATTGAGGCTCTAGTTTTGCAGTTCTGAGGAATGGTTAGTACTTGCTACTACTCCCAGTTCCATTCTGATCTGAAGTGGTAGTACCCGTTAGAGTATAGGTCTAATAGATCTGTTTGAAAATTATTAATATTGAATAGGAATACTTGAAACCATTAACTATGTGTAAATTATTTGTATTAAGAATAGCTACTTAAAGTTTAAGGATGATTATAATGATTAGTTATGTTGCTAAATTTGACATTAAATTCCACAACAAGAGTTTACACACTATAAAGCCAACCAACCCACCAACAATAATAACAACATTGATAATAGCAACAACAATGATAAAATTATACATCTTACCATCAGGCAACCACAGCAAGGAAAATAACTGTTTAAAGTTTTGTTTCTTGGAGAGGAGATGGGCACTGCCAAATAACCCTGATTGCTTTAACCCTTTCACTTCCAAGTTTGTTTTATGGATCAAAATAAAATTGAAATGGGATACTGGTATCCTAGATAGAGTGAAAGAGTTAAGGAATCTTAGGATGCACCCAGAATAATCAGTTATCTACCTATCTTGCTGACATTCATGAAATGATAAACAGATGGGATTGATTTTCCATTTCTTGATATTCTTAAGAACCTCTTTTTTCTACATTAACCTTTTTATTTATTTATTTATTTATTCATTTATTGTTTTACAAATTCCATCTTGTCTAAAATTAATAAAATCCTTGTATCTCTTTGAACTTTGTGAAGGAATCTTGCTGTCCTGTCATATAGGCTTGTTTATCTCTAACTCTCCTTTTCTTGACTTTCATAACTGATTAGATGAGCTTTTTTTTTTTTTGTTTTGATCCAAGGCTCAAGTTAGTTTAACTTCATTATATTTTGACAACATTTTTCTTTGAATGAGGAAGTCAGCTCGTTTCCATGAGAAATATCTTGAAGAAGGATAAAAGATATAATTTTCTTTGTAAATGATAATTCACTTCTGACAATATAAACTTCTTATGGCCATTCTCTATTTAAATATCTTGAGTGTCTATATGCCTTTTACAAAAGTATATAAAATAATATATAAAAGGAATTAAAATCTCAGCTCTTTTTATAATCGTCTCATTACTAAAAGTTTCCTATATTGATTGGGAAACAATCATCAAATGAAATTTAGTTGTAAATGGACAATGAAATGAATTATGAATACTAAGAATTCCTAGAAAAATGCATTGAATAACTGCATGGCACAGGAGTGAAAAGAAGGAGGAAAAAAGAGAGTAAAATGTTTCAAGAAGAGTAAAATTTAGGAGTAAATGAACCATGAAATGATTTTTTTTCCATATTACTGGGAATACTTAGTATTTATTTTCATTTCATCATTCATTTACTCATAAATTTCTTATGTTTGTATTCTAATTGATACATGGAACTTTTCCATTTACTAAAATTTGACTTAGTTAATGGTCATCAATGAATGGATGGAGGAACACATTATTTAGCCATGGATTATAAATCTTTTATGTGTATATACATTTTATAAAAATGAATCTAGATAAATGTGTGTGCATATATATATTCACATGCACAGACATATATATACTGTAGAATATGCTGACTGCATCTCTGTAGAGGGGTAAGACTCCTCCCACAAGTATCCAGGATATGACACTAAACTTTCTGATGGTGAGGCTCCAGCTCTAGAGGTTTGGGGAATGTGGAGTACTCAGTCATTGCTGTTACTCCCTAATCTACTTTGACCCGGAGTGGTAGTACCTGATAGAGTTAAATAGAACTGTTTGATGATTTAACTGTGTAAACAAATGACTGATGTTAAATTGAATTGTTAGTGTTGCATAGCAATACTTGAAATTCTTTAACTGTGTGTCAAAATTGAATTATTGTTATTACATATATATTTAGAACCATTTAACTTTGTGTAAATAAAACTATTTGTGTGGAATAATTGAAACTTCTTAACTATGTGCCAAAATTAAATTATTGGTATTACATATTAATACTTGGAACCATTTGAAAGATCAAATATCATTTTTTTGAGGCTTTAGTATGACTCAATCTGGGAATGAACCCTGGTCTCTTGGATCATTAGCAAACACTCTAACCATTATACCAATGGGCATGTATACACTGTGTGTGTGCACAAGCTGGATGTTTAAGCAGAGTTTAACAACTTTAAATTCCTTCTGGGCCAGTTGCCATATCAAGGTGAAAGAGGCCAGTCTGCTCTACTATTTACTTGAAGCTGGAGTGAGAATAACTGATTCATATTTTTCCTAACGGTGTTAGTGTTATTTGAAATGCAGACAGCCTCATCTAGGATTTGAACTCAGGTTGTTATGTCCATTCAATGTAGGAATAGCATCATCAGAATTAATTTATTACTCCACACCATATCTCTCTCTCTCTCTCTCTCTCTCGTATATATATATATATATATATATATATATATAAGAGAAATGAATATAGCTATGTGATTTAGTAGGAAGCTAATTGCAATGATTATTAGTAAGATAAACCAATTAAGAATCAATCTTGTCATAGAGAGGCATAAAATCTTTAATACATACAGAAAAACACATGTTAATTCATGTCACAAAGGAATGTAATTATTAGGGTATATCAAAAGTCTTTTCATTTGTTTATCAAATGTATTTTTTAAAGCTTATGAAATGCTGAATTTTGATACATGTCTCCACCATTGCAACATTTGAAACAAAAGGTATGACTGAATAGTACTGATATACTGAATGATATGATATATATAATGGAGCCATAGATAGTCTTTAGATGTGTACATAAAAAGATTTCAAAGCTTATTTCTTTGAAATAAATAATCTTTGGATTGAAGGTTTTGAGAAGGCAGAAATACTTTTGATATACTCTCCTAAATATATATAGAGTTCCTGTGGTGTAATGGCTAAAGTACTAGCCTGTGGCCTCAAAGTAAATGGGTTCAAATTCTAGTTTGGCTATTACATTCACTTTCATACTAACACCCTTAGAAAAAGTATAAACAACCTTATTCCTCCCAGATATGAGTCAAATAGTATTACTGCAGTTCTTTTTCAAGATTGGCATTAGATACACCCCACCATATATATATATATATATATATATATATTGTCATCAACGGACAGACTGTTTCATTGTATCACAACTCTTTACCATGGCTACACGTGATGGACACTTCAAACTAGGGTCTTTACATTAGACCAATGACTTACAACTCAGCAATTTTGATGACCTATGTGAGCTCATGAATTTAACGCATTTTGTATAAATTTATATTTGTTTACATTTTACACTATTAGATACTGGGGTGATACTTTCAAGTTCCTATTAAGTGTCTTGATTTCAGGTTGGAATTAATGGATGAATTTACCAAAATTGACCTGAGCACTTTCAGACCTTTCATAGGCCATCATCAGGGGTTGCTTGCATGTATAAAGAGTGATTTTTAAAGAGTATCTGAAATTTTTAACGTTTTCTTTTTAAAATATAACAAAATTATGTAAATACAGAGTTGGATAAAACTGAGATGCTGATGAATTTAAAACACACACACACACACACACACACATATATATATATATATATATATATATATATATATATAATGAAAAGATAGATTTGTAGTGAATCTGACAGTATGACAGAAATATGTGGAAAGTTGGATAAATCAAACACTTAACTCAGATTTAGATGTGTGATATTTCATTCGGGCTTTTTTGTTCAGGCTTTATTTCATCTTCACAGTTCATGAAGATGAAATAAAGCCTGAAAAAATATCACACATCTAAATCTGAGTTAAGTGTTTGATTTATCCAACTTTCCACATATTTCTATCATATATATATATATATATATATATATACACACACTTAAAGTATATATATATATATATATATATATATATATATATATATATTTATATATAGTTCCTTAGCTATAGTCACTTACACATACAGAAATAAAATAATGTAGCGAAAAATTAAGATACACCTATGAATTTATAACCAGTTAAAACAACTAACTGCGTTTATACCTTCACTTAAAACCATACGTACACACATTAATATGCAGCTAAAACCCACACAAGCATATGCACACACTCACACACTCACAATCACACATAAAGATTCCTTCAAAATCCTAATGGTTTTTTTACTGTATTTTTTTGATTTTCGATTCATTTCATTTTCTTAACTGCTTGATGATTGTTGTTCTGCAAAAAAACTCCATGAAACCCAGAGGTTGCAGTCTACATTCAATGAATTAAAAATGTATATATCTAATATATATATTTATTTATTATTATTATATATATATACACTTAAAGTATATATATATATATATATACACACACTTAAAGTATATATATATATATATATATATATATGAGGATCATTAAAAAAGTTTTCAGATTTTTTCATATGGGCACTTTTATTGATAGTACACGCATGAAACTCTAATCCCCTTTGAAGTAATCTCCTCCGGCTGCAATGCACTTGTTGTACCATTCCAACAACTTCTGGAAGGCTCCATGGAAGTCCTATTGTGTGAGCGTTTCAATAACCTTCATCACAGCCTCTTTCATCTCAATTGTCTCATAACGACAGCCTCTGAGCTTAGGGAATAAGCAAAAGTCACAGGGATCAAGGTCTGGACTATAGGGAGGGTGAGGAACTGTCTTGATGCCCATCTTGGTCAAATAGTCTGTAACAAGGATGGAGTTGTGGAATGGTGCATTGTCCTGGTGGAAATGCCACTAACCCAATTTGAAGAGTGCTGGCCTCTTCCCTAGGAATCTCTTCCTGAATTCCCTTAAAACCTCAACATAGTAACCCTAACCCTCACCCTTTGGCCAATCAACTGTGGTGTATTGACTTCCTTACTCCTCCCACACCTCTCATTATCCCTCACAGACTCCGTGTCTTACTTGAATCTCTTATACCACTCAAAAACTGATGCTCGATGCATGCAAGATGGTCAAAAAACAGTGTGAGGCATTCCATACATTTCTGTTGCATTTTTTCCAAGTTTAAAACAGAATTTTATTGCATATCATTCTTCTAAAGTGTCGTCACGTCCAGATTTCATTTTTGAAATTAACCAGCTGTGATAATCAGGCTTTAGTAGGGTGTATTCCAATTGCTGCTGTAGCTGTTCATTTGAAGCTGAATAATAAAAATAAAAAAAATTGGTCAGTCATCTCATAAGATGTATAGCAATAATATACTGAATTTTCAAGAGTCTAGGACAATTGTAAATGCCTGTACAAAAAAAAGTCTGGAAACTTATTGAATGCACCACTTATATATATATATACTTATAAAGTGGAGAAGAAACTAGACGGCAATTACACAAGAATGTTGAGAGCAATATTGAACAAGTCCTGGTGACAACACCCCACAAGACACCAACTATACGGCCACTTGCCTCCCATCACGAAAACTATACAAGTTAGACAAACTAGACACACAGGACACTGCTGGAGAAGCAAGGACAAGCTCATAAGTGATGTACTCCTATGGACCCCCACATATGGCCAAGCAAAAGCAGGACGACCAGCTCGAACTTACATACAGCAGCTATGTGAAGATACAGGATGTAACCCTGAAGACCTGCCAGAGGCGATGAACGATAGGGAAAAGTGGCGAGAGAGGGTCAGGGATATCTGTGCTGGCGGCATGACATGATGATGATGATGATGATGATGATATATATATTCTTGTAAAAATATATATATATATATATACTGATGAAATACATAACATCCACACACATCCACACACACATTTAAAGCAAAAAACTGTTTTTAAGTGTTTTTTTTTCCATTTGTGATATTCTCTTGGAAATCTATATGTTGTTATTAGTGTTTGAAGTTTATTTGAAAAAAAACCTCATCTTTCCTAAAAAAATACTTTACTTTTTGGCTGTTCTAATTTCTTATATATATATATATATATATATATATTTTAAAGCAAGAAGGTCCATGAAGAGATTTGTATTTTTTGAACTTAAAATAAATTTAAAAAATACAAATCTCTTTGTGGACCTTCTTATCTTTAAGTATATCCTTATTCTTTCTTTGGACCTACAACAACCATCTTTATATATATATATGGTGCCATCATTTTATAACAATTCCATGTATTCAGCAGTACTTAAACCTAAAGCTTTTTAACATGAAGGAAAGATGGCTCAATCAGTCAATTCCGTTCACTAAGCTTCAATAACCTGTATGTAAAATGAAGAGCAATGGATCTTATTGAAGCCATAGGTTTGATATCGGTGCTCTATTCCTAAATGGATGCTTTAACAAAGCTAGAGCTCCTTCTCTCCCTCCTGCTTAATATCAATTATTTTTTTTAGGTTGATGGCAACACCCTCTATACCAGGTAAGCCTAGTCAGGATGCCAGTTTTATTGATGATCACTCAGTATCGTTGCCTTCTCTCAATTGAATGCTTAAAAGATTGATTTGCAAGTCCTATAAAAAAAAATTAGGAAATCTGCTATAGCCACATTGTGTCAATATTTGGATTAAATGGCTAATCTCAACTAGATGAAAATTACTTTTAAAATGAATTTTCCCATTGGGATTTGTAGCAGTGGAAACCTTTACCTGCTTGCAAGATCACCCTTCTGCTTCCCCACATTCATCTTTTTTCAGCCTTGCATGCAGACTTGATTATTTAATTTCATGATGGCAAAGGGCTTGAGGGTTAGAGGTACAAAAATGAAAGCCAGGTTTGATTAGAATGAAGCCATGAATTGTGGGTAAAAATGACAACAGGAAGTTGGATCTTATTTCATTTGCTTTATGTTTTATCTAAATACCGTTTCATTACTCTCTCCCACCACCTCATTAGATGATCATTTCAAGCTGGAGTGATGTTTGATCCCAAATTAATTAGCTGATAGATCTTTGTGAATCATTATGTAATGTGTGATAAGATTCACTTGGAAATAACATTTAATTATAAAAAAAAAATTTCTTATTTAAAATTTAAAAATGAATTCATGGAAGCAAATATAAATTTCATTTTATATTTGATAAAAAGTGTTCATAATTTTTTTTTTTGTTCAAATACAAAATGCTTTTTTATGTATATATCTCTATAATAAAAATAAGGTTCTAAGTTACCAATTTTTCTGGGTGTTTTTAGGTCCTTAAACAATGACAGCTTCTTTGCCTCAGGATAGTTGTTGGTGTTTGGTAGAAGTTGAAAATGACATGAGGTCGGGATATGACTGTTGATTTCCCAATTAAGAATGTTCATGAATTGTATTCTTCACTTTAATATTGTCTTAATGTTTAAAGTATAAGTCATTTTTCCCTTTCTTTCTTGATTTGCAGCACAATAACATTGCAAAGTTTAATTTATTCATTAAATTTTCCCCTGCTGTAGAGATATTTTGGTTGATTCAGAAAATGCCTAAAAAAATTACTATGAATAGTTAGTTGACTGGCTTTATGTCATGTCAACTTTTGTTAGTTTATTCAGTACTGAAGTTGATTTTGTTTTTTGTAAGCAGTTACATAGTTTCAAGTAATGAATCATAACAATAATTTTAAACAATTATATCTTCAATTAACTATTCTTAATAGAAATTATTTGCACAAAATTATATGGTTTCAAGTATTCCTATCTAATAATAATAATTTTCAAACTGATCTATTTAATCTATAGAATGGACCTTAATAGGTACTACCAGTTCATACCAGAGTGGACCTGGGAGTAATGGTAATGACAGGGGGACTGTTCTCTCTCCAGGTTTTGAGGATGGGAGCCTCACCACCATATGTTATGTTTTGACCTTCGCCCCGGCCCCCCCAAAAAATGCTATTCCAAGGTGATGCACCGGAAGAAAGTGACACATTCCATTGGCAAGTAATCGAAAGAGATCGCGTGGGCGGATTAAGGTTTATAATATGGGACAAGGTGAAGGTCCCACTGTGCCAATACAGACTTATGCACCGGAAGAGAGTGACCTCTGAACTGCATGACAGTTATTTCCGCTTGATGACGATTAAACATTCGATTTCAAAGATCCAGTGGGTGATCGTGTGGGTGTTGAATTATTATTTAACTCAGTTGAGTTCGAGTCCAAGAAG
Organism: Sepioteuthis lessoniana; assembly: GCA_963585895.1. Lineage (NCBI taxonomy): Eukaryota > Metazoa > Mollusca > Cephalopoda > Myopsida > Loliginidae > Sepioteuthis > Sepioteuthis lessoniana. The sequence continues at coordinate 34,051,542 of OY757936.1, read as the reverse complement.
CAGTTGCCAGTAGAATTCCAGACAGCTAGAGACCAGATGTGGTAGGGAAAGCCACACCTGACCGAGGGGGCCCTCGGATACCCCGATGGAGTTTGGGATCCAGAGAAGATGCTGATAAGATGCAATAAAGAAAGCCAGCATCCAGCAGTGAGCCCTAGGCCTCAGGTTGAGCAACCCTAGAGAACAAGAAGGACACAACGTGACGGTCATAACAGTGGGGTCAAGATATTACAGTTTATATTCAATCTCCAGTTCCCTCTCATATGCAACCCTTGAACAACCCTTTTGAACCCTTGCAATAAAGTGAGAGGTAAATATATTTGTAAAGAAGTCTTCCTGCGTCTTCGTCATTGCGTCTGTCTTAATTATTGTGTCATTGTGATGATATAGATGACTATATAACACATATGCAGTTTAGTGTCATACTCAGGATAACCTTTTATGTAAGAGCTCTTATTTGTTAAGAGATACAATTGGCATATTCTAAACCACACCTACCAAGTGGTTATAAATAATCAACCATGTCAAAAGTGAGGTATGAAGCTGGTATTTGTCGTATGTCCTACTCACCAGACGAGTATGGCACAAGGCCTTTTTTAAGGTGGATCCATGTGCATGATTGAAACCCACATGCATCTAGTGGTTCCAAAAATGCCTTGAGTCTCATTGGCATTCCTCTAAAGAGGGGTGCTTCAGGTGCCATGCAATAAACCCAACCTCTCTGGAGAAGGTTAGAGCTTGGGAGGATGGCCCCCTCAAAGTCAAGGATGTTGGTATCAACTGTGTGATATGAATGCTAGGCCTCCCTGGCACCTGCGTCAGACAGCTTCAACTGACCTGATCCATGTATCAACAAATATGCCCGGCAAAAATGCATCCTTACCCAGCAGCCAAGCAGACACAGCCACACGGAGAAAGGAATCATGCAAGCAGACACAGTGCAATGTCTTACCACTCTCAGAAACTCAACTCTGCGAAAGACCAGCTGCTTTGTGTTGAATACATTTCACTGAATGATAAAATTTATTGCAATCAACTCAAAACATTGAGAATAATCTATTATACTAAGTTGAAACGCACAAAATTATAGATAGTATATATCCTTGAATATGAGAACATGTCTGAGAGTGAAGAGATACTACCCTTCAATCTCAGTCTGGAAGGTGGAGTTCTGATCCTTTACTCCGCAAATTTGTATATACTGAACCCCTCTGCCATAAACTGGATGTGACACAAGGTCAATTTTTAAGTGGATTTCAACAGGTTTGAATTCAGATTTTTCCTTCTGAATTTAAACCAGCTTTACTCTGCTTAAATACTGACCTTGTGTTACATCCAGCTCATAGCAGAGGGTTTAGGAAAATACATGTGTCTTAATCCAAGCCTGAAGGTTGGAAGTAAAGCTGTAAGCTAGGAGTTGGGAATAATTTTTGGTTGTGACCCACATTGGAACTTTTGGAAAATCTTGTGGGTTCCACCAAACTTTAAAAATACTGGTTTTAGTATTTTTTTAAATCAATTTCAATTTTTTATATGCATCTAATGTGCATATAATGTTGGTAAATCAACTTAGAAAAATATGTTCTAAAATAAAATACAGCATATGTCATCCAAACAGAAGAATGGTTTGAATGTTTTACTGGTTTAAATTATTGTAGTTATAAAGTAAAGTAAAGTTGATGACCATGGTCGAGGGTGACCTGAAGGCTCCCTTTTTGATAGCTACTACACCAAGGTGTAAGGGAGGGTGCTACTCCTTTCCCTGGATTGCTCTGCTTTACCCTTGATTCTTATCTTATAATGCTGAGTGTTTAGCAAGATAGCATCAAGTACCATTTTTTAAGTCTTTGGTATGACTTGACCTGGGATTGAACCCAGGTCTCCTGGGCCATTGGCGAACACTAATTATTATACCAATGTCTGTTGTGGTTATAGATTTATGTATTTATAGATTTATGTATTTTTTGTAATTGTTGTTATAAAAATTGATATTATCCTATTCTAGTATGACATCACCATCACCAAGTCATGTTGATAGCATGGAGTTCTTTGTCTCTCTCTCTCTCTCTCTCTTGTCATCCTTCCCTATCATGCTTCACTCCTTACAGGTCTTCTAGACTACATCTAGATTCTGTCCAGAGCTGGTGGATGTAATTCCTTGCTGATTAGCTTGCACTAGTGTGTCCCTATGTAGGAGTCCATAATAAAACCTCACTTATGAGTTTGTCCTTACTTCTCCAGCTGTGCACCATGTATCTTGTTGGTCTTATTTGGATGGTTTTTGAGATGGAAAGTAAGTAGCTGTACAGCTGCTGTTTTGTAGAGGTGTTGCATCCAGGATTTGTTTAAAATAGCAAGTGTGTTCAAATGAAAGTATTAAAATCCAAATTTACAGTTATTCAGTTTGAAATAAGATAATCATAAGAATTGTATTTAAGTTATTAAAATATGGATCTGAATCCCAAATGGTACTTAGATAAAATTAATGATGCCAAACTTTGGAACCCACTGTACAAGTTCAAAATATTTTCTTTTGATACTATCACTTGCTATTAATTCTGATCACTGACTATATATGAATTGAAAATGAAACAAATAAGAGTAATAATTTTTTTTTATTCTATAAAGGAAGATATTGAGGATATATCTTTGAATTTAAAAAAGATTCTCATGGACTGCTTAGATCATGCTTTCAGGTTGCATGTGACTTGAAAGCAGCAGTTTGCTCACTCCTACCCTAGGCAGAAGTGCCAGAAAGACATTTTAATCAAGGCAGAGTGCACAGATATTACACTTTGATCCTAGCTAGAAGAGCCTGGAAAGATATTTTATTCCTAGGTAGAGTGCACAGATACTATGCTCTGATCTGAGGCAGAGTATGTGGATAGTACATTGATCCTGGACAGACTACACATACTGATTCTAGGCATTTTAATCCTAGGCAGAGTGTGCAGATGCTATACTCTGATCCTAGCAAATGTTATAAATAGATAAACGCAGACTCTAAGTCACACTTTACATTTTACAGATAGCTCATTTTGGGATAATATGAAAAAAAATGTTTTTGGTTAAATTTTCACTTTTATTTAGTATTTTTTGATAAGTTCTTTTAATTCATGTAATTATTAGTTTGCATAATTCAAAATTTTTCTCCTTTTCTCTAAAAATTCTTTTATAAAATTTATCAACAGCGAGAAAAATAAATTCTAAAGAATAATAAAAAAAATATAATAAGGGGGTGGGGGATTTTAATTTTGCTTCTCAGAATTTTTTGGTTATTAGTTGCAAGATCTAGTCTTTTTTTGTTAAGTGTTTTCTTTTTTTTATCACCAATGCAATTATATATGAACTGAAGCAAGAGAAACAAGACTGATACTATACTCTGATCCTTGGCATAGTGCACTGATAATACACTCTAATCCTTGCCAGAAAAAATGTAGAAGGGACATTTTGATACCTAGTTGGGTGTGCAGATACTGCACTCTGATCCTAGTAAATGTTATGGATAGACAAAGAATGAAATAAAGAAAATAATAATCTAAAAATTCAATTATTAAAATTATCAATAGCGTGAAAAATAAGCCCCCCCCAAAGAATAGAATAAAATGAAAAATGTGGAGATTTTTAATTTAGCTTCTCAGCATTATTTTGTTGTTTGTTGCAAGAACTGGTCTTTCCCTGTTAAGTGTGTGTGTGTTTTTTTTTTTTTTTGTAGTTTTTTTTTTGTAGTTTTTTTTATTACTAGTGCACAGGTTGAGTCAATTATATTATTCAGTGTGACTATTCTAATTTAAATCAAGTGTGATTGTTATAGTAGCCAGAAAAAGAAGCAGGTATTGGTTGTGTATAAGGTTCACTCTCTCTCTTTCTTTCTCTCTGATTGTATGTGGGTTATCAATGCTAGTAGCTCCTACTGTTGTTTTCTTGTTTCTCCTCTCGCTCTGCAAAAATCAGCCCCCGTTTCATCTCATGCTCTTCATGTGAATCATACCATACGTTTTTGTTGTAAGTGCAGCAGCAGCAGCAAGCTGCCTATTGTTGTTGCTTCGAACCCTGCTTCATGACCACACCCTCCACTACCCATTTGTATCTGTAGCTCCCTTTTCTTTCCAGCAGCCTGTTTACGAGGATTTATACAATCAACTACTCCCTTTAAAAATAATTTTAAACTCTTCCTTGTTTATCAAATTTTAGGGTATACATATATGCATGCTTTATTTTAAATTTAATTTAGACTTAAATTTAGTTTCTCATCTTTAGTTTTCTCTCTTTTTTGTTATTTTTTACCTTCTTCAACGTCATTTGTTGTGGAATATTATGCATGACAGAAGCTGATATCTTCCGTCTTGGAGTGTCCGATGTTCTCTCTCTTTGACAATGCTACAGGTTTGTAAACCTTTTTCTGTTGCACCTTTCACTTACTTGAAAGTTTTTGAAATCATATTCTTTCATTGATCACCGGAAGCAGTTATTTATGTTCTCATGTTTATATTTTGCTTTTTGGTTCCTTCCTTCCCTTTTTGTTAGGATTTTATTGGAGAAAATAATCATTATTTCAAGAGGAATGGTGAATGGAAGGCATTTTGTGGAGTGGGAGAGGACTGCATTCCTCTGTAGCAATTTGAGGAATTCCTTCTATCTGTCACAATTATCAATGTTTTATATTTAGAATGGTTACAAATATAATATCATTGTTGACAAGATTTTCTTGCCAAAGATTGTAAAAAAACAAATATATTAAAGATATTCTTTGAAATATTCATATTGTTTATTCAAAATATTGACTGTGTGTAAGAATTTAAGATCTAGAGAAGGGGGCATGGTTTAAATAAATACATCAAATCTGCAGTAAAAAGATTTTACTCTGATATTTGGTTTTTGATATCCTCCTTGTTAATACACTTAATTCAGTAGTGAATATCGATAATATAGATTGAACATTATACAATGAATTTTTCAGCTAATAACTATAGATCAATATACAGACTATTTGATCGACACTTGTACCTATAAGAAACCAAAGAAAATGTTTTAACTGAATATTAATGGATCCATGGGAATTAAGGTTGTTATTATGTGATGAAAGAAATTGTATAAAAGAAAAGAAGAAAAAAAAACCAATAAAAACTCTTTACTGTACACAATTTGAAATTTGAATGAATACCAAAGCCATAGTTCAGATCAAATCTGATAAAATTAATATACTACATCTGTATATGAATTAGAGTGAGATAGAAATGAAACTTAAGGTTATCTTTGTTTCATGTTTTGTTGGCATATTATATGTATCAGTGATTGAAGTAGGTTGTATGAACAATAGGAAAGAGCTCACAAAAGGGTTTAAATGTTGTTTTACAAACAACAAAGATTAAGATAATGGTGCAAAAAATGTATTGAATAATGAAAATATATCTATATTAGAACTATAGACAATACAAGGAAACTAGAGAATTTATTGGCTGAAATATAATGTCAAAAACATCAAAGATACTAGAGATTATTATCTTCATCTTTGTTTTTTTTACATGTTTGTTAGTTTTATAATAAAATATGTGAAATCATCATCAAGGCATACTGACTGCATAGATTCCATTGGCTCTCTCTCACTATCTGTCTCTATTAGTCATTGCTCTTGACAAGTCTTTTAGATGGCATCCAGTGTCTGCATAGAATTGATGAATATAAGTTTTTGCTTGTTAGCCAATACTTGTATCCATGGGTAGGAGTCTATAATCAAATATTGCTTATGAGTTTGTCTTTACTTCTTCAACTGTGCCCAGCATGTCTTGTTTGACTTATTTGGATGGTTAGTTAGATGGGAGGTAAGTGACAATCCAGCTGTTTTGTAGGGTGCTACTTCCAGGATTTATTCAAAACAGCATACAGTATCCTTGTGTACTTCCCTTCTACCTTTTTTACCTCATGGTTTGAAATAATGAGAATATATAACATTAACTAATTTATTTTAACAGCATGGCAACCTGTTGGGGGTTATTTTTATCCCTAAAGGTTAAGGAATTGTGTTCATTGTTCATTTATATATTTTTGGGGGTTGTTTTTTAATTTTTTTAAATTTAAAATTTTTAATTTTTTGCAATTGGTCCTATCAAATACAAATAATTTTAAATGGACCCAACTGACCATTAGACAGGATCCTAACAGGTACTACCACTCTAGCTTAGAGTGGACCTGGAGCCTCACCATTAGACGCAGTTTAATGTCATATCCAGGACACTAATAATTATGTTTTCAAGTAATAATAATAACAACCTTTAGTGAACAATTATAGCTTCAAGTAACTATTCCTAATAAAAATGATTTACAGTTATATGGCACAAAGTATTCCTATCAAATACAAATAACATGAAAACAGATCTATTTGACCAATAGTCAGGACTCTAACAGGTATGACCACTCTGAGTCAGAGTAATGACAATGAAGAAGTACCAATGCTCCCCAGATCTCCAGGACTGTAGCCTCACCATCAGATGCCATTTAGTGTTATATCCGGGATTCTGTATGATATCAGAAGCTCAGAAAAAAAAACACAATCAGAAAATAGTCTTTAAAATAGTTTGTACTATCTTAAAAAAATATTGTTTAAAAATTTTTGTTTGGTTTTGTTATTCAAATGTCTTTTTTATTACTGCTTTTTAATTCAGGGTTGTATTCTGCCCATTCATTATCAGGTGGTTAATATTTGAATATTGCAAAAAGGATTCGATAACTGCTACTACCTTTTGTTTTGAATCACAGTTTTCATAAAAGTTCTAATCTTCTCAATGCTTTTAAAATACGAGATCGTTAAATAAGTTTCCAGACTTTTTTCATATGGGCACTTTTATTGATAGTACACGCATGAAACTCTAATCCCCTTTGAAGTAATCTCCTCCGGCTGCAATGCACTTGTTGTACCATTCAAACAACTTCTGGAAGGCCCCATGGAAGTCCTCTTGTGTGAGCATGTCAATGACCTTCATCACAGCCTCTTTCATCTCCTCAATTGTCTCATAATGACAGCCTCTGAGCTTAGGGAATAAGCAAAAGTCACAGGGAGCAAGGCCTGGACTATAGGGAGGGTGAGGAACTGTCTTGATGCCCATCTTGGTCAAATAGTCTGTAACAAGGATGGAGTTGTGGACTGGTGCATTGTCCTGGTGGAAATGCCACTAACCCAATTTGAAGAGTGCTGGCCTCTTCCCTAGGAATCTCTTCCTGAATTCCCTTAAAACCTCAACATAGTAACCCTAACCCTAACCGTTTGACCAATCAACTGTGGTGTATTGACTTCCTTACTCCTCCCACACCTCTCATTATTCCTCACAGACTCCGTGCCTTACTTGAATCTCTTATGCCACTCAAAAACTGATGCTCGATTCATGCAAGATGCTCCAAAAGCAGTGTGAGGCATTCCATACATTTCTGTTGCATTTTTTCCAAGTTTAAAACAGAATTTTATTGCATATCGTTCTTCTAAAGTGTCGTCACGTCCAGATTGCATTTTTTACATTCACCAGCTGTGATAATCAGGCTTTAGTAGGGTGTATTCCAATTGCTGCTGTAGCTGTTCATTTGAAGCTGAATAATAAGAATAATAAAAATTGGTCAGTCATTTCATAAGATGTATAGCAATAACATACAGAATTTTCAAGAGTCTAGGACAATTGTAAATGCCTGTACAAAAAAGTCTAGAAACTTATTGAAGGCACCATGTAATAAGCAAATAAAAACTTGTAAAGAAAATGCAAAAATATTTCATTCCCTGTAAAAGAATAACTTGTAGGGAGTGGGTGGTCTAACGAATAATTACAAAGAATGAAATCTGGCTTGGATAGTTTACATACTTTGTACTAAATACTCTTAGGAAAGGCATGAATCCACTTTTTCTCACCCATTCCATCACCGCCAGTCATAGATAAATAGCAGAGTAGTTGATGTCCTATATTCTTGTTCAGTCCATCTTAGATGTTTGCAAATAGATCAGGACAGTGATTATTCTTATACAACCTGTCACATGTTACTTAGAGAGTTGTGCAGAGCCAACCTCTCTGCCATTTGGCAGGATGTCACACAAGTTAGATTTTATTAGTAAAGTACAGCTGATTTGTATTCACTTAGACTAGTTGCTTAACTAAAGCTGAAGAACTTGTTCTGCCCCATTATGTATCTGTAGCTGGTGGGAGAGAGTACAGATGAGCACAGCTGAGTAACATTCACAGTCTTGAGTGATGGCTTGAAGATAGATACTTGGTATAACACCCCAATGAGCATAATAGGTTATGGGAAAGGAGATGGGCATTGCCAAACAACTTCAATTTTGTCCTGGGTATGTCACTAATCTCCATTTGATGGTGAGGCTCCCATTTTGGAGCTCTGGGAAGTGTGGAGTTGCTCCTTCATTGCCATAACTCCTGGGTTCACTTTGACTCAGAGTGGTAGCACCTGTTAGAGTCCCATCTATGAATCAAATAGATATTATTTGTATTAGATAGGGATACTTGATACCGTATAATTGGGTAAATTATTTGTATTAAGAATAGTTACTTGATACTATAAATGTTTACTTAGGATTAGTTTTATGTTAACTATACAATTTGTTGCAAATTATTCATGTTAGATAGGAATACTTGAAACCATATAACTGTGAAAACATATCATCAAGTAGTAATAGTTACTTTAAACTATATAATTGTGTATAAATTTTTAGTATTAGATAAGAATACTTGAAATCATACAATTGTGTGCCAAATTATTTGTATAAGATAAGAATATTTGATATCATATAACTTTGCAAACAAATAATTATAGACAAATGGAAAGTGCTATTAAAAAATTCAATGGAACATCAAAAATTGTTATGTATTGAATAGCCCATAAGAAGTTGACATGCCATTAAACATATAAAATAACAAAACCAAATATAAATAGTTTTGATGTTACAAATAAATCAAATTTCAGCATCGAATAACTCATAAGGGGTTGAAATGCCATTAAACAAATAAATCAAAGCAAATATAAATAAATGATTATGATTGCAATTAAACATGTAGAAATGAATCAAATTCCGGCATTAGAAAACCCGTAAAGAGTTGATATGCCATTAAAGAAATTAACCAAAGCAAATATAAATAGTTGTGATTACAATCAAACATTTAGTAATGAATCAAATTCCAGCATTAGATAACCCCTAAAGAGTTGATATGCCATTAAACAAATTAACCAAAGCAAATATAAATAGTTATGATTAAAATCAAATATTTAGTAATGAATCAAATTCCAGCATTAGATAACCCCTAAAAAGTTGATATGCCATTAAACAAATTAACCAAAGCAAATATAAACAGTTATGATTACAATCAAACATTCAATAATGAATTAAATCTCTACATTCTTCAGGTGTCTTTTTTTTTGTAACTTGATTCATAAAAGTACCAAGGTACCATGACTGAAATGTTGTGGGTATAACAACCAAAATGAGGACAATAATCTGATATAATGTAAATAATTAAATAAGTATTTACCATGAATTATTTGGGCTAATATCTGCATCTTTGTTTTTATTCCTGTTTCACACAGTGTATCCCTGCTTTCCATAGCATTATCTGAAAATTTGACATGAGATATTTCAACCTATGTTAATAATTGGAAAGAATTTGTCTATCCTCTAAAGACAGCCAATTGGTTTAATGTAGAGCTAACAGTTTTGGTATGCATGCTTATTATATTCAAGAAAAAGTTTTAAATATAAACAAAAATAAAATTATTTTTATAAAATGGACCACATAATATAACAATAAGAAATGTATAACATGTAATAAAACGATAACAAAATGTATCACATGTAATAAATAAAATGTATTACATATAAATAAGTTGGTCAACCATAGTCTAGGGCGACATGAAAACCTCCCTACTACTCCTTGGTGTAGGGGAGGGTGCCACTCCTTTCCCTGGATTTCTCTACTTACCTTTGATTTGTACTTTATAATGCTGAGTGTTAATACAATAAAATGTATAATAATAACAAAATAGAATTCATATCATCATCATCATGTCATACCGCTAGCACAGATATCCCTAATCCTCTCTCGCCACTTCTCTCTATCATTCATTGCCTCTGGCAGGTCTTCAGGGCTACATCCCATATCCTCACATAGCTGCTGTATGTATGTTTGAGCTGGTTGTCCTGCTTTTGCTTGGCCATATGTGGGGGTTCATAGGAGTACATCACTGATGAGCTCGTCCCTGCTTCTCCAGCAGTGTCCTGCATGTCTGGTTCGTCTAACTTGAATAGTTTTCATGATGGGGGGCAGGTGGCCATATAGTTGGTGTCTTGTGGGGTGTTAACAATTACAAAATATACCACTTATAATATAACAATGACAAAAAATATCCCATCATGCAACAATCCCCAAATGTACCACATATAATACAACAATAACAAAATATATCACATATAATATGTCAATATATCACTTATATAACAATAACAAAATATGTCACATAATGCAACAATAACAAAATGTATTACATTAATATGTTGTGTAGCCTATTCTAGTGAAGCAAAGACTGATGGTAATTCTCTTGCTGATTTGGTTTGATGGCATATCAACCATTGTAGGTTATTTAATGCCAAATGCTGCTAATACATATATATTAAATATATATGATTTGTGAACATGTTTTGTAGATAACAATTCAATTAAACATCAGTCATTTGTTTACACACAGTTAAATGATCAAACAATTCTGATTAGCATAAGTTGTTTGTACACAGTTTAAATGTCAAACAATTCTATTTGACCCATAGATAGGGCCCTATCAGGTGCTACTACTTCAGGTCAGAGTGTACCTGGAAGTAATGGCACTGAAGGGGTACTCTGCATTCCCCAAAGTTCCAGCATTGCTAGAGCCTCACCATCAGACTGTTTAAAATCATATCCAGGACCCTTGTTGAGAGGGATCTTACCCCTCAGCAGAGATGCAGTCAGTGTATTGTACAGTTACAATTGACTAGACTTGGTCTTGTTGAGGGTCAAGAACAGAAGGCAATCTTATATCATTTGAATTTATCTTTTATTTCTCTTGTGAGATCCAGAAGAAATATATGATCCAGTGACAGTATTCTTATCATTTAACAGTTATATTTGGTGGATCTGTTCCTTCTAGGTTAAACCCCTGAATAGAATATCTTGGAATGTGATCTTAGTTCCAACTTTTGAGCTGGAGCAGAAAACGAGGTTGCTTCTTTATTTTTCAGTGACTGTCTTTCAGAAAGTCTTTAAGCCTTGTCACATGAGTTCTTGTATCATCTTCAATGATGTTGCCAATCTCGTCCTCCCACGCTTTCTTTCCATGGATAAACGGACATGCAAACCACAGCTGCACATTTGGAGTCACAAGTTAGACCTCAAGAATTGATCGCCTCCCAACAACTCACCCTATTACAAATACACTATTAACAAAATCTATTATGTAATATAAGACAACATAAGACACAATGTGCCTATAAGAGAGCAATTTTGATATTCTGAGTACCATAAATAGCTGCTATCAAAACAATATGGCTGTTTCTACAAAGGTTAATTCTGTTCTTGTTATATTGTATCAAGTCTTAATTTAAAGTCCTTTATATAAAGCTATTTGTATACATTTACCCAACCCCTCTACCATGGACAGAATGCTATATAAGGTCAATTTTTAATGGATTACCACTGATATGAATTCAGGGTCTTCCTTCTCCTAGACTGGTTGTCTTTCAAAAGCTGGAGAATCCTGTCTGTTAGATATTAATCCATAGTTAGGGTAAGAACAGATGGATTCAGGCCTTTCCCAAGAGTATTAGTGCAAAGGAAAATCAAAAGAGCTTTCTCCAAAATTTGAGCCTTGGTCAATGAGTTCATTCCTAAGATGATGAATATTAACCACACACCTCACCTGTAGTCATATTAGGTGATTGTATTGAGTCTTAAAATCTTTTATATAAGGCCATATGTGGTCATATTGGGTGCTTGTCTAAAAAATGACCTAAGTTTTATAACTGTTATATTTACATTGTTAGTATGCTCTCTAGAATTTGGTTGGGGAATCTTGATCTTAAATTCAGCAGTAGACTTTTTAGAAGGATTGATTCTTCCCAACAAATTGATTTATTTGATTGTTTTTGTTTCACTATTTTATTGGACTTGTTTTAAAAGTGTTTAATTGGCTTAGAATAGCATCAGTTCAGTATGAAACTAATAAGCTTTCTTAATCTGACATATCTGAAATAATTGGTTTTGTTTATTTACATTTGATTGATATTATTGATATATATTGATTTGATTGACATTTCTCTTAAAGAGGGTTATTTTTATCCTGGTATGATCTATATTCTATGTATTGCTAAAATTCACATTTTGTTTGTAGTATATATATATATATATATATATAGGTAATGTTTAAAATAAAATCCAATAGCATGAGAAAAGGAAGACCATAAATTAAATTTTATTTCACACACAAAAAAAAATAGATTGTCTTCATTATTTCTCTAAGTCTGTTCATAATTATTTGGGAGTCTCTGTAGTGTTATGGCTAAAGTGCCAGACTACAGCCTTGAGGTAAGTGAGTTTGAACTCCAGTTGCACTATTAGGTTCACTTTGGACAAACACCTCTGGGAAAAATATGGATCCCTTTATCTTCCCAGATATGGGTTAAATAGTATCACTGCTGTTTTTGACAAGAATGGCTTTTGCATTAAATAACCCACAAAGGTTTACCTTCTATTAAACAAAGAAAGCAAACCACACACACACATATATATATATATATTGCAACAATATATGATTGTCACTATCTCACTTAGTGGGTTAGTGGCAGATCAAATGTAATATAATTTGGAAAGTGCTCAATATCTGTGATTGAGCTACTATAAAAATATAATATGATAAATAAATATATATTAGTTTTTATATATATTCAATAACGTGGTTGTTTATCTGAAACCATTGATTTCATGCTGTCTTTACATATCAATCATGTATATATATATATATATATAATTTTGTGACTAATTAATTTATTTACTCTATTATGTTAAATTTATTATATATATATAAAATAAGTAATCCAGCCAAAGCAACACACATCAGATTTTTACTGGTGACAGAGCATATGTAGATCTAAGTTTGAATAGCATTGGCACTGACACAACTGTGCTTGATGACTGCCAATTTCTTGTTGATGCAATCAAACCAAGTGGGTCCCATGTGGTGGATATTCTGTTGTGTGTGACATGATGGGAAGGGTGATCTAATTTATATAGGTTTTTATTTACATTTATGGAAATATATTTTGTGTTTTCTCTCTAGTGTGTGGTTATTATTTACATGGCTATATTAATTTTGTGATTTGTTGATTTATTTACTCTCTTTTGTTTAATTTATCATATATATATATATATATATATATATAATAAATAATTCAGCCAAAGCAACATATACATATCAGATTTTTATTAGAGTAATATACTAAGATCCTTTTGCAAAATAATTTCCTGTTCCATTTGAAATTAAATGATGAAATTTGTAGAATCTGCATTTGCATTTTTTAATTATTCAAATTTTTGATATAATTATGATATATAATTATACTTATTATATATAATTATGAAATGCTCTTTCATAAATGTAAGCATCAGTATCATTATGGACAACTGTGACAATAGGATTCCAATATATTTTTGTTTCTATAAAAAACATCCTGATATTTCAATGAATTTGTGGGAGTCTTTCAAGGGGCATATAAAGTTGTATATCTGCATCAAGAAATAATATTTCTACGTTATTGTTGTTTTGGAAGTTCCTTATAAGTCATCAGTTACTATAGGAACACAGCAGGTTTATGAATGATCTTGTAATAATGGTTTTATTTATCTATGTGTGATTGTGTGTATTATTAATAAATATAGATTTTATTGATAATTCTCTTAAGGAATGTTATTTAATCTTAATCTCTTGACATAATGATTAATAATAACAGAACTTTATCAGAAGACTTAATCAATGACACAATTATGGCTAATGATTCTTTATTTTTACCCTCTTAGAAGTTCTCTATCCCATTTTTACTTGTTCTTTTTTGTCTGTTCTAACTTTTAGTTTCTTATTAAATGACCCATGATCCTTTTAAGTTCTTGTTGCTATGTTCTATGATATTTATGGCATTGTGGATGTCTTGTATTCAACCAATCCTTCCATTATGAGCAGGATGTGACATAATGGTTAGAGTGTTGGTCAATGGTCTGGGAGACTGGGGTTCAATCCCAGGTCGAGTCATACAAAAGATTCAAAAATGGTACTTGATGCCTCCTTACTTAACACTTAGCAATATAAGGTACAGATCAAAGGTAAGTGGAGCAATCCAAGGAAAGGAGTATTGCCCTCCCCTACACCTCAGTGTAGTTGTTATTGAAAAGGGAGTTGTTGGGTCGCCCTTGACTATGGTCGGTCAACTCACAACTTATCTAAATTCAGTTTTTTTCCTTCTGCCAGACCAGTTGCCATGCCAAGGTTAAAGAGCCTAGTTTTCCCTCCTATTTTTTCCCTTTAGTTGGAGAGAGAACAGTTGGATTCATACTGATTTGTGGCATTGTTGGGGGGGTCTCAAAAGATAGTATTTATCCAACCCCTCGACCATGAGCCGATCAATTTTTAACCTGAGTAAAACTGGTTTCAATTAAAAGTTTTCCTTCCCCAAAACTAATTGCTATACCAAAATTAAAAATCCTAGTTTGTCCTATTATTTACCCATCACTAGGGGTGGGATTCATTCTTTTCCAAATGGCATTAGTGTTATGTGAAATACAAACAGTCTTGTTCAGGATTTGAACTTGTGTTGCTAGATCTATTTCCAACTACAATAACCATTACACTGCAAGCGCCTCTTTGAGTCCTTGGCAAGTTGTCAAATAATTAGTAGAGATAAAGAGGTTATTCATATCAAGAAAGGAAAGACAGACATTTTACCAATTAGAAAAAACACAAACCTGCTCATATTTATTTGAAATAAACCAAATTAAATGTATCAAGACTGGTTTCATATTTTTTATATTGGAAATGACTTCATTTAGGTAGTATGCTAGATCTTATCATTTGTACAAGTTGCCTAGCTATGTACTCATCTTCATTTAAGTTTTAAAATAAAATGAGAATTTAAATCTTTAGTTTTGATGTTTATTGATCACATGTGGTATATAGATAGATTGTAATAAAGAGGACTTCTCTCCACTTATCAAATATGGCAACAAAATCTTATCAGAACAATGGTTTTCAAACTGTTGTCAAGGGACCACAGAGGATCCACAGATGCTGCAAAGGTGTCTATTGGCAATAGAACCACAAATTCGTATATCTAGTAACTAGTTAACACCTATGAAAATTCAGTTTAAGCAGTAACCACTCCACAAATTTTGACTTAGCACGCATTCTGAGTATCTATTATCTCCAAAGATGGTCAAAATGCTGCTATCTTCTGCCGTAACATCTTCATATGAAACTGCATTTTTAGGATTTACCAGCGTGATGACTCAATTGAGATTGAGACTTGTTGTGCAAAGTGAATTGCATGTATCTTTGGGAAAAATATCAGCAAGAATTGACAATATGCCAAGCAAGGCAAGGTTGTCTCTCTCACTGAGTGTCATTACTCTGTGCAAATATTAGATGTGATTTCCATTGAATATTTTTGATAAATTTCATTTTTATTTATACAGGGGTCCATGAGATAGACCCTGAAATAGAAATGAATCCCATTTCTAAAAAGTTTTAGAATCACTGTATTAGAGTTACACACAACTCTGGCCACTTATTCTGCGTTCTTTCTTTCTCTTGCAATTTTTCTCTTTCCCATTTCTACTCTTTATCCTTTCATTGTCATTAAGAGCATTCCTCACCACTTAATCAAGTATGACAACATGTTTTCTGATTTCCCCTTTCTCTTCCTGTAAAAATAAAATCCCAAGAAAATCTAAGATTTGATGCTCTTCCCAGCTGAGTATCCTCTTTTAAACCAAATCAATTTTACTTTTCATTTTTGTTATTGAATTCTTCAGCCATGTGTATGTAAGGTGCCAGGAGTCCAAGACATACTTTTCAGATGATTCCTTAATTCCGTCTTGACTCTTCTCCTTTAATATGTCCATTAATCTTCCTTTTCTTTTTTTTTTTTTTTTTGCTCAAGGAAACAAAAACAGTACTGTTATTTTATTTAATATTTTCCTTTTTATATCTAGTAATATTAGCTATAATAGCCTTTTCATTTTCATTGATCAACCATTGTTAATTATTTTATTTAATATTTTCCTTTTTATATCTAGCAATATTAGCTATAATAGCCTTTTCCTTTTCATTGATCAACCATTGTTAATTATTTTATCTAATATCTTCCTTTTTATATCTAGCAATATTAGCTATAATAGCCTTTTCAGTTCCATTGTTAATTTTTTTTTACTATCATTTGAACAAAAAACTGATGTAAGTCAAGTTATTCAATTTCAATAAAATTTTCATTACTTATTCATGAACAGGGGAATATAAACTGAACATTAAAGCTGAACTGGTCTAATTACCCATATTTGATTTGTTTACTTGCAAGAAAGTAAGTCATGAGAAAAATTTTTGCGAAATAATAAGGATCTATAGAATAATTTACCTAATAGTAATTATGATACAAGCACATGTAATTTAATGCTTTTCTTTATTTTCATTTAATAAAGTTTTCTTTATAAATTCATGTATCAAAATAAAGAAAAAGAAACATATAAGATAAAACTTGGAATTTCCACAGGTACTGCTAGATCGCTGGTGTAATTTGAAATGTCTGCCTTTATTTCACTGCTTCTTGTTAGTTAATGTATTTTCCTAAGAAAATATGAGTCTTACTTAAAATATGAGGGGTGTCCTTGTGGTGTAATGGTTAAAGCGATGGAGTGTGGAATCGTAGTAAGCGAGTTCGTACTCCAGTCGCGCTATTACGTTCACTTTCGGGCAAATACCCTTGGGAAAGGTATGAGCCCCCTTATCCTCCCAGCTATGGGTTAAATAGTACCACTACTGTTCCTCTAGGAGAATAGCTTTGGTATTAAATAACCTACAAAGGTTGATATGCCATTAAACAAAGAAACCAAACCAAACCTTAAAATATGATCATAGGAAATGGAATTGGTGAACTGAGCTGTTTGGGAAAGGCATGAATCTGTTGCTTCTTCACTCAGTTATGGGTAAATAATAGGTAAACTGGATGCTTTAGTGTTGGTTAGGCAACCAATATCAAAGAAGGAAAACTTAATTTATTCCAGCTTTACTCTGCATAAAAATTTACCTTGTGCCTCATTCTACTTGTGGTGGAGGGGCTGGACTAATACATACAATTTGTACAATTATCCATAAATGTGCAAACTCTGGGAAAAATCTCTTAACTGGTTTTCTTATCTTTCCAATATAAGAGTCAATTTGAATTACGTTCTCTTTGGAAAGTGGATATTTGGAAAAAGTTGATGATCAACATAGGTGGCACTATTGACTAATTTGCATAGAAACTGTGTTACTGAGCTATTGACTAATCATAACTGACTTGCAATTGAGACCACTTGGATATAAGGTTGGTTGATTGGTTTTTATGGCATATCAACCTTTGTAGCTTATTTGATGCCAGATCTATTTTTTATACAAATAATCAGTTTTGTTTCAAACAATTCAGTCGAGCGTAAGTAGTTTCAATTTCAAAAACAGTTCCATTGAAACAATTCAGTTTAGCATAAGTACGCAGTTTAAATGTAAGTACAGTTTAACTGTCAAAAACCTTTCTATTTCAAGTTATTCATTTTAGTCAAATAGTTCTAATCCAAACAATTAGTTTAGTATAAGCATAGATTTTGTTTACACACAGTTAAATGTCAAAACAGTTCTATTTCAAACAATTCAGTTTAGCACAAATAAGCAGTTTAAATATCAAAACAGTTCTATATCAAGTAATTTAGTTTAGCATATGTACACAGATTAGTTCTATTTAACCCATAGATAGGGCCCTATCAGGTGCTACCACTCTGGGCCAGAGTGGACCAGGCAGTAATGGCAATGAAGAGGTGCTCTACATTCCCCAAATCTCCAGCATCACTATAACCTCACTATCAGATTGTTTAGTGTCATATCTAGGACACTCGTTGGTAGGGGGTCTTACCACTCTGCAAAGGTGCAGTCAGTGTATTCTACAGCCCCAGCCAACTGGGCAATTGGATATAAGGTGAGAAGATCAGAAGGATGAAGAATATATCAGATCTAAAAATATCTGAGATTAAAAAACATTCGGTAATTAAAGAGATGGAATTTTCAACAAAATCTTTTTACTTATTTATTTTTAATCCTTTGATATTCAAATCCTCAAAGTTTTAATAAGCAAAAACACAATGTCTTTATCCTTGTAGAGAGAAACCCTTTTATATCACTGACCATTGGTAGCACTTTCCAGAGGCAATGGTTTCCATAGTGACTCTCTAAGATCAAGATTTTTTTTTTCTATGTTTTGTTTTTTGTATCCATCAATCGTTTTTGAAGTTTGACATTTTCAGCCAAAAGTTGTGTTGCTTAGCAACAACCATGTCCTAATAGTTTTTCATTGATTTTATTTACTTATTCATTTTTCTTTGGAGGAGGGAAGTGGGGTTTTAGAAGTACATTTATTATAGACAATATTTATGGACCTAGCTTCATCTTATGTAGGTATAAGAGTGAAGATTAAAATATTTTTATAAACATGGTCTATCTCAGTCTGTTTAACACACACACACAAACACACGCAAACACACACACACACACACACACACACACACACACACATATATATATATATATATATATTGTAACGGTCATCATCATAGGAAATGGAATCAACAACCAGTGTTCCATTCCTGGACAAAGCTGTTTGCATTTCACTTTACACTATTGCACTTGGGAATCTGACTCCTCTCCATTCAGCTATGAGTAAATTGTAATGCAGCCTGGATTCTTTAGCCTTGGTTAAGCAACCAGTCAAGGAGAAGGAAACCACTGAATTCAAACTAGCTTTACAATGCTTAAATATTGACATTGTGTCACATCCTGCCTGTAATAGAGAGGTTGGGTAAATACATATATACTTTTTTTATCATACAACATGTGAAAGCATGTATGATACCCTGCCCTCATCAGCCACTAACCAGGAGTGATAACACAGTTTCAGTAGCTCAAGTCAGTACTACCACTCCTGGCACTACCAAGCAGCTTTTGCCACCGGACAGGGTATTTAAAATATATATATATATATATATATATATATATATATATATATATATGCCAGATCAACTAAAGGAGAAATTACAGTGTACATTCATCTTCATTTTTTGTGCAGTTTGTGATTTTTAAAACGTGTTTACTTTTGGCCATGGATGTCATTATGCGCTCGCAGTAACCATATCTTGATGTTACATAATCACACAGGAATGGTGATTCCATGTGCATTTCATTCATGCTGAAAACCTTTTGCTCTCCAAAGACAAATATATATAATTCTGCAGAAAGATGTCATTTGTTGATCAATGGGACCCTTAAGATAGGTGGTGAGCAAAAAAGAAAGCTCCTAGTCTAAATTTGTCCATGCAGCTATCAGATTACTCTTGGGCCACTGAATTCTTGGCTTACTAGGAATGTCTCCAGGACGCTGTCACTCAGCAATGGGCTCCTGGACACTGTAGGGGTGTTCCTGATCCATAAGCCCATCATTCGATTTAATTCTCCGAGAGGAGAATTACATCATTTGCACCAGTGTACCTTGTGGATTCGTAACTCTTGCAAGCTGTTAAGTTCTCTGCTGCAATCACACATTGTAGCTGGGTACATGTCCAAGTCATTTTCGTTTGAGCAAGTATGATAGGTGATATATTCTTCCTCCCTTTTTTCCTTTATCATATTTTTTTTTACATTCCTGTCTTTCCAGGATGTCACTCCAACTTTCTGGAGAGTCACTTTGTCTTTCCAAAGAGTCATCTTGCTTTCCATAGAGTCTTAGTGTTCAAAATTTTCATCATACGACATGAATTTAAATAACAGAATGCTATCAATGGAAATAGAATATTATCAAGAAATATGGAATAATAAAAAAAAAAAAAATTCATAAGTATCCCAGTTTTATCCAACTTTGCATTTACGTATTTTGTTATGTTATAAAAAAAACTAAAAAAACTTTCAAAAACTCTTTAAAAACACTCTTTATACATGCAAACAACCCCTGATGATGGCCTATGAAAGGTCCAAAAGTGCTCGGGACAATTTTGGTAAATTCATCTACCAATTCCAACCTGAAACTAAGTCACTTATCAGGAAACTTGAAAGGATCTTGATAAAATATATAGACAAAATGTGTCTTTATTATTTAATCAAACATATATATATATGTATATATATATATATATATATATATATATATATATATGGTAGTGTCTGTGACCTTGGGTTTCATGCTTTACACATTCGTCAGACAGACGGAATGAAAAGTTTTAAAAAAAAGAACAATTAATATGGTTAATTTTTTTGTTTGGAGGGGAATTTTGTTGATGTGTATGTGTGCTTAAGTTTGTGTGCTTTTGAATATTATTATGTTTGTGTATGTACTGTTGCTCACGTGTACATATATATGTATATTTGCGCATATAGTGGCATGCATCTTTACATATATACACCTACTTTCACTCTTGTTGCAAAGGGAGAGACTGTGAGAAGGGAAGAGTAGGTGAGGAGGGAGTGGGAAAAGAATTGTTACTATCAGAATGATTTCGTTTTTCTATTGATCCTACCTATCTTTCTGATAGCTAAAGGTTTATTTGATGTGAATATGAAATGTCTGTTTCATGGTGAATTTTATTGAGTGATGATGATGATTTAAACTACAATCATCATCATCATCATTACTTTTTAGAAAGATTTTTAAAAAAATTTTATAATGATAATGATTGTGTTGTCAATGGTTATTTGGAGTACTTATGAGTTATGTGATGTATTTATGGGCATGTAATAAGAAGGATGTTAAGTTTTTGGTAGCTTTTGCAATGATAATTTCGCCAATGGTCCCGGAGACTTGGGTTCAATCCCAGGTTGCGTCATATCAAAGACATTAAAAATGGTACTTGATACCTCCTTGCTTAACACTCAGCAATATAAGGTATGTATTAAGGGTAAAGGGGAGCAATCCAGGGATAGGAGTAGAGCCCTCCCCTTCACCTCAGTGTAGTAGCTATTGAAAAGGGAGCCTTCTGGTCACCCTCAACTACAGTCGCCAACTTTACTTTACTTTTTATGATCATAAAAGTTTCTGACAATACTGATGGGTGCTCATAATGCAAAGATGTGGAAAAAATAGTGGTTATAATTCTAAAAATATTGCTTACATTTACTGGCAATACTTGTGGGTGATCATGATATGATAAGCTGGGGAAAATAGTACTTATGGTTATCGGTTCTGTTGTATAATTAGTATTGTGTCAGTGATGGCTGATAGATGATGTGGCAATAAGAAAGGTGTTGGTGAAACTGGTAGGGGTATGGTGAAAGGACAAAGGTGGAAGTTTTTTCCTTTGCCTTACCCTTTCTCAACAACAAGCAGTGGAAATATATGTATATATGTAAAGATGTGTACCATTATATGCGCAAATATATATATATATATATGTATATATATATATATGCAAGTGACAGCACACATGCAAACATAGCAACATTCAAAAGCACACAAACTCAGGCACATATACACACTAACAAAATTCCTCTTCAAACAAAAAATTAACCTTGTTAATCAGTCTTTTTTTTGAAAACCTTTCACTCTGCCTGACAAATATGTAAAACATGAAACCTAGGGTCGCAAACACTACCATGTAATATATACATATATTTTTATATGTATAAAAGCTCTATCATTGATATTGAGCACTATTTAATAATACTGCAAAATCTGGTCCACCATTAATTACTCACCAAATGAGCTTGTGAGAACCCTAAACCTCTACAATATATGTGTATACACACACACACACACACACACACACACATATATATATATATATATATAAATGTGTGTGTATATACATGTATGAGTAAATTTGTGTGTATGTATATATGTGTGCATGTACATACTTGTACATCTATATGTATATATCCATGTGTGTTTGTGGGTATTTATAAATGTGCATATATGTGTGTGTGTCTATATATATATGTGTGTGTGTATGTATGTATGTATACATACATATATATATATATATATATAAATGTATGTAAGTGTGTATGAATAGATGTATCTATAAATGTGTGTGTATCTATAGATGCATGTAAAAATGTGTATGTGTGTATGATAGAAAATGAGTTTGTTTTATTTTTTATTTCCTGATAGAATTTTTAGATATGTGTTATGTCTAGTGAGGTAAATGTGTGGAAGTACAACATATCAACAAATGGATCTGTCAGTTCAAATTTACTGAACTTTTTGGTATAAATGTTATGTATATATGTATAAAGAGTTAGGGGAAAAACAAGTGGGAGCGGAAGTTATGGAAGAAAAGTTTTTTAGTTGAAGTAAGAGTAAGAATTGTTCTTCTTTCTACTATTTATACAAATGTATATAATTCATCATTGTTTTTATAATTTCATTATTTGCTCCCCCATAGATGGATCAGTTGGGACTGAAAGAAAATATGGTGCCTTCCTGAATTTATTCCTTCCAGAATTCAAACAACTCATATGAAGACTTGAATGGATCAAAGATAAAATTGGCAGAGGAAAAGTATCTGTCCTATTTAATCACACACACACACACCTGCTCAGAGCCAAAAGTACTTAGTAAAAATATCCTAAATTCATTTCATCCAGAAGTCAAACAACTTACACAAAGACTTGAATGGATCAGAGATAGAATAGGAAGGTATGAAGTGTCTGTTCTATCACACACACACACACACACACACACACACACACACACACACACACACACACACACACACACACACACACACACACACACACACACACAAAGCCAAAAGTACTTGGGGAAAATATGGTGCCTTCCTAAATTCATTTAATCCAGAAGTCAAACAAATCACACAAAAACTTGAATGGATCAAAGATAGAATAGGCAGATATGAAGTGCCTGTTCTATTTAATCAAACACATATGCACACACACGTACATATGATGTGATGTGTAGGCAGCATATTTTTCAAAGTCAGTGAAAAGGCTAAAATGTACATTGCAAATTGTACCCTTTCATTAAACTTTAATTAACATAACTTTTTGATTTTCCTATAAAATTTATAATCAAAATTAATATATATATATATATATATATATATATATATATATATATATATATATACAGCAAAATTATAAATGAATAAGACATGACAGTTATTTATTAAAATAAGTTTTTAAAAATTATTATGCAAATTAGATATCACATAACATTGATGAACACCATTTGTTAGTACATATATTAAACATTGCATGTTGATCATGTGTATCAACAATTTAATGTGATGTAGACAATTTTGATTGATTGATTTTAATGGTATGTCAACCTGTCTAGGGTTATTTATGCCTAGAGGTTAGGGAATCATGTTCATTGTACATTCATGCTAACATTTTTTGTTTAGTTGTTTCTTAAGAGTAATTTTTTGTACACAATTTTATAGAATATGAATAATTTTTCTACAGATTTATTAATAGGATCCAAACAGGTACTACTGCTCTAGGTCAAAGTGTATCTGGGAGTAATTGCAATAAAGGAGTACTTCACATTCCTAAGATCTCTAGAATTGTAGCCTCACTATCAGATACAGTTTAGTGTCATAATTCAGGACACTCCTTTGAGGAGCTCTTACCTTTGTGCAAGGGATAAAGTCATCATATACTAAGCCCCATTTTGATGTTAGGATGGATGTGTAAAAATGTATTTACCTCTACAGATTGGGCATGAGCAACCTTTTTTGAAAAGCAGGCCATATTAGGTATGGCTCATCATCAGGTGAAAAAATTTCAAGGTAATTTTTGGTTGAATGTCCCTCACCCATTTTTACTATAGAAGATCATATACGTAAATATCTGCTTTAGAAATAAGGATAATTGATTTTTTTCTCTTCGAATATAAAGATGTTTTCTATAAAAAATAGATATCTAAGGTGTGCCATTCAGAAAGCATTTGTTGCCTAGAAGCAGCAGTTTGCCCATGACTGGTGTTGTTCAGGATAAAAAATTCCATCTATTTGTTTTCTGTATGAATTCATTATTAATTTTCTTCCAAAATGTCCTAGTCCCCACCCCTGTGAGTGGTGTTGGCTATGGCAAAGTTGGGATTGGTTGCTCCTGTAGATGGCTATTTTATTTTCTTTATAGAGTTGCTGATCAATTTTAAGCTAAAATATTCCAGGCACTTCCTGCTGCAACACTATCCCAGGGTTAGGGTTGCTTCACCATGTCCTCTTCATGCACATACCTTTACAAACATGCTTTGAGGTTAGTGGAGTTCATTTGTCAAGTTGCTTAAGGATTTGCACATTAATCAAACAGATTGTTGTTGAATGAATAACTTCTGATTAATTTTTTCCCCAAAAGTTTCTGACACCTCCAGCTAGGATGGCACACATGCAGATGCCAATTTTACTTGCTTTCTGATCAATTCTAACATGAAATGTTCTGGGAGCTCCTCACTCTCAATAAATACTTCTTAGGGTGAAAGTTTTATTTTCCCTTAGTTTGGGAGTCCATAGGTAACAAACAAACAAACATATATATATATGCTAGATATACTTTGTGCTAATGCCCTTGGGAAAGGCATGAATCCATCTGTTTTTTTTCCAGTTCCTCAGTAAGACACCCAGGCTATAAGAAGGAAAACTTTGAATTTAAACCAGCTGTGCTCCACTTAGAAATTTACCTTGTCCCATCCTGCTTGTGGTGGAGGAGTTCAGAGATCACATGACAGGTGGTTAATCATCTGGTCCTAGTGTATCTACTCTATCAGGCAGTACTTGCTTAGCAGGGTTGAGTTGAAGAGGTAAACGAAGAGAAATGCCAAGGAGAATTTTTTGTAAATGGTCATGCACAAGTCTTTATTCATGTGTGCTCACTTCATCAGATCTTACTTGGTTGGAAGTCAGATAAATTCATATATAGTATGTGGCTTAATGATTATTGACATAAGGAAATGCACTTAATGGATTGAGTTCAAATCCTGAATGAGGCTGTTTTCACATTTCACTTAATATTAATGTACTAGGGAAATACCTGAATCCATCTCTCTTTACCTCAGTCTTGGATAAAATAAAGAGCAAGCTGGGCTACCAGTCTAGGAGAAAGAAAAACCTTAGGTAGAGTGTTTGGGGAATCTGCAGTACACTAGTGCATCATTCTTCTGCTATCAGCTCATCTACTTGGTGTGGTTTCTTTGTTTAATGGCATATCAACTTTCAAACCACAAACATAGTTCTATTTAACCCATAGCTAATGGAGATTAGGTGGTTTAGTCTGCCCTACTATTTGCCCATAATTGGAAGGAGAATAGTTGAATGTATACCTTTCCCAAGGATATTAGCACTATGTGAAATGTAAACAGCCTCGTCCAGGATTTGAATTCTGATTACCATGTTCATTTCCTACAATCATAACCATTACACCATGAATGCCTCTGAATATTCATATATTACTATGTAAACAAATGATTATTATAGACAAAGTGGAATTCGCCAATGGTCCAGGAGACCAGAGTTCTATCTCAGGTCGAGTCATGCCAAAGGTTCAAAAAATGGTGCTTGATGCCGCTTTGCTTAACACTCAACATTATAAGGTAAGGGTCAAGAGTAAAGTGGAGCAATCCAGGGAATGTAGTAGCGCCCTCCTCTACACCTTGGTGTAGTAGCTATTGAAAAGAGAGCCTTCGGGTCACCCTCGACTAAGGTCACCTACAATTATTATAAACAAAGAAGAATTAAAAAAAAATGATTTCAATAGAATGATATAAATGGTTATGATTTGAATCAAATGTTTGCTAATGAGTCAAAATTTCTGCATTAAATTACCGCATGAGGAGTTGATATGCCATTAAATAAACCTAATCAATCAGTCACCCTATGTTGCCAGATTAGTTCTAACTCAAGAGGTTGTAGGAACAAGCCTTATGGAGTTGAAGCACTATATCAGTGAATTCCCTAGGTATTTTTCAGGGCAATGCATTCTCTGTTTTTTCAGCTTCGGCTGTGAATCTGAAATATATGCTTTTTTAAAAATAAACTTGGTCATTTAAATTTGAAGATTTAAAATTTCCATAAAATTTCATATTAAACAATATGAAAAAAAGTTTGACCCATGAAAATTCTAATGACAACATACATCTATCATACAAATTATTTTGTTTCGGTTTCTTTATTTAATGGCATATCAACCTTCATGGGTTATTTAATGTCAAAGCCATCCTTGTAGAAGAACAATAGTGATACTATTTAACTCATAGATGTGGGGATAAGGAGGTTCATACCTTTCCCAAAAGTATTAGTCTGAAAGTGAATGTAATAGCATGACTGGAATTTGAACTTGCCCATTACAATATTACTGTTCAATATGTCAGCCACTACACCATAGAGACATGTCCTTGTATGAATTTAAACTATAAACAACATTCTCTATCCCACCCCTCAAAAAATCTCATAAGATATGAAATAATGACTGTTTCATCTCAGAAAATTCAAAATAAAAAAACTGCCCCACCATTGGGATTTATGATAAATATGTTGACTGTATCCCCTGCAAAGTACTAAGAACTTCACCAATTAAAAGAGTTGGATACAAAACTGTATCCGATGGTGAGGCTCCAGTTCTGTATCTCTGGGGAGTATCCCACTTGTTGCCATTTCTCCCTGGTCCACTCTTACTCAGAGTGGTAGTATCTGTTAGAATCTCATCTATGAGTTACATAGATCTGATTAAAAATTATTTGTATTCCATAGGATCATATGTAAAAAAAACTTAAACAACTACATGAAAAATGTAAACTTATATGTATAATGAATTTGATTTCCTAACCTCATGGCATAAAATAACCCTAGATGGGTTGACATGTCAGTAAAACAAATCAATCAACAATAAGTACATTTAGTAAGAACAGTTTTTCTTAGTACAGTCTCTTTACAGACACTGATTTATTTTTGTCTTGCTTATTCTGTACAAAAGCTCCTTATAACTGAGAAACTTGTTTACTTTCTCTGAAAAAAACTGGTTGCTATCATCAGATATTGATGAGCTGTCATAATCTATATTTGAATATTGCAAGAATGTTGCCCAATTTGTCTTTGATAGTTGATAATGTAAGAGCATTTTTTGTACCAACATTTTTTTTTCTTTTTCTTTTTCTTAACAGCAGTCTTATCTACAAAACTAATCATAGATTACCAACCCATTTTCTGATTAATTTGATGCCCAAATGAGTAAAAATGGATGCCCACCCATAGTTTTGGTTTCATTTTCTTTTTTTTTTTTTCTCCAGCTAGACTCCAGCTCTCTGTCTATAACAAACAGTGTTCTTGTCTCCTGTGTTTCATTATTGTTTTGATTCTGAACCTTTCACCTCAAACTGCCATGTTTCTTCTTAACCAATTGATAAGCTCCTTTGGTCATAACAAACTATCTATAAAAAGTTTGTATTATATTCTTTCTACTATAATCCTGACAGACAAGGAAATTAAAAATGAATTTCTTTCAGTCTTTCAACAGGTCATGAGTTCAAATGCAACATCAGACAAATCAGAAAATGACTATTATATACTTGTTGTTAATTAACCTTTGCTTAGTCTGGTACACAGTCTTCTGTTTACTCAGAATACCTTCTTTTACTAAATAGTCACCCAATTACTGTCCAGGCTCATCATTACTTAACTTGGCATGTTGTCCTCGGGTGGCTGACAAGTATCTGCTTTTCCTAAGTGGTTACCAGGTTTATTATGGCTTAACTTTAATTTACTAAATTTTGCTTAGTCTGGCATACAGGCCTTTGGTTGGTTACAATATCTTCTTTTACTAAGTTGTCACCCATCCTAGTAGAGAACAGACACATCACAGCTTGACTTTAGTGAATGTTTGGGTTAGTGGGTTTTAAAAATATGACTTACTATAAATCAATGTTTATTCTATTCTTACTAGCAGTTTATAGAACTGCTGCTATCATAGGGGGAATTTGTTAAAACTTTCATTCACTTTAATTGACTATATAAGATCACAGCAAATATTGGTTTGGTTTTATGACATATCAACCATTGTAGGTTATTTAATACCAAATCCATTTTTATACATAAAAACAGTTCTATTTCAAACAATTCAATTTAGCTCAAGTATGCATTTTAAATGACAAAAACAGATCTATTTCAAGCTATTCAGTTTAGTTAACAAAGTTAAATGCTTCCAAGTATTTCTATGTATCACCAACATTTCAATTAAACATCAGTCATTTATTTACATGCAGTTAAATGTTCAAACAGTTCTATTTCAAACAATTCAGATTAGCATAAACACCCAGTTTAGTTCTATTTGACCCATAAATAGGACCCTATCAGGTGCTACCACTTCTGGCCTGAGTGGACCTGGGAGCGATGCCAAGGAAGGGGTACTCTGGATTCCCCAAAGCTTCAGAATTACTGGAGCCTCTCCATTAGATTGTTTAGTGTCTTATCCAGGACACTTGTTGGGGGAGTCTTACCCCTCTGCAGAGTTGCAATCAGTGTATTCTACAGTTTCAGCCAACTGGGTCAGCAAATGTTGGGTGTATTAAAAGTATTTTCATATTTTAATGAAGTGAGAGTTAAAGAAGAACTTCTTAAGGGCTTCTGTGCTTTTTTTAAAGCTTATATAATACTCTACACATGGCATTATTTGATGATTGTTTCTCATCCAAAAATTTTCATGTTTTCATAACATAAATGAAGGTCATCAATTTTTAGGCTTCATTTTAAGAAACAAGACCCAAGATTAAAATACTTTTCGATAGTATGGCCAGGTATTATATCCTTCATTCCTGGGTACCTCACATGATGTAATTGTCAGTGAGCTTGATTAAAAGACTATTAGTAGTGTGTTTGCTTCTTACTGGGTGCCCATTCTTCTGGTCTTGTGCCACATCAAAGCTAAGCTTAGTAACTAACTATTGTTTTATTTCTTTCTACTTGATTTTTTGAGCAGCTTCAGGAGCTTTATATCCCAGTTTCAGAAATGCCCAGCATCTTGTATTGTTTACTTGTATCTTCCATTTAAAAGTCTGAAAGAAAAGGTGCAGGTGTCTTGGGTATGACACAAAACTTCATCTAACAGTGAGGCTCCTGTATTGGTGTTTGGTGAATGTGGAGTTCTCCATTATGATTACTCTCAGGTTCACTGAAACCCAGAGTGGTAGAACCTGTTAGGAACCTATATATAGGTCAAATAGAACTGTTCATTCTTTTAATAGGGATTTGTATTAATTAGAATTACTAATGTTAAATAGTAATACTTAAAACCATTTCACTGTGTGCAAACAAATGAGTAATATTAAATTGAATTATTAGTGTTGGATAACAATACTTGATACCATTTAACTGTGTTCTAACAAATGATTGATATTAAATGGAATTATTAGTGTTGAATAACAATACTTAATCCCATTTAATTGTGTGTAAATAAATGATTGATATTAAATAGAATTATTAGTGTTGAATAACAATACTTAATCCCATTTAACTGTGTGTAAATAAATGATTGATATTAAATGGAATTATTAGTGTTGAATAACAATATTTAATCCCATTTAACTGTGTGTAAATAAATGATTGATATTAAATGGAATTATTAGTGTTGAATAACAATACTTGATCCGATTTAACTGTGTGGAAAAAAATTAGCTCTGGCTTGCTTTAAAACAATATTAACTACAAACTTTTTACTTTCAAATCATCATGTATATATATATATATATATATATATATATATATATATATGGGGAGGGGAGGATTTAGCATTAAATAACCCTCAAGGGTTGATTTGCCATAAAACACAACCAAACCAACCCAAAAAATGCACTGAAATAGTATTGATTAACAGTGGAGTCTTTAGATATGTACATAAAATAAACTAGAGTTATAGTCAATAGAAAAGAACATTTGATACAATTTAATAACTTTACAAAAAATAGTACAAATAATTAAACTTTCTGAAGCCAAAAGGATGTAGATTTAAGTTTCACCAGATTGGTTAGTGGGTGTTTTATGGCATATCAACTCTTGTGGGTTATTTAATGCCACATCCTGTATATATATATATATATATATATATATATATATATATAAATCAAGTTTATATATATATATATATATATATATATATATATATATATATATATATATATATAGAAACACTAAAGTAAAAGTACGATCACTGGATGGAGACACAGAATACTTTGATATTGTAGCAGGAGTACTACAAGGGGACACGCTGGCCCCGTACCTCTTTATCATTTGTCTAGACTACGTACTTAGAACATCGATAGACAAAATCAAAGAGAATGGCTTCGAACTGGCGAAGAAAAGAAGCAGAAGATACCCCGCAACAACAATTACCGACGCCGACTACGCCGATGACATAGCGATACTGGCAAATACACCTGACCAAGCCGAAACACTTCTGCATAGTTTGGAATGAGCAGCAGCAAGCATAGGCCTCTATGTTAACGCACACAAAACGGAATATATGTGCTATAACCAAACGGGGGACATCTCCACTCTAGAAGGAACCCTACTTAAACTCGTAGACAAATTCACGTACCTAGGAAGCAGCGTCGAATCAACCGAAAAGGACATCGAAACGAGGTTAACGAAAGCATGGACAGCTATCAATAGGCTATCGATTATATGGAAATCAGACCTAACCGATAAAATGAAATGCAGTTTCTTCCAGGCAGCGGTCACATCGATACTGCTATATGGATGCACTACATGGATGCTAACAAAACGGCTGGAGAAGAAACTAGATGGCAATTACACAAGAATGCTGCGTGCAATCCTGAACAAGTCCTGGCAGCAACACCCCACAAGACACCAACTGTACGGCCACCTGCCCCCTATCATGAAAACTATTCAAGTTAGACGAACCAGACATGCAGGACACTGCTGGAGAAGCAGAGATGAACTCATAAGAGATGTACTCTTATGGATCCCCACACATGCCCGCGCAAAAGCAGGACGACCAGCTCGAATGTACATTCAGCAGCTATGTGAGGATACAGGATGTTGTCCTGAAGACCTACCTAGGGCGATGAACGATAGGGAGGAGTGGCGAGAGAGGGTCAGGGATATCCGTGCTGCCATCAATATGATGATGATGATGACGTTATACTAACTTTAAGCTGGGCAGACATGCAACAACTAGATATATATATATATATATATATATATATATATATATATATAAACTTGATTTATAAGTGAATAGTTTGTTGGTAACTATTTTTAAACAAGTTCAAAGCTCATTTGTTTGCATACAGTTCAATAGTTTCAAATATTGTTATCTAATGCTAATAATTCTAGTTAATATAAATCCTTGGTTTGCACACAGACAAAAAATTTTATGTATTGCTATTTAACATCAGTAATTCTGTTTCTTAAGTATTCTTATCTAATTTAATCCTAATCATTTGTTTGCAAAGAGTTAAATGGTTTCAAGTATTGCTATTTAACACTAATAATTCTCTATCTAATATTAATTGATTGTACACAGTTGAATGGTTTCAAGTGTTGCTATTTAACACTAATAATTCTGTTTATCAATTATCTTGGTTTGGTTTCTTTGTTTTAATGGCATATCAACCTTTGTAGGTTATTTTAATGCCTAAGCCACCTTCAAGAAGAACAGCAGTAATGCTATTTAACCCATAGCTGGGAGGATAAGGGGTTCACACCTTTCCCAAGGGTATTTGTCAGAGAGTGGACGTAATAGCGCGACTGGAGTTCGAACTCGCTTACTACGATTCTGCAGTCTAACACTTTCACCATTACACCACGAGGACGCCCCCTCTGTTTATCAAGTATTCCTATCTAATATGAATAATTTGCATACAGCTGTATAGTTTCAAATCACTACTTCTAATAATCCTTAGTATATGATTGAACAGTCCTATTTGACCCATAGATGTGACCCTAACAGTTACTACTAATCTGGGTCATAGTGGACCTGAGAGTAATGGTAATAAAGGAGCTCTCTACAATCCTTAAAGCTTTAAGATTGGAGCCTCACAATCAGATGCAGTTTAGTGTCATACCCAGGACACTTAAAGTCTTGTTTTTCTCAACAAAATTGACCCTCAATCATTGTCGTCTAGCACCTTTAAGATAAAAAGGGTTGAGTTTTGGTTTTCCACTAGAGCAATTTGAAGAATACAGTTGGGAAAATCATAATTGGTGGCTGCATTTGACATGACCAGCTAGTTGATGGGATTGGGGTTCTCTGTCCACCTATCTTGTTCAAGTAAGGGCCAAAGTAGAGTGTTGAAGAATACAGGTGAGACAATTATAATTGGTGGTTACACTTGACATGACCAGTCAGTGGATGGGATTGAGCCTCTCTGGCTGCCTGTTTAGTAGGAGTAGAAAAGAGTGGAGTGTTGCTGGGTCACAAACTGCTTAGCCAGAATGATCCCATCCTCAAGCATTATGGGTTGCCAGCCATGGCCAACAGGTAAGCCTTATTGGGGAGGTCTTACCCCTCTGTAGAGGTACAGTCAGCATATTCTACCATCCCATCTGTCAGGGAAGGTTTCACCAAGAAATAATTTCTATTCTGCCATTTACTCATTGCCATAGATTGATAGTGCCATTAGTTATGACAAAAAATATGTATTTGCCCAACCTGCATGAGCAGGATGTAATACCAGGTCAATATTAAAATAAAGTTTAATGGGTGGGAATTCAGAGTTTTCCTTGTATATTTGTTGCCATATTATTGGCTAATATGTCTAGTCTGCTCTATTATATATCCATGGCAGGAGAGAGTATAATTGAAAAAGCAAAAGAAATTAAGATGAAAGACATACTAGTCAAAAATGGCTAACAATTGTTCATTTAATAAAAATTCCAGATAATATTATTAGTTATTTACTGATGGTCAAAGACTGATTGTGTGAATAGTTGTGATGAAAAGACAGTAAAATCAAGATGAAAGAAATACTAGTCAAAAATTAATAATGGCCGACAATTTTTTCATCTAAGAAATCAATATAATATTATCTTTTGTTTACTAATAACAAAATTAATAATGGTTAAAAATGAAGTTGCTGGAATGAATGTTTTGTTTAATTGTTTGATTTTTGCTTTATGGCAGAAAGGGTGGGTAGGATTTTATTGTTTTCCCTATCTTGTGAAGAATCATTTTTCTTTTGATAAAACCATAGATATGTATGAGTAATCCAAAGGAAAGAGTTTAAATATTGATTTCAGATTCTACTGAGAGAGAAAATATAAAAATATTTCAATGTGATGAGTTTTAAAATTGCCAAAGGAAGGACTCTCATTTGAAATTTGAACTTTTTTTCTTTTTTATAAATAATATTGATTAGCACCAACCTGGCACTTGGAATTGAAATTTAAGCTTCATATTCTATAATCTGATTTCTTAGTAATTTTAAGGGCACTTGCTAAAGATGTTGGTCTTATTTGTGTGTGTGTGTGTGTGTGTGTGTGTGTGTGTGTGTGTGTGTGTATGCTTGTAATTTTTTCATTGTATGTAGTATTGGTGTATGTATATGTAATTATTTATCCCTCTACACATAATGGTGGGATGTGACACAAGGTTGGTTTAATGTGGTATGCTTCATAGGAAGCAAGCCTCATAGATGAATGGATGCAAAAATTACTCAGTTCCATCGGCATTCTCCTTCAGGACCTCCTCTGGCACTGGGCAATCAACCTGACTCTTACCCTTTTTAGGTGTGGGGACTTGCTCTGCCTAGGGGGAAAAGAAGGTTCACTGAAACTAAGGTGTTATATAACAAACCACTTGGTATGAGTGCCAGAATGAATATATATATATGTAATACATGCTATAATAATAAATAAATATATATTAGTTTTTATATATATTTAATAGCATGGATGCTTATCTGCTTATGAATCTATATATATATATATATATATATATATATATATATATATATATTAGAATTATCATGACTAGAAAATCTGGCAAATACCTACATGCAAAATACGGAACACTGAACAGCTGTTTCGACCTTATTGGGTTTCATCAGCAGTGCACACCATAATCTCCACCACTAGATATTGAACCAACAACCACAGTAGGCAGAAGCCAAAACTCTACCACTGGGCCACTGGTTCATGGCACATATAAGTGATGCCGAATTAACTAGTCATGGTGACAATGCGCGA
>OY757936.1:33987037-34014537 GCA_963585895.1 Sepioteuthis lessoniana | reverse complement strand
AAACCCTATTTGTTAGTTCTCATTTATAACTTAAATGCCCATGAGGCATAAACATCTACAGTTTGAATTTCAAATATCTTTGTTTTTTAAGAATTATTCACTTAAAGACTGCCTTCTGTGGCAAGTAAGGTTAATGTAATACCACATTATATTCATAGAATTAACTGTAAATGAATAAATAAATTGATAAGGGGAATTACTTTATACTTAGTATTTAAGTTTTCTCCCTTGAGAAATTATAATGATCAGAATGAGTGGAAATGCAAATTTTACTCATGTTTAAAATTAGATTGAAAATTTCTTCATTCTAAAACTTAGAACATTTTGATACTATTGCACAAATAAAAAAAAACAAACTCTTACTCTTTTTACCTACTTAATTAGTGATGGCGAGGATCACATTATACACTAATAAATATATTAGTAAGTTTTTTTTTTTTGTCAGGCTTAATGTACAACAGACGTTTGTTTTGAAGGTTTTCTTAATATTCTCAAATAACAGCAGATGGTAGTTGAAAAGAAAAAGAAAAAAAACCCGCATATTCTTAATTATTTACTCGTCTTTCCTGTTTCCGAATGGAACAGCATCTTTCCTTATCTTTCTTTCTACATCCTGAAGACTATCTAGCTCCAGTCTCTTAATCAATTCTTCCACAAGTGTTCTATTTAAACATCTGCTTTGAATTTATTCATCACTTCAAGTAGCAAAAGGGTTGGAGGGTGCATGAGGCAGTATTTCTTAAGAATATAAAATACAATGTGACTAAGGGTTGCTGAAAAGTTCTTGGTTCAACCAAGAAAGAATTGACCTATGACCCAATAAATGTACATGATATTCTATATATTAATCCTGAAGTTCAACACATTTGACAATCTTTTCTCAAGTTTCTTAAACTCTTTCAAAAAATTTAATTTTGATAAAGAAGGGAAAAAAAGGTCACTTTCTTCTCAGTTAGGTTTATAACTTTTCAGCATTCTCTTGTATATTTATAAAAGGCAAACAAAAATGATAAATCTTTGTGATTTTCTTCTTAGTGCAATGCACTTAAGATTCCCCAACTTAAAGAATAAAGCAATTCCAGTTCAATTTGGAAATGAATGATAATTTTATAGAGTTTGCATTTATATTGAACATCATTTTTTAATCCTCCAAATTCTCTATGTAATTGAGATAACTATGAAATGCTAATTAGAATTCTCCCTCCTTCAAAAATAGAAGCATCAGTATCATCATGAATCACTATGACAATAGGAACCCATTTGGTTCAAGGATCTTCTAGTTTATATCAAAAAGTAATGTTGAGATTTCACGGAGTGACATCTTGGCATTTCTGGGCAAGGAGAGTTTCTTGGCATTGCCCGTTTCCTCTTGATGCAGTATGCTATCAAAGTGACATCTCATCTTTTATTGCATTTTAATGAGCAAAGTGGTTTACTTCGCATTGCCCATCTCCTCTCTAAATAGCATGCAGCATATAGAGTAAAATAATCTTTCTCCTGACTAAGGTTGGGTTGCCATAACAGAATGTCTTTTTTTTAAAATTCCATCTGTTCTGATAAATGCTCTGTCCCTTCCCCCTGCTTGTGTGATACCTTAGTAAATAAGGTTACCATTTCTGTATGTAATAATATACTCATTTAAAAATTGTCAGATGAGATCATTCTGAGAATCTTGGTATTTCCCAGAACCTAATTTTTCTGTGAAAAAACTTATCATTCTGTTTCCGTACTGTGGCCTTCTGTCTTCTTTCATCATTTTTTTTTTTGTGGGTAGGTCATATGAAAGTCTGATAAGACAAGAAACATTTGTTACACTCAACAAAATTTCAACCATTTTATCTGCAGTTCTTACATACGATTTCTCATTCATTTTCCTTTCTGCCTCCCGTTGTTCTTTAAGCTCTTTTCTCTTGATTCCAGTTTTTGCTACTATTCCTTATCTTGTTTTGGCTCCATAATTCTTTACACTCTACTCTCTAATCTCCAACCCACTTGTCCTCACCTTGAAACAATACATAGCTTTGTATAGTGAAGGTAAGAACATATGTAGTCCATCTCTAGTCTTCCTACTTTTTCAAATGATAAATAAAGTTCTGAGATGAAATATTTCTTTTATTCCACAAATTATTTTGATTAGTATCCTCATCTTTGTCGTTTTATACCCTATTTTACTTTGTGGATTCCTCAGTCTTTCATCCTATTGGTGGGGCTTAGAATCCTGGCTACCCCCCCCTCAAAGAGGTGAAATCCATCCAAAAAAGGCTGTCTTAGGTATAACACTAAATGGTATCTGGTGGTGAGGCTCTTGCGAGTATGGCCACTTGTTCATTGTCATGACTCCCTGGTCCACTTCAAGTGGGAGTACCTGTTAGGGTCTTGTGTTTGTATCAAATAAATCTGTTGTAAATTATTTGTATTAAATAGGAATATTTGAGACTGCATAACTGAAAATTATTGGCCTAATGAGTAGAGTGTTCACTAATAGTTCAGGAGACCAGGGTTCAATCCCAAGTTGAGACATACCAAAGACTCAAAAAAATGGTACTTGATGCCACCTTGCTTAACACTCAGCATTATAAGTTAAGGATCAAGGTTAAAGTGGTGCAATTCAGGGAAAGGAGTAGTGCCCTCCCCTACACCTCGGTGTGGTAGCTGTTGAAAAGGGAGCTTTTGGGTCACCCTCGACTAAGGTTGCCAACTTTACTTACTTACTTTAAGTTTTGATAGTTTACTAAGGATTAATTTTTTTTACTTCAAATCATATAATTGCTTGCTAAAAAAGACTGACTTCAGCATTAAATAACCTGTCTCTTCTTTGATATTAATATAAAAAATAAGCTCCAAGTGAGATTCAAACACACTTCTGTCTTGAGGTTACCTGGTTCTACATACCATCTGTTATACCAACTCAGCTATGAGAATGTAAATTGTATCAGAGAAGTGCCAAATAACATCTATAGAACTATTCAATATCTATGATTCTGATTGGCCAGTAACATATTAGTTGTTATTTTTTTACACATTACAATTGTTAAAAGTATATTTTTATTCATTTTATTTTATTTTTCAATTTTTTTTAGATGAAGCTCTGTAACAGGATGATTGACAGATCCTTATCTAAAAAATAATACTAAGATGGAGGGTTGTGTAACTCTTAAGATGGTTTTTTATAGAAAAAATGATAAAAAAGAAACTAAGTAGTTAAGATGGTGGGTTCTTAATATTTTAGTAATGTGAGGCACAATTGTTAGATGCCAAGTTTGTTTGATACTCTCAGAGTGCTACTGACTGGATTTCCCTCCATGACTTGGAGCATATCCTTGGAATCTACAGTTACCCTTGATATACACCTTATATTACTGAGTGTTAAGCAAGGATGTATCAAGTACCATTTTTAAAGTCTTTAGTATGGTGTGACCTGGGATTGAATACCAATGGTCCGGGAGACCTGGGTTCAATCCCAGGTTGTGTCATACCAAAGACTTTAAAAATGGTACTTGATACCTCCTTGCTTAACACTCAGCAATTTAATGTATGTATCAAGGGTAAAGTGCAGTAATCCAGGGAAAGGAGTAGCGCCCTCCCCTACAAAAGGCTCCCTTTTCAATAGCTACTACACCTTAGTGTAGTAGCTATTGAAAAGGGAGCCTTCTGGTTGCCCTCGACTAATATCACCAATTTTACTTACTTGAACCTTCCCTGATCATAGAGGTTCTTGCAACCTGAACAAAATTTCTTGAATCAAATGATTACTGAACTGATCAACTGTGCCTTCACCTTTTGCACAACAAATATTTTTGCTTGCTTCTTTGGTGTTATGGTTCAAACCCATAAAACATAAGTTTTTTTACCGGCCAATAGCATAATAGTTAGAGTGTTCGCCAATGGCCCCGGAGACTTGGGTTCAATCCCAGGTTGAGTCAACCAAAGACTTTAAAAATGGTACTTGATGCCTCCTTGCTTAACACTCAGCATTATAAGGTACGGATCAAAGGTAAAGTGGGTCAATCCGGGGAAAGGAGTAGCACCCTCCCCTACACCTTGGTGTAGTAGCTATCGAAAAGGGAGCCTTCGGGTCACCCTCGACTACGGTCACCAACTTTTTACACGTTCATCTGTGCAGCTTTCAAATCACAGGGAGTGAAACAACACATAATGGGTCTGCACACCAACTACCTTGATTTTACCAGCTACAGTGGATAGCTACCGCAGTTTTAACAGCTTCAATCACGTGATATATGCTGTAAATCAGCATGTATAAAAATGTTGCAAAACTTTTGACTTGCCTAAAAACATTGGTCAGTGTTTGTTGTTCTCTTTTCATTAGACACAGAGGAAAAAGTTATTTCTTAGACAAGATAGTCACTAGCAATGAAAAATGGATTTATTATGAGAATGAAAATCAAATAAAATCATACTGAGATCAAAAACAGCCTTCACCATCAAATGTTCGATTAGATTTAAAGGGTACTCTTTATTACTGTTTGTGCAATCAGCCAAATATAATATGTTGTAATCTAATAAAAGTTTACTAAATGAGAAATACCCAAAATGGAGGTTGGAAATGAAATGGAAATCTTTATACATTAACATTAAAAAAATACAATACTTTCCTGTGACGTGAAGATGGTAACCACTGCTAGTGGTAACTACTTAGTATATTTTCACCCCCTCACTATAATGTCCAATGTATTTATGAGGATTGGGACATACCCATTAATTTTCATAGGTATGGTATATAACATAATGTATCATTTACAAACTTTGATAAAAATTCAAAAGTTAAGAAAAGGGTTTTCACACAAACCTACCAAAAGGAACGTTAGTACAACTAGTTACACATTACAAGTGACTTTGATCCTTCTTATATGAATAAATGTCACATTAAATGGACAATTGATAAAAGAAGGAAGTTTAGATCTTTATTTGCATATTTATAAAAGAATACAGACATTAAATTCTAACAAATGCCATATATTTCCCATACTTATCACTTTCAGATGATCAGTTATTTCCCTACATACAACACTCATTGGCTGATTAGCAAGTTCAACAGTTTTAATATTATTGAAGAATTTCTTTAAACAATCTCTGAATAAAAAATGATGAAATCCACAAAGCCTAAATTTTGGAAGACAGTCATTAAAAACCAAATAAAATACTTTAATTCTACTATGAATTGATATGAATAAATAAAAGAATTTCTTCTCTAAATTTTGGAAACTTTTGCAGCAATCTAATTATTTGGCCCAAATGACATTCAGAAAGAAAATTATCTAAAAACACTTGTGGACAGTAGTAATTAATATCCTGATAGTCACCAAATCAGTGACATTTTACAAACATTGATGTCATAAATTTAAGTGTCACATAATGTAAAGACATCATTAAATGGACTATTGATAAAAGAAGAAGAGTTTAGGTCTTTTTGCATATTCATAAAAGAATACAGACATTAAATCAAATTGCTATGAAATAAGTTTTGTTCAGTTTTAAAATGGTGGCTAGACTGTGTGGAAGTGGGGAGGGGGGAGAAAAAAGAAGAGAAATCACATTAGTTTTTTATGTCTCATTCTCTCTGCTCATCCGACCTTTATATATATATATATATATTTGTAATGATTAAACAAATGTTTTTTCTGTGTCACTTACTCAAAATCTTTTTTTTTTTGTTAAATAAAACTAGAGGTGGAGAAGAGGGAAAAAATGGGGAGTAAAAAGTTTGTTATACCTTAAAATCTACTAATCTCTAAAAAATACTTTTTGATATTTGTTACTTTCTAAGTAAAATTTAGATCTCATTGACTTTTAGATTTAGAATTTCTCTTTTCATTGTTTATCAAACAATTTCAACAGAAAAATCTAGTTTGACGTTTTAGAATTGATTCTAATCAACTTTTGTATTCAAGAAAATCAAACGTGTACAGTAAGAAACTGATTTTATGATGATTTACAAGGGATTTGGGCATAGTTTGATGGTTAGTGGGTTAGTTTTACGTTACAAGCCAGTTTGATATTTCTTATGTTGTTTTTCTTAGACTCTTAAATTGTCTTGTTCCAGACTAAATTTGGTTAAAACTGTTTTCAAAAGGCATTTTTAAAAAACATTATATATAATACATTTTAATAAATAAATTTTTCCTAATCTAACAAAACAATCCTTATCAGCAAAAAATTAAAACCATTAATGTCTCTAATGTAGTATATTGTTTCCTTCACTTTCTTCACGTCAGCTTTGGTGATCATTTAAGTATTACGTTTTTAGATATTTTTTTGATAATTTTTGATATTTGTTACTTTCTAATAAAAGAATCACTGACAATGAAAAATCTATGATGAGAATTATACAAAAGATTTGTGCCTAGGCAATCATTCACTCTCAATCAACCATTAGAGTTTATTTAGGACTATACATAATTATCCAGCATCATCTTGTTTATAAAAACCCAGCTAGCTGGGGCTGTAGAATACATTGACTGCATCTCTGCAGAGGGGTAAGAATCCTCCATTGAGTGTCCTGGATATGACACTTAGCTGCATTAGAGGGTGAGGTGTCAGTCTTGGAGCTTTTGGGAATGTGGGATACCTCTTCATTGCCATCACTCCCAGGTCCACCCTGACCTGAAGTAGTAGTACCTGTTAAGGTTTCAGCTGTGAGTCAAATAATGGAATTTATTATTAGTGTTAGATAGCAATACTTTAAACCATTTGACTGTGTGCACATAATAAATAGCAATACTTGAAACCATTTCATCATCATCATCATCATCATCATGTCGTGCCGTCAGCACGGATATCCCTGACCCTCTCTCGCCACTTCTCCCTATCACTCATCGCCTCCGGCAGGTCTTCAGGGTTACATCCTGTGTCCTCACATAGCTGCTGTATGTAAGTTCGCGCTGGTCGTCCTGCTTTTGAACGGCCATATGTGGGGGTCCATAGGAGTACATCACTTATGAGCTCGTCCTTGCTTCTCCAGCAGTGTCCCGCATGTCTGGTTCGTCTAACTTGTATAGTTTTCGTAATGGGGGCAAGTGTCCGCACAGTTGGTGTCTCGTGGGGTGCTGTCGCCAGGACCTGTTCAATACTGCTCTCAACATTCTTGTGTAGTTTCCGTCTAGTTTCTTCTCCAGCCGTTTAGTTAGCGTCCATGTAGTGCATCCATACAGCAGTATCGACACAACCGCTGCCTGGAAGAAACTGCGTTTCATTTTATCGGTTAGGTCTGATTTCCATTTAACTGTGTGCAAACAAATGAGCTCTGGCTCACTTAAAAATATTACCTATAAATTATTCACTTAAAGATTGTAAATGGATAGACAGCATTAAATAACCGTCAAGGATTGATATGTCATTAAACTAAATATCCCAACCTATCTCTTGTTTATAATGTTAGGGAAATTTCAGAAGTGTTTTTGAAGTTTGCTTAGCTATTTATTTTTTTGTGTATGATGGTTCAGTGAGCATTTATACAAAGTACACTGCCTTAACTAATTTCTTCTCAGACAGTATTTACAGTAAAAAGCTGTTACACCCATTGTTATCCTTGATTGGGGTGAGGGGGTGAGAGGAGAGAGAAAATATTTTATTCAAGTGTTAGCTGTTTACAATAACTGAAACATTTTTAGCAAATCTTGAAGAACCTGTAAATATTTTCTTCCTTTTTCTTTTTAAATTAAAAAAAAAAAAGACTTTTTTAAAATAGGCAATTTTCCCAGCTTATCTTGAGAAAAAAAAATTCCACTTTTGCTGGCAAAATTGTCTTTTTATTGTTATTGTGAACAAAGTGATTTAACCTGTAGATTTAAAAAAAGAAAAAATATTTAGCATTTTTTTTAGATTTTTGTGAGAATTTTTTAGATGAGAAATTGTTATAATGTACTCAGACTAGTGTCTTCAGCTTGTTTGTTAGAAATTCAACATTTTGGCTGTTGTACCCTCCAGCATTCCATTACTCTCCAACCCTTGACTATAGAATACTCAGACTGCATCTCTAGAGAGAGGTAAGACTGCCCTCTCTAATAAGGCTACCTGTGGGCCATGGGTGGCAACCTATAAGGCTTGAGGAAAAGATCCTGCTGGCTCAGCAGTTAGTGACCTGGCAGCTAAAGTGGTCACGTGACCTGCAACACTTAGGCTCTTACTCCCAGGTCCACTGTGAACCAAAGTGACAGTACCTTTTAGGGTCACATCTTAGAGGTGTATTAGCAAATTATTTGTATTTGATAGCAATACTTTATAATTGTGTGCAAAAAAAT
Source organism: Sepioteuthis lessoniana (assembly GCA_963585895.1). Classification (NCBI taxonomy): domain Eukaryota; kingdom Metazoa; phylum Mollusca; class Cephalopoda; order Myopsida; family Loliginidae; genus Sepioteuthis; species Sepioteuthis lessoniana. The sequence goes on along the minus strand of OY757936.1, from coordinate 34,006,279 downwards.
CTCTTAAACTAAACAAAAAACATGTAGATATCAATGTTCAATGAAGATGATTCCCTAACATTTTGGCATAAAATAACCCCTGATAGATTGAAATGCCATTAAAATCAATCAATCATTTGTGTGCATGTGTATCTCATTTGTAGCTATTTTAACTATAAATACCCCTCTCAATTTGGGGGAAAATGTAAATTTTCTTTGGAATCAGAGATATCAAAATTTTATGTAGCAGTCAAAAAATAAATGTACCCTTTATATATATTTTTGCATCATTTTATTTTTGGTTACAAATATGTTGCAATTCTATTTCTGACTAAAGAGTTCCAATACGGTAGAGTTTGGTAATCAATAATGCTTACTGTTCATTTTGCATAATTTTCCACCAGAAATAATAAAATCTCAGTATCTTGGGTTCCTGGAAGCAGCATCTAACAAAGCAGTAGCTGTACAAACACCTACCACCTATCTAAAAAACATCCAAACTAATTGAGCAAGACGTGGAGAAGTAAGGACGAGCTCATAAGCGATGTACACCTGTGGATCCTTTTACAGAAACAAGCAAGCTTAGGGTGACCAGCTAGAACCTATCTACAACAGCTCTGTACTGATATAGGATGTGGCATGGAAGACCTGCCATGAATGATAGGGACGAGTGGAGGGAGAGGGTCAGGGAAATCCATGCCAGTGACACGCTATGATGGTAATGATGATGATGATCTTGGGTTTAGAATGTGGGACTGTAATTATTTATGTATGATACTGTACACACTCAGACATGAACTTTGACGGATTGATATTTTCAATTTGACCAATCAGAATAAAACTGGTAAATAACCCACTTATAAATGACAAAAATAGATAAATAAAAAGAATTAGAAAATTCATTTTGATATTATATTTTACAAATCAGTCCACTTAGTATTGATGAGAAGTTTAATTCTGTTTAGACTGAAATGTCATTCACATGGACATGTATGTGTGTAAAGACATTAGAAAGAGAAAGAAAGGACTTAGTGACATTTAAGTCTGGCACAAGACTAGGGCAGAAGTAAGATTGATGAGAAGCTTTGACAAATTTACAGCAAATATTATCCATAAGCAAATGTCAGTTATGAATCATTTTGTGAGTTATATATGAAAGTTGTTCAAAAAGTTCTTAGCCTTACTTGGTTTTAGATTTATTGGATACAACTCACTTTGTATGGCCTCACCTACACAGAAATCTGAATTAGTTTTTCTAGTTTTATAAGAAGTGATAGTGTGTTGCCACACAAAAAAATAGTTCAACACTGGCTTTTCTTTCTGGGTGAAGTTTAGAACTTGTTGATCAACCATCATATATATGTCTGAGTGTGTGTGTGTGTATGTGTGTGGTAGGGGTGTATGTACACATACAATTTCCCCCATAAATAAGTTCAGCCCTATCAATTTTGTTTTTATAAAAAATGATTTTCTTCTGAACCAAAGATACTAGGGTTTTAATATTTCTAATTGAACATTATGCAATTATTATGAATTTTGATATTATTAGGTATTATTTATTACCAAACTCTACAGTATCGAAACTCTATAACTAAAATGAAATTACACAAGTATAAGGTTGTAATTATTTTTGAACGGATATATATTTATATTTTTGGTTACTGGGTTTCAGTACAGTAGAGTTAGGTAATAAAATAAAATAACTAGTAATTTAGTGCTCATTTTAACAGGCTCTTTCTGTATATACAGAAACATCAGTAAATGAGAAAAAAAAAATTCAAGTTTGGTTGGAAAATACACTTAGTATGTAGAATTTTGTATGAGGATATATTTGAACTGATGCATATTGATATTTTTGTTAAGTTTCTATGCTGGAGAGTTTAGTAATAAATAATACCCAATATCTGTTTTAATTATATAATGTTCAACGAGAAATGATAAAATCCTAGTATCTTTGGTGTAGAAGAAAATTAATTCTTAGAGTATATTTATAAACAGTATTATATATATATATATATATATATATGGTGGCATTCCTGTGGTGTAATGGTTAAAGTACTGGAATGCAGCCTCAAAGTTAGCAAGATCGACAGGTTTGAACTCCACTTCTACTATTATGATCCCCTTCTGACTAACACCCTTGGGAAAAGTATGAGTTTCTTTCTTCCCTCAGCTATGCATTAAATAGTATCATTGCTTTTCTTTTACAAGGATGGGTTTAGCATAAAATAATCCACAAAAATTGATATGCTATTAAACAAAGAAACCAAATCATATATATATATATATATATATATATATATATATATATATATATATATATATATAATTGCCATACCTTAACAGATAATAGCCATCTTTACCAGCAAAATTACAACTCAAACCTTCTGGTTAATAACTAATTGACTTTTAAGCCCCGTTGCTGACTTAAAAGACTCAAGGCCAATAAGACAAGCATGGCTTTGAATTTTGTACAGGGTTAATGAGATCCACCTGTGAAATATTTTTATGAATCTTCATGTATTTTTTTTATCCAGGACTTGATTTGCACACTTTACCACAATCAACAATTGTATTATGATTACGAAGTGTTAACAAAAGTTTATAAGTTTCTTGATTCTTTTTTTTAAGTTATGATGTGGTTTGACACAATTAACATATCCAGCTTTTGATAACAGGTGACAATGGCAGAATTCACATTCACAATTCTCAGAAACACCTGACAAACTCAAAGATGAATTGCACTTATATATTGTATTTTCCTCTTTTCTATCTCAGTACAACCATTCTTAGTAATTTGGTACCAATTATTTCTATTTAATATTTTTTCTTCTCATTTTTTAAACCTATCTCCAAAGACTTCAAGTTTTCTTTAAGACAATCCTTATATCTTTTTGGGGGCTTATGTAGATAATGTTTTCCATTAGTAGGCTCACTGTAGACAGCAAGGTCCAGTGCTATACAAATGTGTCAATGTTGCAGCTCACCCAACTGAAAGTGGCCCAGCTGAAGCCAAGGGCCTTTCGGCCTTGTCCCCAGAGTAAGGACAGGTATAATGCCATGCTCACTGTATATATAGTCACTGCACATGACTGAGAGGCAGTGATAGATATTCCATTACAACATACATACTGTTAGATTTATTTCCATTTTTCTCTAATATATATATATAAGTCAGTAATCAATCCAGTTAATCTGGAGTTGGAAACAATTCCAAGCTGGACAATTTAATTTTTAAATATAGAATATTAAAGTTAAATTGTCTTGGTCAAGAGCTCAATGCAAATACAATCTACAGAGCAAATAATTTTTTCAAAATAAAAAACCAATAATCAGTCACATTATTTAGATAATAAATTTATTTTTATCCTATCAAAAAGCATTAATATTAATCAATACTCTAAAAATTAACAGGACTTTTTGTGTGTGTGTCTAGTCTGGTTGTGAATTAGAAAAAAGTTATTTTCATCCATTTTTTAAATTCATCTGTTAATTTTTAGAGCGTTGATTAATATCAATGCTTTTTAACTGGATGGAAATAAATTTATTACTTTAATGTGATCGATTGTTGGTTTTTATTTAGGAAAAAAATATATATGTATATAAACAATGCACAAGGAGTAATGGGTGAAGATTTGTACAAATAGTCCATGAAACTAGTTTTCAAAAAATATGTGGCATGTTTACATCCTGTACCCAACTAACTTAATCAAAACTGTCAAATTCTTTTCTGTTTATATTACCATTCCATTGCAGAGATTGGTTCTTTTATGTAAAAATGCACTGATTGTCATCTCCAACTGATGAATATTATGACAAGAACCAGAATAAGAGAAGCACCTGATGAGCTAACATTACAAGAATATATATATATATATATATATATATATATATATATATATATATATACTAATACACACACATGCATGCACATATAGTTGCATCCATACAAGCTGATAAGGATATAAATTTACATATGTCAAAATTTCTGAGATATTATTATTTACATGTCTTGAATTATATAACAATTAAGATGAGGACTGTAGTCTGGGATATGTAAATAATATAGATAACATTCATATGTCTGTCACATGAACCAAAGATAAAATTACATTACCCTTAAAAACAATGCCACTTTTTACCTGGGTACAGTATTTATTTACCAAACTCCTCCACCATGGGCAGCATGCAGCACAAAGTCAATTTTTAAATAGAATGTATGTGGTTTAAATTTAGTTTACCTTCTTTTAGACTGTACACTTAGTGTATTGGTTATCATAGAAAATAAAATTGGTGACCTGAGTTCAAATCCTAGATGGAGCTGTTTGTGTTTCACTTTGTGCTAATGCCCAGAGGTAAATTATAGGAAAGGCTACATTCTTTAGCCTTGGTAAATCAATCAATCTTGAAGAAGGTCTACTCTAAATTGAAACCACCTGTAATCTGCTAAAAAAATTAACCTTGTGTTACATCCTGCTAATGGTGGAAGAGTTGGACAATTACATATCTTCTCTTAGACTGGCTGCCATATCAGGGCTAAAGAACTTAATCTTCTCTACTATTTACTCATCGGTACGTTATGTGCAACTGGCCAAGGAGAAGGAAAAACTCTGAATTCACCATGGATAGGATGTGATACAAGTTCAGTTTACACATAGTGAATAGCTGGTTTGATTTCAAAGTTTTCTTTCTCCTTGACCAGTTGCCATACTAAGGCTAAAGAGCCCAGTCTACCCTACTATTTACCCATTGCTGGAGAGAGAACAAATGGAACAAATGCCTTTTCCAAGGGCATAAATATGAAGTGAAATGCAAACAGCCTCATGCAGGATTAGAATTTAGGTTGCTGAGTCCATTTTCCAAACTATTATACCACAAGCACACAATATTTCAATTTTAAGCTGTTTTATATAAAAAAATTTTCATATATATATATATAATGATGCATATAAGCTGAAATACACAATCTGTCTATAGTTATTTACAAAGCTTAGGCCAAAAGTATGATGCATCAAATGAAAATTGAACACATTTGTAATGGTTTACTTTGGTAGCTTGCTCATCATTTTATCTGTATCTATGTATATTTATATAAGCTAAAGATGTAATAACCCAGTTGGCTGGGGTTGTAAAATATGCCAACTGCATCTCTACAGAGGGGTAAGACACTGTCCCCAATGAGTGTTCTGGGTATGACACTAAACTGCATCTGATGACGAGGCTCTATTCTTGGAGTTTTGGAAGATGTGGAGTACCCTTTCATTGCCATTACTCCCAGGTCCACTCTAACTCAGTGGTAGTACCTGATAGGGTCCAGTTTATGGGCCAAATAAAACTATTAATTTCATTTTCTGTATTTGAAACCATTTAACTGTGTGCAAACAAATGAATGATATTAAATTGAATTATTAGTATTATATAGCAGTACTTGAAATCATTTAACTGCATGCAAATAAAAGTATTAGTGTTAAATAGAAATACTTGGAACCATTTAATTGTGTGCGAATAAATGAGCTCTGGCTTGTTTAAAAATTGTTACTTACAAATCATATATATCTAATATATATGTATAAACAGAATTTGGCATTAAATAAACCTACAAAGGTTGATATAACATAAAACCCAACCAACTCATCTAAAATTCAAAATAAATACTCATGCAGACAGATACATACAAAGGCCACCTCATATAGTGTAATGTTTAGTAAGTTGTACTAACATACCATTATTAGTGAGTTTCATTCTCTCTTGGTGCTCCATAATTTAAGCCTTGTACCACAATTGAGCTAAGCTTAGTAAATAACTACAAAAAGTCTTGAATATAATAGGATTTTTTTTAAAAACATAGTCGTAATTTTGACTATCATCATCATCATCATCATGTCGTGCCACTAGCACGGATATCCCTGACCCTCTCTCGCCACTTTTCCCTATCGTTCATCGCCTCTGGCAGGTCTTCAGGACAACATCCTGTATCCTCACATAGCTGCTGAATGTATGTTCGTGCTGGTCGTCCTGCTTTTGCACGGCCGTGTGTGGGGGTCCATAAGAGTACATCACTTATGAGCTCGTTCCTGCTTCTCCAGCAGTGTCCTGCATGTCTGGTTCATCTAACTTGAATAGTTTTTGTGATAGGAGGCAGGTGGCTGTATAGTTGGTGTCTTGTGGGGTGTTGCTGCCAGGACTTGTTCAAGAGATTACTCGCAGCATTCTTGGGTAATTGCCGTCTAGCTTCTTCTCCAGCCATTTTGTTAGCGTCCATGTAGTGCATCCATATAGCAGTATCGACACAACCGCTGCCTGGAAGAAACTGCGTTTCATTTTATCAGTTAGGAAGTAATATTAAAGAAGAAACAAAGAAAGAATGTTATAAGAAAGAAGATTAATGGAAGAAAAAGAAAGAAACAGATTAAAATTAAAAGGAAGATGAAATAAAGATAGATATTATGATAAGGATGGAGATTAAAGAAAGAAAGAGACTATAAAAAGGAAGATTAAAGAAAGAGACGATAATAAGAAGAAGATCAAAGAAGGAAAAAAGAAGACGATAATAGGAAGAGAAATTAAAGAAAAGAAATAAAGCGACTATAATATGGAATATGATAGAAAGAGACTGTATTAGGAAGGAAGAGCAGGAAGGAAAAAAAACCCCCAAAGAAACTCTAATATGAAGGAAAATTAAAGGAGTAAAAAAAGCTATAAGAAGAAGGAAGAAAGAAAGGAAAAAATAAAACTAAGTTGGAAATGGAAAAAAGAAAGAAAGATACAAGAATAAGAAAGAAGATTAAATAAGAAAGAGAGAAAGAGATAGAATTGAGTTGGAAAGAAAGACACTATAATAAAAAAGAAGATTAGATAAGAAAGAGAGAAAGAGATAGAATTGAGTTAGAAAGAAAGACACTATAATAAGAAAGAAGATTAGATAAGAAAGAGAGAAAGAGATAGAATTGAGTTGGAAAGAAAGACACTATAATAAAAAAGAAGATTAGATAAGAAAGAGAGAAAGAGATAGAATTGAGTTGGAAAGAAAGACACTATAATAAGAAAGAAGATTAATTAAGAAAGAGAGAAAGAGATAGAATTGAGTTGGAAAGAAAGACACTATAATAAGAAAGAAGATTAGATAAGAAAGAGAGAAAGAGATAGAATTGAGTTGGAAAGAAAGACACTATAATAAGAAAGAAGATTAATTAAGAAAGAGAGAAAGAGATAGAATTGAGTTGGAAAGAAAGACACTATAATAAGAAAGAAGATTAGATAAGAAAGAGAGAAAGAGATAGAATTGAGTTGGAAAGAAAGACACTATAATAAGAAAGAAGATTAATTAAGAAAGAGAGAAAGAGATAGAATTGAGTTGGAAAGAAAGACACTATAATAAGAAAGAAGATTAATTAAGAAAGAGAGAAAGAGATAGAATTGAGTTGGAAAGAAAGACACTATAATAAGAAAGAAGATTAAAGAAAGCGACTATAATCAGGAAGAAGATCAAAGAGGAAAAGAAATGAGAAGCAATTTATTATTTATTTTCTTTTGCATACAAAAACTTGTTGCTGCCTGTTTTCTTAGTTTTTATTGCACATAAGATTGATAATGAAATCAGTTCCTGTTACAACTTTGAAATTTAAGTCGACCTGTGTGATCAAGTTGGGTTGAAAAGTTTCAATAGAATTAAACAAAGTTACTGAATGAATGTGGCCAAAAAACGCCAAATCTTTTGTCAATAGGATTTGCCTATGAAAAAGGAAGGCTCCAGATGATTTCTTGTTGAGGTCTAAGAATACTTTTCAAACTAAATGGCCCAACATAGCATAAAAAATTGATTTGAAAAACATTTTATTAAAGTGTTATGTTTAAATATCAATTCTACTCATTAATATTTTCATGTGCATATATATATATGTATAACTTTAGTCTGATGATAGCAGTCATCAAACACCCTTGACAGTGTCTACAATATCCTTAATTATATACATTAAATATATATATATATATATATATATATATATATATATATATATAAAAAGACCAAGTTTAGATCAAATGATCCTATAGGCAAAAAACTGACAGTCGGCAAACATTGATTCTGTGTCTACACTTTTCTAACTTATATACATGCTCTATCACTGATATTGTGCAATCTTGATTTATGATTATACCAAACTATATACATATATATATATATATATATATATATAAAGAAAAGTCATTCTCTTCTTGATTGGGCTTAGTATTTGTTATATATATATATATATATATATATATATATATATATATATATATATATAATCATGTACAGACAAATACTAAGCCCAATCAAGAAGAGAATGACTTTTCTTTTTCTAAATCTGATTCCTATTTTAAAACAATATCAGCATGAGATTTTCTTCGTATTCTTAAGAAAGTTAAGACTATTAATATAGAAGCTAGCAGTACTTACCTATATTACATACAGGTTTTGAGATACTCATTGATGTTTATAAAGTATTCTGTGTTAAAATCTTTCATTTATTGATGCCTAACATGGGTGTCCTTTTCAGAATCTAATATGACAAATGTTTTTATCATAAAAGAGTCTTTAGATAAATAACATTGGTTATGATGTATGTGTTCTTCTTGTTTGACCTTTCGGTGAGAAAATCACAAAATCACAGCCTCTAAGGTTTTCCAACTCTACTCTTGGCAACATAGAGCTTGCCAGGTAAGAAGTCACTTTTTAGGTTGTAAATATTTTCATCTTGAGAGAATCATTGGATAGACAACATTGCTTATAATGTATTTTCTTGTTTGACCTTTTGGTTAGGAATTGCAGCCTCTCTGGATTTCCAACTCTGCTCATACCAACATAAGAATGGCCATGTAAAGAGTCACTTTTTTAAGTAGATACTAATATGAGTCCCAGTGTGTCCTTGTACTTTTTTTGGCATACAACTGAGATAGATTCCAATTAAAGTCTGTCTCAGAATAACTGCAAAGAGAAACAGTTTGTCGATGGTAACAATAGGAATATGTTGGATAGATTCTCATTTTACGAAGAGACAGTTAGAGACAGATCTTGACCCTAAACTAGTATTAGCTAGTTTCTGAATAGGATTTAGAACCTTCCCAGGAATAACCATAACAATTTATGAAAGTTTGGTTTAAATCAGACTAAAAATGACACAACTTTATTTGTACTGCTAAACAAACATTTGGTGGATTTTGATAAAATTGTACATCCTCTGAGTCTCATTATTCATTATTTTTTCTAAAGTATTTTCATGCTTCATTTATGCATATTTTTCTGAAAGTTGAAATCACTTTCTGATCAAATTATACTAGTTTATTTTCTCTGCTTCCTGATCAATAAAAAATAATGATTGATTCCGAGGAATAGATATAATTGCTAATTAGATAATTAATGGATATCACTTGCTAAAAATTTCTCAATAATTGTAGGTTAGTGATAATTTTAGCCACCACATGTTTGCCTCCTGTCCCAGACTCCAGTTGTATTTTTGTCAGACATTTATCAGGAATAGTTTTGGATTCTAGTAAATATATATATATATATATATATATATATATATATAGTCAGCATCTGAAGACAATGGATGTTGATAATTCGTGTATAGAATATATGAAGTATTTATTAGATATCTATGTGAGTGCTCAATGCATAGTTATTGTTATATATTCCTTTTCAGGTTTATATGAGAAAACTCACATACAGAGTATACATTGCCCAGTCGGCTGGGGAAGTAGAATACACTGACTGCACCTCTGTGGAGGGGTAAGACCCCCCCCAAGGAGTGTCCTGGATATGACACTAAACAATCTGATGGTGAGGTTCCAGCAGTGCTGGAGCTTTGGGGAATGTGGAGTACCCCTTCATTGCCATTGCTCCCAGGTCCACTCAGGCCCAGAGTGGTAGCACCTGATAGGGCCCTATCTATGGGTTAAATAGAACTAACAGCATACTTATGCTAAACTGAATTGTTTGACTAAACTGAATAGCTTGAAATAGAAATGTTTTTGACAATTAAACCATACTAACATTTAAACTGTGTGCTTATGCTCAACTGAATTATTTCAAATAGAACTGTTTTTCGACATTAAAACCGTATTTACACTTAACTGAATTGTTACAAATAAGTGCTTGAATAGTTTGAAATGGAAATGTTTTTGACAATTAAACTGTGTACTTATGCTAAACTGAATTGTTTTAAATAGAACAGATTATTAGTATAAAAATGGATTTGGCGTTAAATAGCCTACAAAGGTTGATACATCATAAAATCCAATAAACCAACCAACCAACCAGCCAGAGTATACAATATAACTGGAAGAAAAGTGTGTAAGTTATCTGAAGAGACAAAGATTATATTGTTTGCTGAAATAAATTTATCATGACAATTTAACCATGGTTGAGTTTTCTTCCAGATATATATATATATATATATATATATATATATATATATATATATATATATATAATAACAAGAAGTAGCTTGTTGGTAAACATGAGTTCTAGCTCATTTAAAAATGTTATCTACAAACTATAGATAGTGTATATGATTTCTAGATGCATAAAAAGGATTTGGCATTAAATAACCTTCACTGGTTGATATACCATTAACCCCAACCAAACCAAACTAAGAAAGAGCAATAAGAAAACAAACTTTGGTAATAAAAGCTAAGGTGCTCATAAACTAGCAAGCAGAGCAGTATAAAAACTATATATATATATATATATATATATATATATATATGTATATATTTTCTTAAATTCAGAGATAAGTAATGGCAATCATAAGGCTTTATACTTAACCCTTATGGCCTTGTACCATTCTAAGCTTAGTGAATAAACATAAAGCGTGGTTTCAGTTTAAAACAAAATCATTAACAAAATATCAACTTTGTCAGCAGGCTCTGAAATATGCCAAGTGTATTTCCTGCAAAGGGGTAAGACCTCTCCCTCCCAAAAAGTGATCCTGAGATATGACTCTAAACTGAATCTGATGGTGAGACAAGTTCTGGAGCTTTAAGGAATATAGAGTACCTATTCATTATCATTACTCCCAGATTCACTGAACTGAAGTGATTGAGTATCATCTATTAGTCAAATAGATCTATTTAAAATCATTATTATTAGATAAGAATACTTGAAACCATATGACTGTGTGAAAAGAAATTATCATTATATAGGAATGGTTATTTTAAATCATATATCTGTGTATAAATCATTAGTATTAAGACAGCCCAGTCAGCTGAACTGTAGAATACACCAACTGCATCTCTGCAGTGGGATAAGACCCCCACCACCACCATAATGAGTGTCTTGGATATGATATTAAACCATCTAATGGCAAGGCTCAAGCCTTGGAGATTTAGGGAATGCGGAGTACCCCTTCATTGCCATTGCTCCCAGGTCTACTCTGACCCGGAGTGGTAGCACCTGGTAGGGTCATATCTATAGGTCAAATAGAACTAAATATGTGTGCAAATAAATGACTGATGTTAAACTGTGACTGTTTATTAGCAATACTTGAAACCATTTAAGTGTTTGCAAAAAAGAGCTTAGGCTTGTTTAAGAATGTTATCTACAAAATGTGTTTACAAATCATATATATATTTGATATATATGCATAAGCAGGATTTGGTGTTAAATAACCTACAATGGTTGATATGCCATAAAACTACTGTTGGTTGGTTGCTTGTTTGGGTTTTATGGCGTATCAACCTTCGTAGGTTATTTAATGCCAAATCCATTTTTATACAATTAATCAGTTCTATTTCAAGCAATTCAGTTTAGCATGAGTACACAGTTTAATTGTCAAAACCATTTCTATTTCAAGCTATTCCGTTTAGTCAAACTGTTTAGTTTAGCTTAAGTACAGTTTCAATGTCAAAAACAGTTCTATTTCAAACAATTCAGTTTTGCATAAGTACACAATTTAGTTCTACTTGACCCATAGATAGGACCCTATAAGGTGCTACTACTCTGGGCCAGAGTGGACCTGAGAGTGATGGCGATGAAGGGGTATTTTGCATTCCCCAAAGCTCTAGCATTACTGGAACCTCACCATCAGATTGTTTAGTGTCATAACCAGGACACTCATTGGGAGAGTCTTACCTCTCTGCAGGGAAGTAGTTGGTGTATTCTACAAGTCCCCCACCCCAGCTGACTGGACAAGCTATAAAAACTAAACCAAAACATTAGTATTAAGAATAATTACTTGCAACTATGATTGTTCACAAATCATTGTCATTAGTTACTTGAAACCATACAGTTGCTTAAAAAACAGTCTGACTTTAACATTAAATAACCCAACAAAGGTTGAAATTCCTTAATACCAACCAACAACAAAATATGGCATTTTTTAATAATTTTTTTTATAGCAACATCTGTGTTTTAAAGAAATGTATGAAAATGTAAAAGCAAGCTGTCAGGTGTAATTATTGTTGCACTGATGTTCAACAGGATATAATTATCAATAAATAGTAAGGATATACACTTTGATAAGAGTTGCCCCTGTGGATATGTTTTCAAATTTAACATTTTAAAAATGTTACTGATTTAGTCTAAGAAAAATGTACTTACATCATTTTATCCATAGGCTAATGGTAAAGAGTATTTATTTTATGCCACAAATATTTCACCCCTGTTAACACTGACTGTATCCCCAAAAGAAATGTAAGATCCCCTCCTTTTCCAAAAAGGGGTGTCCTGGGTATGATACTAAACTGCATCTGGTAGTGAGGCTAATGTATTTTATGCCAGAAATATTTCAGCCATGTTATAACTGATGTATCCCCAACAGAAATGTAAGATCCCCTCCCCTTCTAAAAAAGATGTCCTGGGTATACTATACTGCATCTGGTGATGAGGCTAATGTATTTTATGCCAGAAATATTTCAGCCATGTTACAACTGATGTATCCCCAACAGAAATGTAAGATCCCCTCCCCTTCTAAAAAAGATGTCCTGGGTATACTATACTGCATCTGGTGATGAGGCTAATGTATTTTATGCCAGAAATATTTCTGCTCTGTTAACACTGATTGTGTCCCCAAAAGAAATGTGAGATCTCCTCCCCTCCCATAAAAGGGTATCCTTGGTATGATACTAAACAGCATCTGGTGGTGAGGCTAGTGTATTTTATGGCACAAATATTTCAGTCCTGTTAACACTGATTGTATCCCAAACAAAAATGTAAGACCCCCTCCCCTCCCAAAAAGAGGTGTCCTAAGTATGATACTAAACTGCAGCTGGTGGTAAGGCTACAGTTCTGGAGATCTGGGGAGTATTGAGTACACATTCATTGCCATTACTCCCAAGTCCACCCTGATCTTTAGTGGTAATACCTGTTCAGGTTCCATCTATGGGTCAAATAGATCTGTCAAAGAGTGTGTGTAAAAAAAACCCTCTGAAACAATTACATGAAAAATCTAAATCTAAATGTACAATGGATATTATTCTCAAACCTCTCGACATAAAATAGCCCTAGACAGGTTGACATGTCATTAAAATCAATCAATCAAATATTTATTTTTTTTACATTATCTCCTACCTTGCATTTAATTCAGTTGTGAATAATCATTGTAAAAATCAAACATTATACAGTGAAAATTTCAGATCAAAATTCAGCTATAAACAACATGTTATGATACCAACTGGACATTGGCATAATGGTTAGAGTGTTTGCCAATGGCCCTGGAAACTTGGGTTTAATCCCAGGTCAAGTCATACCAAAGACTCAAAAAATGGTACTTGATGCCTCCTTGCTTAACACTCAGTATTATAAGATAAAGATCGAGGGTAAAGTGGGTCAACCCTGGGAAAAGAGTAGCGCCCTCCCCTATACCTTGGTGTAGTAGTTTCGGGTCACCCTTGACCAGTGTTGCCAACTTTACTTACTTACTCATGATACCAACATATCAATGCAATTTCATAAAGCTAATCTCAGTCAGTTGGAATAACTGGTAATGTTCACAGCCATCTTTGTCCATCTGTATGCACGACTGAGGGAGTCAATATGTCAAGTCGAATATCCTAGCATACTACCACTTGGTCCCAGTTCAAATAGCAGTGAAAAAGGCAAAAAGTGACTGATTAGAGATACTCCTCAGGTATGGACAGTGGAATGAAAACAGACTATCCTCATGATTCAAATTAAGGGTTAGGTTTGAAATTCCCAGAAGGTTACTGAATACATCAAAAGGTACCTGATGAAAGCCAGAGAGTCCAGTGGCCCAAACATTGTGAATATAGCAATCGAGATGAGCATAGCAGTTTACAATGTGTAGAGAATGATAATTTTGTCACAAATAAAAAATACTCCCCTCCTTTTTTTGTTATCTGTTTCATTATCTACCCACCCTATCCACATTAACTGCCTTGTCAGTGAAGCCTAGAATATGCTGACTTCATTTATTGCCGAGAGGTAAGACATCACCCCACAAAAAAGGAGGTCCTAGGGATGACACTAAACTGCATCTAGTGATGAGACTTCTGTTCTGTATCTCTGTGAAGTGTGAAGTTACCACCTCATTGACATTACTTCCAGATCCACTTTGTGAGGGTACTTATTAGGATCCTATGCAAGAGTCAAATAGATCTGAGATCATTTTTAAAATGACTGTGAGCCTTATTAATACATTTGCTCACATTATAATTTTGTTACTATGTATAAAATGAAACCATATAACTGCTTGAAAATTATTTGTATTTGAAAGGAATACTTGGAACCTTATAACTGTAAAAATGATTCATGTTAAGAATAGTTACTTGAAACTAATTGCTTGCAATTTCTTTGCATCAGATAGGAATATTTGATACCATATACAGGGTGAAACGATAAAATTGTTGTCCTAAAGAAAACAATACTACAGCTTTATTTTAAAAGTTTTATTGAAAAAATCAATTCAGGTAACTTGATTATGTAGTAGAGCTGATATCTATTCAATGTAACCGCCTTCAGCCTCAATCACCGCCTCGATACAGATCTGGAACTGGAAGCATGCCTTTTCCATAAGTACCGGCGGGAGCTCGGCGAATACTTGGCGGATGGCGGCGATCAGGCTGGCTTTGGTGTTGTGGGAGGTCATGTTGGTGATGTTCTTGACATATGACCAAATGAAGTAGTCCTGCGGGTTCAGGTCGGGGAAGGAGGGGGGCCAGTGAGAGAAGGGTACAAAGTCATAGCACTCCTTCTGAAGCCAAGCCTAGGTCTCTTTGGACTTGTGGGCCGGTGCCGAGTCCTGCTGCCATACCCAGGGTCTGCCACCGGCCACCTGATTGCACCAGGGGATCACCACACTCTTCAGCACATCCAGGTACACTTTGGTGTTGACTTTCAAGCCGACTTCGAAGATGTGAGGTGGCATGATGTGGCCCTCACTTGAAACCGCACCAAAGACCATAACCGTAGCCGGAAACTTTGTTTTCATTACCCTGGGCACGTCCCTGTTATTCGTAGCAATCCAGATTTGCATTTTCAGTGTGCTGGCAATGGTCCTGTTGTCATAACTTGGATCGGTAGAGAGCATGAGTTGTACAGCGGCGCATCTTCGATCTCACTCGTTGAACATTGTGTCACTTTCAGACATGATAGAAGGCTCTTATTGCTCTTAGGATTTGTTCACAACTGGCCAACTAGTAGATGGTCTGCAACAAAAAAAGAAAACCGGTTTTTATTAAATGGAAATGGAATCATGTCATCTTTTCTAGGGCAACAATTTTATTGAACCACCCTATAATTGCTTGGAAATAAAGAAAACACTGATTTTTAACATTGATGTTGTAAATAGGTATAAGGTGTTTACCTGTTTAAAATGACTGTGAACCAGATGTAATCACTTGTAAATTATGAGATAGGAATTGTTTAAATCATAATTGCCTACAAATTTATATTAGATATATAAGCCCATATGAAAACTTTAGAATTATTAGGATTTGATAGGAATACATAATTGAAGATATATATTTGTTTGCAAATTATTATTAAGTGATTGGTTGGTTTGTTGTGTTTTATGGTATATCAACTCTTGTAGGTAATTTAATACAAAGTTCTGTTTCTACATACATATGTCAAATATATGATTTATAAACCAATATTTTGTAGGTAGTATTATTTTTAAATGAGCCAGAGTTAATTTGTTTGTATACAGTTAAATGGTTCCATGTACTGCTATCTAACTCTGTAGAAGTCACTACTTTAACATGCAGAATAAGCAACAAGAACAACACTTACCAGTTCAACAGCCCCAGCTAGCGTCCAGCTGGCAGACCAAAAACAAAATGGGTGGTAACTCAATACCGAGCCCGTAACATCTTAAGCAAGCCAGTGTATACACACACTAATATATCCATTCACTGGGCCAGCAACCAATCCCTGTCCAAAGAATGGACTTAGCCACTTGAGAACAATGGAATGCTCCAATGTCCATATAATCTTGCCTCAAGTTATAGCTAATTGCTTCTTACGCAAAAGAGTATTTACTCACAGCTAACGAGCATTACAAATAAATTCCAACAAACTCTAATAGTTTTATTTGCATACAGTGAAATAGTTTCAAGTATTGCCATGTAATACCAATAATTCAATTTAACAACAGTAATTGTTTGCACACAGGTAAATGGTTTCAAGTATAGAAAATGAAATTAACAGTTCTATTTGACCCATAAATTGGACCACATCAGGTACTACCACTCCTGGGCAGAGTGGACTCGGGAGTAATGGCAATGAAAGGGTACTCCAAATTTCCCAAAGCTCCAGAACTCGAGCCTCACCATCAAATGCAGTTTAGTGTCATATTCAGAACACTTGTTAGTGTGGGTCTTATCCCACTGCAGAGGTGCAGTTGGCATATTTCACAGCTGACTCGGCTGCATTCTCAAGTAGGAAATTACTTGAAAACATGTAAATGTGCATGCAAATTACTTATACTAAGAATATATTTTTGAAGCTATGATCGTTTACTAAGGATTATTATAAAATAGGAAAGTTGTTTGAAACTATATAAGTAAAGTTAGCGACCGCAGTCGAGGGTAACCTGAAGGCTCCCTTATCAAGAGTTATTACAACGAGGTGTAGAGAATGGCACTACTCCTTTCTCTGGATTACTCCTCTTTACCCTTGATCCTTACATTATAATGCTGAGTATTAAGCAAAGTGGCATCAAGTACCATTTTTTGAGTCTTTGGTATGACTCGACCAAGGATTGAACCCTGGTCTCCCGAACCATTGGCGAACACTCTACTCATTAGGTCAATGGTCCGAATTACATGTAAAATAGACTGACTTTGATATCAAATTACCTAAGGATTGACGATGTAAACTCTACCAACCAACTAAATAATATTAGTTGCCTAAATTTCGGAGATGAAGCTTGATGATTTTTATCAGTAAGAGTTTTTGGAGTCTTCATCTTTATTGTTTTTTCCACAACGTTTCGGCTGCTGTATCCTCCGGCCTTCCTCAGGTGTCCCCTGTTTATCTGGACATAGAAATGATTCAACCTGGGAAATCATTTTTAAAGTTTGACTGTAATATTAACCCAAGAAAACAAATGTAAATCTTAAAAATGGTTTTCCGTTTAATTGTTTTTTTGTTCATGTGTTAATTGTAACCTGTTGATGCAATTTTTCAAAATATATCCTATGCAAAATTGCTGGAATAAATGTTCTATGTCCTTAAGGGAGTATTTTCAAAGGGCAAAGGCCAATTGCTCTAAATAAGATACTTTTTGATTAATAGCAGTATCATTTATTTCTTTCTTTAAGTTTTACAATTTCTCATGGTGTGGGTGGGGTTGTCTTAACAGTCACTAAGTAGCAAATTGTGTCTGATTGAAAATGAGATCCATTGAATGAGTTTTAGGAAATAATGAAATTATGTAAATTCTGTTTATCTCTTATATTTAAGGTCACTGAGTTTTGTTATTCTTTCTCTTCATTATAGTTTCTTCAAAGGTCTGTCATTGTGTCAAAATCTTCCAATCAAAATATGAAAAGCAGTTTAACATTATTGACAGTTTTAGATGCAACTTAATTTCATGGCAAGGGATACACATTTGCCTTCCACTTAGTTCAGGTTAAAAAAAAAACACTAAAAGAAAAATATAAATATAAAAAAGATATTGAGGATTTATGTATGTTTTCTTCCTTCTTAAGCAGCTCCAGGATTTTTCTCATTCAATCCTTCTTTGCGGATAATCCCTCTGGATAAACTGTTAAAAGCAAGAAGGATTTTTCTGACTGGATTAATTTTTTTTTTCTAAAGGTTGATAATTTAGATTTTATATGGTTTGTTATTCAAACATTTTTTTAGATCAACATTGTCATATTTTCATGTTTTACATATACTAGATGACCTGACCCATGAACATGTCGGATTCCCAATGTAATAGTAGTTCATTATGATATTGATGCTTCTGTTTATGAAGGATTGAAGGAATCTAATTAGCATTTCATAGTTATGTCTGTTATATCAAGAATTTGGAGGATTAAAAAATCAGATAATTTTCTGTGATGAGTGTCTACATTGAATATATCAGTTTCTGATTGAATTGTAAATTACTTTATTCTCAAAGTTAGAGCATTTTAAGCGCATTGCTGAAATAAAAATATCACTATGATGTATTATTTATATTTGGTTATATATATAAAGAAAAGTAACAAGAAAAATGGGAATATTTCTTTGTAGTTATTTTTTGATTATTCTCAACTAGTTTCAACCTTTGGTCATCATCAAGAGAAAAGTTTTTATTTGCTAAATGAAAATAATATATATATATATATATATATATAATTAGTACTGGTCATCATCAGGAGAAAAGTTTGTAAGAGTTGATATGCTATAAGGGAAGTGATGGAAAATACACTGGTGACATAGCATATCTATTTGTTAAATGAAAATAATATGTATAGTCTTAAGTCAAGGGTAACCTGAAAGCTCCTTTTTCAATAGCTACTACACCAAGGTGTAGGGGAGGGTGCTACTCCATTCCCTGGATTGCTCCATTTTACCCTTGATCCTTACCTTATAGTGCTAAGCAAGGCAGCATCAAGTACTATTTTTTGAGTCTTTGGTATGACTCGAGTTGGGATTGAACTCCAGTCTCCTGGACCATTGGCAAACACTCTACTCATTAGACCAATAATATAATGGTTTAGTGTGATATCTTGGACATTCATTGGGAGGGAGTCTTACCCCTTTGCAGAGTTGTAGTTGGCATAGTCTACAACCTTAGCTTACTGGGCTATTTGATGTGTGAGTTTGTG
>OY757936.1:33948978-33986837 GCA_963585895.1 Sepioteuthis lessoniana | reverse complement strand
TCCCAAGGAGTGTTCCTGGATATGACACTAAACAATCTGATGGTGAGGTTCCAGCAGTGCTGGAGCTTTGGGGAATGTGGAGTACCCCTTCATTGCCATTGCTCTCAGGTCCACTCAGGCCCAGAGTGGTAGCACCTGATAGGGCCCTATCTATGGGTTAAATAGAACTAACAGCATACTTATGCTAAACTGAATTGTTTGACTAAACTGAATAGCTTGAAATAGAAATGTTTTTGACAATTAAAACCATACTAACATTTAAACTGTGTGCTTATGCTCAACTGAATTATTTCAAATAGAACTGTTTTTCGACATTAAAACCGTATTTACACTTAACTGAATTGTTACAAATAAGTGCTTGAATAGTTTGAAATGGAAATGTTTTTGACAATTAAACTGTGTACTTATGCTAAACTGAATTGTTTTAAATAGAACAGATTATTTACATAAAAATGGATTTGGCGTTAGATAGCCTACAAAGGTTGATACATCATAAAATCCAATAAACCAACCAACCAACCAGCCAGAGTATACAATATAACTGGAAGAAAAGTGTGTAAGTTATCTGAAGAGACAAAGATTATATTGTTTGCTGAAATAAATTTATCATGACAATTTAACCATGGTTGAGTTTTCTTCCAGTTTTATATATATATATATATATATATATATATATATATATATATATATAAATAACAAGAAGTAGCTTGTTGGTAAACATGAGTTCTAGCTCATTTAAAAATGTTATCTACAAACTATAGATAGTGTATATGATTTCTAGATGCATAAAAAGGATTTGGCATTAAATAACCTTCACTGGTTGATATACCATTAACCCCAACCAAACCAAACTAAGAAAGAGCAATAAGAAAACAAACTTTGGTAATAAAAGCTAAGGTGCTCATAAACTAGCAAGCAGAGCAGTATAAAAACTATATATATATATATATATATATATATATATATATATATATATAATATATATATATATATATATATATGTATATTTTCTTAAATTCAGAGATAAGTAATGGCAATCATAAGGCTTTATACTTAACCCTTATGGCCTTGTACCATTCTAAGCTTAGTGAATAAACATAAAGCATGGTTTCAGTTTTAAAACAAAATCATTAACAAAATATCAACTTTGTCAGCAGGCTCTGAAATATGCCAAGTGTATTTCCTGCAAAGGGGTAAGACCTCTCCCTCCCAAAAAGTGATCCTGAGATATGACTCTAAACTGAATCTGATGGTGAGACAAGTTCTGGAGCTTTAAGGAATATAGAGTACCTATTCATTATCATTACTCCCAGATTCACTGAACTGAAGTGATTGAGTATCATCTATTAGTCAAATAGATCTATTTAAAATCATTATTATTAGATAAGAATACTTGAAACCATATGACTGTGTGAAAAGAAATTATCATTATATAGGAATGGTTATTTTAAATCATATATCTGTGTATAAATCATTAGTATTAAGACAGCCCAGTCAGCTGAACTGTAGAATACACCAACTGCATCTCTGCAGTGGGATAAGACCCCCACCACCACCACAATGAGTGTCTTGGATATGATATTAAACCATCTAATGGCAAGGCTCAAGCCTTGGAGATTTAGGGAATGTGGAGTACCCCTTCATTGCCATTGCTCCCAGGTCTACTCTGACCCGGAGTGGGAGCACCTGGTAGGGTCCTATCTATGGGTCAAATAGAACTAAATATGTGTGCAAATAAATGACTGATGTTAAACTGTGACTGTTTATTAGCAATACTTGAAACCATTTAAGTGTTTGCAAAAAAGAGCTTAGGCTTGTTTAAGAATGTTATCTACAAAATGTGTTTACAAATCATATATATATTTGATATATATGCATAAGCAGGATTTGGTGTTAAATAACCTACAATGGTTGATATGCCATAAAACTACTGTTGGTTGGTTGCTTGTTTGGGTTTTATGGCGTATCAACCTTCGTAGGTTATTTAATGCCAAATCCATTTTTATACAATTAATCAGTTCTATTTCAAGCAATTCAGTTTAGCATGAGTACACAGTTTAATTGTCAAAACCATTTCTATTTCAAGCTATTCCGTTTAGTCAAACTGTTTAGTTTAGCTTAAGTACAGTTTCAATGTCAAAAAACAGTTCTATTTCAAACAATTCAGTTTTGCATAAGTACACAATTTAGTTCTACTTGACCCATAGATAGGACCCTATAAGGTGCTACTACTCTGGGCCAGAGTGGACCTGAGAGTGATGGCGATGAAGGGGTATTTTGCATTCCCCAAAGCTCTAGCATTACTGGAACCTCACCATCAGATTGTTTAGTGTCATAACCAGGACACTCATTGGGAGAGTCTTACCTCTCTGCAGGGAAGTAGTTGGTGTATTCTACAAGTCCCCCACCCCAGCTGACTGGACAAGCTATAAAAACTAAACCAAAACATTAGTATTAAGAATAATTACTTGCAACTATGATTGTTCACAAATCATTGTCATTAGTTACTTGAAACCATACAGTTGCTTAAAAAACAGTCTGACTTTAACATTAAATAACCCAACAAAGGTTGAAATTCCTTAATACCAACCAACAACAAAATATGGCATTTTTTAATAATTTTTTTTATAGCAACATCTGTGTTTTAAAGAAATGTATGAAAA
The DNA here is from genome assembly GCA_963585895.1 of Sepioteuthis lessoniana. Taxonomy (NCBI): domain Eukaryota; kingdom Metazoa; phylum Mollusca; class Cephalopoda; order Myopsida; family Loliginidae; genus Sepioteuthis; species Sepioteuthis lessoniana. The sequence continues at coordinate 33,984,174 of OY757936.1, read as the reverse complement.
TGTAAAAGCAAGCTGTCAGGTGTAATTATTGTTGCACTGATGTTCAACAGGATATAATTATCAATAAATAGTAAGGATATACACTTTGATAAGAGTTGCCCCTGTGGATATGTTTTCAAATTTAACATTTTAAAAATGTTACTGATTTAGTCTAAGAAAAATGTACTTACATCATTTTATCCATAGGCTAATGGTAAAGAGTATTTATTTTATGCCACAAATATTTCACCCCTGTTAACACTGACTGTATCCCCAAAAGAAATGTAAGATCCCCTCCTTTTCCAAAAAGGGGTGTCCTGGGTATGATACTAAACTGCATCTGGTAGTGAGGCTAATGTATTTTATGCCAGAAATATTTCAGCCATGTTATAACTGATGTATCCCCAACAGAAATGTAAGATCCCCTCCCCTTCTAAAAAAGATGTCCTGGGTATACTATACTGCATCTGGTGATGAGGCTAATGTATTTTATGCCAGAAATATTTCAGCCATGTTACAACTGATGTATCCCCAACAGAAATGTAAGATCCCCTCCCCTTCTAAAAAAGATGTCCTGGGTATACTATACTGCATCTGGTGATGAGGCTAATGTATTTTATGCCAGAAATATTTCTGCTCTGTTAACACTGATTGTGTCCCCAAAAGAAATGTGAGATCTCCTCCCCTCCCATAAAAGGGTATCCTTGGTATGATACTAAACAGCATCTGGTGGTGAGGCTAGTGTATTTTATGGCACAAATATTTCAGTCCTGTTAACACTGATTGTATCCCAAACAAAAATGTAAGACCCCCTCCCCTCCCAAAAAAGAGGTGTCCTAAGTATGATACTAAACTGCAGCTGGTGGTAAGGCTACAGTTCTGGAGATCTGGGGAGTATTGAGTACACATTCATTGCCATTACTCCCAAGTCCACCCTGATCTTTAGTGGTAATACCTGTTCAGGTTCCATCTATGGGTCAAATAGATCTGTCAAAGAGTGTGTGTAAAAAAAACCCTCTGAAACAATTACATGAAAAATCTAAATCTAAATGTACAATGGATATTATTCTCAAACCTCTCGACATAAAATAGCCCTAGACAGGTTGACATGTCATTAAAATCAATCAATCAAATATTTATTTTTTTTACATTATCTCCTACCTTGCATTTAATTCAGTTGTGAATAATCATTGTAAAAATCAAACATTATACAGTGAAAATTTCAGATCAAAATTCAGCTATAAACAACATGTTATGATACCAACTGGACATTGGCATAATGGTTAGAGTGTTTGCCAATGGCCCTGGAAACTTGGGTTTAATCCCAGGTCAAGTCATACCAAAGACTCAAAAAATGGTACTTGATGCCTCCTTGCTTAACACTCAGTATTATAAGATAAAGATCGAGGGTAAAGTGGGTCAACCCTGGGAAAAGAGTAGCGCCCTCCCCTATACCTTGGTGTAGTAGTTTCGGGTCACCCTTGACCAGTGTTGCCAACTTTACTTACTTACTCATGATACCAACATATCAATGCAATTTCATAAAGCTAATCTCAGTCAGTTGGAATAACTGGTAATGTTCACAGCCATCTTTGTCCATCTGTATGCACGACTGAGGAAGTCAATATGTCAAGTCGAATATCCTAGCATACTACCACTTGGTCCCAGTTCAAATAGCAGTGAAAAAGGCAAAAAGTGACTGATTAGAGATACTCCTCAGGTATGGACAGTGGAATGAAAACAGACTATCCTCATGATTCAAATTAAGGGTTAGGTTTGAAATTCCCAGAAGGTTACTGAATACATCAAAAGGTACCTGATGAAAGCCAGAGAGTCCAGTGGCCCAAACATTGTGAATATAGCAATCGAGATGAGCATAGCAGTTTACAATGTGTAGAGAATGATAATTTTGTCACAAATAAAAAATACTCCCCTCCTTTTTTTGTTATCTGTTTCATTATCTACCCACCCTATCCACATTAACTGCCTTGTCAGTGAAGCCTAGAATATGCTGACTTCATTTATTGCCGAGAGGTAAGACATCACCCCACAAAAAAGGAGGTCCTAGGGATGACACTAAACTGCATCTAGTGATGAGACTTCTGTTCTGTATCTCTGTGAAGTGTGAAGTTACCACCTCATTGACATTACTTCCAGATCCACTTTGTGAGGGTACTTATTAGGATCCTATGCAAGAGTCAAATAGATCTGAAATCATTTTTAAAATGACTGTGAGCCTTATTAATACATTTGCTCACATTATAATTTTGTTACTATGTATAAAATGAAACCATATAACTGCTTGAAAATTATTTGTATTTGAAAGGAATACTTGGAACCTTATAACTGTAAAAATGATTCATGTTAAGAATAGTTACTTGAAACTAATTGCTTGCAATTTCTTTGCATCAGATAGGAATATTTGATACCATATACAGGGTGAAACGATAAAATTGTCGTCCTAAAGAAAACAATACTACAGCTTTATTTTAAAAGTTTTATTGAAAAAATCAATTCAGGTAACTTGATTATGTAGTAGAGCTGATATCTATTCAATGTAACCGCCTTCAGCCTCAATCACCGCCTCGATACAGATCTGGAACTGGAAGCATGCCTTTTCCATAAGTACCGGCGGGAGCTCGGCGAATACTTGGCGGATGGCGGCGATCAGGCTGGCTTTGGTGTTGTGGGAGGTCATGTTGGTGATGTTCTTGACATATGACCAAATGAAGTAGTCCTGCGGGTTCAGGTCGGGGAAGGAGGGGGGCCAGTGAGAGAAGGGTACAAAGTCATAGCACTCCTTCTGAAGCCAAGCCTAGGTCTCTTTGGACTTGTGGGCCGGTGCCGAGTCCTGCTGCCATACCCAGGGTCTGCCACCGGCCACCTGATTGCACCAGGGGATCACCACACTCTTCAGCACATCCAGGTACACTTTGGTGTTGACTTTCAAGCCGACTTCGAAGATGTGAGGTGGCATGATGTGGCCCTCACTTGAAACCGCACCAAAGACCATAACCGTAGCCGGAAACTTTGTTTTCATTACCCTGGGCACGTCCCTGTTATTCGTAGCAATCCAGATTTGCATTTTCAGTGTGCTGGCAATGGTCCTGTTGTCATAACTTGGATCGGTAGAGAGCATGAGTTGTACAGCGGCGCATCTTCGATCTCACTCGTTGAACATTGTGTCACTTTCAGACATGATAGAAGGCTCCTATTGCTCTTAGGATTTGTTCACAACTGGCCAACTAGTAGATGGTCTGCAACAAAAAAAGAAAACCGGTTTTTATTAAATGGAAATGGAATCATGTCATCTTTTCTAGGGCAACAATTTTATTGAACCACCCTATAATTGCTTGGAAATAAAGAAAACACTGATTTTTAACATTGATGTTGTAAATAGGTATAAGGTGTTTACCTGTTTAAAATGACTGTGAACCAGATGTAATCACTTGTAAATTATGAGATAGGAATTGTTTAAATCATAATTGCCTACAAATTTATATTAGATATATAAGCCCATATGAAAACTTTAGAATTATTAGGATTTGATAGGAATACATAATTGAAGATATATATTTGTTTGCAAATTATTATTAAGTGATTGGTTGGTTTGTTGTGTTTTATGGTATATCAACTCTTGTAGGTAATTTAATACAAAGTTCTGTTTCTACATACATATGTCAAATATATGATTTATAAACCAATATTTTGTAGGTAGTATTATTTTTAAATGAGCCAGAGTTAATTTGTTTGTATACAGTTAAATGGTTCCATGTACTGCTATCTAACTCTGTAGAAGTCACTACTTTAACATGCAGAATAAGCAACAAGAACAACACTTACCAGTTCAACAGCCCCAGCTAGCGTCCAGCTGGCAGACCAAAAACAAAATGGGTGGTAACTCAATACCGAGCCCGTAACATCTTAAGCAAGCCAGTGTATACACACACTAATATATCCATTCACTGGGCCAGCAACCAATCCCTGTCCAAAGAATGGACTTAGCCACTTGAGAACAATGGAATGCTCCAATGTCCATATAATCTTGCCTCAAGTTATAGCTAATTGCTTCTTACGCAAAAGAGTATTTACTCACAGCTAACGAGCATTACAAATAAATTCCAACAAACTCTAATAGTTTTATTTGCATACAGTGAAATAGTTTCAAGTATTGCCATGTAATACCAATAATTCAATTTAACAACAGTAATTGTTTGCACACAGGTAAATGGTTTCAAGTATAGAAAATGAAATTAACAGTTCTATTTGACCCATAAATTGGACCACATCAGGTACTACCACTCCTGGTCAGAGTGGACTCGGGAGTAATGGCAATGAAAGGGTACTCCAAATTTCCCAAAGCTCCAGAACTCGAGCCTCACCATCAAATGCAGTTTAGTGTCATATTCAGAACACTTGTTAGTGTGGGTCTTATCCCACTGCAGAGGTGCAGTTGGCATATTTCACAGCTGACTCGGCTGCATTCTCAAGTAGGAAATTACTTGAAAACATGTAAATGTGCATGCAAATTACTTATACTAAGAATATATTTTTGAAGCTATGATCGTTTACTAAGGATTATTATAAAATAGGAAAGTTGTTTGAAACTATATAAGTAAAGTTAGCGACCGCAGTCGAGGGTAACCTGAAGGCTCCCTTATCAAGAGTTATTACAACGAGGTGTAGAGAATGGCACTACTCCTTTCTCTGGATTACTCCTCTTTACCCTTGATCCTTACATTATAATGCTGAGTATTAAGCAAAGTGGCATCAAGTACCATTTTTTGAGTCTTTGGTATGACTTGACCAAGGATTGAACCCTGGTCTCCCGAACCATTGGCGAACACTCTACTCATTAGGTCAATGGTCCGAATTACATGTAAAATAGACTGACTTTGATATCAAATTACCTAAGGATTGACGATGTAAACTCTACCAACCAACTAAATAATATTAGTTGCCTAAATTTCGGAGATGAAGCTTGATGATTTTTATCAGTAAGAGTTTTTGGAGTCTTCATCTTTATTGTTTTTTCCACAACGTTTCGGCTGCTGTATCCTCCGGCCTTCCTCAGGTGTCCCCTGTTTATCTGGACATAGAAATGATTCAACCTGGGAAATCATTTTTAAAGTTTGACTGTAATATTAACCCAAGAAAACAAATGTAAATCTTAAAAATGGTTTTCCGTTTAATTGTTTTTTTGTTCATGTGTTAATTGTAACCTGTTGATGCAATTTTTCAAAATATATCCTATGCAAAATTGCTGGAATAAATGTTCTATGTCCTTAAGGGAGTATTTTCAAAGGGCAAAGGCCAATTGCTCTAAATAAGATACTTTTTGATTAATAGCAGTATCATTTATTTCTTTCTTTAAGTTTTACAATTTCTCATGGTGTGGGTGGGGTTGTCTTAACAGTCACTAAGTAGCAAATTGTGTCTGATTGAAAATGAGATCCATTGAATGAGTTTTAGGAAATAATGAAATTATGTAAATTCTGTTTATCTCTTATATTTAAGGTCACTGAGTTTTGTTATTCTTTCTCTTCATTATAGTTTCTTCAAAGGTCTGTCATTGTGTCAAAATCTTCCAATCAAAATATGAAAAGCAGTTTAACATTATTGACAGTTTTAGATGCAACTTAATTTCATGGCAAGGGATACACATTTGCCTTCCACTTAGTTCAGGTTAAAAAAAAAACACTAAAAGAAAAATATAAATATAAAAAAGATATTGAGGATTTATGTATGTTTTCTTCCTTCTTAAGCAGCTCCAGGATTTTTCTCATTCAATCCTTCTTTGCGGATAATCCCTCTGGATAAACTGTTAAAAGCAAGAAGGATTTTTCTGACTGGATTAATTTTTTTTTTCTAAAGGTTGATAATTTAGATTTTATATGGTTTGTTATTCAAACATTTTTTTAGATCAACATTGTCATATTTTCATGTTTTACATATACTAGATGACCTGACCCATGAACATGTCGGATTCCCAATGTAATAGTAGTTCATTATGATATTGATGCTTCTGTTTATGAAGGATTGAAGGAATCTAATTAGCATTTCATAGTTATGTCTGTTATATCAAGAATTTGGAGGATTAAAAAATCAGATAATTTTCTGTGATGAGTGTCTACATTGAATATATCAGTTTCTGATTGAATTGTAAATTACTTTATTCTCAAAGTTAGAGCATTTTAAGCGCATTGCTGAAATAAAAATATCACTATGATGTATTATTTATATTTGGTTATATATATAAAGAAAAGTAACAAGAAAAATGGGAATATTTCTTTGTAGTTATTTTTTGATTATTCTCAACTAGTTTCAACCTTTGGTCATCATCAAGAGAAAAGTTTTTATTTGCTAAATGAAAATAATATATATATATATATATATATATATAATTAGTACTGGTCATCATCAGGAGAAAAGTTTGTAAGAGTTGATATGCTATAAGGGAAGTGATGGAAAATACACTGGTGACATAGCATATCTATTTGTTAAATGAAAATAATATGTATAGTCTTAAGTCAAGGGTAACCTGAAAGCTCCTTTTTCAATAGCTACTACACCAAGGTGTAGGGGAGGGTGCTACTCCATTCCCTGGATTGCTCCATTTTACCCTTGATCCTTACCTTATAGTGCTAAGCAAGGCAGCATCAAGTACTATTTTTTGAGTCTTTGGTATGACTCGAGTTGGGATTGAACTCCAGTCTCCTGGACCATTGGCAAACACTCTACTCATTAGACCAATAATATAATGGTTTAGTGTGATATCTTGGACATTCATTGGGAGGGAGTCTTACCCCTTTGCAGAGTTGTAGTTGGCATAGTCTACAACCTTAGCTTACTGGGCTATTTGATGTGTGAGTTTGTGTGTGTGTGTGTGTGTGTGTGTGTGTGTGTGTGTGTGTGTGTGTGTGTGTATATATATATATATGTATATTTAGGCAGCATTTCTTCGTTAATGCAAGTTTCATTAAACATAATAGACATTTTATGCCTACATATTTTCTTCTGGATCCGTTCGAATTCCCGTATTACTTTTATCGTATTCGGGGGGGAATTGATTTAGCTATTTACGGAATTACATTTAAAAGCAAACGCCATAATCTTCAACGGCAAAGACGTCCTTACATAGTAGTAATTTGCTAAAACAAAAGTTACATCACTTTTGTAATAGATTCTCCCCTGATGATGGGCCAAAGTTGGGCAGAAAGTACTAGGGATACATACAACGATGGACAATACCTAAATCAATTCCTCCCGAATACGATAAAAGTAATACGGGAATTCGAATGGATCCAGAAGAAAATATGTAGGCATAAAATGTCTATTATGTTTAATGAAATTTGCATATATATATATATATATATATATATACTTTAAGAAAAACAACAAAACTTGTCACATAGGATTATAAATTTATTTCCATCCTGTTATGCATTTTTGAAATTTTCAAAAACACGAAAAAAAATTAACAGGACTTCTTCAGATCTTTTAGATTAAAAAAAAACAACAAAAAAAACTAGAATAAACACAGGAAAAGGTGGGTGGGGATAGAAGAGGGATGAAGAGTTATTTCCTCATTTAGCCCACTTCCATTTTTAATTTTAATTTCAGTTAGAAATTTAATTTTAAAAATTTTTTCATTTTTTAATTACATTTTGACCTAAATTACAGATTTTATATTAAATTAGATTTAAACTTTAATCAATAACTTTACGTAATGATACAGTAATAGACATATTAAACTAAGCAAAGATTTAATTTATTTTAAATTATTTTAAAATTTCAAAACTATTTAGAACCTATTAATCAGTCACACTTTTTATGAGTAGTACGTATGTATTATATGCTTTTTCACAATTTTCTATCTAACATTTTATTTTATTTATTCATTTACATTAATTCTCAGTTTAACTCTATGTTTTGTTTTTTTTAAATTTTTAAGTTAATAATTTATAGTTTGAATTTAGCCCTATGTCTACACCTAACTATATATATATATATATATATATATATATATGTATACATTATATATATATATATATATATATATATATATATATATATATATATATATATACACACACTATATATATATATATACAGTATTTAAAGAAAAATGTGAATACATAGCACTCCAATAAGAAATACAGCACATATATATATATATATATATATATATATATATAATTTTATTTTTCGGTGTAGTTTCCAGTATCACTGCCAATTTTTGCTCAAAAGCTTTTGGTGAAACACAAGTTTGTGCCTGTGGAAAATTCTCCATACTTACAAAACCTACTTTCTATGAATCTTTCTTGTTTCTTAAATTGAAAATTCATTTCAACTTTAAGAGATTCTAGAATATAGAGAATATTAAAAGAAATACAATGAAGATAGAAACTGATAGTCACCAAACACCATTGACCCTATGTCTATGTTATCCTTAAATCTACATATGCTCTAATACTGATAATAAACACTCTTTATAAGCATAACAAACTATATATATATAACTAAAATATTTTGACATTTATTTTCTTCATTGAATACATAATTTATTAACTTTTAAAACTAAATTCACTATAATATAGTGAATTGAAAAATATCTAATAATACCTCATTAATCTTAGAAACCATGAAAATAGAAACTGAATCTTGAATAATATTAATTTTATTCCAAATTTTAGATTAAATAGGCTGCTGTGTATACCATACATGTGTATATAAAGCACTCCCTCCAATTTCAAATAAAAATATTTAGAAAAAGCCCAGTTCTCTTGTATATTGCACAGTACTTTCTAAGATTAAAGGTCACTAGATATGATGAAAAATAAGGAATAGTGTTACTTTGGGAATAAAAAATGTTGTGCTGTGCACACTGTAGCCTATGGTACTTCAGCCAATGAAAAACTCACTGACATGAAAGTATTGAATGGCATGGGGACTATTTTGAAGAAAATTAATATTTCATTTATTGTTCATTTCCATGTTGGTAAATACAGTTTCAGTTTTAATACTTTTTCAATACACCTTGTACTTTGAAGAAAATTAATGGTTCATTCTGTGTTTATTTCTGGATTGGTAAATAGTCTGAATGTCTTTTTCAACAGACTTCACAGAGTATTACTTCTATTCCATTATGGATGTTACATTTAGTGTAAGAAACATATGTGGTGCATTCAATAAGTTTCCAGACATTTTTGTACCGGCATTTAAAATTATCGTAGACTCTTGAAAATTCAATATGTTATTGCTATACATCTTATGAGATGACTGACCAATTTTTATGATTTCAGGTTCAAATGAACAGCTACAGCAGGAATTGGAATACACCCTACTAAAGTCTGATTGTCACAGCTGGTGAATTTCAAAAATGCAATCTGGACGTGAGGACACTTTAGAAGAACGATATGCAATAAAATTGTGTTTTAAACTTGGAAAAAATGCCACAGAAACGTATGGAATACTTCAGATTGCTTTTGGGGCATCTTGCATGAATCAAGTATCAGTTTTTGAGTGGCATAAGAGATTCTATGAAGGAAGGGAGTCTGTGAGGGATGATGAGAGGTGTGGCAGGAGTAAGGAAGTCAATACACCAGAGTTGATTAGCCAAAAGGTTAGGGTTAGGGTTACTATGTTGAGGTTTTAAGGGAGTTCAGGAAGAGATTCCTAGGGAAGAGGCCAGCACTCTTCAAATCGGGTCAGTGGCATTTCCACCAGTACAATGCACCAGTCCACAACTCCATCCTTGTCACAGACTATTTGACCAAGATGGGCATCAAGACAATTCCTCAGACTCTCTATAGTCCAGACGTTGCTCCCTGTGACTTTTGGTTATTCCCTAAGCTCAGTGGCTATCATTATGAGACAATTGAGGAGATGAAAGAGGCTGTGATGAAGGTCATTGATACGCTCACACTTGAGGACTTCTATGGAGTCTTCCAGAAGTTGTTGGAATGGTACAACAAGTGCATTGCAGCCGGAGGAGATTACTTCAAAGGGGACTAGAGTTTCATGTGTGTACTAATAATAAAAGTGCCCATACGAAAAAAGTCTGGAAACATATTTAATGATCCTCATATATAAAAATGAACCAACTATTATGGGACAAAAATAGTTTCATTTATGGTTGATTTGTCTTGCTAAATACAGCTTCAGTCTTGATATTTTTTCAATGCCACTCATATTTACTTTTGTTGTATTCATAATTTCATATTTCAGAGAACTGATCCTTTGATTTTTTTTCTTGAGAATTTAATGAATTTTGCTAAAATTTGTCTAAATATTTATTTTTTGTTGTTTTTCAGGTAAATGTTATTTTTGCTTTCATCTTCATCAAAGTACAATGAGGTTGGTTACTGTTTTGATTTATATATATATATTTAAGGTAATTTTTTTAATTCACTAATTATCCTATGGTTTGCATATCTTTGTTTTTTCCTTCCTCAGTATTTCAGTTAATGTTATTTGGGTTTCCTCATGGGGTTATGTTGCAGAGAGGTGACACAGAATGACCTGTATATTTTTAACTTGTCTGTTTGAAAATGTAGGAGGGAGTCTCCTGTTGTATAGTGGCTAACATGATGGACAGTGGCATTGTAAGCAAGTTTAATCTTCAATTGACGGATATGTTCACTTTTAGACCAATAACCCTTTACCACTCCAGCTATGGATTAAATTGTACCACTACTGCTCTTCTACAAGGATAGTTTTGTCTTTAAAATACCAACAAAAGTTGACATGCCATCAAACAAAGAAAACAAACCAAACCAAACTAGAAAATATTATTTAGTTTACTAATCTGAATGATAAAAGCTCAGAACAAAAAGAATTGAATACTGTGTAGAATCCTTAAAGAGATATTTGGTAATTAGGGTCTACCATGTAACTATTTGGATGTTTCAAAATCAGACCCCATCATACAGGTGACTTTGCTGGGGTTATTGTTCATTAACCTTTGGCACACAAACCTTTGATTGCTTATAGTACCTGCTGTTCCTAAGTGGTCAGCCATTTAAGTTCTGAATAGGGTTGTTATTGCTTGACTTCAGAAAGGTGACACAGCTGGTATAATTTATTCGGAAGTGTAATATTGTTTAAAATGGCTTAAAGACAGTTCAACATCACTCTGATTGATGTGGGATGATCCCAAGTTCATTTGATTACACAACTTTCATTGGATTAGAAGATCACATGATCAGATGACACTAGGAAGTTAGAAGTTGAGAAATAAGATAACTTCAGTAAGTTTCAAATTATCAATGTGATTGGTTGAGAATTCCGGTAATGATGAAAGACAATATTTTTTAATTTATCTGTTATTCTAAACTTAAAATAATGAAAGAATGTTGCCTAAATGCACAAATTTATAAGATTGAATTTCATTTATGATAAATTTAGTTAACTTTTAGAAGCTTCACTTTAAAATTGTCCATTCAATATCCCTCAACAAAATACCATACATGCTTAGGAAGAAAAATTTCCGAAGGTTTTATAGAATTAATTTTTGCTTAACAAAATGTGGTTTAGGATATTATCAATATTATCATATCCAATGCTGGGTAATTCTATGAATATATATATATATGTGTGTGTGTGTGTGTATATATATATATATATATATATATATATATATATATATATATATATATATATATATACGTGTGTGTGTGTGTGTGTGTGTGTGTGTGTGGCACACTTAGCATAATGGTTATCATCATAGGAAATGAAATTGGTGATCATAGTTCAAATCCTGGAAGAAGATGTTTGTTCCACATCACATTGATGCCCTTGGGGAAGTTTTGAATCTATCTGTTCTTCCTCCAGCTATGGGTAAATAGTTGGGCAGACTGAGTTCTGTTTGCCTTGGCTAGAATAACTAGACTATGATTAGGAAAACTGAATTTAAACCAGCCTTACTCTGCTTAAAAATTAATTTTTAATTTTGGTTCTGTAAATAAATACCGACATATATATATATATATATATATATAAGAGATGTTATACAATTATACATTATACAATGACTATATATATATATATATATATATATATATATATATATATATATATATATAGTCATCTGCAGACAGACTTTTTCATTGTATCACATCTCTTCAGTGTGGCTAGACACGCAGGATGCTTCAAGCTGGGATCAAAACTTTATGCTAGACTTGGTATCTAACCTCTCAGCCATTTCAACAACATACCTCAGCTCAGAAATGATAACACATTTGTATTAGCTTTCGTTTGTTTAAATTTTGCACAATCAGATACCAGTGTGCTCAATTCCTTTGAAGAGCTTTGCAATACATATATATTCATGCAACTAAAATTAAAAATTGATTAAGTACTTAGAAATAGATATGGTTAAAGAATTTCATCAAAAATCATATCTGTTTTTTAAAAACAAGCACAGCAAAATATCAGTGAGAATTAACAATGGAAATAAAATGTTAAAGAAAATTATCAGGCTAGACTTGTTGTGGCAAGAAATAAAATAATGGGGATATTTTTTGAAGGGTGTAAAACATACAAATCTGATATGAGAAAAGTAAAATCCAGTTTTAGAAAATTTACAAGATAAATTTGTGGATGTGCAAGATTTGTTTTGGTTGACATAATCATCTGAGCCAAAAGTCACTGCCTCTTTGGTTTGGTTTGGTTTGGTTTTATGGCATATCAACTATTGTAGGTTATTTAATGCCAAATCCTGCTTATACATATCAAGAAAATGTGTTTACAAATCATATTTAATATATAACATTTTTTAATGAGCCTGAGCTCATTTTTTTCACCCCACTTTGAAGTATCTATTTGATACAAATAATTCTATTTACTATTAATCATTTGTTTACACACAGTTAAATTGTACTAAGTATTGCTCTGTGTCTTTAACAATTCAATCAAACTTCAGTCATTCGTTTACACACAGTTAAATGATCAAACAGTTATATTTCTAACAATTCAATTTAGCCTAAGTGATTTATTTGCACACAGTTTAAATGTCAAACAGTTTCATTTGACCCATACATGGAACCCTATCAGGTGCTACCACTCCAGGCCAGAGTGAACCCGAGAGCAATGGCAATGAAGGGGTACTCCACATTACCCAAAGCTCCAGGACTGGAGCCTTGCCATCAGATGCAGTTTAATGTCATATCCAAGACACTCATTGGGAAGGGGGGGTCTTACCCCACTGCAGAGGTGCAGTCAGTGTATTCTACAGCCCTAGCTGTCTGGGCTGTCTATCTCTTTGGGAGATTGCATGATGAGTTATAGCCAGTCAGGATAGACTGGTGGATACTGGAGAAATGAGTGGAGCTGTTTTGGCATTACCTATATAAGCAAATGTGCAATGAAAACTTGACAATTGCCAGAAGTTTCTCTGGAACAGTGTCCAGAGGAAGAAAAGAAGCCATTCCCAGAAGCAGTTGCAAGAAGTTGTACAGTCATGTTGTAGCTTGAAGTTAGAATGGTAGGCATTTTGCAGTGAGGTTCAATGATTAGAGTTGCTTCTATTTAGGAAGAAGAAGGTCTAATTAAGTCAGTCCAATGTTTTTAAAAGAAGAAATCCACAAATCCACAATTTCTTTTACCACTAAATACCTGTATATTGAGGTTCACAGTGCCTACAAGTTTTTCTTCAATACTTCAAATTTATTAAACTAATGTTATTTCTTATTGGGGACAATCTTTGCCTGAAGTTAGACTGTCTTTGTATCATTTCTTTTATGAATGTGCTGGCTGTAGCACCAAGAGATATTGCAGCTCAATGTTCTGATCACTTCAGAATCTAAATAAACACAATGTTGACTGGAGAAGGAACTCAGTATATTCATTTCTCCCTGGTTCACTGCCACTAATTTAGGTGGGTCTTTTTATCTTCATAAGTCATTCACTAATTGATGTTGACCTCAGCCTGTTCATTCATACATATATATATATATATATATATATATATATATATATGAATGAACAGGCTGAGAAGCATATATATATATATATATATATATATATATATACTCCTCTGCATGAGTAGAATGCAACACTAGGTCAATTTTTTAAGCAGAGTTTAACAGGTTTGAATTCAGAGTTTTCATTTTCCTAGGCCTGTTGCCATACCAAGTTTGAAGAGCTCACTCTACCCTACTATTTACTCATAGCTGGAGGAAGAATAATTGGATTCATACTGTTCCTGAGGGTGTTAGTGGTTTGTGAAATGTAAACAGTCTCATCCAGGATTTGAACTCATGTTACCATGTCCATTTCCTTCGATGATAACCATAACACCATGATCACCTCTATATATATATATATGAACATGGAATGTTCAAAAAGTTTTAGCCAACCCAGAAAGAAAAGCAATTACTGAACATTTTTGTTGTAGCGATACACTTACACTTCTTATAAAATTAGAAAAACTGATTTAGATTTGTCTTAATTTCTGTGCAGATGAGGTCCATACTAATTTTAGAGGTGTGTGAGAAATCTAAAATCTGGGTGAGGCTTAGAATTTTTTGAACAACCTTTGTGTGTGTGTGTGTGTGTGTGTGTGTACATATATATGAGTGTGTGTGTATATATATATATATATATACATTCATGTACACACACACACACACACACACACACACACACACACACACACACACACACACACAAAATCCCCCAAATCTTGGAAAAATCAGTACAGCTTTCAAACAAATTGCTCCACAAACTTGCTGATTCTGATGATCCGATGCATCTTTGAAGGAGTACGGGCAAAGAATCTTGAAGCAACACTACTGTTCATAGATTTCTCCAAGGCATTTGATTCCATGTATAGAAGAAAGATGGAGCAAATACTACTTGCATATGGTTTTTTTCCAAAGTAATTGTTACTACTATAATGATACTTTACAAAAACATGAAAGCAATGGTTCACTCATCTGATAGAGACACAGACTTCTTTGACATTTTTTCTGGAGTCTTGCCAGGAGATACATTAACACCATATTTATTCATACTCTGCCTAGATTACACACTTGAAACATCCATAGATTTAATAAAAGAAAATGATTTTACATTAAAAAAGGCAAGAAACATCCCACAAAACTAGGTTGGTTGGTTGGGTTTTATGGTATATCAACGTCTTATGGGTTATTTCATGCCAAAGCTTGTATATGTATATATATCAAATATATATGAATTGTAGGTGCATATTTTGTAGTTTAACATTTTTAAAACAAGATAGAGCTCACTAAAATAGTTCCAAGTATTACTATCTAACATTAATAGTTCTATCTAATATTGGTAATTTGTTTTCACACAGTTAAGTGATTGCGAGTATGGAGAATACATCAGCTAACATCTTTGATAGAAGGCCGATTCTTTTCAGAAATTTCAATATCTGCTTAGGGTCTATTTTTCTAAATAGTTTGTTCATGTTGTCAACATTATAAAAACATAGTTTTGTACATTCAATCAATATGTATTTTATAGAATACTGGTTCCCACATGGACATTTAGTGGGTGGCTCATCTTTTAGAATGAAGGAGTGAGTTAATCTAGTATGTCTAATATGTAACTGAGCAAGAGTGGTTTCTTCTGTTCTAGTAATTATTAGTATCCAGCTTCTTTTCTTTTAAAATAGGTGGTACTTGGAAGAGCTTGTTGTGGAGACACAGACTACATAGATGACCTAGCACTTCTTGCAAATATACTAACCCAAGTGGAATCTCTACTGCATGGCCTAGAGTAAGCAGTGGGAGGTATTAGCCTTTTCCTGAATCCCAGTAAAACAGAGTACATGTATTTTAATCAAAATAAAGCTATATCCACTCTAAGTGGCAAACCTCTAAAATTAGTAAACCAGTTCACATACCTCAGCAGTAACATCTCATCTATTGAAAGTGATGTCAACATCCTTTTCAAAGGTGTGAAATGTGATTGACAGGCTATCAATCATATGCAAATCTAATCTTTCCAATAAAATAAAATGAGATTTCTTCCAAGTTGGGGTAGTGTCTATACTACCATAAGGATGCGCCACATGAACACTAACAAATCACATAGAGAAAAAGCCTGATGGGAACTACATGCTGTCTTGAACAAACCTTAGAAGTAGCAACCCACAAACCAGCAAATGTATGACTACCTGCTTCCCATCTCACAAACCATTCAAGGAAGACAAACAAGACATGAGACATTGCTGGAGAAGCAAGGATGAAGTCATAAACAATGTTCTTTTATGGACTCCTGAACATGGACATGTCAGTGTTGGCTGACCAGCAAAGACTTCTATTAGTTCTGTACAGACACAAGATTCAATCTAGATGACCTGCCAGGAGTGATGGATGATAGGGATAGATGGCGAGAAAGAGTCAAGGGACTCCATGCTGTCAGTGCAACTTGATGATATATTTACATATATGTATACATGTGTGTGTGTTTATATATATATATATATATATATATATATATATATATATATGTGGATGACTATATATATATATATATATATATATATATGTAAGGTGCACTTAGTGTTATTGTTATAGAAAATAAAATTTGCATGAATCTATCTCTTCTCCTCCCAGCTATAGGTAGGTAGGACAAACAGGGTTCTTTACCCTTGGTAAAGCAACCAGTCTAGGAGAAAGAAACTTCTGAAGTCAAACTAGCAGTACTCTGCTTAAGAAAATTGTTTTGTGTTACTTTCTGCCTGTACCAGATTGGTTGGGTAAATACATATATAATATACACATATATATGCGCACACACACACACACACACACACACACACACATATATATATATATATATATATATATATATATATATATATATAAACTTTATTCTAAGATTTATCCTTTATTATGAAAAGATTTAATTTCCTTTTTCGTAATAATTATGGCTAGTAACAAAAGAGAAAGTGTATACATTTGGAGAGGGGGATATTTTATATTTTTTTCTTTCATGACAATTTTGTTAGCTATTTAAATTTTAAAAAAAAAGTTGAGGCATTTTATGCTTATGGGTAAGTATAGGCAAGGCAGATGTTATTTTACTGTAAAAACAAACTTCCTTTCCTATGTCCCAGAAAGAAAAATCAATCATAATAAATTACATTTAAAAAAAAAAAGATTGATAAAAGTTGGGTAAATCCTAAAAAGAGGGCTTTGAAGATCAGAACTCTAAGACCTTTGCAGTTAATCTGATTAAGAAAATATAATCTCAGACTTCTTGGGAATGGCTACAGCATCAGTAGATTGATTTATTTGAAAGCTTCATTCTTAGACTGTATGAAGACACCACAGAACTCCAAAGAAAATCCTTTTTAAGGAAAAATGGCACCAGAACCAAGTCCATTTTGAAACAGGAATGATTCTGGCTAGAATTGGTGGTTCTATTTTGGTCTTGTCTGCTTTTCCCAGAGAAAAGACATTTATCAGATTTAGTGAAAGAATCTCTGGGATTCTGTGTTTCTCACTTGTAACTCTACAAATATGACCCTGAGTTCAAAAGTTTAAGAATTACTCATTGGGATTTTAAGCTGCTCTTTTTTATGACTTTAAGCTGAGCAATCTCTGTCTCTTTTTTTATCTTTTTGTATTTCTTTCTCTTATCTCTCTCTCTCTCTTTCTCTCTCTCTCTCTACTTTTTTTTATCTCTACTCTTTCTCTCTCTTCTATATTTTTCTTTTCTCTCTTCTCTGTCATTTCTCATCATTTCCTTTTCTCTCTTCTGCCAACATTTCCTTCTTTCTATCTCATCTTTTTTCCTTATGTCTCATATTTTTTTCTTCTCCCTCTCTCATCTTTTCTTTTCTCCCTATTTCATCTTTTTGTCTCTCACTTGTCTCTTCATCTGTTTCTTTCTTAATCTCTACATCTTCTCTCTCTCTCTCTCTCTCTCTCTCTCTCTCTCTCTCTCTCTCTCTCTCTCTCTATAATTTTTTCCTGCACTGTCTCTGATCTTTTTCTTTTCTCTTGTCTCTGCTCTTTCTCATTTTCTGTTTCCTCTCTTCTACTCTCTCATTTGTTATCTTTTTTCTTTTATTTATCTTTTATTTATTGTTTTCTTCTCTCATCTCATCTCATCTCAGAAGTTTAGACAAGTATCTTTTTTAAAGTTTTTATTCCTTTCAATGAGGCTTAGAATACACTGACTGTATTTTTTGCAGAAGAGTAAGTCCTCTTCTAAAAGTGGTGTTCTAGTTATGACACTAAACGGTATTGGCCCAGTCAGCTGGAACTGCAGAATACATTGACTGTATCTCTGCAGAGGGGTAAGACTCCTCCAACAAGTGTCTTGGATATGACACAAAACAATCTGATGGTGAGGTTCCAGTAATGCTGGAGCTTTGGGGAATATGGAGTAACCCTTTATTGCCATTGCTCCCACGTCCACTCTGGCCTAGAGAGGTAGCACCTGATAGATCCTATCTATGGGTCAAATAGAACTGTTGGACATCTAAATTGTACTTATGCTAAACTGAATTGTTTGAAATAGAACTGTTCAGGCATTTAAACTGTGTACTTGTGTTAAACTGAATTGTTTGAAATAGAACTGTTTATATGTATAAAAATGTATTTGGCATTAAAGACCTACAATAGTTGACATGCCATAAAACCAAACAAAACTAAACAGCATCTGATGACGTAGCCCCATTTCTAGAGAACTGAGGAGTGTAGAGTAACCCTTCATTGCTATTACTCTGGTCTGGAGTGATAGTACCTGTTAGGGTTCTATCTATTGATTAAATCGATCTTTTTAAAAATTATTTGTATTTGATAGGACCCAGTGCAAAAAGGAAAAAAAAAACCCTGAAATAATTACAAAAAAAAATGTAAATATAAACATACATTGATGGTGATTCCCTAACCTCTATACATAAAATAACCTCATACAGGTTAATATACCATTAAATCAATCTGTTAATGTATTATCATTAAAAAGAATCTTTCCAATGATTTACTTGAGTCAAAACATCTTTGTATCTATTTTTTACTATTTTATGTCATGATGTTTAGCATAGAGTTCTTCAGAAAGAAAATAGACATTATAAGGATAAATTAAATAGTATTAACAGTGGTATGAGACAGTCTTCTTGTGAGGATTTGATAAAAAGTTCGATTTGAAATTTCCTGAAGGTTACCAATTACAACAAAAGATTGGAGGATCCATTAGCTAAAACATTGAGAATGCCACCTAAAGGCAAGATAATGGAATTGTCTGTTTCCTATGAATAGCCAACCCTTGACCAAGAGAAGGGAACAAGATTTGTGAATGCCACCTGTCAAGTGCTAATTGTTCATTCACTATATCTTGTGTAGTAAAACCTATTTCTTTATCAAACTACTTGATGTGTTTTTCTTCTTTCCCTGTTAATTTGGATATATGAGTTACAACAAATATAACAATCAAGATGAAGGCAGTAATCTGAGACATATAAATAATTAAAAGAGGTATATTTTGTGGGGAATAACAAAGTTAAAAAGACATGTAAAAATTGTTTTTTAAATTAGTTTATTTTTCCATTGATTTTTTTTTATATATATTAAAAAACGGCATAAAGTTAAAAAATATTTAAAAACAATTTTTCCCCTGTCCTTTAATTTACAAATGAATGCAACACAATATTAATTTTTTTTCCCTATTGAACCAATTTTATGAATACTTAGTGTAAAATCAGTTAGGAACATTCCAGGTCAGTTAAAAAAAAAATTTTTTTTTCTTTAAGCTTCTGGAAGCAATCACTCTACCTAAAAGTTTTCTTTATTGCTTTTCGTTCACTTCATGGGAGGCAAAAAATGTTTTCAGGAAAATCATTTCTCATCTTATTTGTTAAAAAAAAACTTATTTGGACAGAACCCAAATTTCCCCCATTGTAGGCAGGATGTTTACCAAGTATTTTCAAAGCTTATGTGTGTGTGTACATCTGCATAAGTCTATATGTATGTATGTAAATTAATGTATGTGCTGGTGTATTTTTTCTGCATATATGTTCATATATTATACACTAATGTTCTCAAACTAGTGTCCTCATTTTGGTTATTGTTGTCATAACATTCCAGCCATTGTCCTCTCCAGCCTTCTTCAGGTATCTTTCATATTAGTTGAAAATCCCCAGAATTTTACAATGAAAAACTTGTGAACAAGACCTAAGAGTTCAACAGACAAAATACCAAGACTTATAACATCCAAGATAAGGATATTAGTCTGAGTACATAATTCACCATCTCAAAAATATATGTTTTACCTTTGAAACTTAAAGTTCTAGTATAACATTATACAATAAAAATAGATATTATCAGGTATTATTTATTACTAAATCCTAGTATATTGAAACTGTAACCAAAAATAAGAATCTGTAACAGTCTCAAAATAAGTATACATTGGGGACATAGAGAAGGGAGACTTGCTGCATAGGCAATTCCCAGTCTTCCATAGAAACTTGCCAAAGGGGGTGTTCAGATTCAAGTGCAAGTCCATAGTCTCAAGAGATTAATGGATGTTTCACATATTTGTGTTGTATTGTCCATCAAGTGTTGATAGAAACAATATTGGAAAAGATAATAGATTCCACCTGTACATTTTTCTTGAAGTTGAAAGAAACAATTTGAAGAATTTCTCTGACAATGCAACCTCCAAGAATGGTTAAACAAAATGCAAGTCAGAAATTAAATTCTTTAAAGATTTTTCCAGATGTTTCACAGCAGCCATTGCATACCATCAATCTGAATTGTTATAAAGGAATTTTTTTTTCAGCTAAAAAATATGCTTGTCTGTTTTAATTTTGTTTCAAATCGTTTTTTCTTTCTCTTCAAAAGACCTGTACACAATGTATGTGTGGTGAAGTGCATAGTATCATGGTTATTTTATAAAATAGTCAAACCAAGTTCAAATCCTGGATGAGACTGTTTTACTTCATACTAATACCCTTGTAAAGGTATGAAGCCATCTGTTCTCCAGCAAGTTATGTGTAAACAGTAGAGCAGACAGTACACCTTAGCCTTGTTATGGCAACCAATTTAGGAGAAGAAAAATCTTTTTGTTTTTCTCCTTGATCAAACCTGTATATAAGTAGTTGTCTTTTTGGCTTTATGCCAGATAATATTTTGTGTTAACTAAATAAAACTCTTCCTAGAAAATAAGTTAATATGAGTTATCTCCCCTCCTCAATACTATCATATTTTGGGAATTTTGCAAGAGATTAGAATTTGACCATACTACCAAATGATACATTCACAAACTATAATCTATCCTTGAAAATGAGACACATAAAATTTCTTGAGATTTTGAGATCTGATCACCTAATCTCTGCCAGAAGATTAGATTGAAAATCAATTAACAAGAAGAAAAGAAGTTACCTAGTGTATTTTACCATTCCAGCATGGGGGGTCTTGTGGTCTAATGGTTAAAGCGCTGGACTGCAGAATTGTAGTAAACTAGTTTAAACTCCAGTCATGTTATTACATTCACTTTAGGACAAATAACCTTGGGAAAGGTATGAACCACCTTATCCTCCTAGCTATGGGTTAAATAGTACCACTATTGTTCTTCTAGAAGGATGGATTAGGCATTAAATAACACAAGAAGGTTGATATGCCATTAAACAAACAAACATTCCAGCAAACCACTGAATGAAAATGAAAGAGAGTGTTGCCCAGTTGGCTGTAGCTGCAGAATACACTGACTGCTTCTCTGCATAAGGGTAAGGCCTCCATCCCCAACAAGTGTCCTGGTTATTGTTGTGGCTTGTTTGGTGCCAGAAAGAAGACATGGAAGAAGAGAAAGTTGGTGGAACATGTGTATTGAATAAACAGAGCATATATACAAAATAAGAGTGTTAGTAGAACAGGTAGAAGTGTCTGTCCGAAACTGTCAAGTTCGACTCCTGGGAGAAAGTCTCCCTGAGAGTAAATAGGGTTAGTATTTATAAAAGAGGTCACCATAACCCCCCCCCCAAGTTTTAACTCCGCAGGAGTCTGAAGAAAAAGTTTTTTTTCTCTCTTCTTAGATTTCTTTTTTATGAGGATCATTAAATAAGTTTCCAGACTTTTTTTGTATGGGCACTTTTATTGATAGTACACACATGAAACTCTAGTCCCCTTTGAAGTAATCTCAAATCTACCTAGGTTTCACCTACTTGGATCATTAAGAAGATCCTTTCTAATGATCCAGTAGGTGAAACCCAAGGTAGATTAGTCTGACTCAGTATGCTTTACTACTTTAAATTCACTCTACTCAGTGTATTGAACATGTTTTACCTTTAGCTTAGTTGATTCTGCCAGTGTTTTTTTTATTTTGGCTAGACATCACAGCACTATTTGATAATTTTCAAATAGTATGGGTGCTGTTAGTCTTTTCTTTTCTTTATTGAATTTTTCCCCATTGTACAATTTTTATTTGCAAATTGTATCATCTGGGATTTTCTCCTCACTTTCAGAGCCTTATAGCTTAATTATGTATATTCATATATATGAGGTGCCTTCAATAAGTTTCCAGACTTTTTTTGCATGGGCACTTTTATTGATAGTACACGCATGAAACTCTAGTCCCTTTCAAAGTAATCTCCTCCAGTTGCAATGCACTTGTTGTACCATTCCAACAACTTCTGGAAGGCTCCATGGAAGTCCTCTTGTGTGAGCGTGTCAATGACCTTCATCACAGCCTCTTTCATCTCCTCAATTGTCTCATAATGATAGCCACTGAGCTTAGGGAATAACCAAAAGTCACAGGGAGCAACGTCTGGACTATAGGGAGTCTGAGGAATTGTCTTGATGCCCATCTTGGTCAAATAGTCTGTGAGAAAGATGGACTTGTGGACTGGTGCATTGTCCAGCTGGAAATGTCACTGACCCGATTTGAAGAGTGCTGACCTTTTCCAACGGAATCTCATCCTGAACTCCCTTAAAACCTCAACATAGTAACCCTAACCCTAACCCTTTGGCTAATCAACTCTGGTGTATTGACTTCCTTACTCCTGCCACACCTCTCATCATCCCTCACAGACTTCCTGCCTTCTTTGAATCTCTTATGCCACTCAAAAACTGATGCTCGATTCATGCAAGATGCTCCAAAACCAGTCTGAAGCATTCCATACGTTTCTGTGGCATTTTTTCCAAGTTTAAACACACAATTTTATTGCATATCGTTCTTCTAAAGTGTCCTCACGTCTAGATTGCATTTTTGAAATTCACCAGCTGTGACAATCAGACTTTAGTAGGGTGTATTCCAATTCCTGCTGTAGCTGTTCATTGAACCTGGAATCATAAAAATTAGTCAGTCATCTCATAAGATGTATAGCAATAACATACTAAATTTTCAAGAGTCTACGCCAATTTTAAATGCCTGTACAAAAAAGTCTGGAAACTTATTGAAGGCACCACATACATAGACCATTGGTTGGTGTGGCCCATTTACTATACTCTAGCTTTGATAGATCTCCAGTTTTTACTAATCTGTCAAGTTCCTCATTGATTTGTTCCAACGAGGCAAAGGGCACATTTCTCTTCTTTTTGAACACTGGCTGGACATAGTCTTGTAGCTTGAATTTTGCCATCATCTTTGTACACCTTCCTAGCCCACCAGAAAAAATTTCTGGATAGGCTTCCTTTAGTTCTTTGTTAGTTTTTTTAACTTTGGTGACCAAATTTTCAATTTTTTGGCAGAATGAGTTTATAGGCAAGTTCCAAAGCTGGAATTGTGTCATCCAGTTGGTGCCAAATATATTGTTAGTATTTTTCATGATGAACAATTTTAAATTAAAGAGTCTTCCCATTGAACGTATTAATAATCAATTTTCCCTTGAATTTAATTTTTTCTCCTGTTACTGATCTTACTATCTTATAGATTTTATCATAGCAGGCTTACCCAATCTTTTCCATGTCTGCAAGTTTATTAGTATCAAATCAGAATCTGAGTCTAGTTGAAATTTCACAGTTTTAACATTTTTATGTGCACGAATTTCATGGTATTAGCACCATCTAGTTCGTTTGACTTCGTATTTTTTATGTAACTATTGGTTTTATTTTTAGATCAGCAATGTGAGCTTTTGCGTCCTGATTTGGTTACATATGAAGCACTTGTTCCAGAAAGTACAATCTTTGTACCAGTGTAGGGCCCCACATTCAGAACATGGGTTAAGGGGCAAATTATTTTGTTTTTTCTTTGTTTCATTAATTTTAATGGGAGACTTTGTTTCTTTTTGTCGCGTATTTTTCTGATGTGAACAATACCCGATTCTTTGATTTTTTTTAGAATCCTGCTTTATGCTTATATACCTTTGACCATTTTCAGCAATCTGCTGTAGTGTTATATTCAGCTCATTTTCCAATTTGTTTTGTATTCTTTGCCTAATTTCAGCATCTTTTGTTGAAACTAGCCCTTGCATGAATATCAAGCATTTGAAGTTATCTGCACTTAGCTCCGCAAGTCTAAAATCATTGCAGTGCTTGTTTACTACTGACATAAAAGTGGTATAATATTCCTCTTCCTTCCTAGTTAGATTAAGACATCTCCATCTCTAATGAAAAAGAGATGTATTTAGACTGAAGAGTGTAATTCCACTGTTTCAGCAAATGTCAATCCGCTAGCCTTCTGGGGCAGAATGTAATTTATGAATTTTGTGTGTTCAGTTGTGCTAAGTTTCCTCAGAAAAAGACAAAATTTTTTTAAATCACTCCAATTTGTGCTATCTGTTGTATAAAAGTCTTCATATCTCCTAAAATATGATGTAAAGGTTATGTCTTCCTCGGGAGAGTATGAAAAATTATCTATCACACTCCAAATAGTGTTTTGTGAAAAAGAAAATTCGTTTTCGATTGGACTACTATGGCTTATCAGTTCTAAAACTTGCTTTTGAAATTCAAGCTTGATTTTCCTTCTGAGTTTGCAGAAGTAATTTTTCTATTTTTCCTGTTGAGAGAGTAGTTGTTTTTGCCACTTCTCTTCCATTCTTTCTTGGACCTGTAATTGCTGTGTATTTTGGTACTTTACCAGATCTAATAAAATACTTTTGAAATCCTCCATGATAAGTGTGTCATTTAAGAAAGAAGAACCAAAAAATATGTAATTTGATGTGAAGAAAAACTTCTTTTTTTTTTTTTTTTTTTTTTTTTTGTAATTAGAAAAAAAACCTTGAATTTTCCTTACCTGAGATGAGAAAAAAGAAAAAAAAAAATGAGTGCTTTTGTTTGCGGTGAACAAAACACAAAGCTATTGTCCTAAAAAAAAATAAAGTTTAGCAATTTCCTTTCCATTAGAAAAAAAAACTGATTCTCGTAACTTGGAGTTTTGAGTTCCTGATCAGTGTACAGTAGTAAGACTTTTTCCTTCTTTTTTTGGTTTTACTTTTCTGGTTTTGCCAGATGCTTTTCAAATGAAAAGAGGGTGACAAAAAAAAAACTATTCCTCATGCATCCACTGTTAAAATAAATTGGCAATTACCACATAGTCCTTTTTTTCCCAGTTTTTTGTGTTGTAAACAGAATTGGTATAATTCTCATTTGCTGATAATTTTTTCTCAGGGGATCTTTGCGTGGTTGTACAAAACCTTGTTTGCCAATTATTTGTGTATGACTAGTTTTTTCACTAGTTGGCTTTTTGTGTTAGTTCTTTTACAAAAACTTGTTTTCCAGTGTTTTAGTAGAGTTCCTTTTTTAAACCCAGTAGCCATCACAAATCCATCATCACCAAGTTGTTGTGGCCTGTTAGGGGCCAGAAAGAAGACATAGAAGAAGAGAAAGTAGGTGGAACAAGTGGATTGAATAAACAGAACATATATACAAATAAGAGTGTTAATACAGCAGGTAGAAGTGTCCGTCCGAAACTGTCAGGTTTGACTGCTGGGAGGAAGTCTCCTTGAGAGTGAATAGGGTTAGTATTTATGAAGAAGGAAGAGTTCATTATCATGAATCTGATAGTGAGGTTCCAGTAATGCTGGAGCTTTTGAGAATGCAGAGTACTCCTTCATTGCCATTGCTCCCAAGTCCATTATGGCTTGGAGTGGTAGAACATGATAGGGTCCTATCTATGGGTCAAATTGAATTAAACTGCATTTATGCTAAGCTGAATTGTTTAAAATAGAACTATTTATATGTATAAAAAGGGATTTGGCATTAATAACCTACAATGGTTGATGTGTCATAAAACTAAACCAAACGGAAAGAAAGTGAAAAAAATAGACAAATACTTTGGCCTTGCAAGAGAACTAAAAAGGCTTGGAAAAAAGACTGGAGGAATCAGAAATCAGAGAAAGAATCAAAACCATTCAAACCACAGCATTAAGATCAGTTAGAATACTCAGAAGAGTCTTGGAGATCTGAAGAGACTTGCTTTCCTCAGATTCCAGTGAAAGACCATCATCTAAACCTGAAGTGAAAAACTTGCAAGATGTGATAATAATTATATCATTGAAAAATTAATCACTTTAAATGTCCTTGAAACCATCAGGGTCTGAGTCATTTTATACTCAGAGTGAAAGCACAGTTTAATTTTTTTTAAGTTTCATTTATTTACTACAGAAATGCTTTTGTGTAATTAATTTTCATTTTTACTGTTGGTTTTCCATGTAAGTTGCCATATTTCTAAGTTGGTTGCTGTGCTCCATTTCCTCTGTCATTAAATGGGCTTATTCTATATAAATAAAATAGTGTTTAGCTATCAAAGTAGTCTCAGCATATCCCAGTACTTGTGTTCATCTTAATTTCGAATTAAAAACTGAATATTTTGATAATAATAACATCAACATACAAGATTAATCATGTTAATGGTTTGGATAAGCCAAAATATTAAAATGTTTTAAACTGTCAATTTCTCAGGGAAAATATTTTTTGACATAGCTTATGTATAAAGTTGACAGGTTAATGATCATATGGAAATCTGATCTCTCTGATCAAATAAAACATGATTTTTTCCAATCTATAGCCGTGTCAGTATTTCTGTATGGTTGCACCATTTGGATTTTAACAAAAAACTAGATGGGAACTACACAAGAATGCTGCATGCTATTCTCAACAAATCCTGGAAGCAGTGCCCTACAAAACAACAGTTGTATTGCCACTTACTTCCCATTTCAAAAAATATTTAGGTAAGATGAGCAAGTTATGCTGGGCAGTGGTGGTGAAGTAGGATCCAACTCATAAGCCATGTTCTTCTCTGGACTCCTATCCATGGATGCATCAGTATTGGTCAATCAGCAAAAATTTACATTCATCAGCTCTGTGTAGACACAGGATACTCTCTAGAAGATTTGCCAAGAATGATGACCGATAGGGACAGATGGTGAGAGAGTCAAAGGAATCCTTGCTGTTGATGAAGATTTGCTATTATTCATAGATTCCACCATCCTTGGTTGTAGAAAGGATACCTTCAAAATTATCAGAGATAATAAAGTCTTGCTGCAGTAAGAACATAAGATATCTAAACATTATTGTTCAGTGATACATTCGATCTGCATTCTGTACAGTCTTGGGGAAAGGTATGAACCCTTTTATCCATCACAGCTATAGGTTAAATAGTATTACTACCATTTTTCTACAAATGTGGCATTGGCATTGAATAATTCTTTCATTTTATTCTATTGTTTATCTTTTAAAGCTTATTTACCTGTCAAGTTGTTTAACTCTACTTAATTATATTATACACAAACTATACACACATCCATGTACGTACACATATATACATATACACTACACACACACACACATTTATATATACTCGTACAAATATGCTCATATCTACATCATATGTATTATTGTACTTTAGTGTGTACATCTAAGAACAAAAAAGTTTATGATGTCACAGTACATAAAACCAATAAAATTAGTCCAAAAAAAGTAATTAAAAAAAGAACAGCACATAATAGATTATTATTGATTTTATCAAAGTTGACCATGAATATAACTCTTCCACTCTCTTCATCAATAACCACTGTGACATGTCAGTGACAAAATGTGTCAAGTCAAGGTATCTGTTGATAAGACAGGACACAGGGAGAAGTTGTTTCATTCCTTTTCCAAGGGCATTATTGATAGTTTTATGCAGTATGGTCAGATATTTCATTTCCTTCCACTTTTTGAATTCTGCAAACAGCTTTAGCAGTTACGCAGCCCAGTTTTAAAAATGCCTTAAAATAAACGTACTTGTAGTAATTTACTAAGCATTTTTTGTTCAGATGTGGCACAAGGCCATATGAATGGAGCACCTAATGAGACCCAAACTCACTCATGAAGATTTGCTAGTCTAGCTTGCTAACCATTACGTCACCCAAGTACTTGTATCTACTGTTAAAAGATCAGAAACAAAAGGTAGAGTTGGATAGAATTTTTAATTGGATATATGGATGATGATGATAATAATATAGTGGATTCATACAGGATCTTTTGAAATGAACATGAAGTGAACTGTAGTGAAGTTCTGTATAAAAAAAAATGAAACCACTTTTGGTTTGGTTGGTTTGGGTTTTATGGCCTATCAACCATTGTAGGTTATTTAATATCATTTTGTTGATAACATAAACAAGCCTGAGATTTTTTTTCTTTTTGTACACAGTTAAAGGGGTTCAAGTAGTGCTACGTATCACTAACAATTCAATTAAACATCAGTTATTTGTTTACACACAGTTGAATGATTGAACACTTCAATTTCTAACAGTTCAATTTGTCATTGGTTTGCACTCAGTTTTAATGTCAAGCAGTTTGATCCATAGATAGGACGCTATCAGGTGCTACCACTCTGATCTGAGTGAACCTGAGAGCAATAGCAATGAAGGAGTGCTCCACATTCCCCAAAGTTCCAAGGCTGAAACCTCACCATCAGATTGTTTCGTATCATATTCAGGACATTTGTTGTAAGGGAGTGCTCTTACCTCTCTGCTGAGATGCAGTCAGTGTATTCTACAGTCCCAGCTGACTGGGTCTGAAACCACTTTTGATACACCCTGATATATAATGATGAGGATGACAATAGATTATCTTTAGATATGTATATGAAATAAGCTTTTGTATAAGAAATGAAAATACTTTGATACACCCAGATATATAATGACGAGGATGACAATAGATTATCTTTAGATATGTATATGAAATAAGCTTTTGTGTAAGAAATGAAAATACTTTTGATACACCCTGATATATAATGACGAGGATGACAATAGATTATCTTTAGATATGTATATGAAATAAGCTTTTGTGTAAGAAATGAAAATACTTTTAATACACCCTGATATATAATGACGAGGATGACAATAGATTATCTTTAGATATGTATATGAAATAAGCTTTTGTGTAAGAAATGAGAATACTTTTGATACACCCTAATATTTTTATGTTAGACTATGTTTGACACTTGATTTCATCTTATAAACTAAAAAAATGAACAAATCTAAATTAATGTCTGTCTTTATTTCATCCTGTTTTACATGCCACTTGCAAATGGGGACAGTGAAGTCAGGGTGAGTTTTTTTTTATTTATTTATTTTTTCAAGGGCTGGTCCTGAAGTGACCAGATATTTTGCAGTATTTTCATGTTTGTCAGACGTGCTGTCTGTCAAACTGAATTATCCCCTTTCATACTTCATTCTTCTTTTATTTGTCATTTGAAAAGTCGCTCAGCTACCATCTTTTTTTCTTTTTTGTATTGTTTTATTTTTTAATAAGCACTCTTCCAAACAGGAAGTAAGTTTAGAGTAATGATTAGAGCTGCCTTTTTCTATGAATGGCTAATCACATACTTTATTAAAATAAACTTTCTATAGAATTTACCAAGACTGAGGGCAACAGTGATGTAAACACCATTTTGAAGGTCTTCAGAACTGGTTGCATTTGATATAATTTGCCACCAAGTCAAGGAACTTCTTAGCTTGGTATTGGTTCTTTCTTTTAATAAAAGCAGGAAGTATGGTTGGGATAATCATTAGAGTGGCCTATATTGCCTAATGATTGAGAAATCATGAAACTGACATTTTTAAAGTAATTTTAGCATACATATAATGCAATTCTTAATATTGAGCACTGCCATAGAAATAATGGCTGTATGACCAAAAGTTGACTATTTTAAATATTAACACACACACACACACACACCCACACACACACACATATATATATATATATATATATATATATCCCAACTATGGGCAATAGTAGGGTAGATTGGGTTCTTTAGCTTTGGTAGGGTGACTGATCTTGAAGAAAAAAATCTCTGAATTCAAAACCTGAGGAGTGTTGTTCTGAAGAATCTGTGGTATTTTGGTGGACCATTTTTCTGTTAAAAACTTATCCAAAAAGTGTAGCTGGTTCTTCATAAACCTTCACCACTATAAACAAATCACCTGTGTAGTAGTTTGACATTTCATATATTTAACCAAACTGTTGGGCCCTCATACATTGAGATTCATGGGAAAGTCCACAACTATATATAGGCTGTGGTTGCTATGAACTTTGGCACATCCTTAATCTTATTAAAGATTTTATTGTGATCCTTAATTCCAAAAATCTTCAGATATCTTATTTGGATTTTTATTCTTTAGCTTTACACAATGTTTTCTTAGGGTTGTTAATACTGACAGCTTCATGACTAATTTTCTGAAGAAAGTTCAGTCTTGATATATCTTCCATTTGGATTTCATCCAGAAGTTTGTGTCCACAAAAGTGGGTGGGAGTTGAGGTTTCTGTCTACTCATTTGGAATGTGCTAAGAATGAAGTGTGATGAGTAAAGATCTGTTACCCCCCACACATACACACCACCACCAAATTACAACCATCATATAGCCACAAGGACAGAAACCTCTCAACCTCTATTTGCCCAACCTTTCCTTGTAAACCATGTTTGTTCCAAAGATTATTGATCCAGAATAATCCAATAAAATGTTATAAGCTAATGGTGGATGCCTTTCAGACAAATAAGATTAATTTCTGTTAAGAAGCTGATGACTCATTTTTCTTTCATTTCATTGGATTTCCAGACCCTAAATCATTTTTTCTTAATTTTTTTTATCTTATCTCTTATTTTTCAGATCTTACTGCTGTGAAAAATATGAATGTGGCAATTTGTTCTCTTGGGGGTTTTCCTCTTAGATCACAGGCCATGAACTTTATGAGGAGATAAAATGTTATCTAAATCTCTAGGTATCTAAAATGCTCTTATGGCTAGCATCATTTAGTATACCATAAGTAGTATTTAATACAAGCATGTTATTTTGAGTTACATTACATATTTTATGCCTAATAATTGTCTTACAAATAGGATTTCAGCTATTTAATAAACTTTGCTTAATTGTGGCACAAGATCAGAAATATAAGGCATCCAGTGTTTATTGAACTCATTACACACACACACACACATATGTGAAAATAAATATTTTGGGTAAATTCATACGTCCTGTTAAACTGAAATTATATATATATCAGGGGCGGAGACGGGACTAGTGCTACTCGTGCCCAGCACGACCAATAACTCGGTCAATGTTATTCAAAATTGATTAAAAATCATCCATTAATTTCAAGCAAACATACTTAGTCTGATCTCAATTAAATTATGTATCTATTCGAGTTTCAATAACTAAGTAGCCAAAAGTTCATAAATATATCTGGGAATAATACAACGATGCTGTTTTGAACGGATGGTTTTTGTCCGGCCACAGTCAGATTCATTGAACATCCCATAAAATCGGCTATAATGTTGAACACGCGCAAATCCGTGCCAAGCACTAGACTCTTATAATAACAGTAATGTTAGAGAAATCTCGCTTTTGGCTGTAGCCAATAGCAAGAGCAACCCAAACATCGTGCTCAAAAATCTTAGCACATTCTAACTGCTGACTGCTGACAGCTGTCTTGGGAAGAGGGAGAGGGACCAAGAGAGAGAGAGAAAGAAAGAGAGAGAGGGGGGGATAGCAGATTATAGCCGTCCCAACGTCATCATCATCGCTATGGTAAATGTTGGTTAAACGGCGTGTTTTAATTCATTTTTTCACTAACAGATGTCTATTTCTTTAATGAATGTTGCATATATTACATTCTGTATCTAAAATTTGTTTATTTGAATACATTTTCAACAAATAATCTTTATTTTAAGCGAAATTGAAACTACTAGCTGTGTCTGTGTATATTGTCATCAGTTTCTTTATTCTAATAAACATATTTTTCTCGTCATAGTAATAAACATCTTCTCTTTTCTTCTATACTTTTGAAAGGAAAAAAAATTATCTTATCTACTGTATTAACAAGACTACAAATTATATAGTATCTTGATTGTTTACAAAAAAAACACCATTCAAGGTACGTTTGTCAATCTGTGCTATACAATGGAGAATCACGCAATAGCAACTATGATGACTTACTTTGGGTCCACAGACCACGGGTTGGGAACTGAAGTTGACAGAGGGCGGGGGGGGTGCGCGAGTAGCAAAAATAGGCTAGAGTCGCCACTGATATATATATATATATATATATATATATATATATATGGTGATAGAAAAGTAACTTTCTTTTTTAAAATACTCTAATTTTCATTTCTTGTAGAAATTATGGTTCAAAATATATCTATAAGAATTCTAAAATAGAGTGTTACTTTTCCATCACCCTTCATATAGTAATTCAAATTTAACAGGAAGTATGAATTTACTTAACTCCTCTTCCATGAGCAGGATGAAACACAAGGTTAACTTTTAAACAAAATAAAGCTGCTTTGAATTAAGGATATTCCTTCTCCTAGATAGGTTACCTTACTAAAGCTAAAGAGTCTACTTTACCCTAATATTTACCCATATCTGGATGGACTTATTCCTTTCCTAAAGGCATTGGTATGAAAACAAAAAAAAATTAAGAGTTTTGTCTATGATTTAAACTATCGTCGTCAGTTCCATTTCTTACAATGATAACCATTAAGCCATCTTAAACTGTTGTTGGCAATCGTAATCGAGGGTGACCAGAAGGCTCCCTTTTCAATAGCTACTACATGAAGGTGTAGGGGAGGGTGCTACTCCTTTCCCAGGATTGCTCCACTTTACTCTTGATATATACCTTATATTGCTGATTGTTAAACAAGGAGGTATCAAGTACTATTTGTAAAGTCTTTGGTATGACGTGACCTGGGATTGAACCCAGGTCTCCCAGACCATTGGCAAACACTCTACCCACTAGGCCAATGAGCCGGTTTAAACTGTTGTAATTGAACAGAACATTTCAGTATATCCATATATAAAATATGTTACCTGAAGTTCTGGAAAATTTAGGTTGGTTTGGTTTATTTTATTTTTTTTGTTTAATCATATTTACCGACCCCCCTGCTCAGGCAGGATATGACACAAGGTCAATTTTTAAGCGGAGTTTAACAGGTTTGAATTCAGAGTTTTCCTTCTCCTAGACTAGTTGCCTCACCAAGGCTGAAGAACCCAGTCTGCCTTACTATTTACCCATAGCTGGAGGGAGATTAATTGGATTCATACCTTTCCCATGGGTATTAGTGCTATGTGAAATGCAATCAGTCTTGTCTAAGATTTGAACTAATGTCGTTGTGTCCATTTCCTACAATGATAACCATTACGCCACGGAATGGATTTTTTGTTTAATGTGCTCTCAACTTTAATGTTTTTTTATTCATAACATAAAAAAACATTTAAAATGTTTTTTTTATTTTATGATATTCTTGTAGAAGATAACCTATTAGGATCAAACATTTTGTGACAGCTGCTTATGAGTCTTCATTTGTGCATGGTTCCTCACATTAAAATGACCTTGTGTCAAATCCTACATGGTAGGAGGGTGAATAAATAAAACCACTTGAAACAGATCAAATAAATCTGTTTGGAAATTATTAGTATTAGATTAGAATACTTGAAACTATATAATGATTATCAAAGTAGGAAATGAAATCAGCGACCTGAGTCCAAATACTAGTTGAGGCCATTTACATTTCACTTCATGCTAATGGCCTTGAGAAAGACATTAATCTATCTAAGTTCTTTAGATTTAATTAGGCAACCAATATAGGAGAATGAAAAACTCTAAATTCAAACCAACTATACTTTACTTAATATTGTCTTTGTGTAAGAGGAGTTGCATACTTGCAACCATATAACCTCTCCCCTACTCCTGACAAAATGAAAAGACTGATCTCAGCATTAAATAACCCAACAAAAGTTAACAAGCTGTAAAACCAACTAACTATTTTAATTCTGTGAAGATTAAGTTATTTCAAACTTGAATCAAAACAAGTTTGAACCCTTTTGACCTCAGCAGTTATTGACCTTCCATTTTGCCTGCAGTCAATTTATCTTAGCTGCAAGATTATATTTTGATACCTTTGAAAGCCATGTGCATTTCATTCAAAACATAGACATGACCTCTTTCCTAAAAGAAATGTCCTTCTAACCAAGAAATCTTAAACTCCCTCCTTATTTTGCTGTGGCTATATTTGTTAACTCCAAGTAAAAATAACATTCTCTTTCTTTTTTAAAGTTTATTTTATATATACTCACATACATACATACATACATAATGTGCGTGCACACACACACACACACACACACACACACAAGGTTTGTTTGAAAAGTAACGAAACGTGGGTGTATGGTTTGAGCTATGGGCGAAAGAGGAATAAGCAAATTGTTTTATCATCTATCTTGGGGGTATATAACTGTAATCTTAGCTTCCTGCAACCATTGAATTTTTTTTTCACTTGCTTTTCTTTATACTCCTTCTTTTTTAGGTTGTTCAGTGATGAACACTGAGCAATAAATAAACGTGGGCGGAGGTCCTTGTAGTGTAATGGTTAAAGCACTGGACTGTGGAATTGTAGTGACTACGAACTCCAGTCATGTCATTATGTTCACTTTTGGAGAAACACCCTTGGAAAAAGTATGAATCCCCTTACCTTCCCAGCTATGGGTTAAATAGTACTACTGCTGTTCTTCTAGAAAGGTGGCTTTGGCATTAAATAACCTACAAAGGTTGATATGCCATTAAACAAAGAAACCAAACCAATAAATAAACCTGAAATTTTTGGTCTGGTTAATGAAAACTGTCAAAAGTACTTGAAATGCTTCAATTATATGGAAATAACACTAGGTTGCACAGACGTTTTTGAGTGGTACAAGAGGTTCAAAGAGGGTCACAGGAAGGTGAAAGATGACTCTAGGAGCAGGAGACCTTAAATGCTGAGTGGGTAAAAGCAGTTGATGTGTGGTGATCATCAGTTAACTGTTCAAATGATCA
>OY757936.1:33843978-33946478 GCA_963585895.1 Sepioteuthis lessoniana | reverse complement strand
TGGTATTTGTTGTACATTCAACTATTCAGACAAGTACAGCCCCAGGCTTTTTTAAGGTGGTTCAGGACACAGAGCCATAGTCCAGACATGCTTTGCGGCTCCAAAAATGCCTCAGACCCTGTTGGCATTCCCTTAAAAAAGAGCGCCTCAGGTGCCAGGCGATAAACCTAGCCCCTCTGAGGAGGGTTAGAACCTAGAGGGCTAACCCTTTGAGACTCAGGGAGGGCTGGCTGCATGAAATGAATGCTGGGCTTCCATGACACCCATGTCAGGCAACCTTGATTGAGTAACCGCCGACTGTCCACTTAATTACCTAGAGTTGTGAATTAGGCTTTTTTTTATAAATACAACAAAGCATCAGGTGGAAAATAAGTCTTGTGGTTATAGAATTGCTCTACCATCCTTGCTGTGGCTTTTACAATTGATATAATGTGAGTGCCCCTCTTAACCAGGAGTAATGTGATTTACTTCTTAACAAGAAATTGTAATCACCCTCCTTTTACTTTTAGTAATTCTATATGAAAATTTCATTCTCTAGGGGTGATGTCAAATAGTCTAGAAGATATTGGATTGGCACCAAAGGATGGACAACATGCAATTAATCAAACCATGGGGAATTTGTAAGTTCAGGCAAAAATGGACAAATCAAGATATTGATATCATGAAAGCAATTCCCTTGTTATAAGAGTGATATTCTTTAATTTTAGTTCACTTTTCCTTCTCTTAGATGAGTTGTCATTCAGTTGTAGACTTTGTTACTATACAGACTTTTTTCTTTTTATGAGAGATCAAGTAAATCAACTAAGTATGTGTGAGTATGCACATTTTGTGTCTTCATCTTTTGTTTCTACCCATATGTTTATGTAATTGTGTGTGTGTGTGAGGCTTTTTTGTTTTTTTAATGTATGTACATGAAAAGAGAAAATGTCTGAATCTAATTAACAGATGATCATGTGTCTAGAGAAACACAGATGCATGCACACACACACACACACACACACACACACACACACACACACACACACACATATATATATATATATATGTGTGTGTGTGTGTGTGTGTATTGTAACAGTGTTGGTTGTCACTAATTCACTTTGTGGGTTTGTGGCGAACCAAGTGCGATATAATTTATATCTAATATATATCTATTTATCATTATTATATAATAGCTCTATCTCAGATAGTGAGCACTCTCCAAATTATATCGCACTTGGTTCGCTACAAACCCACAAAGTGAATTTGTGGGTTTGTAGCGAACCAAGTGCAATATAATTTGGAGAGTGCTCACTATCTGAGATAGAGCTATTATATAATAATGATAAATAGATATATATTAGATTTATATATCTAATACCATAGAAGTTTATCTGCGACCTTAGGTTTCATGAAGTTTTACAAACAACAATCATTGTTTGTAAAACTTCATGAAACCTAAGGTCACAGACAAACTTCCATGGCATTAAGTATATAAATCTAACATATATTTATTTATTATATATATATATATATATATATATATATATATATATATATATATATATATACCACATAAAAGAAAAACCTTTAAAAATAACTCATATTTTTTTGTAATAATATTCATTTCAGCAGACCCTATATTCTAAAATGTAAGATCTGTATCTTCAGAAAGAAATAAACTGTATATATATATATATATATATATATATATATATATATATATATATATATATATATATATATATATGTTTGAAAAGTATCCAGCCATTCAATATAAATGAAAAAATAGCCTCCCCAGAGTAGTAGTGCCTTAGTCTCCTTCAAAGTAATCTCCTTGTAATCTAACAATCTGTATAATCCTATTTCAGGATCATTATTAGCTGTCTTGTGGTATTCTACTTAATCATATTAACAGCCTGAAATCTTTTCAATTTTGATTTTCAAGTTAAATTTACTTTGTAATCAATTAGAGAAGATTTTACTGCAAATATAAACACTCTCCTGTGGAGTTACTCAGTCAGTAATGAGATGTCATTGAGAGAGCTTGTGTACTGTACTCATATTAATCTTTCTTTGACTCTTTTTTTCCTTCTGACTCTATTCCATTTTATATTGTTGAGAACCTTTTAGTAATAGTAATAGTAATCATAATTATATTTTAAAATTTTAAGTGATTCTGAGATGAAGTATTTTCACTATTTTTCATAATTTGTTAGCAGCCCACACATAACTCATCTACTTCAGAATATTGGCAGCAAGGCTTCTTGCCTTAGGAATGAACTTTGTGAAGTAGAGTGGCTGATTTAACACATCTCAATGGCCATTGTCCATAGTAACACTTGTTATCCAATCAGTGGAATGAACAGAAGCTTAATGATGGTCTTTTATTTTTAATTTTTGACAAAAATATTTTTTCACTAAAAATAAACAAATAATTTTCATCAAAGATTTAAGTGATTGCACAGAATATCCCACCCCTAAAAATTTTCATTCATTTTTAAAAATCTATAGTTATATTAGATAGAATTGTAATACTTAAATTCACCATCCAGATATGAGTAAGTTTTATCCATTTGCTTCATTTTTTTCAATGAATACTGACAGTTAAGTCCCAATATAAGAAAGCTGTAGCTTGATACTTTATTCATGGTTGGGGGAGAGATTAAAGAAATATGGCTGCTAGCAGAATTCTTGCTAGTTGATGATGTAAATTTTGGGATTTAATTGATCAGTAAAAAAGTGAAATAAATGATAGGTTTGGTTTTGGTTTCTTTGTATAATGGCATATCCACCTTCATGGATTATTTCGTGGCAAAATCATCCTTTTTGAAGAGCAGTAGTGGTGCTATTTAACCCATAACTCGTAGGATAATGGCTTCATATCTTTTCCAAGGTTATTAGTTCAGAAGTGAACATAATAGCACAACCCATTCACTACAGTGTTGCAGTCCAGCATATTGACCACTACACCACTAAAGTAAATGACTGAAAATTTTAGGTGGATGGGGATTGTAAGTATTACACTTCTGTTTAATTTTTGGTACATTATTGCTGAAATAACAGAAATTTTCATAGGTGGGCTATTCTGGACTAGCATAAAAATTTAACTTTTTAAAAATTATTTCTCATCTTTTTGGTTTTTATTACAATATTTTGGCCAGTTTATTCTTTAGCCATAAAACAGAGTGTTCGCCAATGGTCCATGAGACTGGGGTTCAATCCCAGGTTGAGTTATACCAAAGACTCAAAAAATGGTACTTGATACTGCCTTGCTTAACACTCAGCATTATAAGGTAAGGATCAAGGGTAAAGTGCAGCAATCCCGGGAATGGCATAGCACCCTCTCCTACACCTCGGTGAACTAGCTTTGAAAAGGGTGCCTTCGGGACACTCGACTAAGGTTGCCAACAACTTATTCGTTAGCCGTAAAACAGCTGAAATTTAGAAGGAATAGTTGTTTCTTGTAATTACTAAGATTTGCTTAGTTTGGCACAAGTATAGGACACTCAGTGAGAATCAAACTTCTTAATAGTAGTTTGCTAGCTTAGCTTACTAACCACTATATCACTGATGGTACCCAAAGACATACTTGTTTGTAAATAGTATCTGTCCAAATTTCTGTGATGTGGAGTTCTTAATATTATTTATACAGTTCAGTACTCTGTGGCCTTCTGATATCTTTTAGGTTATTGACTATAAAAAAACAAAAACACCTGAAGAAGGCCAGAGGGTACAGTTTGGTTCGGTTTCAGTTTGTTTGTTTAATGGCATATCAACTTTTGTAGGTTATTTGATGCCAAAGCCATTCTAAAAGAACAGTAATGGTACTATTTAACCCATAGCTGGGAGGATAAGGGGGTTCATACCTTTCCCAAGGGTATTTGGCCAAAAGTGAACATAATAGCGCGACTGGAGTACGAACTCGCTTACTACGATTCTGCAGGCCATCACTTTAACCATTACACGACAAGGACCCCCCCCCCCCAGAAGGTACTGTGACTGAAATGTTGTGAGTATAAAAACCAAGATGAAGACAGTAGTTTGAATGATATAAACAATGTAGATATTATTTGGAGTATTAAAATTTAAAAAATTATTTTTTTAATAGAATTTTCTATGAATAAGCTTGAAACTTGGATGATATTCAGTGAGAAGACTTTTTTAATTATTTATCCAAACTTTTTTCGAGATTGATTAGATTTTTTTTTTTCTGAAATTTTCTATATCTTAGATATTTCTTTGATAATTTTTTTGCTTTTAGTTTCTAAAATTCATTAATGAATTTTTTCTTCTTTTTTGATGTTTACTTTAAAATCCAGATTATATTTTTATCTAATCAGGTTAGTGGGTTTGTTTAACCTTTTTAGATTGAATTAAAAACTAAAATAGTATTGGGAGGTGGGGCCTGGAATATCATGATTTCTTTTATTTAAATTCCTGAAAGCTTTTAAGGTTCACGTTATCATAGATACCTTTAACAAAACTAAATAAAATTTCAGAGAACTTTTTTTCAAGTAATTTTTTTCCTTATATTTTTTATAACCATCTTTATGTCTTCAAAAATATTCTTCTATGCTCATTTTTATTATTCCGAGCTTTTAGTAATTTCTGAAAATTTCTGAAAGCAAATATTAAATATGCTAACCTAATATCTTTTAAAATTTTATTTTAGAATATTTAGAATATTAGTTTGAGTGCTTCTCAATCATCTTGCAAATATGGTTAAGGACCATAACCCTCTCCCTATGTAAAAAAAAATCTTTTATAAATTTTTTCTCCTCAATTTAATCACCTTGAAATATTATCAGTATATTTAAAAGCTCTTCAGTATGTTTTTAAAATAAACTATTTTTTTTATTTAGAAATTCAAGGATCAATAACAGGTGGCTTGGCTCCTTTAAGAGTCTTCTCGTGAGATTTCTTATTACTGTATAATGTCAGTAGAGATATAGTAGATAGCTATTTATAAAGCTTTTGTAGCCACCCACCATAAGGGTTGTTTTAAAATGATCCCCACTTACTCCTATGTTATTTTTTTTATTATTTCATAACTACATAAAATTCCTTTTATTTACTTAGCCATCATTATTGTAAGGTAACCTTAAAACTTTTGCTTTTGATCACTTTTAGAATGAAGCCTGTTTACTTTATACCTGAACAGAAAGTAGTGATTAAAAAAAAAAGAGCGAGAGATTAAATACTGGGTGATTTAAGAAATGTTAATATTCTTATGGGAGCCCCTTTATGATATAATTTCTAATAGTCTACTTTTTCACCATTTCTATCAACACATTATTGAAATCTCCCATGGATGAAAAAAAAGTTAAGATTTCTATGGGAGTATGTTTATTAGAAAAGCAGAACTGATATTACAAGGATCATCTGGCAAAGATTTTAGTAACATGTTGATAAGGATGGTGAACAGGTGGAGACTTTAAAATCATGATATCATAAGGGAACTCCCATAAAAATGTTTTTTTTAAATGCCCTGTATTTAATTTCTAAAATAGTAAAATATGAAAGATTATTTTTATCATTAAGGATTTTTGGACTATTGTCTTCCTCTTTATTGTTATTTCCACAATGTTTTGGCCAATATGTCCTCCGGCTTTCTTCAGGTATTTTGTCGATCTCGAAAAAAAAAAAAAAAATCAGATCTGAATATGAGCACAGGTAAAAAAATCATACATAATAGTAGTAATTCCAGTCAAATAAGAACATTAAGTTTATAAGTCCCAAAAATTCGCTACATAGCGTAACGGTTATAGGTGTTGGTTCCCTAAGCTTCTAAGGAGACAATGATATGGAGGTTACAGGTTCAATCCTGACTGCAGGCAAGTAACAATACAGGAATTATTAACACTTGTACCCGATTATGGTTAATGGAATCTACCCCCGTAGATTCAATAAAGGACATCGTTCAAAGTTCTGTGTAGGTTTCTGAGTTTGAAAAAACACCTGAAGAAGGCCAGAGGACATATTAGCCAAAAAGTTGTGGAAATAACAATAAAGATGAAGACAATAGCCTGAAAACCTTAATGATAAAAATCATCAAGCTTCGTCTCAGAAATTCAGACAACTAATGAAAGATTATATAAAATGCATCATTTATGAGGGGCATGGTGTAATGGCTAAAGGGCTGAAATGCAGCTTAAAAGTAAGCAAGTTTGAATTCCAATCTTATGTTGGTAAAGGTATGAATCCCCTTATCCTCCCAGCTAAGGGTTAAATAGTATTGTTGTTCTTCTATAGGGTGTCTCAAAATTGATCCAACCTATTTATATGATCATGATTTATTACTGAGACAAGCACAATGGTGGTCATTTGGAACACATCCTTTGAGCTAGAGACATCAAATCCATGTTTTGTTTTGTTATTATATCAGCTTCCAAAACATGCAATCTTTTTTGAGTTTCTTGTCTCAATAATAAATCATTATCATATTAATGGGTTGCATCTATTTTGACAGTTTTAAATGATTTTGTCTCCAAATAAGTAGTGATGTAAAATATTTTTTCTTCTTTTGTCCAAAGCCCTGTGATCAAGGATTAATAGTTGTTATAGTATACTATTTTCAAATCTGAAATAAAATGAACACACTATCATTAGTAGTAGAGTCACATGAGCCCTATATATATTGAGACACCCTAAAATGACTTTGACATTAAATAACTTTCAAAGTTTGATACGCTATTAAACAAAGAAATCAGAACATAGTATACCAACCAAAATATAGAAATAAAAGGTTTACATTTATCTTTATTTTAAAACTGAATCTTAAAAAATGTGTTATAAGAACCCTAAAGAGAAAGTGCTAATGGCATAGTGGCTCATAAGCCACTATGCCATTGTATTGAGTTAGAACTTTAGTTGCCCTCTTTTGTTCACTTTCCAACTTATACTCTTATCTCCCACTGTGATTGGTTACCACTACTGTTTTTCTTCAAGAGTGGCTTTGGCATTTAAAACCCATGAAGGTTGATATATACCATTAAAAACAAAGAAACCAAAGGACCTTGATATATAAAGTAATAGATTGTAAAAAAAGAATAAAAAAAGAAATTCTTTTAGTTTTTATAAGAAAATTTAAAAACATGAAGACATTTAATCTGTATATTAAGGATCTTTTTTAAAGATTAAAAAAAATTTTCCTTTTAATCAAACTACTAGATGATCCAGATGTTGAGTTTTTATTCCAACACTGCTGTCCATGATGATATTGATACTTCTGTTTTGGAAGGAGTGACAAATTCTAATTAGCATTTCATAGTTAACAGCTGTCTATCATGATATTGATGCTTCTATTTAGGAAGGAATGAAGGATTCTAATTAGCATTTCATAGTTAACTGCTGTCCATGATGAAATTGATGCTTCTATCTAAGGAGTAAAGGATTCTAATTAGCATTTCATCGTTAACTTGATTATATTGAGAATTTGAGTGATTTAAAAATCATGTTTAGTGCAAATGACATAACTTACAAAATTATCATTCAGTTGCAAATTGAACTGGAAATTGCTTTGCTAAAGAGCTCGGACTGCCTTACTATGTACCTCTAGCTGGATTTTGGTTTGGTTTGGTTTTATGGTATATCAACCAGTGTAGGTTATTTAAAGCCAAATCCATTTTTATACATATAAACAGTTCTATTTCAAACAATTCAGTTTTGCATAAGCCAGCAGTTTAATTCTATTTGATAGATAGATAGGACCCTATCAGGTGTTACCATTCCGAGCCAGAGTGGACATGGGAGTGATGGTAATAAAGGGGTACTCTGCATTCCCCAAAGCTCCAGCATTACTGGAACCTCACAATCAGATTGTTTAGTGCCATATCCAGGACACTTGTTGGGAGAGTCTTACCCCTCTGCAGAGATACAGTTGGTGTATTCTGCAGCCCCAGTTGACTGGGTCACCTATAGTTGGAGAAGTGATTGATTCATACTTTACCCCAGGAGCATTAGCACAAAATGAAATACAGTAATTGAATTAGAGTTTTTGTTATTTTATTTCCTATAATGATAACTGCTGTGCTAAGTGTGCTTTCTATAGAATTATGTGCAGAACAACCTAAACAAGCCACCTAATTCCTCAAATGTTTACCCAGTACTTTAACACGTTACATCACTTCGGCTCTGGCTTTCAGGTTACATTTGCCTTGTAAACTTAGGAGCCATCCCTCCAGATGTTACCTGCTTTGCAGAGTTGGGTTTATTGCTCAGCGTCTGAGGCACTCCAATAGAGGAATGCTGATGCGGACAAGTATTTTTTGCATCTACTGTGCATGAGTCTCAATTCATGTGTGTCCCCACTATAAAATAGCCTTGTGCTACATTATGGCTTGGTGGGAAGCTGGATACATTCCACTTTAACACACACATACATAACTGGCCTATTGGTCTTGTGAGCAGAGTGTTCACCAATGTCCTGGGAGACCTGGGTTCAACCACAGGTCAAGTCATATCAAAGACTCAAAAAAATAGTACTTGATGCCACCTTGCTTAATACTCTGCATTATAAGGTAAAGTGGTGCAATCCAGAGAAAGGAGTAGTGCCCTCCCCTACACTTTGGTGTAGTAGCTATTGAAAAGAGAGCCTCTGGGTCGCCCTCAACTACAATTGCTAACTTTATTTTATTTAAAATCTAAGACTTTAAAAGGACAACATCCTTATATTCCTCCCAATTTTTTTTTTTTTGCTTGATGATCATGTAAACACCTGATACTCAGAGTAACAGGAGTACTTCTGAGTTGTCATTTTAAGGTCTTAGTTTTTAAAACCAGCTCTACCCTAAAAGTACGAGCCCTTTTTAACTTCATTCATACCCCCAAAAAGAATATCATTATCCCCCCACTCTCCCAAAATATCATTATTAATTATCATCATCATCATCATCATGACGTGCCATTAGCACGGATATCCCTCACCCTCTCTTGCCACTTTGCCCTATCGTTCATCGCCTCTGGCAGGTCTTCAGGGCTACATCCTGTATCCTCACATAGCTGCTGAATGTATGTTCATGCTGGTTATCCTGCTTTTGCCCGGCCATATGTGGGGGTCCATAGGAGTACATCACTTATGAGTTCATCCCTGCTTCTCCAGCAGTGTCCTGCATGTCTGGTTTGTCTAACTTGGATAGTTTCCGTGATAGGAGGCAGGTGGCTGTATAGTTGGTGTCTTGTGGGGTGCTGCTGCCAGGACTTGTTCAAGATTGCTCGCAGCATTCTTGTGTAATTGCTGTCTAGCTTCTCC
Source organism: Sepioteuthis lessoniana (assembly GCA_963585895.1). NCBI lineage: Eukaryota > Metazoa > Mollusca > Cephalopoda > Myopsida > Loliginidae > Sepioteuthis > Sepioteuthis lessoniana. The sequence continues at coordinate 33,937,249 of OY757936.1, read as the reverse complement.
AGCCATTTTGTTAGCGTCCATGTAGTGCATCCATACAGCAGTATCGATACGATAGCTGCCTGGTATAGATGTGTATAAAATTTATATATGTGCATGTTGGACATGTCTGATCTTCTGCAATGTGATTTGCATTTTGACTTGGCTCAGTTCCAGCCTCATTTTGCACAATTTCAAAGCTCTCTTGTGCTTAGAGGTCCTCAACAACTCCTGACAGAATTTTGTTCAAAGAATAAATCCCTCTCATATTTGAAACCTCTGGATGATTTGTTTTTTCGTCTAGAAGCTTTCGATTTACAGCCAGGTAATTAAGTAGCTTTATGACCTTTGTTGAGACCAATTGCCAAATTTTAACATAGTGGTATCCTTTCTAGTCGATTACAATTCTGCTGTCTGGATAAGTCAGTGCCAATTCTCAACACTTTTCTTTTTTCTTTTGGCAAAACTCAGGATTATGTATACTTACACACATGTGACTTTTTTTTTATTTTCTTAACTAAATATTTATCTCAAGGTTAAGATATGAGGATAAAAAGAAAATTCGAAGAAATATGAGGGTACAGCTCCACTTATCTTAAAATCAACAAGAAGTTTCAGAGGTGCTTTGAGCAATGGAAAACTTGATTGTGTTGAGTGCCATATCTATCTTGGTAAATAAAACTTCAGTCTTGATATGTTTAGAATATGCTTCATATATATAAGGTGTGTTCAAAAACTATCAAACAGCATCTAATAGAGGTTTCAGTTTTGAGGAGTGTGGAGTCACCCTATCATTGCCATTATTCCTTGGCCCACTCTGTATTGGTCTAGTAGATCTGTTAGAAAATTATTAGTATTAAGAATATTTTAAATCATATAACTGAGTACAAATTATTTTTACCAAAAATTGTTAAATGAACTTATAATTGTTTGCAGTGGATTATTATCATTACTTATTTGAAACCTTATAATTGCTCAGGGGGGAAAAAAAGACTGACTTTAATATCAAATAACCCAACAAGGGTTGACATGCTATACAATCAACCACCAAAATGTATCAGGTTACAGCTTTATTGATCAATATATATATATATATATATATATATATATATATATATATATAATCATTAAGAAAAAACACAAACCGGTCACATTAGGATTATAAATTTATTTCCATCCTGTTATGTGTTTTTGAAAAATCAAAAAACATGAAAAAAAAAAAAAAATTAACACAACAGGATGGAAATAAATTTATAAATGGTTTAACTGGACCAAATAATATATATATATATATATATATATATATATATATATATATATATATATATATATATATATATATTGATAAAAAACGCTATATGCTCAGACACTGTTATTAGTTTAAATTTGATCTAAAACGTACATTGTATAGTATTTGATTTTTGTAATTAAAAGAGGAGTGTTATGTTATGGTGTGGTTTGATTTTATGGCATATCAACCATTTTAGGTTATTTAATGCCAAATCCATTTTTATACATATAAAGAGTTCTATTTAGCATAAGTACAGTTTTTAGTTTGCACTCAGTAAAATGTAAAAACAGTTCTATTTCAAATAATTTAGTTTAACATAAGTTCGCAGTTCAAATGTTAGAAACAGTTCTTCCTTAGTTGGTTTGGTTTTATGTCATATCAAACATTGAAAATTGTTCAATGACAAATCCTGTCTGGATTTATATATTAAATACAGTTTGTGAACATTTTTTTAAAAACATTTTAAAACAAACCTGAGCCCATCTTCTTTCATAGTTAAATGATTTCAAGTATTTCTATCCAATACAAATCATTCCATTTACTTTTCCTCATTTGTTTGCACACAGTTAAATGATTTCTTGAGTTGCTATGTAACTGTAACAATTGAAAATCTGTCATTTGTTTGCACACATTTAAATAGATATGTATGATATGTAAGAGATTAACATTTTAAAAGGTGAATGAGCTTATAAGTTTGCCCACAGTTAAATGGCTTCAAGTATTATAGTTATTTATTATTTCTTCAAGATTAATGCTGGCAATTTTGTGGTCTGTGTCACTATCTATACTTTCTATACTATAGGTTCTTTGTAGGGGTTCTGTCAATCCCTGAGGATTGCACTGTTTGATTCTTATAGGCAACTTTGTTCTTGAAGGCATTTTGAATCTGTTTCCTCATCTTTCCTTGTTCATTTTGGTATTCATTTGTATTTTCCCAGCTTAGCTAATGATTTTTGTTTAAGTTCATGTTTTATGGGAAACATATTTTTAAGTCTGTCTTTAATGCTTTTTGGTGGATGGATTGATGACTTATGTAATGGCTGTTTTCTTGGAGATTTTGCACTTTTAGGAGTAGTTCATGTTGGATTGGTAGGTCCTACATTTGTTTTTGTTTGGACTATAACATAAGATCTCTCCCCATTCCCAACCCATTGCTGAGCTGGTGCTTGGTAAAATTCAGGCAAATGTAGTTTTTTCAGGTGTTCCTGAAACTTTGGTCAATCATTCCTTTCCAACTGGATTAATTTCTCCATGAGTGTTCTATATTTCTTGTCTTGATTAGTTGTATCCACCCTCTATGCAATAGAGGCATAGCTGTTTTCTTCCATGTAGCTCCCTACAATTTTCCTTGCTTCCAGAAAGGACACATTCCTCTTGTGTTTCACCTCAAGTATTTCCTTTTCTTTTTTGTAAACATTGCAAGATCTTACATAAGCCGGATGATCTTGTTGGCAGTTTACACATTTAATTTCCTTCAAGCAATTAATTTCCTCCAAGACAGTAGCCGATCTTCACCTCCTTGAGAGTATGGGGTTGATTAAATGTCAAGATGTAAGTGTTGGTCTGGATTTGTTCTTCGCCTTTTCTAATGGAGATTTTGCTTATATTTGTAACTCCCTGTTTTACAGGGCTGATGCTATCTCCTCTCCTATAGCCAATGCCAACTCCCTACTCCTGATAACTCCTCTGGAAGTGTTTAGTTTCTCATGTGGGTAGGCTCTGAATTTTGTTGTATGAAAAGTTTTCATTTTTAATATGCTTTCTACCTGCCTCCAGCTGTCCACCTCAACTAGCAAGTTTCTCTTCCTAATTTTCTTAACAGTTTTTGGAATAGCCCTTGTAGAAATAACTTTTTCTATGAGGAAAGGTAAGAATTTGACCTCCTCCAAAGATTCAATAACAATGAATCTGGGGAAGTCTGCTGCCTTATTCTCAGAGTTTGATTCTGACAGGTTTTTTTATTTTTTTTATTTGAAGACACCATAGATGTGGTATATTTTTCGCTGGTCCTGTGCTTCACCACCCACCACAGAGTCTAACTTGTGTGGGGAATGTACCAGGAGAGGAACCCATTCACCTTGGTTGAGATTGGGATACACAACCAGTATACTTGAGCTGAGGGTAGGTTTTTGAGCCATTGCCGATTTCAGGTTCTCATCACTGGTCAAATTCCTATTCTCTCAATGTAATTGACCCTCAGCCACCGCCGTCTAGAATTTAAAGATAAGGGTTGGGAACTTGCTGCAAGTGCAGATTTTAAAGTATAGTCAGGATAAAGAGATTGATATTACCGGGCGATTGATTGGCTCGGACTTATCTGACCACCTGTCAGACCAAGTAAAGGCCAAAGTGGTGTGTTGCAAGTCACTGACCATTCTGTTGCCAGATCAATAACAGCTCAACCACCAGGATCCGATCCTAGCGCTTTATAGGTTGCCACCCATAATAAACAAGTGGCCCCATGGGGAGGGGTCTTACACCTCTGCAGAGGCGCAGTGGCGTATTCTACAGCCACAGCCAACAGGATGGTTATGTTATGGCTATACAAAGGAAGAGAAAAAGTTAAAAAACTATTTGGTTGATTTGTTTGGGTTTTATGGCATATAAACCCTTGTTGGTTATTTAATGCCAAATAATTCAGTTTAGCATAACTACACAGTTTAATTGTCAAAGACATTTCTATTTCAAGCTATTCAGTTGAGTCAAACAGTTCTGTTTAAAACAATACAGTTTAGCATAAGTAGGCAGTTTAATTCTATTTGACCCATAGATAGGGCCCTATCAGGTGCTACCATTCTGGGCCAGAGTGGATCTGGGAGCAATGCCAGTAAAGGGGTACTCCACATTCCCTAAAGCTCCAGCATTACTGGAATCTCTCCATCAGATTGTTTAGTCCATATGCAGGACACTCATGGTGGTGGTGGTGGTGGAGGTCTTACCCCTCTGCAGAGGTGTAATCGGTGCATTCTACAGCCCCAGCCAACTGGGCAATGCATAGTAGAGGTACAAATTTTTAATGATGAATAGGACCCTATAAGTGCTACCACTCTGGGCCAGAGTGGACCTGGAAGCAATGGCAGTGAAGGGGTACTCTGCATACCCAGAACCTCATCATAAGATTGTTTAGTGTCATATCTAGAATACTCTTGGGGAGGGGTCTTATTCCTTTGCAGAGATGCAATCGGTGTATTCTACAGCACCAGCCAACTGGGCAAAATAAATGTTTGTTATGTAAATCAGTAGACATTGGACTTTATATCTTACCTACATATTAGAGAGAGAGAGAGAGAGAGAGAGAGAGAGAGACACACACACACACACACGCACACACACTAATGGTTATCAAGTAGTAGACCACTTAAAGTTAAATTCTTACTGGGTGCCCCATACTTCTTGTCATGTGTTACAACTAAGCTTAGCTTAGTTAATTACTACACAGATTGTATGTTTTAAAGGTATTTACTGGCTGGTGGATTATTCTAAGTATACTTATCCAGATAACATACAGGTTGTAATATGATCGTTATTAAAAGTGTAGACTACAGAGTAACTTTTAATAAAGTTTACTTACTAGAAGTACTTACCCATATTGCATATAGGTTATAAGATGGTCATTATTGAAAAACTAAAGTATGTAGAGTCACTTTTATTAAAATTTACTTGCAGTATTTACTTATATTACATACGGGTTATAAGATAGTTATTAAAGATAAAGAATCTTGTGTCACTTTTATTAAAGTTTAGGATAATTATTTGCATTAAAAAATATTTTATTTGTTTTTATTATTTATTTACTATGAGCTGTTGCTTTTTTTTTCAGTGAATGCAGCTTATAAAGAGGGTTTTGGGTTCATTAAAAGATGTCAGATACTATTTAAAAAAAAAAGAATTGATAAATATTTTTAATAGATGTTTAATTTTATTCTCTTCCAAACTTGGAGAAAAAAAATTGTTTCCAAACTTTTTTTAAAAATAGATTCCTTCTAAGCACAATACCTGGCCTTGACTGAGTGGGTCTAAGTGCATATAGGAAGGGAAAGAGCCATTTGACTTTTGTAATGATTACTAAGAGAATGGGTTATCATTGTGAAATGAATACTGATACAGTGGAGTGGTGAGCCATAATTCATAAAAATAGGCAAACAGGCGCCACTTAGAAACCAGTCTTAACCAATTTTTTTAGTATAGTTAAAAACCTTTCTAGGCATGAATCTAACAATTCTTGAAAGTTATGTTGAAATTGGGCCAAGAATAGCAGATTCTTATTGATGCCAATGGACAGAGATTTTTTTCTTAATGACTCAGGTATTTTTGTTTTGTCTATTGTTCTGTCCAAAAAAGAAAAAAGGTTCAAATGATATAAAAGTTGATCAGTTGTGCAAGTTTCCTGGATATGACACTAAACTGTATCTAGTGGGGAGGCCCCAGTTCTGAAGCTTTTGGGAATGTGTAATACTATTTTTTTTGCTATACCTTCCAATCCCTGACCTGGAGTGGTAGTACCTGTTAGGGTCAAATAGAACTATTTGATCATTTAAAGAATGTGGAATACTCTTTTATTACCATTACTCCCAGATCCACTCTAACTAAAGTGGTAGTATCTATTAGGGTTCCATCTATGGCTCAAATAGAACTGTTTAATCATTTACTCTACTTGAAACCATTTAACTGTGTGCAAACAAAGGATTAATGTTAAATTGAACATATTACATTGGCCTAGTGGGTAGAGTGTTCACCAATGGTCCTGGAGACCTGGGTTCAATCCTAGGTCACATCATACCAAAGACTTTTAAAATGGTACTTGATACCTCCTTGCTTAATACTCAGCAATATAAGGTGCATATCAAGGGTAAAGTGGGGCAATCCAGGGAAAGAAGTAGTGCTCTCCCCTACACCTTGGTGTAGTAGCTATTGAAAAGGGAGCCTTCTAGTGGTCCTCGACTACAGTTGCTAACTTTACTTACATAGCAATGCTTGAACCATTTAATTGTGTGCAAATAGAACCATTAGCGGTAGATAGCAGTACTTGAAACAATTTAACTGTGTGCAAACAAATGATTAATATTAAATTGAACATATGATATAGCCATACTTGAACCATTTAATTGTGTGCAAATAGAACTATTAATGGTAGATAGCAGTACTTGAAACCATTTAACTGTGTGCAAGCAAATGATCTCTGGGTTGTTTAAAAATAATTTTACCTATAAACTATTTGCTTACTAAACTCCCTCTCTCCCTATATATATAATATATATATGAGGTATCTTCAATAAGTTTTCAGACTATTTTTGTACAGGCATTTAAAATTGTTGTAGACTCTTGAAAATTCAGGATGTTATTGCTATATATCTTATGAGATGACAGACCAATTTTTAAGATTTCAAGTTCAAAGGAACAGCTACAGCAGAAATTCGAATCCACTCTACTAAAGCCTGATTCTCACAGCTGGTGAATTTCAAAAATGCAATCTGGACTTTAGAAGAATGATATACAATAAAATTCTGTTTTAAACTTGGAAAAAAATGCCACAGAAACGTATGGAATGCTTCAGACTGCTTTTGGAGCATCTTGCATGAATCGATCATCAGTTTTTGAGTGGCATAAGAGAATCAAGGAAGGCAGGGAGTCTGTGAAGGATGCTGAGAGGTGTGGGAAGAGTAAGGAAGTCAGTTGATTGACCAAATAAAGAATTTCATGGATAAGGACCATTGTGTGTCTATAGAGACAATAAGTGCACAGTTTGATGTCAATGTGGGAACCGTACACACAATTATTCGTGAGGAACTGCGGAAGATTTGCACAAAATTTGTCCCAAGGGTGCTCAGAGAAGATCAGAAAGAAAGACGTCATGACAGCAGGGAGATGGTTGAGCTGATCAATTCAGATCCCGCAGTTCTTGATGCTCTGGTGACCTGCGATGAAAGCTGGATCCACTGCTGTGACCTAGAGACCAAGAGACAGACTAAGGCCAGACAGAGCAAATCCACCCACAAACTTTTGATGATCCCTTTTTTGACAGCACTGGCATGATCTACATGCACTGGGTTCCCACTGGACAGATAGTCAACAAGGAATACTGTGTTGAGGTTTTAAGGGAGTTCAGTAAGAGATTCCTTGGAAAGAGGCCAGCACTCTTGAAATTGGGTCAGTGGCATTTCCACCAGGACAATACACCAGTCCATGACTCCATCCTTCTCACAGACTATTTGACCAAGATGGGATATCAAGACAGTTCTTCAGCCTCCCTATAGTCCAAACCTTTGGTTATTCCCTAAGCTCAGAGGCTATTGTTATGAGACAATTAAGGAAATGAAAGAGGCTGTAACAAAGGTCATTGACACGCTCAGACAAGAGGACTTCCATGGGGCCTTCCAGAAGTTGTTGGAACAGTATAACAAGTGCATTGCAGCCAGAGGAGATTACTTTGAAGGGGACTAGAGTTTCATGCGTGTACTATCAATAAAAGTGCCCATGCGAAAAAAGTCTGGAAACTTATTGAAGGCACCTCATATATATGAATATACATAATTAAGCTATAAGGCTCTGAAAGTGAGGAGGAAATCCCAAATGATACAATTTGCAAATAAAAATTGTACAATGGGGAAAAATTCAATAAAGAAAAGAAAAGACTAACAGCACCCATACTATTTGAAAATAATCAAATAGTGCTGTGATGTCTAGCCAAAATAAAAAAAAACACTGGCAGAATCAACTAAGCTAAAGGTAAAACATGTTCAATACACTGAGTAGAGTGAATTTAAAGTAGTGAAGCATACTGAGTCAGACTAATCTACCTTGGGTTTCACCTACTGGTTCATCAGAAAGAATCTTCTTAATGATCCAAGTAGGTGAAACCTAGGTAGATTGGTCTGACTTTGTAGGCTTTACTACTTTATATACTTTGTATATATATATATATATATATATATATATATATATATATATTCGATAGGGTATGAAAATTTAAACAAACGTCTGCTGCTGTTACTACATAATACCTTAAAAATTCCCTTAGCCAAACATGGTACGCTTGTTGGCGGAGCGGTCTGAGACTTAGTCTAATGTAAAGTTGAATTGGTTTCGATCCCAGCTTCGAGCAGCCTACGTGTCTAGCCACACTGAAGAGTTCTGATAGAACGAAACAGTCTGTCTGTGGATGACTATATATATATATATATATATATATATATATATATATATATACACATATATATATACATATATAAACAGAATCTGGCATTAAATAATGTACAATGTTCAATATGCCATAAAACACAACCAAACAAACAATTTTTTATCCTCTTCAATAGTAAATGTGTCATCATATTTACTTATTGATTTTAGAAACTATCTTTACTTTCATATTACTAGATGTTTGTCTTACAATAAAATCTTTTATTTTTATTTCATTTTCTTTCACAAGAACCTTGAGAATATAATCTTTGCTTTTCTCTCATAACATCTTTGGGATTTGTTTGTTGTAATCTTTTGAATTCTTTTTTTTTTTTTTAAATGAATCTAGAATGCTTTTGACTCCTCTGTTGTAGGGTGGAAATCTAGAATGATTTTGATTCCTCTGTTGTAGGGTGGAAATCTAGAATGCTTTTGATTCCTCTGTTGTAGGGTGGAAATCTAGATTGCTTTTGATTCCTCTGTTGTAGGGTGGAAATCTAGAATGCTTTTGACTCATCTGTTGTAGGGAGGATATCTAGAATGCTTTTGATTCCTCTGTTGTAGGGTGGAAATCTAGAATGCTTTTGATTCCTCTGTTGTAGGGTGGAAATCTAGAATGCTTTTGACTCCTCTGCTGTAGGGTGGAAATCTAGAATGCTTTTGATTCCTCTGTTGTAGGGTGGAAATCTAGAATGCTTTTGACTCCTCTGTTGTAGGGTGGAAATCTAGAATGCTTTTGACTCCTCTGCTGTAGGGTGGAAATCTAGAATGCATTTGATTCTTCTGTTGTAGGGTGGAAATCTAGAATGCTTTTGACTCCTCTGCTATAGGGTGGAAATCTAGAATGCTTTTGATTCCTCTGTTGTAGGGTGGAAATCTAGATTGCTTTTGATTCCTCTGTTGTAGGGTGGAAATCTAGAATGCTTTTGACTCCTCTGTTGTAGGGTGGAAATCTAGAATGCTTTTGATTCTTCTGTTGTAGGGTGGAAATCTAGAATGCTTTAGATTCCTCTGCTGTAGGGTGGAAATCTAGAATGCTTTTGATTCCTCTGCTATAGGGTGGAAATCTAGAATGCTTTTGACTCCTCTGCTATAGGGTGGAAATCTAGAATGCTTTTGACTCCTCTGTTGTAGGGTGGAAATCTAGATTGCTTTTGATTCCTCTGTTATAGGGTGGAAATCTAGAATGCTTTTGACTCCTCTGTTGTAGGGTGGAAAAAATTCATGGAAGAAAAGTAATTTGCTGGAGTTTCAGAACAAGTAGCCCCATCTCTAAGATCTTTTTTAATGTATTTTGATAATTATTTTTAATCATTTCAGATTAGCAAAAATAATTTTTCTTTCTATACTTATTTTATTTTGAAAAGTAAGTTTTATCATTTACTTCATTTTTTTCTTTTTTCCTACTGAGCAGTGAAGTTCCAGAATTACATCTTTAATTTGGACATCAGCCATATTTCTTTAGTCTTTCCTTCCCATAATTTCTCAGGTGTTGAATTATAGCTGATAGCTACTTTGTTACTTTGGGTCTTAGACTGTTCAGGGAAAAAAAAAAAGAAATTAGCAGATGACTGAAACTTACTCTTATCTGAATGGTGAATGTAAGTATTACATTTTTAGATAAATTTTTTTATATATAAAAACAAAATTAATGTAAATTTTTATGGGTGGACTATTCTGCACAAGTTTCAAGTCCACCTCTTAAGTTTTAATACAATAAAATTTTTAAAAATGTTTCCAATCAATATTTTTCTAAAAGTCAATCTAGTGCATAGGTCAACCATAGATTTAGGGTCACAAGGTCATTTATTTCTTAAGTCAAAGATTGCTCTCAATCCTTCATATTATGTTTGAATTTCAATCTTACGAAAATTATTACTTTTATATGGTTTAACTTCCCAAATATTTTTTTGATTTTAATGACATGTCAACCCACTGGGGTTATTTTATACCAAGACATTTAAGAATTGTGTATGTTTATAGTTACATTTTTGTGCTCTTTTTACTTGAGAGATTTTTACTCTCTTATATGATATCAGTTATTCATGTCTTCTACAAATAATTTATAAAAGTAAGTAAAGTTAGCAACCATAGTCGAGGGTGACCCGAAGGCTCCCTTTTCGATAGCTACTACACCAAGGTGTAGGGGAGGGCGCTACTCCATTCCCAGGATTGCTCCACTTTACCCTTGAACCGTACCTTATAATGCTGAGTGTTAAGCAAGGTGGTATCAAGTACCATTTTTAAAGTCTTTGGTATGACTCGACCTGGGATTGAACCCAGGTCTCCCGGGCCATTGGCGAACACTCTAACCGCTGGGCCAATGTCCCGGTCAAATAATTTATAAACAGATATATTTGACTCATAGATGTGACTCTAACAAGTACTAACTACCACTCTAGGTCAGAGTTGACCTAGGAGTAATGGCAATGAAGAAGTACTCCATACTCTCCAGATTCCCAGGTCTGGAGCCTTACCATCAGATACAGTTTAGTGTCACACCTATGAAACCTATTTTTAAGGTGGAGTGGGGTCTTACTCCTCGGCAGGAATTTTCAGTCAGAATTTTTTTTGTCTAAACATTAGGTCTTCTCAATTTGTACATGAATTTATAAAGCAATCCAAGATTTTTGTCTCAGTGGAAAGCAAGCAGAATGTTGTTTAAGCCCTGAATACTTAAACCAATATCCGGAAATTGTGTTGAAAGTCAGAAATGGCTTCCTTATGACACCTGCTGAGCTGTGAAAGAAATTAGACAGATGAATGAGAAAGGTAGACATAACTTTCTCTCTCTCTCTCTCTCTCTCTCTCTCTCTCTCTCTCTCCCTATCCAACTTTACTTTTGGTTGACCTCCATGCTTGTGTGTGTGACCTTCAAGTTTGGCTTGAATCATAACTATTTGATGTTGACTTGATTTTGGCAGGTTGCTAGACTATTTGCCAAAAAACGATTAAGTACACTCCTAGTACAACAGGGCTCTGCACTTTCATCAGCACCCCCCAAGACACACACACCATGTCACACCTTCCCAGCCCCTAGGTAAGACTTGTGTATTTAGTGTGGATAGATAGGGAATGGGAGAATGAGAGTGAGACACTGACATCTGCTTCTCTGCACTATTTTTGTTGGCTTTTCTAATTGTATGCAGGTTGATTGTTTTATATAATCGAGTCCAACTGAGAAGACAATTGGGTGTTTAGAAATAAAACAGACCATATGCCTCCTTGGCGATATAGCTGATACTCAGTTCTCAATTTTAAAATATTATCACCTACTTTTTTATATAAAGCAAAATGTGACTATATATGTGTATATATATATATATGAAGAAATGGTAGATTTTGGTGAACCTGACAAGATGATAAAAAGAAGTAGAAAAGTGGATAAATCAAACTCTGGCAATGGGTTGAATAGTAATATTTTGTTCTTTATAAACAGAAGAAGATGAAGTTCTTCTGCTAATAAAGGACCAAATATTACAACTAAACCTGTTGTAAGTGTTTGATTTATCCACTTTTCCACTTATCTTTATCATATATATATATATATATATATATATATATATATATGTGTGTGTGTGTGTAGTTAGGCAGCAGTCGTTCATTTAAACATGTTTGATTAAGTAGTAAAGACACATTTGTCTGTATAATTTATTTAAGATCCTTTTGAGTTTCCTGATAAATGTATTGGTTTCAGGTTGGAATTGGTGGATGAATTTACCAAAATTGTCACCCTTTGCTTTATATAAAAAGAAGTAGGTAATAATTTATATATATATATATATATATATATATATATATATATATATATATATAAAATTATGGACTCACAAGTCCATTACGTTAAGTCTTATGTGTCCTACACAATTATTATATGGAAATCTGAACATTTTATAAGTTTCATACCTGCTCTGCTAGAATAGAATCAAGCACTCTTTTTGTGCAAAACCTTTTGTTATTTGCATTTCCTTATATATATATATATATATGTGTGTGTGTGTGTGTGTGTGTGTGTGTGTGTGTAGTGAATGCAATTAATTGTTATAAAAACATTTTTCTTAAATCAAGGGAGTGCTCAAATGTTGGCCAGCAGACCAGGAAAAACCTAAAAAAAACTCTGACCTCACCTCCTTATGTCAGCTTTATAATTAAAAGTTTTATGTATTTGGAAAAAAAAATCTTCTGATGAAACATGTTTTTGCCAAGGTGAGAAAACAAGTTATTTTAGGTCATATATATATATATATATATATATATATATATATATATAAGTAAAGTTGGTGACTTCAAATTTATTGCTCTTATGGCTAACACACAACCCGTTTTATTTTAAAAGTGCTTGAAGTTATTGGTTGTGGGTGATTTGTGTTGAGATTAGTTGAAACCATTTAAACTATGAGCTAACGGATGATTAATATTAAATAGAATTATTAGTGTTGAATAGCAATACTTGAAAGCATTTTACTTAATCTTTAAAAGATTCAGTATAAAATAACCCAACAAGGATGGGCATACCAGTTAAAAAAACAAAGAAAAGATAATTACTTTTATTTATTCCTTTTTTGGCCTTTGGACATTACAATAGTAAAAAATAATTCTTTACTCTGAGCTAAAGATCTACTTGCAATTGTTGTTTTAATAATCTATATTGCAACAACAAGCCATTCTGATCAATGCCTGACCCTTGATCATTCTAGCCTTGTTAAGGTCAGACATTCTGTTTATATGAGTAATTAAGTCTGTTGAGGAAAGAGAGGAATGAATGAATCAAGTCTAAAAATATATGGAGGTTAGGGTTAGGGAGTAGATAATGACAAAGCTTAGACCAGCAGAGAGTAGGAGGGACAAAATGTTGTCCACTGTCCAGAAAGAGTGCTGATTAAAACAAATTTCTTTCAAATTCTGACCAACATCTACTAATTAAAGACTTTGTCTGCCTATGTTCTCCACAGGAAATAAAAACCACATTGCAGTATTGTTGGTTTGTTTAGCGGCATGTAAACCTTTGTTAGGTTATTTTAGCAATTATAGTCTTCAATAACATACAGTACAAAAATCTATCCTCACAATCATTTTAAGCAGATAAAATATCAATGTTTAAATAGTGAATTAACATAGTTCAAAATCTTTTTAAACATAATTGAAAACAGATCTATTTTACCTATAGATGGGACCCTAACAGGTGTAGAGTGAACTTAGGAGTAATTGCAATGATGGGATGTCATACCAGATTTTTAACTTTCATTGTTTCTCAGTGGTTAAGAGGAATTGCATGTTGGTGACCATCTCCACCTAGTATCATAGGATGTGATTTATCACTGGGGTCCCACAGGCCACATGCAGCCCTACACTAAACTTTCAATATTTTCTCTTGGCCCTTTGATATTGACTGTGAAGAAGTGCTATCACAACTGCTGATGGAACTCATTGATCTTCAATGTTCAGAAGATTTGAAGTCCAAATTTCTTGCTTTTCACATCCTCAGTTTCTATAAGAATCACATGCTTCCAGCTAGATGATTCTTCAATCTTATCACCTACACCCAACAATTAGTGAGCATGTTTAGAACTAAATTCTCCTGTGAAGAGTTGTTCTTCAAAATTAAGCATCTGTCAAATAATCACTTGTTTGATGTGTTCCTTCTGTCAATCTCTTCATTTAAACCTGATATTACATGTTTTTGTGATTGCAGACCACACACCAAATGCCTCATTAATAAATTATGATTGTTACCTTATGGATTTAGTAGGTTTTTTTCTGTCCTTCTAAGACTGCAGCTCAGGACTCTCCTAAGTTAAGCTTTGTGGCCCTTGAGTTGAAAAGGTTAGCAACCCCTATGTATAACTTTAATCCTTTTTTTCTATCAGCCATCATAACATGCCAGCATTAAAACCTTTATTGAATGAATGTTTTATTTCTTGTGCAAAGCGGGAGTCCCCATGTCATAGTGGTTAATGTGCTAGACTGCAATATTGTAGTAAGCGAGTTCAAACTCCAGTCATGCTATTATGTTCACTTTTGTACTAATACCCTTGGAAAAGGTATGAACCCTCTCATCTTCCCATCTGAAGGTTTAACTAGTAACTCTACTTTCCTTTTAAAGGATTGCATTAAAAAAAACCCACAAAGGTTGATATGCCATTAAACAAAGAAACCAAACCTAACCATTATACAATTATGCTGCTCTTATGGGATTAACATGTTTCAAGAGTGACATTTTGAATTCTTAAGAAAATAGTAATAATCTTATTTACATTAATAATTAATACATAATAATTTATTCTCCTGAGCCCAATAGGCAATTGTGTCTATGCCAAAAACATTACTTACTCATAAATGTATTCTCTACAGTTCCTCATGGGAAGGGAAAGCTATCAATCATTAAGAATACAATAGAGTTTTAATTCCTGTTTTATACACAATATGTCAACGAGGCTGTATTGCTTGCTGTTTGGTAAGACTTCTCAAAAATGTGTCCTTAGTATGATACTAAACTACATTTGGCAGTAAATCTTCAGATTCAGAGCATTGGGGAGTGCGGAGTGACCCCTTCATTATCTTTACTCTCAGGTCTATACTGACCCAAAGAGGTAGTTCATGTTAGGGTCCTATCTAAGGGTGGAATAGATCAGTTGGAAAGTTATTTGTGTTGGATAGGTATACTTGATACCATATAACTGTGTACAAAGTTTTTTGTATTTGATAAGAATACTTTATAACCATATTGTCCTGGGTATGACACTAAACGGCAACTGATTGCAAGGCTCCAGTTCTAGAACTTTGAGGAATGTGGAGTACCCCTTTATTGACATAACTCCCAGATCCACTCTGATCTGGATTAATAGTAGCTATTTCTGGGTCAAATAGAACTGTTCAATCATTTACTAAGGATTATTATTATTATTGGTTACTTGAAACCATATAGCTGTGTGCAAATTATTTATATTGCACTTCAACTATGTGTAAACAAATGATTGATATTTAATTGAATTAGTAGCGTTAGATAGGAATATTTGAAATCATTAAACTGTGTGCAAGCAAAAAAGTTCTAACAACTCATTTAAAAATAAAATTATCAGCAAACTATTTTCTTACAAATCATATAAAAATAGAATTTGGCATTGAATAACCCACAAGGGTTGATATGCCATAAGACACAAAAAACAAAAAAAAAAAAAACATGAATCTGACTGTCCATCCCACTATTTATGAGGTCAAAAAGCATTTTTGTACTTTGGTCTTAATCTGGTCAGAAATTGAATATTTTGCCATTTGATGACTTCCAGAGATTTCAAATAACCTCTGAGACCAACCTACATAGTCTATGTTGCAGCTTGGGGTTTTCAATAACCAACAAAAATAATACTTGGACAAACACAAAAATTCACAAACTTCAGTATAATTTTATAGAATTATTCATATAACTAAACAACCCATACACTTGTTCGGTTCCTGTTGACATTTCATAGTTCATAAAGATCTTATGATGTACTGTTTTCATGGTGTTACCTGTGCATATATATAGAGTATCAGTACAGGCTCATCTGAGGATTGGCCAAATAAAATGCAGTTGTGAGTTTTTATCATTTTACTTTATAGTTGAAATATTGGGATATTGCTCTGCATTCTAAAATGCATAGAAAACCATTTTACTGATTTAAAATGCTTTTAGTAATAAATTTTAATTATAATTGTGTGCTTATATATATAATGCACACAACAATGAGAAATTTTGTAATATGAAGAAAGATTATACTAAAACTACTTTGGGTGACCTGTAATGATGAGTAAAGTAAGCTCACTGACCATTGTAAGTGAATTTGATTCTCTCTGTGTGCCCTATACTATACTAAATTAATCTTAGTAGTTGACTACTGCTAATACTACTATAGAGCAGAATTGCAATATAGAAATTAAGTGTTTTTATATAGATTAGCCCACAAAAGACAGATTTTAAAAAGTCAAAACTTTCTTATTTTTACTTTAATTCTTTGTATTATTTGGTTAATATTATAAATAATCTTATAAATGGAAAAAGTCAAATTACAGTATGAAAGAAAAAACTAAAATAATAAAATTTTACTATTCAACTGACTGATCTGCAATTTCAACAGTCAGTCTTTTATGGACCACCCTGTAGAATAACCTACCCATGAAAATTTGTTTATTTTATTTTAATATACAAAAACTAAAAACTTATATCAATGTAATATTTAATTTCACTGCCCAGATAAGATTAAGTTTCAGACATTTGCTTAATTTTTTTAACTTAATGTAAAAACTCAAAATTATGTCTTTGACTAGCTACAATTCTCTCACCCAAACTTGAAAAAGGTGTCAGGTTATGGCTGTTGGCCATGTAATATTAAGATTTAATTGTAACTGTTCAGTAAAAAGACATGAAGTAAATGATAGAAACTTAATCTTTTCTGGATGGTATAAGCAAATATTTTATTTCTGTATAATTTCTTTGCACATAAAACAAAATGAACATAGGTAGAGCTATTTTGTCCAATGACCTGGAAACTATCACCTCCATAAAATTTACTGTTTTTCCTCTTGAAGCAAAAAAAAAAATTCAAATATTCAATATACTAGGATTATAGATAAGAGGCTAACTCTGAAGACTTAGGTCAAGAGAATATGTTGTAATCAATCAGCCAAATAAATACTTTTGTAAAACTTGAATCTTGTTGACTGACAAATCCTGTAAATCGCATATTGTATTCCTTTGCTGTCTGCTTCTTAGTCATCAAAGCTGCATTTTTCTTTTTCCCAAATTTCATAACAGTCACTCACATTATGAAAATGCCAAGGAAATAATCTCTTTAACCATGAAAAAATTGCTGTTGTTCTCTGAATGAGTAATGTTTTCTGATTAATTGTTTTTGATCTGAATTCAGAATATTCTGTTTCTGCATTTTCTTCTTTTTTTTGTGATTCCATCATCTTCCTCTGTTGCATAATAGTCCCAGATATTTTAATTTTTATTTAACACTGCTTTCTTGTACAGGCATTCAGCTTGACTTATTTTTCTTTATTATTGAAGTATTATATATTGAGAAAATGTTTTTTTTATTGTTCCCATCAACCAAAAATAAAATCAAGTTATGATTTCTATATAATGAAACTTACTCAAATTACAGCAAAAAAGATTTTGGGGGAAAAAAAAAACAAAAACAAAAAAACTGTATACTCAGGATGTAATTTTAAAAATTTATTTTGAAGCATTTGAGTTTTAAAGGAAATTTCCTTTATAAGGTATAAGATATCTTTAAAAAAATCTATTTAAAAAGCTCCTCTTTATTACAATTCATTCTTTTTATTACTGTCTTCATCCTCCTATAGTCTCTCACCTTTATTTTCTATGTTCCTTCCAAACCTTCCCTATTTTTAAATCTATTTCCTTTTCCTCTCCATTCTCTCTCTCACTTCTTGTTTCCTTTCTTCTTCTTCATTTCTTTCCTTCTACCTTTCTTTTACTCTTCCCTACATTTTCCAGCTCGTTTTTCTTCACCAGTTTCCTTCCTTTCTTTTTTCTCAGTCCCTTGCTTCCTTCCATAAGTCTTTTTCATTTCCTCTTCTTTCCTTCCGTTCATCTTCCTTCCTGCCTTTCCTATTCCTTCCTCTTTTTTTTGCTCTTTTGTCTTCATTTTTTCATCTCCCTCCCACTTATTTTTTTCATAACTCCCTTTCAGCTCTTCTTGAAATGATTCTTCTTCCTTGTTATTCTGCCACCATCTTTGTCTAATTTTTGTCTTTTTCCAAAAAAATTGAATAATTATAGTTTACATTTTAGAAATAACCACAACAAATAAAATCACTGATACCAATTGTACATCTCACTTGAATTCAAATATCTTCATCCACACTATCTTAAAAAAAAAAAAGTATTTTCCTTTTAGTTTTGTTTCTTTGTTTAATGGCATATTAACTATCATGGGTTATTTTATGGAGGTGCCCGTGGTGTAGTCGTTATCGCCGTAGGAAATGAACACGGCGATACGAGTTCAAATCCTGGACGATACTGATTGCATTTCACATAGCACTAATACCCTTGGGAAAGGTATGAATCCAATTATTCTCCCTCCAGCTATGGGTAAATAGTAGGACAGACTAGGTTCTTCAACCTTGGTGAGGCAACTAGTCTAGGAGAAGGAAAACTCTGAATTCAAACCTGTTAAACTCCGCTTAAAAATTGACCTTGTGTCATATCCTGCCCGAGCGGAGGGGTTGGTAAATAGTATCATGGGTTATTTAATGCCAAAGCCATCCTTTTAGAAGAACAGTAGTGGTACTATTAAACCCATAGCTGGTGGGTATAAGGGGTTTCATACACTTCTTACGAGTATTAGTCCAAAAGTGACTGGAGATCAGCACATAACCACTATGCCATGGGTCTCTCTTCTTTTTCTTTTAGTAAATATTTTCTATTGATTCATTTCATATTTTCATCTTTCAGTCAGTTAGAAAAAATGAACTCAAGGAAATGATAAGATGAAATAAATCAGTAAATCCAAACTTACTGTAGATAGAAATAGTAAGTTTAGCTTACTGTGAAACAAGGTCTCACTAGTGGTTGCCCAGTCAGCTGGTGCTGTAGAATACACCAACGGCACCTCTGCAGAGGAGTAAGACCCCCCCCCCGCCAATGAGAGTTCTGGATATGAAACTAAACAATCTGATGGTGAGGTTCCAGTGATGCTGGATCTTTGGGGAATGTGGAGCACCCTTTCATTACCATTGCTCCCAGGTCCACTCTGGCCTGAAATGGTAGCACCTGATAGGGCCCTATCTATGGACTAAATAGAACTAACTGCATATTTATGCTAAACTGAATTGTTTGAATTAGAACTGTTTGACTAAACTGAATAGCTTTAAATAGAAATGTTTTTGACAGTTAAACTGTACTTACATTTAAACTGCGTGCTTATGCTAAACTGAATTGCTTAAAATAGAACTTTTTTGACATTGAAACTCAACTTACACTAAACTGAATTGTTTTATCAAACAGCTGTTTTGACATTTAACTGTGTATAAACAAAATGTGTACTTATACTAAACTGAATTAGCTAAATTAGAATTGTTTGACTAAACTGAATAGCTTGAAATAGAAATGTTTTTGACAATTAAACTGTGTATTCATGCTAAACTGAATTGTTTGAAATAGAACTATTTGCATAAATATAGGTTTGGCATTAAATAACCTACAAAGGTTGATGTGCCATAAAACCCAGACAACCAAAAAATCTTACTAGTGGGATAATTAGTGAGAAATGAGACTCACATTATTTTATGAGGCTAATAGGCTGATCATTATTTCATGATAAAGATTCAATAATTATATATAATTGATTGATTTTAACAGCATGTCAACCTACCTTGGTTATTTTATTCCTAGAGTAGAGAATCACGTTCATTGTACATTTTTTGTTTATTTTCTTGTGTACATTGTTCTACTGAATACAAATTATTTCTAAGCTGATTTATATAGCCACATGTAGTCAGAGTGGAGCTTGAACTGGAATCTCACCACCAGATGCACTTTAGTCACACACAGAACACCCATATTTTGGGGTGGGTGGGGGTCTATCCCTCTGTGGGGCGATACAGTCTGTGTATTTAAACTAAGTTGACGGAGCAATTATATATATGTGTGTGTGTGTGTGCATGTATATATATATATGTGTATATATATTGTGAAATTCTCATTCTGGTTGTGTGTGTTTGTGTACACACACACACACACACACACACACACACACACACACACATATGTAATATATATATATATATATATATATATATATATATATATATATATATATATATATATATATATATATATATACCAACCCCTCCGCTCGGGCAGGATATAACAATTTTTAAGCAGAGTTTAACAGGTTTGAATTCAGAGTTTTCCTTCTCCTAGACCAGTTGCCTCACCAAGGCTGAAGAACATAGTCTGCCCTACTATTTACCCATAGCTGAAGGGAGAACAATTGGATTCATACCTTTCCCAAGGGTATTAGTCCTATGCGAAATGCAATCAGTCTTGTCCAGGATTTGAACTCGTGTCGCTGTGTCCATTTCCTTTGATGATAACCATTACACCATGGGCATCTCCTGTAAATATATATATGTATGTGTATATGTGTGTAATTGTAACAGTATAAACAACAGGGGGGTCCCTGTGGTGTAATGGCTAAAGTGCTGGACTACAGCCTTTAAGTAAGCGAGTTTGAAAGCCAGTTGCGCTATTACATTCACTTTTGGACTAATACTCTTGGGAAAAGTATAGACCCCTTTATACCCCCCCCCCAGCTATGGGTTAAATAGTATCATTGCTGTTCTCCTACAAGGATGGCTTTGGCATTAAATAATCTTCCAAAGCTGATATGCCATTCATCAAAGAAATCAAACCAAAAACAGTACATTATAGCTGGATTTTTATCATTTTAAAATAAATTTTTGAAAAAATCCAGCTTAGTTTGCTAAAGAATGATAATTTTATGAGGTCTGCATTTGCTGTAAATGATCTTTTTTTTTAATCATCTAATTCTTGATAAAGGAGATAATTATACTAATTAGAATCTTCCACTCATATCAATTCTGTCTGAATGGTGATGCAACAGAGTCATGGGTTGTTTAGTATGTATATTTCATTGCAGCAACTATCAGTCTTATGAAACTTTGGTTCTGCACCTGAATCTCAGCACAAGCTTGGGCAAATTTCTATAGAAGAATAGCATGTGCCCATACAACGAGTCTCACCTCTTCATGGCACCAGTGTTATTCAAGGGAAAAGCAAAGGTTGCCAGAATGAGGTCAAAGACCATGTTAGATTTCTCAAGGGACATCAATTGCTAGGTTTGCCACACTGTGACAAGTTATCCTGTCATGCTTGTAGGAGTTTTCCTTCTTTTAAACTGGTTGCTCTATCAAGGCTATAGAACTCAGCTAGTTGGTAGTTTGGGTTTTATGGCATATCAACCTTTGTAGGTTATTTAATGCCAAATCCATTTTTAAACAAATAATCAGTTCTATTTCAAAACAATTCAGTTTAGCATGAGTACACAATTTAATTCAGAAACAATTCAGTTTAGTCAAACAGTTCTAATTCAGTTTAGTATAAGTAGAGATTTTGTTTACACACAGTTAGATGTCAAAATAGTTCTATATTAAACAATTCAGTTTAGTGCAAGTACAGTTTCAATGTCAAACAGTTCTAATTCAAACAATTCAGTTTAGCATAAGTATGCAGTTTAGTTCTATTTAACACATAGATAGGGCCCTATCAGGTGCTACCATTTCAGGCCAGAGTGGACCTGGGAGCAATGGTAATGAAAGGGTGCATATCTATGGGTTAAATAGAATTAAACCATGGTTTGAGTTTACTGGTTTTGGCATTTAAACTGTGTATTTATGCTAAACTGGATTGTTTAAAATAGAACTATTTTGACATTTAAACTGCGTATCTATGCTGCACTGAATCTGTATCTCTGCAGACCCCCCCAAGCGAGTGTCCTGGATATGACACTAAACAATCTGATGGTGAGGTTCCAGTAATGCTGGAGCTTTGGGGAATCCGGAGTACTCCTTCATAGCCCTCGCTCCCAGGTCCACTCTGGTCTGGAGTGGTAGCACCTGATAGGGTCCTATCTATGGGTCAAATAGAACTAAACTGTGTACTTATGATAAACTGAATTGCTTGAAATAGAACTGTTTTTTGTAAACAAAAATCTGTATACTTATACTAAACTGAATTGTTTGATCTTTTATCAAAATTGCTTAATTCGACATTAAATGACCTCAAAAGGGTTGATACGCCGTAAAACCAACCAACCAACCAACTAACTACTACGTATGAGTGAAGCACATTCCATTCATATAATGAACTCAACTAGTTTTACCAACCGTAATTTTGAGAAGAATCATTATCATTCCAATAATTGTTGGAAATAATGAATGGAAACACCTGTATGCTATATATTTCTGGAGTGAGAGGAAGTAACCAATTTGTCACTATTTTCTGGGTAGGCTTAAGGTAGCAGCAGCAACACGAGCCGTATCCCAGAGTGCCAAGTGTTAGTGGTCGCTTATTATGTGTCTAAAACAGTAGTGCTTTGATAATGCTAATGAAAGAAGAAGAAAAATGAATTAATCAAACAATAAAAACAATTTAGATAAGATTCCCTGAAGTCAAAGTGTTCACAATACTCGTGAGGGAAAGTAAATAGGGTGATGAGCCGTGTTTGCTTTCAGTTTTACGATATGTGGAGATAGCCTGTTTCTCTCTTCCTCTCTCCACCCATTTGCTGATTTTGTGCTACGATTCAGAAACCCTCTTTATTCTACCTCTTCCCATATATTTATTTTTCTTACATTAAAACATAAATTAGGTGATTTTTCGAAGTTGCCTGTGACTCTAGAAACTCTAAGGTTTTCTATTACTTTTATTTTCTGTTTACAAGATTTTTCTAGTTGGCGCTTTCTCAGTTAGAAATAAAGTAGAAAAGATTGGGGATCTGTTTCCTGAATATCTGTCTTCTAGTCAGTACCTCCACTTACTAAACCGCTATGTAAGCTGGAGTTGTAGAATACGCTGACTTTACCTCTGCTGAGGAGTAAGACCCCCACCTCAACGAGTATCCTAAACTGCATCTGATGGTGAGTCCTGAAACTTTGGGTAATGTGGAATATCTTTTTATTAACATTACTCCCAGATCCACTTTGACCCGGAGTGGTAGTTCCTGTTAGTCTCATCTATGGGTCAATAGAAATTCATTTACAAAGAATTATCATTATTAGTTATTTGAAATTGTACAGTTGAGTGCAAATTACTTATATTACATCGGAATACTAGATAAATAGAATTATAAGTGTTAGAAAGCAATATTTGAAACCATTTAACTGTGAGCAAACAAACGAGCTAAAACAACACGTTTAAAAATAAAGTTACCGACTAACTATTCACTTAGAAATCACACACACACACACAATTTGGCATTAAAAAACCCCACTGTGGTTGATGTGTCAAAATACTAACCAACCATCTACATACTTTAAACGCCATCTTGGGTCAGATTTTACCCTAGTTGAGGAGGCAAATAAATATCTACGATCATTTTCTCGGATAAAGAGACGCCGCTCTTTCCTTATGAATTATGCACCCAATGATGGCTGTAGAATAGATGGGCAGAAACGTAACAAAAAATGAGTTCTTTCCTCAGAATTACCCTGGAAAACTATGTGACTTACGATCAAGTCACACTTAAAGCATTGGTTCCTATCAGATGACCGAAGTTAAGCAATGATGAATCTGTTCAATACTTAGGTGAGTGACCACTTAGTAGTAGCATGTATTGAAAAGCAACCTGATGTCTATATGCCAGATTAAGCAAAACTTCTAAAAACTCTTGAAAACTCTGACACCTCGCGTGGAGTAATAATGATTCACAAGTTTATTAGAATAGTATACCATTACTAGTGAGTTTGATCCTCACTGGGTTTCCCAATTAAGTTAAGTTTAGTAAATGACAACTTAAAATTCCGCAGCCCGTTCAGTTTTGCCTACTGCTCTTCATGTGGTATTTGTTTTTAAAAAAGAAGTCGGTCGCCGGTTTTAGTCGATACTGCAGAAACCATGAGTTAGCCCCCCCCCCAGTGTATCCTAGAATACATTCGTATTATCGTCTTTGTTTACTCTTTGAAACAATCCTAGAAGCGGGCTTTTGACACTTAGCTCTTCAGTCTAAGTTAAGCAGACCCTAACTACCACAATATCGACAAGGACAAAACTTGTACGCTGCTTAATTCTCTACTTCACTCTAACTATGGCTCTCTCTCCGCTGGTAATTTTCCTTGAACTGCTAGGGGCCCCAGTTTGGCATGGTGACTCTTCTGCTCTCTCAACTTGAACCTATCTAACCAGAGCGGACGGCAGACGGACTCCCAGCTTGGTTTGAAAGCCCTCTTTTTCTGTGATCCAACAGCCAACTGCTCACTACTGACCTAAACTCAAACTGCTCCTTTGAATATTAGAGTTTTTGACTTCCGGAAAAAACTGCTTTTCCGGCTCCCCCTACTCAGTACTAAAAGATATAAAATAAATCAGATTCTTGTCTGCTAATCTAACCTTACTAGCGTCGAAGATTTCAGTTTAATAAAGACATGAAAAAATAACCCTTTCATTTCCATCGTGAAATCTTTGTTTTATTATTTTTTTTTAATTCGCCGACCCATCTTATTTAGCTACCCTTTTAATACTCTTTCTTTCTTTCTCTCTCTCATACACACACACACACACACACACGTATTTGCACGTGCATACTTAAGGAGAGTTCCCGGGGCGTAATGGCTGAAGTGTTGAACTGCGACATCGTTGTAAGCGATTTCGACCTCCAGTCATGCTATTACGTTGACTTTCGGACTAATACCCTTGGGTATGAAACCCCTTATCCTCCTGGCTATGGGTTAATAGTATCACTATTGTTGTTTTACAAGAATGGCTTTGACACCAGATAACCCACGAAGGTTGATTTGCTATTAAAATAAGAAACCAAACCAGTTTATTAGGATGTTGATTCTCGTTTTTACCGACTGTTCTTAGTGTTATTAAAAGTTTAAACCATTATTTTGAAAAAAGAGAAACTCTTTAACCGATTCATTTCTGCTGTGGCTCCTAAGGGGTTTCATGGTCTCTGAGAGAATGAAGGGCAGACTTATTAGTAGGCCTCTGAAAATGCGACCATTTTGGAAATTCAAACAATGGGAATGACTATGAACAATTCCTGTCTTCAAAAATTATTCCCATAAATAAATGTTTGCATGGTTATAATTTAAGGGTCGATTTTTTACACGATTAATAATGTTTTAAGGTTAAAATTCAAACATATGATGAACTAGAAGAAACCTTTAGTTTAAAAAATAATTCCCTGAATGATGATCGACTTTGGGTTATTAAAAATGAGTCGTTATGGGCAAAGGAAAAAAAAAAAAGATTAACATAATAAATAAAACTACTGTTTTTAACCAGTGATTCTCAATATGGCTAACAAATGGGCCTGAGAAACTTTTAAAATGGGTCTAGAGTTGACTGTATTTTCTGCAACAAATGATGTACTCACAAAGTAATTTATAGAAGATTGAAAAGAGTGAGGAGATATAGATCTAAACCTGAAGCTGAACTAAGGTTTGAAAGTTCAATATGACAAATTGTAGGAGCAGTGTAATCATTTATTAGGATTTAGATTTTCTACTATGACCTAGTGGGTAGAGTGTTCGCCAATGGTTCAATCCCTGGTCGCGTCATACTAAAGACTTTAAAAATGGTACTTGATACCTCCTTGCTTAACACTCAGCAATATAAGGTACGTATCAAGAGTAAAGTAGAGCAATTCAGGGAATGGCGTACTGCCCTCCCCTACACCTCGGTGTAGTAGCTATTGAAAAGAGAGCCTTCTGGTCGCCCTCAACTATGGTCGCCAACTTTATTTACTATATTTTGCTTTTGGAAATAAAATATATTTCCTGTTACATAGGATTTCTATTTGTGCTTATGTGGGCCACACGAAAGAAAAGATTGTGAAACACCGTTTTTAAATCTTCTCAAAAGATACACATTTTTCGTGGAAATCTGAACCAATAACAGTTGGAATTATTTGGGGAGGAATTTAAAACGTTTTAAAAAACAATTAGCATGAGAAACTTTTAAAAATAACGTATGTACAATTTAAAATTGGTATGAATATTATGTACAAAAAGTTTCGTCCCATTATCAGGATCTACAATTATAGCTCGCACTCTTGACGAGATTTAGAATAAAGACCCCCCTCTCAAAATTTGGGGATTGTGGAGTATTCCTTCATTGCCATTACTCCCTGGTCCACTCCGACCTGAAGTGGTTGTACCTGTTAGGGTCCCTTCTATGGGTCAAATAGATATGTTTTAAAATTATTCGCATTCAATAGAAATACTTGATACCCTATAACTGTAAATTATTTGTATTGAGAATAGTTACTTAAAACTATATAATTATTAGTATTAGATAGGAATACTTGAAACCATACAACTATGAGCAAATTATTGTATTAGATAAGAATGCTTGATATCATATAACTGTCTGCAAAGAACAGCTACACACACACACACACACACAAATTAAATTCAAATGTACGATGAACTCTATTATTTGATCTCTAGACATAAAATAACCCTAGACGGGTTGACATGCCGTTAAACCCAATCAGTATGAAAATATTTGTTTTTTAGACGTCAATGGGAAACTGATGGATTATTATTAAAATTCATTTACTTTATTTGGAAAAGGAAAATATAATTTCTGAACTATACGTTGAAGCCTCCTCCCCTACTTCTAATTCACACGATTTCGTATCTCCTTCGGCGTAACGGTCCACCAATACTAGTTTTGTTCTTCAGTGAGATCCTTTCCAAATAACCTCCATCGGAAACAAATGGCCTTTATTTCATCCCCAACCATTCACTCTGGGGACAGGCGGCGTGATAGTTTGATTTTTATTTCTTAATGTTTTATTTATTTTTTAACGATAACTCGGCAACTTATGATCGGGTATCTATTCGGGTGGGGTTAGTTTTATCAGTAGAAGTGAGGAGTACAAGCGAGCATTTGTCACCAAGTCGGAACGTGGCTGTTGGCTGACATAGTGAAAGAAAAAAAAGAAATCGATTATTCCATTCATTGCAGTTGTTTCTTTATTTAGAGTTAGTGGCGACGTTGTCGTCGTCGTTACTGGGTCAAAAACAACGACTACTAAGAAATATTGTGACTGGTGAACTGCCCTTTTTATTGTGGTCTGTGGGGGGTGCGAGAAAGGGCTCATTTTCAAATAAGCTTTACTGTGTACCCTACTTGTAAATAGGGTTGGGCGGGATGAAAGAAGCTTAAACAACTCTCAAAAGATTACGTACCATACTGACACGCGCACAGCCTGAAGCAGAGTGCTTATTTTAGATTTTGCGGGAGGGACACTCGAACTTACACACACGTAATCTGTGTATGTTCATATCTATCTCGGTTTCATCATATATATATATATATATCTTTTCTTCCATTACGAATGTAAGGAATTCAACCCTTTTGAGTTTTTCATTATTATTACTCTTATACCAAACGACACTTTAAAGCCTAATACCAGATTTTTTTTTTTATTATTATAAAATTACTATTTTAAAACTAACAATCATATTTATCGCATCGAATATATTTATTTAAAAATGATATTGAAATAATACAACTTATTCAATATTTTTGTACAATGGAGGATCGATCTTACAGAAGAAGGCTGTAGCTATGCAACTTAAGTTAGTGTGTTGAGCTGTTATTAAAAAAAAAGGAAATCAAAAAATATATCCTTAACATTTTTTCTTACATGACTTATCAACCTGTGAAATAACTGTAAGAAATGATTTTGCTTTAAATTAATCTAAATTATTTAAAATGTAATTTTAAAAAAATGTTTAAACGTTTCTTCTGGGATAATTTTTCAAACGAATTTTTTTGAAAAATGTCAATTTTTATGGCCCATAAAAATGTAATTTTGTTAATGTTTAAAAACTGTTAAGTGCATAACAATTTTGTTTTTAAACTAATTAATTTTCATGAATTTTTGAAATGAGGGAAGATTGAAAAAGAAAGGAAAAAAGTTCGGATTTCATTTTTCTTTTTTAAAATCTTATAAAAATAGTATATTTTCATTTCTACAGCTTTAAAAAATCTTTTATTTAGCATATTTCCTATTGTGAATTCGTTTCAATACATTTTGGGAGTTGTTTTTCCATTTAATTAATTTTCACGACTTAATGAAACGAGGAAAATTTTAAAAAAGAAAAAGCTTTGATTTTTCTTTTATTTCCATCTCTATTTTTTAAAATTTTATTTACCATGCTTCCTATTGCGAATTCATTTTAATGCATATCTATTTTATAAAGAATAAAACTGAAAATTTCTTTTTTCCTTAACTTTTAATCGGTACTATTCACGACAAAAGAAATGCGAAATAAATGTTTTTCTCGTTCTTAATGCTGAGTAAGTATTATTGCGAATGAAGTGTCACTCATTGTCAACTTTTTTCTTTTTCATTTCTTTGCTCTATTTTTTTTTTCTTAATATTAAAACAAATTATTTATCACGAACGAGATTGAAGAAGCAGCTCTTTTGCTGTCAAAAGTTAATGCTAAAAAGGGTAACATCATTAATTACCTGCTGTGATTGGTTTTAAAACGTAGAAAAAGGGCACTTCCAATTTGAAAAAGAGCACTCCACAACTGCACTTACTTTACACACACACACACACATATATATATATATATACACACACACACACACACATCGTATATCTCTTCTTTTTTCTTACTGTTGTATTCCTAGAAAAGAAAAAAATAGTTGCACGCATCGCTGCTTATTTCCAAAGCACCTTTATCACTTCTATTCTCTCTTGACAAATTCAAAATGGCTGGTGCCTGGCCAATTGGCGTATTTTTAATTTGTAGCAGCTGCAGTCGTGGGTGGAGGAAGAGGACGAGGAGGAGACGGTAGTAACAATTAATTGTAGCAGTAACAACACCTTATCATCAGTCACTAAAAAGGTGCTTAATAGTATTGTTGCTGTTGATTAGTGTCGTGATGGTGACTTCTGACCATTACAGGTAATTTACTAATGCCTGTGTCCCTACCCTGATCTTCCTCGCCCCGCGGTATTAGAACTACGTGTGTGCATTTATTCCTTTCCAAGAAATTACCGAATTTTTACGTGCATTTCTGAGTGCGTGTCTATAAAATGAACTAAGACATCCGTTAAATAGAGGTGTGAGTGTCGTAGTTCTTCCTGTAAACGTATTACAATTCTCCGTCTTCCTTGTTATGTTAAACATGATTGGTTTGGTCCTTAATTTTAACCCCTTATCCCTTCAGTTATTGGTTAAACAGTACTACGACTGTCCTTCTTCAAGGATAGCTTTGGCATTAAATAACTCACAAAGGTTGATATGCCTTTAAACAAAGAACCCAAACCAAACCAAACTTTAATTAGTTTTTTTTCTTTTTATCGAGGCTAAAGAAAGGATGATGTAAGTTCGAATCTCATCGAAACTTATCCTTTATCACTGTCTTGAATACGCACTGTCAGTGTCGGCGCTTGGGGTTCATGCCTCCTCACTTCAGAATCCATGCTACGAGTCACCCCATTCTACCCCTTGTCAATTTTCATGAAGCAAATTTGTTCGCTCGGCCAAATGTAAAAATAGATAAAGCTTCTAAGTAGAGCCCACCCCCACCCTTCCGGCGCCGCTGAAACCCTCCCTCCTAACCCCCAAGCGACCCAACAGGCTTGAGCCACTCGAATCGGAGGTTGTAGGGTGGTTATCGCCTTCACTGTGCACTGTCTTTTTGTTTTTCCTTTCAAGTTATTAAAAATGACGACTTCAATGAGTTGCAATAAGAAATAAATAATAAAAGCAACGAAAAACTTGAAGAATGAAAGAAAATATTAATTGTTGTTGATGATGATAATAATAATGATGCAATACTTATTTTAAAACAATGTTTTGGGTTTGAACTTGACTATGACAGCTTCAATGAGACTTTTTGTCTAGTGTGGTGGTTCGAGTTCTTCGTTAGAAGCTATTCGCTTAGCAAACATGCAAGAGTGAGTTCGAGTCTCATTGAGTGCCCCAATCAATCGGCCTTGTGCCACATCGAAGCAAAGAGCTTCGTAAATTACTATTCGCTTTAGTGAGTTTGATGCTCTGGCCCTGTGCCAGACAAAGATAAACAAAACTAAGTAAATATTCGAATGCGCCTGTGGTGTAATTAGAGTTTAAGTTACTCTCTCCGATCTTTTATGTAATTGATATTTGTTTGTCCGCTTTTGAAGCTCCTATTTGTTATGACCTTGTGCCAGACTTGAATAAGCTTAAATATCTCGTGTGGTAGTGCCTACTGCAAAACAATAAGTAACACAAACGTTTAAAGAAGAATTTAGATGTTAAAAAACAAGTTCAGCGCGGATGTTGACCCCACAAGATTATCTTTCATTTGCCGAGTAAAAATTCTAATATATGTATATAAGAAAAAGGCAAATGAGTTAAAGTTGTTTGTTTGTTTTTTGTTGTTTAAAAAACAACAAAAAACAAACAAACAACAAAACAACAAAAAACGTACTTAATACTATTATAACAGAGCAGTTATAAAACCTTTAAAAATATCATAGCAATGAACATTAGAAGTCCGTTAATTTAAGTTTCATGTGATGTGCACAATCATCAGATCGAAATGTCTCTAAATATATATATATATATATATATATATATATATATATATATATATATATAATTTCTAAGACCAACTTAATTCTATTGCTCTAACAATATCGCTATGATGTGCCGTCTTTGCTGCTTTCCGGTTATATGCAATAATAATACCAACATGAGAATTTTCAATTTTAGTGATCGATGTTTAATTAAGTATCTTTTGTTCTTTCTTTCTTTATTTATTTTTAAGAATTCAGGTAAATTAATTTTTTTTTTCTAAAATCATTCCACTTGGAGTGACAAATTTTGGTTTATATCGTAGGTCAGGAATCTACGTATATTTTTTTTTCTTCTCACCGGAGTCAAAAACAGAGGTGAGCATGGTTTGTCGGGGAAACCACGAGGAAACAAATTATTTTTCTTGTTTTATATGAAATGAACAAACACCCCCTCCCCTTCCTAGATCCGATCAGAACGACTTTGTGTGTGTGTATCTCTACGAAGCAAGTAAATTTATAAGTACATACTTTTCGGTTATAGTGAAGCTGCTACTATACCTCTGACTAGTGCTAGTTAGCTAGCAGGCTCTCTCATAGTGACAACCTCTTGCTTGCTACAGCAGTAGCAGCTCGCCACACAAACACACGCACATACATATATAGAATGACATAAATATATATATACATATATAATATGACCAAGTAGCAAAGTGCTCGCTTTTTATTCTCTTCTCTTTGTAGTTACATACTGTTCTGGTAGAATTCTCTGTGAGAGTGTTCTTCACCTTGATATGTTTGCAAGTGTTTTTCATATCTGAGGAATATTTTGGTCGACACACGTAGGAAATGCCGCGTTCTTGCATGTTACCACGGATATGGTTCTGATTGCTTCTCACCTGTTTCTTCAGGTAAACAGCAACCAGTTGGTACTGTAGTAGACATGCAGCTGACAGAAAAGTTATCGCTTATTATTACTATTATTCACCTCAAGGAAAACGAGGTAAGAGTATTAAAACTTATCATTTTCATCTTTTTTATTCGTATTATCCATCAAGTTGGTAACAATTTTCTATATCTAAAGTAAAAGTAGTTATGTGTTTGAGGTAAAAGACGTCGTTGAATGTAATCGTGTGTGCGTGTGTTTTATTTATGTTTTGATCTTTTTTTTTTTTTTTTTTTTTTTTTAAATTATCTTGGCATGTGCAACAACTTGTTGATGAAGAAGAACGTCAAGGACTTGCAGAAAGAAAAAGACGAGTGAAAGAACGAATACATACGTGACTTAGGCTTTTTCTTTTTTTGTATTTTGAGATTTTGCGCACACAGGTTTTTATGGTGTTGTCTTCATTGTGGAAAATTAAAGCTAGTCCGACTATAATTGAAACAAACAGGTCTTACTACCTTTTCGTTTTTATTTATTTATTTATTTATTTATTTTCTTCTTCGTAAATGGCTCTGAGAGGCGCAAAGAGCTTTAAACAGGATTCAACCCCAACCCTATTATTCCTGGTTAAAGAAGGTGAAAGGAAGAGACTATGAAACTGTCTCTTTTCCATAAATTCATTAAAACAGTTTTTTAAAATCTTATTTTCAACTCTTTTAATTCATCTTTTTTATGTTATGTCGTCCCCATCAGTAACTTGTAGTAACGATAACTACCGTTAGTAACTACCAATATCAACAACATTTGGGTACTCTAAAAAGCAATATAGCCACACAATCATTGTATGATATATATATATATATATATATATATATATATATATATATATATATATAAAATATACACACACACACACACACACACACACGTATGCCGGTTTATCAATAAGTTATTTTTTTACGCAACAAATATTTTATTTTTTTATCAACACAATTTTCTTCTTGTCAAGTGACTTCATTCATTGAAGAATGAATGTTAAGCACGTAGATCGAACAACACAATACAATGAACATTTCAGATCAAAAATTCAGTTAATTACATATCAGACTACTGACTTATTGGTTCACTCTTTTGTGAGTGTATGTGAGGAGGTATTATTTATGCTTGTTTTTATCTATAGAGAGATGTTTTTATAACCGTTAATTATTTTTAATATATAAATTGACATTAGTGATCACATCTCATTTTTACCCTCGTCTTTTTTTCATTGCATCTTTTAATATTCGCCTAACATCTCGCTTAATTTTCATTTTTCCTATCAATTGTTAGCGGATTATATATTTAATATTAAACAATAATATGTTTTGTTTGTGGATTGTTGCGATCTGCACATATAACTATATTGACTGCCACTTCTTTGCAGAAGACGACCATCTACTATAATAATTAGGATTAAAAAAGTTATCTATAAAACAGACAGGATCTGTGCATCATAAATAAAAGCCCTCTTCATTCTTTAATATATTTTTCGCCAACTGCTATGAAGAAGAATCTTAATTGTATGCTTAGTGGAATCGGTGTAGAAGCATTCCCTGATGTCTGCAGCTTGATCGAAGTGCCCAGGGAGTTATCTATTTTACGAAAAGAAAGAAAAAAGCAAAGAAATGACCTTGTATCAAATTTGTGTATCATCAAATAAATGAAAATGTTAAAAGTTAATACACTGCTGTGTAGTAATATATTTAGTAATTAAATATTTCCTTCACGGAATGAAGAGTTCTTCAATTTATTTATTTGGGGTGGGGTTGCTGATTATTGGGAATTTTTTCGGGGGTAGGGAGGATGTTCTATAAAATTTAATCTGTCAATATTTGTATTATTTATTTATTTGATATCTTTCGACAGATTCTTGAATAAGTGGCGCTTAAGGTTGTTGCCGGTTTTAAATATCAACTTAGCAAATTTTATGAATTTACTCGTGTGCTATCCAGCATCATAGATGGTTTTCATTCAAAGCAGACGATCTATTAGTTATATATATATATATATATATATATATATATATATATATATATATATATAAAACCACCTCTGTGCATGATAATATATTTAGTATATGAAATTTATAATCAAACATGGTTGTTTGAACCCCTTCAATTCTTGTAACTTAATGGTAAAGTATTCATGGGCTTAAAATGGAATTAAAACAAAAAAGATTAAACATTTACTTATAACTAAAACACACATAATTATTTTGAGCTCTTTTATTTTTGAAATGTTTATTATTGTTAGTAGTAGTAGTAGTAGTAATAATAATTCATCAAATGTTAATTTTGAGCTCTTCATATAAAGCTAGAAACTCCCTGAACCTGTTGGGTACTAGTTCATGATGATATTGATGTTTCTATTTAGGAAGGAGTGAATAATTCTAATTAGCTTTTCACATTTATCTCTGTTATATCGAGAATTTGTACGATTAAAAAAAGACGTTCAGCGCGAATGCTGACCACCACAAAATTGTCATTCAGTTGAAAATTTGACTGGAAATTCATTTATTCTCTCAGAAGTTGAACATTTTAAATGAATTGCTCTAATAAAAATCTCGCTATGACTTGCCGGTTTTTTTTCCGAGTTATAGTTATAAAGCAAACTAGCAGGCAAGTATGTTTAAGTATGCTGTTAAGTTGATAGGATGTAATTTAAATTTGGGGATAAAAATGCTAATTTAACTCCTTGTAATCGAATTGAGGTGATTCTTTAGTATAATTTTTGGTTCCTTAATATCTTATTTATGTCTCAGAACGGTGACATGTACCCTGGCACCCGTTGAGAATCTACGGTCTATAAAATTTACTTGTACTTACATAGATTAATCTGTGTACAGATCTACTAGAAGACCTGCTGGGTCCCCGTTGTAACAGCAGTCTATAATGATATTGATGCCTCTAAACGAGTAAAGGATTCTACAGCGGTTTTATTGTTATTTCCGTTATATCAAGATATTGAATGATTTTTTAAAAAATAATGACGTTCTATAGTTACCAACAAATTTCTTATTCTGTTGCTGGAAACTGTTTTATTTTCTAAGAAGAGGAAGAACATTTTATGTGTATTGCTCTATTAAAATTCTCGTTATGATGTGGTTTTCTTGGGTTACAGTTGCGGACAAACACATGCAAAAAACACAATGAGAATTTTAGTAATGGATAATTTTAATCATATATATATATATATATATATATATATATATATATATATATATATATATATATATATATATATTGCTATCACCGCTGCTATATTTTTCTTCTATTTCCGCAATAGTTCATATTACATTCGAGGAATACGTTTTGGAATTTGATCTTCGCACGCACGCTCACACGTACACAGTTCGTGTATTTCTTTAGATTTTAAGACATTAAATAAATAAATTAAAATCTTTATTCTTCGATGTGAATAGTATGGTATTTTTTTTTAAAATTTTTTATTTACTCATAAAAAATCAAAAATCCCGTTGCCATCTCTTCTGAGTAACTGATCTATTGTGTTTTGAATACATTTTTCTTTACGTGCTAAAAAGTAGAGATCCGGAAAACTGAATAAGTGTTGCATATTAATTTTCTGTCTCCTTCCATTCTATCCCTTAAATAAAGAAGACTGCTCACCATCCCGTTCCCACCGACATATTAATTGGAGAAAGGAGCAATGACAAGGGAAAATGATAGATATTTGTGTCTGGTCATATTGAAAAATAAGGTTTTCCCCGTGATGCTGTTAATACTTCTCTATCTCTCTCCTTCTGCTTCTATTATTCCTTTTTTCCTTCTTCTCTATATATCTGTCTTTAGCCCTCTTCATTTTCTTTTCCCCTCCCATTCCTCCTTTTTCTCTTTTATTTTTCTTTCACTCCCTTCTTTTCTTTTTCTTACGGGTCCTTTTTAGAAGTATTTCTTTTTGCTTTTTATCTACTCTCTTCTTTTCCCTCTATAATTGCCTCTCTTTTCCCTTCTCTCTCTCTCTCTTTTTATTTTCCCTCTCTCTTTTTACTTACGTTTCTTTCTTTTTTTTTCCTGCCTCTTCTATTGTTTCTTTCCTCCCTATTTCCATCTCTGTTCCACTTCACTTTCTCTTTCTTCCTTTTCTTTTTTCCTATTTCTTCATTTTCTCTAACCTATTTTTCCTTTTTCTTTCCCTTTGTTTTTTTTTTCTCCTTTTTCCTTTCCTCTATTTTTCTTGAGTTTTTATCTAATTGCTTCCCCTCTTTTTTCTCTTATCTTAATCCCTTACTCTTCCTTTATCCACTTCCACTTCTCACTAACACTTAATCCACATATTTATCATCAATATTCAACCAACCTATTACTGACACTTTTTCTGTCAGTTTGATAGCTGAGGTAGTTGCATATCTATCTCCAGAGACTTTGACAGATATCCAAGTCGGCACCAAATGATAAAAAACATGTTCTCCTCTGACAAGATTACTAGAGCAATCTTAGAAGAGCCTTGTGCCAAACTAAACTTAGGAGGACGAGATAATTGTATTTTGCATTTCAGTTAAAGCCAGCATTTCATTTACTGATTTTCACCTAAAAATGGTGCTATACAATCTTCTATTTTTCCCTATGTTGGATTAGGATAATCCTTGGCATTCATTGGTCTCATGAAACCATAGATCTGAACCTGGGGGTGCTTAAGGTGTAATGGTTAGTGTCATAGGCCAGACAAAGCAATTTGCATTTCCTTTTGTGCTAATGCCCTTGGGAAAAGAATGAATCCATCAATTCTCTCCCGGTTATGTGTAAATAGTGGGGTTGACTTGGTAAGGCAAATTGTCTAGGAGAAGGAAAACTGAATTTCAACCCATTGGCCTAGTGGATAGAGTTCACCAATGACCTGGGGAAACTGGTGTTCAATCTCAGTTTGAATCATACCAAAGACTCAAAAAAAATGGTACTTGATACCTTCTTGCTTAAAACTCAGCATTATGAGGTATGGATCAAGAGTAAAGTGGAGCAATCCAGAGAAAGGAGTAGCTGCCCTCTCCTACTCCTTGGTGTAGTACCTAATGAAAAGGGAGCCCTCTGGTCCCCCTTAACTATGGTTGCAAACTTTACTTTATAACTCTGCTTAAAAATTGACTGTGTCACATCCTGCTCTTGTTGAAGAGGTTAGGTAAATACATAGATTTGAGCCTAGATCTTGACATAGGCAAGGTTGAGTGGGAGACTGGCATTTGCCCATGCAACAAGTTTCCCATCCCTACTGATATTGTCCAAAGGAAGGACGAGAGTTAATAAAACTTAGTATCTGTGTTGTTTCAGGAGTTGCTAGAACAATGTTGAAAACAACATCAGATTGCCTTAGGTAGTCCAACTCTTAATTTAAATTTAGTTTTCTTGACTGGTTGCTCTATCAAACCTATAAAGTCCACTGTGCCTTACTATAATAAACTTGGTAATTATCTATGTGGGATCTACTTTCTGCTTGTGTTCTTTGTATTTGGAATGGTCAATTCCTCTTGCTGCTCAGAATTCTTAACAGATCCTGAAATGTCTATGATAGTGACTTTCAACAAGTTTTTAGTATTTTGGATGAGTTGAAAATTGCCCTGTGACTCAAAATTTTTAATAGCCCCCAGCAATCTTTGTTCAGATACTTATGAGCAGTCCTTTCTGTTGCTCTTATGAGCAATGTCACTTCACTTTTTCATTTAATTAGGATAACTTATCTATCTGTATGAAGTCTGCTTTGTACCTGATAGTTGCATATTGGTCCTCCCTTCTGTTTTAGTAAAAAAAAAAAAAAAAAAAAAAAAAAAAAAGCTGTGACTTAAAATGCTGAATGATTGAAATGCAAGTTGATATAAAAGCACTAAAAAGAAGTGATTCATTAAAAATGCTTAATGAAATAATGCTGAGTGGATTAATTTAGCAAAACCTTGCTATTGTGTAATGGAATACTGATCTTCTCTTGGGGCTCCATTCTTGTGGCCTTGTGCTAGACTAAACTTAGATTTCATTACTTTCTTATCTGTGTGCTTCCTCATGGAGCAATGGTTAGCAAGTTTGTCTCACAGATAGGGTAGTGAGTTCAAATCCTGGGCGAGACTGATTGCATTTCACATAGCACTAATACCCTTGGGAAAGGTATGAATCCAATTATTCTCCTACCAGCTATGAGTAAATAGTAGGGCAGACTAGGTTCTTCAGCCTTGGTGAGGCAACTAGTCTAGGAGAAGGAAAACTCTGAATTCAAACCTGTTAAACTTCACTTAAATATTGACCTTGTGTCATATCCTGCCCGAGTGGAGGGGTTGGTAAATATGGATAGGGTAGTGAGTTTAATCTTCACTGGGGAAACCCAGACTAGTGACCTTGTGCCAAACTAAGCTAAACTTAGTATGTAATATTCTAATCTATCCATTGTGTTCTCTAGCTATTATCCTGTCAGCTGGAGCTGTAGAATGTACCACTGCAGATTGAAATCATTTAACTGTGTGCAAACAAATGAGCCTTGGCTCATTTTAAAATAATGTTACTGACAAGTTATTTGTTTACAAATGATACATATGTATATTTTGGCAGCATTTCTTCATTACTTCATTAATACATATTTCATTGAACATAGACATTTTTTGTCTACATATTTTTTGTTAATCCTTTCAAATTGCTGTATTGATCTTATGATATTCGGTGGGAATTGGTTGATAAATCTTCCATAATTAGTTATTTCCCAAGTACTTTCTGCCTGATTTTGGGCTATCATCAGCGGAGGATGTATTACAAAAGTGATGTAACTTTTGTATGTACATTACTACTTTGTAAGAAGAGCATCTGTTCAATGAAATATGTATTAAATCATATTTCTACCATTTTCTCTCTATTTGATTGATGAAATCCCATGGGATAGAAGTTAGTGAGCTACTTTTAACTCGAGTATAACTATTATTGTGAATAGTGTTTAGTCCTCACTATGAGCCTCCATAATTCTGGCCTTGTGCCAGACTGAACTAGGATTTATCTGTGCAACTCACCATCGAGTAATGGTCAGTGAGCTCATCTAGTAAACCTTTACAGCTTTGTTGTGAGATATCAATCTTCACTTGGTGCCCCATAGTTAGAGCCTTGTGTCTGACTAAGCTTGATTTAGATTTCATGATTTACTTTCTTGTCTGTGTGGCTTGCCATAGAGTAATGGTTAGCAAGCTTGTCTCGCAGATTGAGTAGTGAGTTTAATCATTGGTAGATCCAGACTTGTGGCCTTGTGCTAAACTAAACAAAACATAGTATATGATGCTCTAGTCTATCTCTTCATCCTATCTATCCCTATCAGTCTCTTCATCATATCTTTCTATCTATCCTTTTTTCCTTCCAATGTTCGGGTAAGGGGTTCAATCCTCAGTGAATGCTCCATTATTGTTATTATTGTTCCAAACGATACTTTAAAGCTTAATGTGAGACACATTTTTTTATTGTAAAATCATTATTTTAAAACTAACATTATATTTATTGCATAGAAGGTGTTTATTGAAAAAATGATATTCAAATAAGACAAAGCATCTAATTTTTTTTTGTATTATGATTGAAATGAGACTGATTATGACAAAGAAGTCTTTCGTAAATGTGATAAATTAAAATTCTTTTATGAAGAAAGATAAGAGAAGATGCAGTTGAAAATATTTTTGCATTTCTTCTTTTTTTTTTTTTTTCTTTTTTCCATTTGAAACTAATTCATTAACTATTAGATAAAAATAATGACAGGCAATGAGGATTGGAAAGGATAAGGAAGAGAATGAGAAGATGTGGGCAAAGGATGAGAGATCAAAGGCATGAGATAAAAGATGATTATATATATCAACACCTATCGATACTGCTATATGGATGCACTACATGGACTCTAACAAAACGGCTGGAGAAGAAGCTAGACGGCAATTACACAAGAATGCTGCGAGCAATCTTGAACAAGTCCTGGCGGCAACACCCCACAAGACATCAACTGTACGGCCACCTGCCTCCTATCACAAAAACTATTCAAGTTAGATGAACCAGACATGCAGGACACTGCTGGAGAAGCAGGGACGAACTCATAAGTGATGTACTCTTATGGACCCCCACACACGGCCGTGCAAAAGCAGGACGACCAGCACGAACATACATTCAGCAACTATGTGAGGATACAGGATGTTGTCCTGAAGACCTGCCTGAGGCGATGAACAATAGGGAAAAGTGGCGAGAGAGGGTCAGGGATATCCGTGCTACCAGCACGACATGATGATGATGATGATGATGATGATGATAGAATTTCCAGATAATAAATAAGTATTATTCTTATTATACCAGCTCAATGGTCTAATGGGTAGAGTGTTCGCCAATGGTCCGAGAGATATGGGTTCAATCTCAGGTCACGTCATACCAAAAACTTTAAAAATGGTACTTGATACCTCCTTGCTTAACACTCAGTAATATAAGGTACGTATCAAGGGTAAAGTGGAGCAATCCAGAGGAAGGAGTAGTACCCTCCCCTACATCTCGGTGTAGAAGTTATTGAAAAGGGAGCCTTCTGGTCGCCCTCGATTACGGTCACTAACTTTACTTTTACTTTTTATTCTTATTATGTTTTCATGCCTATGTATGTATTTATGTGGGGGGGTGTATTTATTTATGTGTGTGTGTGTGTGTGTGTGTGTGTGTGTGTGTGTGTGTGTGTGTGTGTGTGTGTGTGTGTGTGTAACCATAACCGGACAAAAAAAAGCACATCATAGCAAGATTTTCATAAGACAAAACACTTAAAATGCCCCAATTTAAAGAATGAAATGATTTTCAGTCTAATTTTAAACTTAGTGATAATTTTGTGGGGTTTGTTTTCACACTGCGCATAATTTTTTGTTATCATCTGAATCGTTGATATAACTGAGATTATTGAAATGCTTATTGGAATCCTTCATAAATCGAAGAATTTAGCCATTTTTATTTTATACAAGTTCATAACCAGCATTGGTATTACAAGTAAAGTATAAACTGCGTAGAAAATGTGATTTGTTAAGTTGGTTGGTAATGAAGTGGTGGGTGTGGTTTAAGATGAAGCTGAGAGCAAGCTCAGCATCTTTGATGACTTGCAGTTTACTGCTGATATTGATCCAATTGTCTCTTGTATGGTTTCTCTTTCAGAGTACTGACAAAATTGAACAAAGTCAGCAAGCCTTGTACTCTGTACTTTATTTTCATTAAAGAAGGCTCAGATTTTTTTTTCTCAGTGGGGTGGGGGCTATCTCTTTTAGGAAGTGTCGACTTTTTAATAGACCAATTAAAAAAAAAACATTTTTCAGTCAAAGATTAGAACTGGTTTGTTGTATGTTTTATCTATTGAGCTTGTTAAGTTACTTAGATAGTTGTGCTCTGATGGGGGTGGTTCCTAATCCTCATATTCTATCACCTTTTATTTGTCAAGAAGCCTGAGCTCATTTTTTCCACAGTTAAATGGTTTTAAGTATTGCTATCTAAACAAGTAATTCTATTCACTATTAATCATTTGTTTGCACATAATTAAATAGTTTCAAGTATTGCTATGTAACAGTAACCATTACCATGCTAAATAATTCTTTTCCATAGCATCTCTCTGAACAATTGGGAAGGTGGTGCCCATTTCCTGTCTAAGTAACATGTAACATAGTATTGAGTTACATGGTACTGGACATGCTTAATGTAAAGTTTATTGTCATAGGAAATGAAATTGGCAACATGAGTTTAAATCCTAAGCAAGATTGTTTGCATTTTACATCATGCTAATGCCCTTGGGAAAGGCATGAATCCATATGTTCTCTTTCTCTCCCAGCTATGAGTAAATAGTCAGGCAGATTTGGTTTTTCACCTTGATTAGGCAACCAGTTGTGGAGAAGGAAAACTCTAACTTCAAAACTAGTTTTACTCCACTTAAAAATTGACTATGTATCACATCCTTTCCATGGTGAAATAGTCCAGTCAGCTGGAGCTGTAGAATACATTGACTGCATCTTTGCAGAGGGGTAAGACTCCCACAACAAGTGTCCTGGATATGACATTAAACAATTTGATGGTGAGGCTCCAGTAATGCTGAAGCTTTGAGGAATGTGGAGTACCCTGGCCCAAAGTGGTAGCACCTGATAGGGTACTTTATATGAGTCAAATAGAACTGTTTGGCATTAAAACTGTGTGCAAACAAATGACATATGCTAAACTGGATTGTTTGAAATAGAACTGTTTTATCATTTAAACTGTGTGTAAACAAATGACTGACATTTAATTGAATTGTTTGTGATACATAGCAATACATGAAACCATTTAACTGTGTGCAACCAAACAATTGATATTGAATAGAATTATAACAATAGTTGAAACAATTTAAATGTGTAGAAACAAATTAGTTTTAACTCATATAAAAATGAATTTACTGACAAACTAACCTCTTACATATCATGTATATCTATTTAAATGTGTCCAAAGAAATGACTGATGTTAAATTGTTACTATTACATAGCAATACTTGAAACCATTTAACTATGTGCAAACAAATGATTAATAGTGAATAGAATTATTTGTTTAGATAGCAATACTCAAAACCATTTAACTGATGGAAAAAATGAGCTCAGGCTTGTTGAAATATGTTATCAACAAAATGTGTTTACAAGTAATATATATTTGATATATGTGTATAAAGAGGATTTGACATTGAATAACCTACAATGGTTGATATGCCATAAAACCAAACCAAACCAAACCAAACCCGACAAAATCCATGGTGGAAGGTTTAGGTAAATACATACTAATTGGTGCCCATGTCCTTTTCAAGTAACATGTAACATGTTGTACTGGGTTACATGGTAACAGTAGCAAGGAATAATCCCTGACCTGACTTATACAGCTGGTTTGAATTCAGTTTTCTTTCTCCTAGACTGGTTGTCTAAAGAGCCCAGTCTGTCCTATTATTTACTCATAGCTGGTGTGTAGAGATGGATTCATGCCTTTCTTTAGGGTATTAGTGTGAAGTGAAATGCTTCATTCAGAATTTGAACTTGGCATGCTGAATCTATTTCTCATGATGATAATCATTCCACCACCAGGCAAAGCTAAAATTTTGAGAGACCCACCCCACCTGAAAAGTTAGTGCCACACAATATTTCATTTTACTCTGTTCTGGAATAAGTTGAGTAAATATCAAATTATATATTCAGGGTTCATCAGTTAATTATCAACAAATTATAATATAAAGAAAAATGATTATATATGATAGAAAAAAGATCCATATGTTTTCAAAAAGATTTGTACACATCCTATTTACCCAACCCCTCCACTTGGGCAGGATATGACACAAGGTCAATTTTTAAGCGGAGTTTAACAGGTTTCAATTCAGAGTTTTACTTCTCCTAGACTAATTGCCTCACCAAGGCTGAAAAACCCAGTCTGCCCTACTATTTACCCATAGCTGGACGGAGAATAATTGGATTCATACCGTTCCCAAGGGTATTAGTCCTATGTAAAATGCAATCAGTCTCGTCAAGGATTTGAACTCGTGTCGCTGTGTCCATTTCCTACGATGATAACCATTACACCACAGGCACCTCCTTAAAAAAGATTTGTACTCATGTTCAAATTTAGGTTAACATTATTCATTGAAATTGGTTTGAGCTTTGAGGACAGCCTCAGGACATATTTGCTTTGGTTTGGTTTCTTTGTTTAATGGCATATCAACCTTTGTGGGTTATTTGATACCAAAAGTTGACATGTCATTAAGAACAAATAAACTGAACTAAACTGATTTTATTCTAATACTTTCTATAACCCTTATGAGCAATGCTACTTCACATTTTGATCCCTGAACAAGATTTTAGAAATGTTGAAAAATAAAAATTAAAAAAAAAGATTTTTTTTTTTCGATTTAACAATGTAACTCTATTCCAAACATCCCCCTAAAATTTAGCATACTGAACTGTTTTAATTACTAAATTTAGCCCAGCACATTGACTTACAATAACAAAATTTTTTTGTTGTCACCCATTTAACTACTGAACAGGCTCACCTCTGTTTAACTGAAGTGATCTGTGGGAAACAGTGATTTCAAAATGACTATAAACATTCAGACAAGTTTATATATATATATATATATATATATAAAAGAGAGAATAACATAGTCATTATTACTAATTCTTGATTAGTTCATCTTCTTTCTGTTACTTTTTTTGTCAATGCTCACATCATTTGCATATTTTTCAATCATTAAGAAGATAAAATGGAGAAAATTTCTTCCAACAAGATTTGAATTTGTGTCCTGTTTCTTTGGATATCTTACTGATATTGGCAGTACTGATAATCAGACTAATGCTAGGGGATTAGTGTTTAAGTGTGTATGAAAACTACATTTTTTTATATTTCATTCAGATGGTTATTTAAAGATATTTTCAAAATTTGAAGATAATTAAAAAGATTTTTATTAAAATATAAAGTCACTTACAGCCATGCAAGTTATATTTTTTTGAATCACCTGTGGAAGATTCCATGAATGTTTTGTCAGAGAATCTGTACTGATGAAGACTGAAATCATGACAATATCATAAAGGTATTCCTATAGAAATGTTAACATTTTTTTAATCACCCTTTATTATAAGTAGATAATTTTTTACCTTCTATTGAAACATTTTGTGCTGACCTAATTCAATTAAACAATAATGCTGTCTTAAACTTACAAAAACATTGGCCTTAATTAAACCGGCTAATCTCTTTGAGCTAATAAAGAGCTTTATTATCCTGTCTTTTCCATCTCATTATTATTCATGATTTGATAACAATGATCGTTTTTACTCACACTGAAACTTAACTCATTTCTCTAATTATTTTCATTAGATCGGAATACTTGAAACCATATAACTGTGTACAAAATATTAGTATTAGATTGGAATATTTGAATCCATTTAACTGTAAATTCTTTGTATTATATAGAGATACTTGAAACTATATAATGTGTAAATTCTTTGTAT
Source organism: Sepioteuthis lessoniana (assembly GCA_963585895.1). NCBI lineage: Eukaryota > Metazoa > Mollusca > Cephalopoda > Myopsida > Loliginidae > Sepioteuthis > Sepioteuthis lessoniana. Next base: position 33,892,628 of record OY757936.1, on the reverse strand, counting down.
TAGATTGGAATATTTGAAACCATATAACTGTGCAAATGAATTGTATAAAGAATAGTTACTTGAAGCTATAACTATTTACAAAGGATTTTTATTATTTGTTTCTTGAAACTGTATAATTACTTTTAAATAAAAAAAATAAAGGCATTTGCATAAAATAACCTAGCAAAAGTTGATATTGTAAAAGTAACCAATTGACCATCTTTCCCTTACTAAAATTTGTTGACTGCTTAATGAAATAAAGAAAGCAATTAAAAGATAAATAAAAATAGACCTTTCTTTCTTGAACAACAGGTTTGGTTAAGGTTCAATTTAGCTGAGTTTGCTGTTTTCATAGATAAAAAAAATTCCAAAGTAATTTTCAATTGATAAGATCTTCAAATCATCCAAAGATTACTCAATTTTGAAAACTATTAAATTTATTCTAGGTCATTTGATAGAGCTACAGTTTATAATGTTACAGCTCTTGTGAAGTGGACTCCTCTCTTTCTGTCTCTTGTCTCAAACCAAGATATTAAACTATTTGGTGATAATCTTTATTTCTGTCATTATTTTACTCATTGTGTTTCACACCAGTTTTCACTAAAATCTGAGTGATAGCAAGTTTCCTCAGGTCTCCAAGACTCTTCTAAATATTCTAGTTGATTTTAGCTGTGCTGTGGTGTGGATGGTCTCATTTGTTCCACTGGTCTCTAATTCCCCCAGTCTCTATTCTATTTTTGGAAACTGTTTCTAGGGCTCAAACTACGATTGATATCAGTGTCACTCTTATGTTCCTCAGTTTTTTTTTCAGCTCTCTAGGAAGATCCAAGTATTTGTTTATCTTTTCACTTCTATTTTCACTCTATGGTCTGCTAGAATGGCAAAATCCACTAGATGACAAGTTTTTTCTCTTATTCATTAATGCTAGGTCTGGTCTTCTGGTTGGAATTTTGTGATGTGTTATTTTGTTCGTTTTTTTAATTCATTTTTTGTTTTTGTTGTAGTAGTAGTAGTAATAATAATGATAATAATAATAATTTTTAGAAAAATCACCATTACTACTACCACCAGTGGTTCATAATACAATGCTTCCATTTAAGAAAGGGTGAAGGATTTTAATTAACATTTCATAGTTATCTCTGTTGTATCATGAATTTGAATGATAAAAAAATAGTATTTAGTTGACTCTACTAAATATTGTTCATTTGGAAATTGCTTTATTCTGTAACTTCTATCACCCCTGTTGATTAGAATGGTTCAACCAGTGAAGAGATATAAAAACCAAGGTAGTTTCTCTCTAAAGACGATTTTTTTCTATCACTGGAAGGACCTTTGCAGCTCAGCTTTACCCCCCGCCCAAAAAAAAGAAAAAAACTTTTAGGATTTTAACTGAGAAAGTCATGCAGACTTCTGTAGAGAAGAAACAAAAAGAGTAGGAAGTTAAAATGAGCAGAAACTGAAATCGACAAAGACTATTCCTTAATCTAAACTACATTAAGCTAAGTTTGTTTAATGCCTTGTAATTTATAGATTTTTTTTCTCTTTTACAAATCACCTGAAGAATGCTGGTGGGTGCAGCACCTGAAGCATTGATTAAAACAACCAAGATTAGGACAATAGTTCAAAATAATGAAAATGAATACTACTTATCTAAAAAAAAAAAGTTTAGACAGATACCTGTTCTCTTTTTCTGTGAAAAAAACTTGTAAAATACCAATATAATAAGTGATAATCTGCTTATAAAAAAAATTCCAATGTATACAGCAGAGAATTTTTTCAAAACAATATCACCAATGTGGGCATATGCTCTCAAAAAAAAAATTGGAGGTGTTTCTAGTGTAACAGTTATTGTCATGGGAAATAGACATAGTGACTCCAGTTCAAATCCTAGATGATGCTGTTTGCATGACACATAGCACTGATACTCATGGGGAAAGGTATGAATCCAACTATTCTCCTTCTCACTATGGGTAAATAGTAGGGTAAACTGGACTATTTAACTTATGTATGGCAACTGGTCTTAAAAAAAGAAAATTCTGAATGCAAACCCATTAAACTTTGCTTAAAAAACTGACCTTGTGTCACATCCTGCTCATATAGAGGGATTAGGTAAATACATATGGTTTCAAAAATTTTTTATCACGCCCACCTCCCCTGTCATAGACTATTTAAGGGTCTTGCAGAGGCAATATTAGAGCCAATAGAAAAGTAAAGCGTAAAACATCTGATATGAATTCAATTACATGTAAGATTTTTACACATTACTAAAGTATCATTTAGATTTAATCAATAGAATTTGTTTTAAGTTTAAAATTAAATTTTAAAGCTGCTCATTCACTCACTCACTCACTCTGTTCATGCTGCAGAACATTTAACGAGAAATATTTCCTGTGCATTCTGTCATTGCAGGTGTTGACTCACCTGATCTGTTGACTGATTTTCTTTTCTCTCTCTCTCTCTCTCTCTCTCTCTCTCTCTCTCTCTCTCTCTCCTCCTTTTTTTTATAAACCTTTTTTTTTTAAAACCTTTTTTTTTTCTTTTGAGTTTTTAAGGAAATGCAGACATTTGTATGTGAAACAGGAAAAAGGTTACACTGTGGATCCAAATTTAATATAAATATAATTTAACCCTTTCACTCCCTCTAGGACAATCATGTCGCAGTTGGATTTCATTTTCACTCTTAAAATATACTGAAAGTATAATTATGATTAGCCAAAAAAGACAAAACAAAACAAAACTAAACAAACAAAATTGTTAATAAAAGGGTTAAATATGGAGCTTATCTGTAAAAGGATAGCAGCAATAAGATCTTTTAAAAAATTGCTAAACAATTTTAATTGTAACTTGGTAGTGAAAGTGTTAAAATTGAACACCTCTTTCATTATTTAAAAAAAAATACCATTTTGATATTTTATAAATATCCTGAAGAGGTGTAAGAGATAGTATGGTTGGATCTCAGTTTGAAGGCCATGAAAATTTACTCTGATCTCAAGCAGCAGTATAATGGAGTGACCTATTGATTCTAGGAAAAGCAAACAGATACTACACTCTAATCCTAGATATAAGTGTCTATCCATACACAAATAATTCCTAGCCCTGTCTGCAGGGTTTAGAATATGCTGATTGTATCTCCTGTAGAAGGTCAAAATCCCCCCAGCCAAAAAAAAAAGGAGGGGGTCCCAAGTATGACTCTAAGCTGCGTCTGATGGTGAGGTTCCAGTTCTAGTACTCAGAAGAGTGTGATGTACCCTCTCATTACCATTACTTCTTAGACCACTCTGGTTGTATCTGTTAGGGTTCCATCTTTGGGTCAAATAGATCAGTTTAGAATTATTTGTATTGAATAGGACTATGTGCAAAAAAAACTAAGAAATAACTACACAAAATGTAAATATGAATGTAGATAAAATTTTCTAATCTCTGGACATAAAATAACCCTTGATTGGTTGATATGCCATTAAAATCAATAAATCAGTCCCTTACATCTAAGCATAAAATAACCCTTGATGGGTTGATATGCCATTAAAATCAATAAATCAGTCCTTTACATCTAAGCATAAAATAACCCTTGATGGGTTGATATGTCATTAAAATCAATGAATTAGTCCCTTACATCTAAGCATAAAATAACCCTTGATGGGTTGATATGCCATTAAAATCAATAAAAAATCAATCAATCTGAATGTAGGTATAATTGCCAATTCATATTTAAATAATTCCCTTGCCTGGATCTATGCCAACACAATAATACCTAATAGAAATATAATACTTTTTTTTATAGTTAATACAGTATTTTTTTCCAAATTTTATCTTTGTTCTTTGACTATTTCTTTCTTTTATTGTTAATCAGTTTGAGTTATAAAAGATTTCATTTTTTTTGTTTAAGTTATGTGGTTCTTCAGGAAAGAAGTCAATTGTTAAATGCCTTCAATGTCAAAATTTAACATGTTTCTTTCTATTTTTCTTTTCTTTGTATGTTATTTTTAACATTTTCAATAAAAGTGAAGATTTTTCTCTTTGTTTCTACCAGTTAGTTGTTCAGGCTTGAATTAGTTATCTTGACTGACTTGGTCGAGGGGTGAAGGAGACCTATGAGGGTCATGTTGAGAATTTGAATTCAACTTGGTGGTTCAGTGAAATTTAAAATAGGCTTGCCCTAGGATGGGTGAATGGTTGACATGTATGTCTATTGGGGATATTGTGGTGAGGTGCTATGTTGGTGCAGTATGAGTGAGGGTTCTTGTCGGTGTTTAAAGGGATGGGGAGTGCCGCATTGAAGTGGTGTATGTGGTATAATGTGTTTGTGCTTCTAGAGTAATATTTGAAGGTGTGTTGATGCTTGAGTGTGTGATTGTTTGCTCTGTTAAAAATATAGGTGGGTTCTTTTGAAAGTATTTTGTTAATTATACATTTATGGTGTGCATAATGAGGTGTGAGATTGTTAGGTTGGTTGTGGAGGATATCTCTGTCTTGGATATGTCTGTAATAAGAAAAGGATAATTTTCCTTTTGCATTCAATTTCTATTGCCTCTTAAAAAAACTCAACAAACTTTTATTATCTATCATTTCAGATCATATTTAATACTAATACCAGCCTAGAATATGAACTTATGCTTTATAGCACAAACCCAATTGGCTAGTGTGTCTATAGAGTACATAGATTACATCTACGCAGAGGAGATAAGACCCCTTCCACTAACAAGTGTCTTGAATATGATACTAAAAAATCTGATGGTGAGGCTCCAGTCCTGGAGATTTGGGGAATATGGAGTATCCCTTCATTGCCATTGCTCCCAGTTCAGCTCTGACCTGAACTGATAGCACCTGATAGGGTCCTATCTATGGGTCAAGTAGAACTGTTTGACATTTAAAATCTGTGTAAATGAATAACTGATGTTAAATTGAATTGTTAGTGATACATAATAATACTTGGAACAATTTAACTGTGTGCTAATGAATGAGTAATGTTGAATATTGAAACTCTTTTAACTGTGTGCCTAAATTGAATCATTAGTGTTATATAGCAATGCTTGAAACCATTTAATTGTGTGCAAATAAAACTTTTTAGATGAGTTCAAAGGATTAATACTAAATTGAACTATTCATGTTAGAATGTTTGGAACCTTTTAACTACATGCGAATAATAGTAATACTTATGTGCAAACAAATTAGTCATAATTCATTTAAGATAAGATTACAAACTATTGACTTACAAATCATATGTATAATCATTTGACTGTATGCAAACAAATAATGTCTGGCTTGTTTAAAAATGTTATCATAAACTATGCCTTTACAAATATGTGTAAAGAGGATTTGGCATTAAATAACCTACAATGGTTGATATGCCATAAAACCAAACCAAACTATATGCAAACTGATATTGAATAATATTGAATAGAAATATTGATAATATTGAATAAAATATTTGTGTTAGATTGCAATAATTGAAACCATTTAACTGTGTAGAAACAATAGCATTACTTGTGTGCAAACAAATTAGTTGTAACCCATTTAAAAATAAAATTACTTACAAACTCTTCACTTACAAATGATATATGTATAACCATTTAAGTGTGAGCAAACAAATGACTGATGTTAGATTAAATGATTAGTGTTATATAGCAGTACTTGAAATCATTTAACTATGTTCAAATAAATAATTAATAGTAAATAAAATCATTTGTATTAGATAGAAATGCTTAAAATTATTACTAGCATACAAAAAAACCCAAAGATTTGTAAAAGAATGTTATTTACAAAATGTGTTTACAAATCATATATATTCAATATATATGTATAAAGAGGATTTGGCATTGAATTACCTCCAATGGTTGATATGCCATAAAACCAAAACAACCAACATTTACAGCATAATGTCAGTATATTTCAAATGTATTATAATATGTGAATAACTTAGGACTGCAAAATGCTATTGTCATGTCACATAAAAACACATTCTTGCATGTTTAAAATGTTCATTAGATCAAATTTCCTCTCAAAGGGTAATTTCTACAGCTGTGTACAAACATTTATATCATATTGGGATACTTGATAAATAGAATTACTCATGCTAAATTGTAATTCTTGTAACCATTTAATTGTGTGTAAAGAAATGAGCTCTAACAACTTATTTAAAAATAAAGTTGTCTTCAAACTATTTACTTACAAATCATACATACATATATATATATATATATATATATATACATACATACATATACATATACATGCATATACATATATATATATATATATATATATATATATATATATATATATATATATATATATATAACTTGGTGACAACACAAAGGCTCCCTTTTCATTAGCAACTACACCAAGGTGTAGGGGAGGGTGCTACTCTTTTCCCTGGATTTCTCCACTTAACCCTTGATACGTACCTTATAATGCTGAGTGTTAAACTAGGTGGTGTCATCATTTTTTGAGTCGTTGGTATGACTCAACCTTGGATTGGACCCCAGTCTCCCGAGCCATTGACAAATACTCTACCCACTAGGATTTTCCTATTGTAGCTGTGGTTTTAGATGACATGAATACCTATTTCAAGAGGGAAGAATTCTAGTTACCATTTCATAGTTATAGTATATTGAGAATTTGGCTAATAAAAAATGGATTTTCAGTATGAATGCAGATCCCTCAGATCATCATTCAGTTGCAAATTAGACTGGAATTACTCTATTCTTAAAGAATTTTAAGTGAACTGTTCTAATAAAGATCACATGATACATGTACCATTTTTGCTGAGTTATAGCTACATAGATATGTAGGATGATGATGATGATAGATGCTTCTTGTCAGAAGATGGTCATTTCTCCAATGAAGATTTCTATATCATACAGCCATGTTTTAGCAGATGACTCATCAGGCCAGCTTCTCCTTGCAGATTTGATCATATATGTGACTTTTGAACAATCTATAGTGAGTTATAGTATGTGGAGCATTCTAATGTCCTTTCATGTGTCTCAGTAAATCACTGATTTTTCATGTCCAATGGGTTGCATGATAAGGGCATCAACTACTTAAAAAATGTTTTTCTAACATTTTCAGCTATCTCTTGGTCAAAACATTTACTCTTATATATGTCACAATTCCTTAGGAAGATAACTGTAATAAATTCAACACAAGACTCTTGTCTTGTTAGCTGGAGGAAGTCCTTGTAATGCAATGGCTAAAGTGTTGGGCTACAGCCTTAAAGTAAGCAAGTTTGAACTCTAGTCAGACTAATACCCCTGGGAAAGGCATTGAATCCCCTTATCTCCCCAAATGTAAGTTAAATAGAATCACTGCTGTTCTTCAACAATGATGGCTTTTGCATTTAATAACCCATAAAGGTTGATATACCATTAAACTAAGAAACTAACCAACTATCAGATGTTAGCTCGAGAGAGAGAGTCCTACCACTTTTTATTTGACAAAATAACATTGACAGATTTAGTACTTCTGTTTTCTTTACACAATGGCAGAACTGGTGCTTCCTGTTTCTTAACTCAATAACCAAATTCCAACAAAATATATAATGCAAACATAAGAATTTTAGTAATATATACACTTCTCACATTATGCATGAACAGAAATGTTAGTTGCAAATTTTCCAGTGGCTATCGTCTTCAATCCCAAGTAAACAGAGAAGCAGTTAGAAGATTGATGTTACCCAATCTTCTTAGTCCTTCCTTGTGCCAATCTAGGTTCATCTTTTCTTATCCTTCACTCACTCAAACTCCTTCATCCAAATTAAAAATGATTTATTTTCAGAAAAGAATATTTTAAGAAATGCAAAGCCTTTCTCTATAGATTTTAATCATGATAAGAGTTGAACACTTTCCATTTAGGTACACAATTAATTATTATTTTGAGAGCAAATCAATCACTATATCAATGAGAGGACCATCTGAAAACAAACCAATTGGATTTGATATATTGTCTTTCTTTTTATACTCTTTGCCTTTTTTTAAAAAAAAAAATTTTTATATCTTTTTGTCAGCACTTGGTTACACGTTCCAAATAAACCCTGTAGAGCAAAGCACCAACAAATCCATTATTTCTTTGACCCTTTTTATAGAAAGAGGACATTTCTCAGTAAATAAAAGCAATATAGAATTTTTATTTTCATGCTATTAATTTCAAATTTATAAATTTACTATAAACTTGTGTGTATTTAAAATCCAATCATCTTGGAAATAAAAACAACCATATTAATGTTATCATTTAGATGAGTTTAGCACAAGACTAGAAGTATAAGGCACCAGGTGAGAATCAAGCTTATGAATAATGATCTACTAGCCTACCTCCTTAATTATTATACTACTAAAAGTGCCCACTGATCGTATTAGCTTTATTTACAATTCTGGGATTGTCATGATGTATTCCAACTAGTATCTTTATCTTTGTTGTTTCAGTTATTACATTTTTACTACTAAACTTTCTGACCGTCTTCAGTATTATGTAAGATTCAAAAACTAAGTTCTATGAATTATTCAGGCTAGTATTTTCATCTTGTTTTTGATCATTGTATTTTAACTTGTGTATATGCTGATGTTGTTAATATTGTGAAAAGTTTGAGATAAATTACTTCTGTTATTCAGTTACCATTAACATTAGTATCCTCATCTTTTTAATTATAATAACTACTTTACAGCCAACACACTCTCTAGCCAGGATCAGGTGTGTGTGTGTGTGTGTTGGTATATCTATGCATGATAGAAGAGGCTACAGTCTATGGACAAAGCTGTGGTGAAGGCAACCCTACAAGAACTTAACTCAGAAATCAAAACTAGAGAAAGAAACTCTAGCATCAAACCTCTGCTGACTTGTAGGTATCCTTTGATAAGAAAAGTCTAAGAGCAGGTACTCAGAAATGTATGTGTGTTTGTATGTATATATATATATATATATATATAAAGAGAGAGAGATTGTGTGTGTTAGTGTATATATGTATAATGTACATGTTGATATGTATAGGTATAATGTACATGTTGATATGTATATAAATATAAGTAATGTGCATGTATGTCTGAATATATGTCTTTGTGTGTATATGTGGTGCCTTCAATAAGTTTGCAGACTTTTTTTTACTGGCATTTAAAATTGTTGAAGACTCTTGAAAATTCAGTATGTTATTGCTATACATCTTATGAAATGACTGACCAATTTTTATGATTTCAGGTTCAAATGAACAGCTACAGCTGGAATTTGAACACACCCTATTAAAGCCTGATTGTCACAGCTGGTGAATTTCAAAAATGCAATCTGGACCTGAGGACACTTTAGAAGAACGATATGCAATAAAATTCTGATTTAAGCTTGGAAAAAATGCCACAGAAACGTATGGAATGCTTCAGACTGGTTTTGGAGCATCTTGCATGAATCGAGCATCAGTTTTTGAGTGGCATAAGAGATTCAAGGAAGGCAGAAAGTCTGTGAGGGATGATAAGAGGTGTGGGAGGAGTAAGGAAGTCAATACACCAGAGTTGATTAGCCAAAGGGTTAGGGTTAGGGTTAGGGTTACTATGTTGAGGTTTTAAGGGAGTTCAGGAAAAGATTCCGTTGGAAGAGGCCAGCACTCTTCAAATCAGGTCAGTGGCATTTTCACCAAGACAATGCACCAGTCCACAACTCCCTCCTTGTCACAGACTATTTGACCAAGATGGGCATCTAGACAGTTCGTCACCCTCCCTATAGTCCAGACCTTGCTCCCTGTGACTTTTGGTTATTCCCTATGCTCAGAGGCTGTTGTTATGAGACAATTGAGGAGATGAAAGAGGCTGTAATGAAGGTCATTGACAAGCTCACACAAGAGGACTTCCATGGGGCCTTCCAGAAGTTGTTGGAATGGTATAATAAGTGCATTGCAGCTGGAGAAGATTACTTTGAAGGGACTAGAGTTTCATGTGTGTACTATCAATAAAAGTGGCCATTATAAAAAAGTCTGGAAACTTATTTAACGATCCTCGTGTGTGTGTATATATATATATATATATATATATATATATGTGTGTGTGTGTGTGTGTGTATATATGTGTGTGTGTGTGTATATATATGTGTGTGTGTGTATATATATATATATGTGTGTGTGTGTATATATATATGTATATATATATATTTGTGTGTGTGTGTGTGTATATATATGTGTGTGTGTGTGTGTGTGTATATATATATGTGTGTGTGTGTATATGTATATATATGTGTGTTTGTGTGTATATATATGTATATATATATAAATGTGTGTGTGCGTATATATATATATATATATATGTGTATGTGTGTGTGTGTGCGTATATATATATATATATGTGTATGTGTGTGTATGTGTGTATATGTGTATATATATATATATGTGTGTGTGTATGTATATATGTGTGTGTATATATATATATATATATGTGTATATGTGTGTGTGTATATATATGTATGTGTGTGTATATGTGTGTATATATACGTGTGTGTGTGTATATATATATATATATATATGTGCGTGTGTGTATGTATGTGTGTGTGTGTGTGTGTGTGTGTGTGTGTGTGTGTGTGTGTATTTGTGTGCATGTGTATATATAGTGTGCATAAAGTTCACACATATTTGTATCCATTAAGTGTTGGCCTGAAAAATTTTTTACAAGATTTACTGGCTTTAAGTGAATATTCTCTAAAGATTTTTTCTAAGAAATAAATATTCTTAGGAGAGTAATATTAAACGCTTTTGTTATTGAGATAGCATGTGTATATGGTTCACATTGACTAGAATAAAAGGAAATATACTGATGATAAGTCAAGTGAAACATTTGTATTCGATATGTTCAATCGGGTATCTCATTCTTTTTCACATGACTTAATCTAAAACTTGTTGGGCTTTTTTTTTTTTCTCTCTCTCTTTTTTATCTCTCATTACATATCATGTTTGAAGCAATTTTGTCACTAAGGGAGCCAAGTAGTTTACCATTACTTCATTCTCTTTCTATATTGGGTATTAAACAATATATCTAGAATATCAATGTTTTTCATCTCTTTTTAAAGGCTTTTCTAGGTTATTATTGTTAATAATTTTGACTGGTCAATTCTCTTAGAGTAAGGAACAGAGCCATGGTGATACCAAGTAAAGACCTGTCAGTTATGCAACTGTGATCATTGACCAAAGGTTGACTTATCATGTGACCTGATATTCTACTAACCTAGTTATTGAGAAAATTTGTAGCAAGTAATTTGTAATACATCTTATAAGTATCCTCATTTTGAGCAATTATAGCCTGGATCAAAATTATATTCTTCAATATCAACTTTCAATTACTTTTCTGAAATAGGTTTGTATTTTCCAATTTCTCTGTCACAAGGTCAATTTTTAGGTGAAGTAACGAGTTTTGAAGTAAGAGTTTTCTTTCTTTCAGACTGATAGCCTTATCAATAACCCAATCTGCCCTACTATTTACCCATAGCTAGGAGGAAGAATTGATAGATTCATGCCTTGCCAAAGGACATTAGTGCAATGTGAAATCAAAACAGAATTGTTCAGGATTTGAACCCTGGTCACTAATTCTATTTCCAATGACGATGACCATTATACTATGCACGTTACTAGTAAGAGGTATATACTAATTATTGTATATCACTAACAAATCCTTTGCTAATTTTTTTCTGAATCTAGGAATTTGTTTAAACAACTTTTTATGTTTTAACTTGACCAAAATAGTACGGGGGTTGCTCCATGATGTAGCAAGTTCTCATCGCATTGGATGTGAGTTGAATGTTATTCAAAGCCTTCTTTTTCATTCTAAGTAGACACAATTTTAACTTGAAGGTCTAAACAGCGTGAGCTGTAAAATGTGATTATTTAGGAGGTGCCCGTGGTGTAATGGTTATCATCGTAGGAAATGGAGATGGCGACATGAGTTCAAATCCTAGATGAGACTGATTGCATTTCACATCACACTAATACCCTTGGGAAAGGTATGAATCCAATTATTCTCCCTCCAGCTATGGGTAAATAGTAGGGCAGACTAGGTTCTTCAGCCTTGGTGAGGCAACTAGTCTAGGAGAAGGAAAACTCCAAATTCAAACCTGTTAAACTCCGCTTAAAAATTGACCTTGTGTCATATTGCACTAATACCCTTGTGTCATATTGCACTAATACCCTTGGGAAAGGTATGAATCCAAAATATTCTCCCTCCAGCTATGGGTAAATAGTAGGACAGACTAGGTTCTTCAGCCATGGTGAGGCAACTAGTCTAGGAGAAGGAAATCTCTGAATTGAAACCTGTTAAACTCCGCTTAAAAATTGACCTTGTGTCATATCCTGCCCGAGCGGAGGGGTTGGGTAAATAGTACCTTGTGTCATATCCTGCCCGAGCGGAGGGGTTGGGTAAATATGGTAAAATGTGATTATAATATATTTAAAATCTTGTATTTAAAAATATGTTGCCACCTAAAGCAAGATAATGTTAAGAGGATTGGTTTATTTTATAACATATTGGTTATTCAATCTCAAAAAATTTGATTCATTTGTAAATGTTTGATTATAATTATCGCTATATTTTTAGTGTTCCATTACAATCATTTTTTTAGATCGGTCTTTTTTATATGTTTATTATAATCATTTGTTGGCACAATTATGTGGTATTAAGTATTTCTATCTAATAAAAATAATTTGCGCACAACTTTATGGTTTAAAGTATTCCTATCTGTTTCTTATAACTTATACACTCTTATATAGTTTCAAGTTACTATTCCTACTTAATAAGTTATCATTTGTTTGCACAGTTATATGGGATTAAGTATTTCTTTCTAATACAAATAATTTTAAAACAAATTTATTTGACCCATAGATCTGTCTATATTCTTTTTTGCATGCAATTATGTGATATCAAGTATTCTTATCTAAATCAAATAATTTTCAAATGGATCTATTTGACCCATAGATGAAACCACAACAGGTACTACCATTTCAGGTCTGAGTGGGCCTGGGAGTAATGGCAATGAAAGGGTGACTCTATACTCCAAAACGTGTGCCTCATCACTGGATTCAAGTTAGTGTCATACCCAAGACACCCTATTTAGAAGTATCTTACCCACTCTGCAGAGAATGCAGTGTGTGTATTCTGCCAACAGTGATGAGTTCTAGGAGATTCATTCAAGAATGTAAGAGTGGAAACACACATAGATTTTTATACAGCAGTGTTTTCCAACCTGCAGTAATTTATCATTGATTTGGACACATTTTTGCAATTGTAACTTTTTTTTAAGTATGTAGTTGCAAAGAAAATTTAAAGTAGGCCTATTTTATGACAGTTTCAATCTGTATCATGAATGTTATTGGTCCTTTGATAAACTTTGCAATTAGCAATTTGATGTTTATAAGGATGTATTTATAGGCAGGATGTGACATGTGGTCATTTTTTTTTCAAGCAGAGGATGTTTCTAAGTGAAATAATATTATGTGCTATTGTTGTTCTTCTAGTGAGTTTTTCACATCATCTCTGACTGGTGATTTTTCACTGAGTGACAGCAAGTTTCATCAGGCTTCCAGAAGTCTTAGCTGATTTCAACAGTGCTGTGATCTGGATGGTCTCAACTCTTCCTCTGATTGCCAATTCCCTCAATCTCTTTCATGCCTATGGGGACTGTTTCAAGGGGTCCAACTACATTTGATATTACTGTTACTTTCATGTTTCACAACTTCTTCCGCTGTCTGTCAAGGTCCAGGTATTTGTCCATCTTTTTGTTTTACTTTTATTTTCTCTCTGTGGTCTGCTGGAATGTCAATATTCACTGGATGACAAGTTCTATTCTTCTTATTAACTAACACTAGATCTGGTCTTCTGGCCAGAATTTGGTTGTTTTATAATTTTTTTATGGTCCCAGAATATTACATGGATCTCATTTTCTAGGATAGATTCTGGTTTGTGCATATATCATTTTCAAGCATAGTCAAACTTTAGTGTCTTGCAAAATTCCTAGTTTATCATGTTTCCTACCCTGTCATGCCTACTCTAGTATTACTTTTGTGTCAGTTTGCTGTATTCATTTATGCAATTGTTTCATGTCTGTCATTCTATAACCTATGTTTTCTATTCTTGTTCTTATCATCACCATAATGACTATTTAACTTCAATTGCCCAGTCAGCTGGGGCTGTAGAATACACTGACTGCACCTCTGCAGAGGGGTAAAAAAAACCCTAACGAGTGTCCTGGATATGACACCAAACAATCTGATGGTGAGGTTCCAGCAGTGCTGGAGCTTTGGGGAATGCGGAGTACCCCTTCATTGCCATTGCTCCCAGGTCCACTCTGGCCCGGAGTGGTAGCACCTGATAAGGGTCCTATCTATGGGTTAAATAGAATTAACAGCATACTTATGCTAAACTGAATAGTTTGAAATAGAAATGATTTTTACAATTAAACCGTACCTACATTTAAACTGTGTGCTTATGCTTAACTGAATTATTTGAAATAGAACTGTTTTTCGACATTAAAACTGTATTTACACTTAACCGAATTGTTACATACAACTGCTTGAATAGTTAGAAATGGAAATGTTTTTGTCCATTGAACTGTGTACTTATGATAAACTGAATTGTTTTAAATAGAACAGATTATTTACATAAAAATGGATTTGGCGTTAAATAACCTACAAAGATTGATATGCCATAAAACCCAATAAACCAAACCAAACCTATTTAACTTCAAGTACATTAGTATCTTAACATATCCCAAGAAAGGAGTGCTATTTGTTAGAATTGATGAAAATAAAGACCATTTTTTAACATTTAAATTAATGTAATTTAAATGAATTTATTACTTGTCTATAAAATAAAAGAAATTTAAAAGAATTTCTAATGAAAATAATTGCTTCAAGCCAATCATATTAATTAAAAACAATGATCATAAGGAGTAATGAAGTAGGAAATGGACACGGCGTTGAAGGAGTAATGAAGTAGGAAATGGACACGGCGATACGAGTTCAAACCCTGGATGAGACTGATTGTATTTCAGAAGGAAAACTCTGAATTGAAACCTGTTAAACTCCGCTTAAAAAATTGACCTTGTGTTATATCCTACCCGAGCGGAGGGGTTGGGTAAATATGATGAGGAGTAATGAATTTCATGGTATCATTGTAATAAAGTTAAACACAGTATTTAAAAATGCATCACTTTCTCTATTTTACTATATATCATCATCATCATCATCATCATCATCATGTCGTGCTGGTAGCACGGATATCCCTGACCCTCTCTCGCCACTTTTCCCTATCGTTCATCGCCTCAGGCAGGTCTTCTGAACAACATCCCGTATCCTCACATAGTTGCTGAATGTATGTTCCTGCTGGTTGTCCTGCTTTTGCATGTGTGGGGTCCATAAGAGTACATCACTTATGAGTCCGTCCCTGCTTCTCCAGCAGTGTCCTGCATGTCTGGTTTGTTTTTGTTTGTTTGGGTTTTATGGTATATCAACCTTTGTAGGTTATTTAATGCCAAATCCATTTTTATACAAGTAAACAGTTCTATTTCAAACTATTCAGTTTAGCATAAGTACACAATTTAATTGTAAAAAACATTTCTATTTCAAGCTATTCAGTTTTATCAAAGTTCTAATTCAAACAATTCAGTTTTGTGTAAGTACAGTTTCAATGTCAGAAACAGTTCCATTTCAAACAATTCAGTTTTGCATAACTATGCAGTTTAAATGTCAAAGCATTTCTTTTTTAAACAATTCTGTTTAGCATAAGTACACAGTTTATTTCTATTTGACTGTTTGTTTGTTTGGGTTTTATGGCATATCAACCTTTGTAGGTTATTTAATGCCAAATCCATTTTTATACAAATAAACAGTTCAATTTCAAATGATTCAGTTTAGAATGAGTACATAGTTTAATTGTCAAAAAGATTTCAATTTCAAGCTATCCAGTTTAGTCAAACAGTTCTAATTCCAACAATTCAGTTTAGTATAAGTACAATTTCAATGTCAAAAACAGTTTTATTTCAAACAATTCAGTTTAGCATACTAAAACAGTTCCATTTCAAACAATTCAGTTGAGAATAAGTATGTATTTTAGTTCTATTTGACCCATAGATAAGACCCTATCAGGTGCTACCACTCCAGGCCAGAGTAGGCCTGTGAGCGATGGCAATGAAGGGGTACTCTACATTCCCCACACCTCCAGTATTACTGGAACCTCACCATCAGATTGTTTAATGTCATAATCAGGACACTCATTGGCAGTTGGGGATCTTATCCCTCTGCAGAGATGCTGTCAGTGTATTCTACAGCCCCAGGTGACTGAGCAACTAAATTTCTGAGATAGATTTGTTCATGTTTTTAAAGAATAATTCAAAAAATCTATACTTGAGTCGAAAATTTGAAGTGGATTTATTTTATGAAAAAAAAATCCATTTTTTGTACTACTGTGTGTGGCAGATAATTTCAGTTGTGTTATGGTCTGAATGAGTTTAACTGTTCCTTTGATCCCTAGTCTCTTTTCCAGGCTCTTTCACATTATTCTAGGGGCATTCATTTACATCCATGATAAAAGACTAGATTGTGTGTATTGAAGCTTTGATTTAAGATGGTAGATGGCACAAATTTTATGATAGGGTTAAGGAACTTGATCTTCTGCAGTGGGTGGTCCATGAAATTGTCCAATAGAAGTTAGGATATTTGAAAGTATCATCTTGTTGTTAGTTGTTGGAATGTTATTTGTTGTGAATATAGCAATAAAGATGAAGAAAATTGTCCAAAAACTCTGAATGATAAAAATATCATCTTGGTAGGTCCCAAAACAATTGGCAACATGTTTATAAAAGAGGGTATTTATACTCTTGCCAACTGATAGGACAAGTACATCAATCTTGATGGGGACTTGTTAGAAAAGTAACATAGTAGTGCTGGTAACATATGCACTATGTTTTATTTGTACAGTAATAAATCTTTTAGATAAGTAAATGTTTTTATCTTACTTTTGGATATACTTCAAATATTACGTTGGAAAAGGAGCATAGTAGTACTAGTAATATATGCACAATGTTTTATTTGTATAGTAATAAACATATTGGATATTTGTATCTTACTTTTTCAATGCCTTTCATGCATTTTCATGTCCTTTATCTGGAAAACAGGTTCATGCCTGTTTCATTACATTTGAAGTCACCTTTTTTTAACACTTGTTCACTTGTGTTCAAAATCTTGCTTTCATTATTAGCTCTTAATTCTTCAAGTGTATGAAGATTTTGAAACACTATACCTTCAAAAAATCATTGAAGGAAGAAATTTGACAGAGTAAGATCTGGGGGAAAGTAAATCTCACTAACAAACATTCATTTTTACACAGTACAAAAGAATGGGTGCTTGTATGAGACAAGCATATGATGAAATCATTTTAGGTGTGTTCAGTGTTGGTATATGACTATTGAATCATAAAATTTTGTGTGTATACATTGAGAATGAATACATATAAAATACATGCAATATATATCATACATTCAATATCATGCATGTAATGTATTATACATACAATATTATTCATACAGTTGGATATATACAATGCATTATACATACAAAATTATATATACTATATTATAAATACAATACAGATCAAGCATATTGAGAATGAATTCATTTACATATGAAAAAACTGTATAAAACACGCACAAATGCAATCTTATTGTAAATATTTTATGAGCAGTAGAAACAGTATTGAAAGGGGTTAAAATTTCTTGTCCATTGTACTTAAATGACTTCAATTAAATGTCTTCAAATGGCTATTGACCTTTCTGACAACAAAGTCTTTTTGTTTTCTTTTGTTTATACTTGAAATAACATGAAATTTTGCAATCAGCATACACTTACTTTTTCTGAGAAAAGTGTTGTTGCATCAACAACATGCAATCACATGACTTCAGTTGCTAAGCAACTGGTGCTATAATTTGTATCTCATTCCTCGCTGCAGTTGATTTTTTTCTCAAGAGAAAAATGTCATCTAATGCTTTCTACGCTTTGTCTTCACTTAAATTATTTAAATCATTTGGGGTGGTGGCTTCATTCTCATAACCCTGCTCCTCACTTTTTTTCTTTTTTTTTAAAATAATTAAAGATAATTGTCTTATTAGCTTTTCATTTTATTCTCCTTATGTTATAATCAATCTATTAGGATACAACAAAAGTATTTTGTTTGGTTCACAGATATTTACACCAATGTTTATGTAATCTACACATCAAAAGACTATATTAAGCTATACTGTTATTGATATCTTTCTTTATATATATATATATATAGTGATGATGTATAAATGAAAGAAGACGGTTCTTTATGATAATATTTATATAATCTACACATCTAAAGACTACATATGGCTATACTGTTATTGATATATATATATCATCATCATCATCATCATATCGTGCTGGCAGCACGGATATCCCTGACCCTCTCTCGCCACTCCTCCCTATCGTTCATCGCCCTAGGCAGGTCTTCAGGACAACAACCTGTATCCTCACATAGCTGCTGAATGTACGTTCGTGCTGGTCGTCCTGCTTTTGCGCGGCCATGTGTGGGGATCCATAAGAGTACATCTCTTATGAGTTCATCTCTGCTTCTCCAGCAATGTCCTGCATGTCTGGTTCGCCTAACTTGAATAGTTTTCATGATAGGGGGCAGGTGGCCGTACAGTTGGTGTCTTGTGGGGTGATGCTGCCAGGACTTGTTCAGGATTGCACGCAGCATTAGGGTATAAATGAAAGACTGCTGTTCTTAACAAAAATGTTTAAATAATCTTTGTATCTAAAGACTATGTATAGCTATAACATCTTTAATATTATCTCTCTCTTTCTATCTCTATCTATCTATCTATCTATCTTTCGTCATGAAGAACAAATGAAAAAATACAGATCTTAATGTCAATGATAATATAATCTACATCTAGAGTCTATGGCTGTATCTACAAGTACATATTTCACGATATATAGGTTTATGTTATATATATATATTCATCAGGTCATGCTGATAGCATGGATCCCCTTGACTCTCTCTCGCCATCTGTCTCTATCATCTGTAAATAATATTGAAGTTATGCTGCCCTCCCACCTGAACCAAGAAATTAAAGTTCTTATTCCTCATTGGTGGCACAGCTTCACACCATATCCAAATAGGAGTTTCACAGATGCTTTGACCAGTGGCAAATTTGTTGTAATATGAGTGTTGAATGCCAAGATGACTATTTTGAAGAAAATTAATGTTTCATTCATTGTTCTTCTCTACTGGGTAAATACAGATTCATTCTTGATACTTTTTGAACATACTATTCAGTTTGTACCTTTTATTTCAGATGCTATAATGGTTAAATACAAACATTGCACTGCTGGTTTCGGGCCTTGTGCCCACTTTATAATACATTTTTGTATTTTAAGGAAATAAAACAAACATTGCACTGCTGGTAAATTTAAAACGTTATTTTAAACTGGGTCTCAAAGACACTGACGCTGCTTGCAAATTTCTAAAAGTGGTAGGAAATAAAAAAATATCTAACTACTTTACCTAAAAGTCTTTTCAGTTTTTTATGATTAGGGACTTGTTCCTTGAAATAAAGCCCAGATGAAGAAAAACCCATCATTTTTTGATTATTATAGTTTAAAAGGTAAAGAAGAACCTGACAATTAGCGATCAAAAACTTTCAGAAGAGCTAGGATCATTGAAATTTACTCTATGTATCTCATTACATAAGCTTTAAAAAGGCATACATTTGATAAATAAAAAGACTTTTGATATACCCTAATAATCACATTCCTTTATGACACAAGTTAACATGTGTTTTTCTATAAAAGATTCTATGCCTCACAATGACAAGGTCTAATTTCTAATTGTTTTATTTTACTAATAATCATTGCAATTACCTTATATTATATAGTTTTATTCGTCTCTCTCTCTCTCTCTCTCTCTCTCTCTCTTTTATATATATATATATATATAGAGAGAGAGAGAGAGAGAGAGAGAGAGAGTGAGAGAGAGATGGTGTGAAGTAATAAATTAATTTTGATAATGCTATTCATATAGTAAAACATGTCAATCTGATTTAATTTCTTAGTTGATATACATGCAGTCCTGATAGTATAAGAAAAGGAAGAAAATATCAAAAATTAAGTTGATAAGTATAAGGATGGTTTCATATGATATAAAATTTTATTTCACAAAAAGGAAGGCTGCAGAGGACAAAGGGGAGAGAAGTGTGTCATACTAAAAAAATTTTTTTATCATAGATATCCTTATTAGATCTTATTATTAGGATTTGTTTCGTAGCATTTTTTGTTGTTTATGTCCTAGTATCCCACATTCCTTGAATATTAATATAATGAAGACAGAGGATATATATATATATATATATATATATATATATATATATATATATATATATATAATGAAGACAGAGGATATATATATATATATATATATATACTCCTGTTTAACTGGATCAAATAATACATATATATATATATATATATATATATTGAAGAAAGGTGATTGTAAATTAATGGTAATAGTTTCACACACAATAAAAATCATATTAATAATGATATAAATCAGTATTAATTTTATTTTGCAAAATGAAATCTATATGTTGCAAGAGGTAAAGAAACATGTCACTATATAAATGTGTATATATATATATATATATATATATATATATATATATATGTGTGTGTGTGTACATATATGTGTGTGTGTGTGTGTGTGTGTGTGTATATATATATATATATATATATATATATATATATATATATATATATAATCTTCTCTAGCCTAAGAATTTTTATTTTATTTTGAAGGGATAAGAATTGAACAATCAATTAGGGATATTTAGTTTATTCTGCAATAATTTTAAAGCTTTTAGAAATGAAAAGTGGTAACTGAAATATTTTTATAAAAGTTTTAAAACTAATAGTTCCTGGATAATCTACAGTAAAAATTTTATTTTGATAGAAACAAGTAAATTTGAATAACAAAAGAAATGGAGTTTCACTTGATTACATGGAGAATGAATATAAATAATTTTTTAAAATATATATCTCAGAGAAATCTTCTGGACATTATATATCATCATCATCATCATGTCGTGCCGCTAGCACGGATACCCCTGACCCTCTCTCGCCACTTCTCCCTATCGTTCATCGCCTCTGACAGGTCTTCAGGGCTACATCCCGTATCCTCACATAACTGCTGTATGTATGTCCGAGCTGGTCGTCCTACTTTTGCTTGGCTATATGTGGGGTTCCATAGGAGTACATCACTGATGAGTTCATCCTTGCTTCTCCAGCAGTGTCCTGCGTGTCTGGTTCATCTAACTTATATATTCAATTTTTTTAAATATATGCTATAATATTATCAAATCTTTTTACATTTCATTTATATTTTTATTGAAAAATATGCTTCATATTATTTTATTAAATATATGCTATAAATTTTAAATAAGCTTTGCTCCCTGCAATTGAGTACTTTAAAAAAATGTTCTTCATTAATTCTGACCAGCAAAATTGACCAAAACATGTACAAACATACAAAACATACTAGAGGAATGGTAGATTTGGTAAATCCAACAAGATGAGAGAAAATAAGTGGGAAAGTGGATAAAGCAAAACACTGACAGTAGATTCAAAAATGATATTTCATTTTTATTTCAAAAAGACTTCATCAGAATGACGAGTTTTTCTAAATATTTTTTTTTATATAGAAAATGTATAGAATAAAAATTTTATAAGGAAAACTAAGACATTTATTTCCCACCATACTTCTGGATGATTTTTCATTTAGATATTCCATTTCTGTTGGTCAAGTTTTTGATGAAATTTGATATGCTTGACCATGGTTATAGCCTCTCCCTTGTCTACTTAGCCATGGCCCAGATGTTCCAAAAATGAATCACAGTCACAGCCATAATCCCTGCAGCCCCCACACTGATATATATTTCAATATTTCCCTTTCTTTCTTTTCTGTCTCTCTTTCTTATGACCCCTCCCTCTTTTTTATTTTTAATTATCTATTTCCTCCTATGCTGAACTTTAGAAAAACTCTGAAGTCTTTTTGAAATTAAGACAAAATATCATTTTTGAATCCTTATTCAGTGTTTAGGTTTATCCACTTTTCCGCTTATTTTCTCTTAAAAACACACTCACAGTGTGTGTGTGTGTGTGTGTGTGTGTGTGTGTGTGTGTGTGTGTGTGTGTGTGTGTCCTGAGCAAAAAATGTTTGGTAATTACTGTTATATTGATACACAGTTTACCTTTATAAGCAAATCTCTACAGCATGTTTATATTGAATAGATTTAGATGGAATGCTTGGCTTCTTGACAGACTGCTTCTAATATTTAGTAAGAATTAGCATTGTATAATGTTAGTAGAAATACAGTAAGAGAATTGCTATTTAGAAAACTTTAGGGAGGTCACACTCCATTGGAGAACTAGGGAGATACTTTCAAAACTTGTCCAGAATAGCCCAGTGGTGAAAGTTTCTGCAATAAAAATACAACTCAGCCATAACTTAACACCTTCTTATTCGTTAGTGTAAGGAAAGACTAAATAAATATAGCTGATGGCAGACTTTTGGGAATTAACTGTTCAGTTAAAAGAAAATAAAGCAACTGTTTGAATGATGACTGTAATTATTACATTTCAGTATAAAATGTTTTAAAAAGTATCACAGAAAAACAAACTTTCATTGGTGGTCTACTGTGGACAAATGCTGCATTTTCAAATAGATTCTTCCCAGTTCATCAACAATGCCTCTACTTAAAAAGTTAAAATATTTTCCTTTTTTGTATGTGTGTGTGTGTGTCAATATGTATGTATTATTTTTAAGTGAATGTAAAAGTTACTATTTAAACAGAAATAGCAGTATAAGTAATTGTAAAAAATGGTCATAGTGTTGCTGGGAAAAATGTTGAAGTTGATCTTTACATTTCTTGCAAAATGGTCCACTTCAGACCAATCCTGAAAAACAAAAGAATATAGTTTGTGTAGGCAGAGGAAGAAAATAAAAGTATTGACCTTTTTAAAGCTAATCCCCACCCCTCAAAATACTAAATCGGAAGAACATTTCTCTGATTGTGCTGTCAAAATTAAGCCAGTAGTGATTGGTGAGGATTTTTAATATTTGAATATTTTACTGTTCAACAAATATGATCAGAGAGAGAGAGAGAGAGAGGTTACTCTTTATAAAATATTGATTCTCCTTCCCACCCTGATAGTTAACACAAAAGAATTTCAGTTCAAAGTTTGAGATATATAGATGGACATTCCAGAACAAGAAACGTATTTCTTTTTTAGGGTTGCATTTAAGCCAATTTTTTTAATGTGCTGGGTATGACATTAAACTGTAGTCAGTAGGTGAGGCTCCAGTTTTGGAACTCTGGGGAGTGTAACTTACTCCTTCACTGCCATTATTCCCAGATTCACTTTGACCCAAAGTGGTGATACTTATTAGGGTCTCATTGATCTGTTTAAAAATTATTTGTATTAGATAGAAATACTTGAAACTTTATAATTTCTTGAAAAAAGATCTGACCCATCAGTGTTTTATATACTGTAATGCTAACCAATGGAAGGGAAAAAGAAAGAGAGACAAGGGAAGGAAAGGAGGGAAAAAGAGAAAGGAGAAAAAAAGGAAAAATGAGAGAAGGAAAAAAGGAGAAAAAAGAAAGGGAAAAAGGAGAAAAAATAAGGAAAGAAGAAGGAAAAGGAAAAAAGAAGAAAAGGAAAAGACAAGGAAAGAAGGAAGAAAAAAAGAAGGAATTTAGATTGATTGTATATTCACCTCTTGACTCAGGTTTTTATATCATTTTAAAACTTGCATCAAATTTACATTGATTTCTTAAAAATAACTATTGCTGACATGGGTTAATGGTTATAAAACTATTCTTGCAGACCATTGATTGTGAATTTGATTGTCACTGTGTGCCCCATTCTTCAGAGCTTGTGCTAAACTAAATCAAACTAAGTAAATGGCTACAATTTACTTTTTATAGAAAGTAGCTTTAAAACCTGCTTAGGAACCCTATGTGATATAATCACAAGTAAGGTAGGCTAGCAGACTATTGTCAGTGAGCTCAATTCCATGATCAGAAATTAGAGAATAAAAAATTGTGGGGGGTTGTATTATATTTGAGATTACATGGTATTTGAGTGAACATGGTATACCTGCTCTTTTAGAAATGTATAGGCCTGTTGCAGGTGGGAGTATACCCTCCCAATCACTTGGAAAACTCAATTGGTTCACCACCCTTACATCCCACCTGGAAACATACAGAGCTAATTAGGGAAAGAAGATAACAATGATCTTCTATAAACCAGTTTTTTTATGTAGATATAGTGCTGTCAAAATTATACACAAAAGAATAAACAATAGTTGATTATGTTGTGATGGATCAATTCATTAGTCTCTTACCTAACTCATGTTTGGGTGTCAAATGCAATCTCACAATCATACATACAGACTGAAAACCATACTGCATCCTTTGCATTCCAGAACATTAAAAGCAGCATGATACTTCAAATTATTAATAATGTGAGAGGATCATTCAATAAATAAGGGCAAAATTTTGAAAAAAATCAAAATAATTTTTTTTTTCATAATTTTGGAAAAATGTCAACTTTACTTTCTTTGAAATTGATTTATAGCAAAAATTATTTTAATCTAGCAAAAACATTTGTTTTGAGGCTATTCAAAATGGCAGCAAATCAAACAGTCCACCAGACTTGAATAGAAATCTGCCATCAAATGTTTGATGGCTGAGAAGTGCAAATCATGTGAAATTTCCAGAAGAATGTGTGATGTATACAGAGAAGCATGTTTTAGTAAAAAAATATTTACAAATAAGCCAAACACCGAGTTTGTTACGACAAGCCTGAGATGAAAAGACAGTCCATGGTCTCTTTGTTAAAGAAAAGACCATTCACTGACTTATAACAAAAAAGTTCCAGGCACAGAGTTCTGTCAGTCTTCTGGGACATAAAAGGACTCCTCACTATTTATTTCTTTGTAAAAAGTGCAACTGTAAATAGTGCTTCCTATTGCTAATTCTTTAGACAAAATTCATCTTTTATTATTGGGCGGTAGAACACACCAACTGCATCTCTGCAGAGGGGTAAGACACCCCCGCCCAATGAGATATGACACAAAACAATCTGATGATGAAGCTCCAGTAATGCTGGAGCTTTGGAAAAAGGGGAGTACCCATTAATTGCCATCACTCTCAGGTCCACTGTGGCACGGAGTGGTAGCACCTGATAGGTTCCTCTCTATGAGTCAAATAGAACTGTTTGACATTAAAACTGAATGCAAACAAATGACTTATGCTAAATTGAATTGTTTGAAATCAAACTGTTTGATAATTTAACTCTGTGTAAACAAATCACTGATTTTTAATGTTAGTGATACATAGAAATACTTGGACTCATTTAACTATATGCAAAAGAATGAGCTTAGGCTTGTTTAAAAATGTTATCAACAAAATGTGTTTACAAATCATATATATATTTAATATATATGTATAAAGAGGATTTGGAATTAAATAACCCACAATGTGGATATGCCATAAAAGCCAACCAAGCCAAACTAAACTTATTTACTAAATGACCCTCGTTCTATGTTACTTTCATCAAAGACAGTAAACTTTTTGCTACAGATTTTTCACCTAGGTGAGTTTATTCAGGATATGTAGATAAGAAGTCAATGATCTGATTTCTACTCTTACTGGTTACCACAATACTTTGGCATTGTGCCAAACTAAGCTTAGTAAGTATTTTATATACTAGTGCATAGGTTGAATTTT
This sequence comes from Sepioteuthis lessoniana, assembly GCA_963585895.1. NCBI lineage: Eukaryota > Metazoa > Mollusca > Cephalopoda > Myopsida > Loliginidae > Sepioteuthis > Sepioteuthis lessoniana. Next base: position 33,866,831 of record OY757936.1, on the reverse strand, counting down.
AAAGACCTAATTTTTAGGCCTGAAATTTCTGTTGACCTAATTTAACCATAATGAGAAGAACTAAAGGCAAACCATGGCTTAAAAAATGAATCCCATAAATTAATGACTTTGTGACCAGGATTCAAAATTTGACCTATACACAAGATTGACTTATAAATGAGTAGATACACTAATTTTTTGAGTGTATAACACACCATAGTGTGATAGCAAATTTGTCAGTGAGTACTCCACTCCCCAGGTCTTGTGCCAGACTATGTTTAGTAAATAAGGACACCTGATGTTTAATGATATTCAAAATTGCATTGAGTTCTATAGAATGATGAACTGGCTGAATTTTGAGGACCTCATTTTTAAGCAAAAAAATTGATGTCAGCATACAGATTGGTTATAATTTTGTGAGTTTGAAAATCAAATATAATGGAAAGGACTAAGGGCAAACATTGTCCTAAAAAATTAATTTCAGAATTTAAGGGTGGAGGTCCTCATGGTGTAAATAGTTAAAGTGATGGACTGTGGAATTGTAGTATGCAAATTCAAACTCCAGTTGCACTATTATGTTCACTGAACCTCCTTTATCCTCCTAGCTATGGGTTAAAAAGTACCACTACTGTCCTAAAAGGATGAATTTGGCATTAAATAACCCAAGAAGGTTGATATGCCATCAAAAACAATAAGCAAACAAACTAAGCAAACCAGAATTTGAGGATTTCATTATTAGAAATTAAGTGTTGACTTATATGCAAGTTATAATTTTTGAAATTAAAACATAATAGGACAAAGAGAAGCAAACTTTGGATTTAAGAATTCTATGATTTCCAGGAGACCTGGGTTCAATCTCAGGTTGAGTCATATCAAAGACTCAAAAAATGGTACTTTATGCTACCTTGCTTCACACTCAGAATTATAAGGTAAGGATCAAGGGTAAAGTGGAGCAATCCAGGGAAGGAGTAGCGCCCTTCACTACACCTTGGTGTAGTAGCTATTGAAAAGGGCACCTTCGGGTCTCTACTGGCTCATTGACCCAGTGGGTAGAATGTTTGCCAATGGTCCAGGAGACCTGGGGTTAATCCCTGATTGAGTCATACCAAAGACTTTAAAAATGGTACTTGATACCTCCTTGCTTAACACTCAGCAATATGAGGTAAGTATCCAGCATAAAGTGGAGCAATCCAGCAAAAGGAGAAGTGCCCTCCCCTACACCGCAGTGTAGTATCTATTGAAAAGGGAGCCTTCTGGTCACCCTTGACTACAGTTGCCAACTTTACTTATAGCATGTATACTGTAGCATAATAGCAAAATTGTATGTGAACAAATCTGGCAATGCTTGAAGTTCTTTTCTCATTCAGAGCCCCACTTTCTTGGTCTTGTGCCAGACTAAGGTAAGCATAGTGAAAAAGGGCACTTGGCAACTTGTGATATTTATTCAAGATCACCACAATCTATACACAAGATGAGTGAATGTCAAATGCAACCTCACAACCATGCATTCAGAGTGAAAGCTATACTTTGCAACCTTTGCTTTTCTGAACGTTAGAAACATGATACTTCAGTCAAATCAGGGATAATTAAATAATATTGTTTTTATCTATGTATTAATATCTAGTAAACATGAGAATAAACAATCATTTAAAAAGTACTTGATAAATCAAAAAGTACTCAAATCCTGTTCAGCAGAGAAGTGTAAAACTTAATGTTAATTAAGATTTCATCTTCTTACTATTGATGAATAAGAGGAAACACATTCATCAAATGAAACTCTATACTTTATTAAAATAAAATATAAAGTTTCTTCTGATAAATGTGCTTTCTCTTCTATAGAAGATATATGAAACTTATCATAAGGTGTGATCCTAATCAATATATATATATATATATATATATATCATGGTAATTGAAAGTTTTTAGAATATCCACTCACCTCAACACTGAACCATTTTTTGCTTTCAGATCTCAATTCTATAACCAAATTAAGATACCAATTTTCTGTGTATACATTCACATATCTATTGATATTTCAAACAGGTTTCCCTTCTTCTTGTTAGTGGGTGGTCAAGTGAAAATATGAATCTAGTGTTTATTACTTCTATATGCTTCAATACCTAGCACATCATAAATAAGGGTGAGGATATCTGGCTGTTCTGCCTCATGGGTGAAGTTTATGCCTAACACAGTGGAATTACTTGCCCAGCTGAATTATTAACAACTTTTTATTTGATGCCAAGTCGGTTAAATGATTTTGGAAAATAAATTGCTTGGAAATCTTGAAACAAATGCTTTCTACACTTTCACTGAAGAATCAACCTTGTATTTGTAATCAGCTTTTGGTTTTACACACACACACACACACACACACACACACACACACACACACACACATATACATATACATATATATATATATATATATATAAGAAATTAATCCAATAGTATGTAAACATAAAAATATTTGAAGACCAAATATTCAGATGTAATTTTTTTTATATATGATAATATGCCAATGTTTAATGTTTCAGTTTTTTTGTTAAACCATATTCAGGGAAATGTTGGAATGCAATGTATCATCCAAAAATTATTTTTACGTAACAAAATAAAAATGAAAAAATGAGAACATTTTTAGCAGTCCATTTTGTTAATTGCATTCTGTTTCAAAATGTATTGATATAATTAGTATTTAGAAATGAGGTATAAATGAAAGAATAAGATCAATGAGCTTGAGCATTTTATAATGAAGCATAAAATTACTCTTCTCTCTCTCTCTCTCTGTATGTGTTCTTTTAGGTTTATTTCATTGAAAATAACAGACAACTCAATTATATTTTTTATAAGCTTCTATTTTTATATGTTTTATCTCAGGATTGAAATGAAGAACTGTTTAAAGTTCATAAGGACAGTCAAAAGTCTGGAGATAACTTCATTCTCTCTCTCTCTCTCTCTCTCTCTCTTTTATATATATATATATATATATATAATAATAATGCCCAGCCAAGCAGTCAGCTAATTTTAAACACACTTTGCCCATGCTTAACACATATCTCCTAAATAGAGAACTCAGTGCCAGGTGTCTACAATAGCAAAGATCCTACAAAGGTCAGTCGAAGACACTTGGATGCCAGAAAATAATTTTCATTCAACAAATGAATAAGCGTTTATCACCAGTTCATTTCTCATTTGCTTCTCATATTGCAAATCAAACTTTCCTTCATAAAAGCTTTACTCTTGAGAATAAACAAAGATCAAAACTAGGTGAGAATGATTAAGAATAAATAACACAAAAGAAATATTCCTATTTATATCACTTTTGTTCATCTTTAAAGCTGTTTTTTTTTTTTTTTAGTTTTTTTTAGATGCTTAATATTACACAGAAAATGACATTGATTGCCACTAGTTTCATACAGGATTCAGTCTTCTGTACCATAACCAGAATTTATAAATTAGGCTTTAAAACAAGAAAAAATAATAAAATTTAGGAAAGGTTTGTAAATTGCTGGGTTAGCAGAATAAAGTGTTTGTTCTCATGTTTGCATTTTGTGACCACTTCAGAGTTTATGTTCAACAAATCATCAAGGTTGTTATATATAATGGATTGTGTGTAGTATAATCATTATCAATATGGAATAGAATTGGTGAGCTGAGTTCAAATTTCAGTTGAAGCTGATTGTATTTTCTTTTCACAATACCTATAAGAAAGGCATGAATTCATTTCTTCATCCACCTATGGGTTAAATAGTAGGTCAGATTGGATTCTCTTGCCTTGGTCAGTAACAAGTCTAGTAGAAGGATAACTTTGAATTTGAAATCAGGATTTAGTCCATAAGACAGTCAAACATTGTCTTCCATCTCATTCTGCTAATTTGTATCTGCCTTTGTCCTTCCCTTGATAAAGGAAACTTGCTGCATGGGCAACTGCCTATCTTCTTTACAGCTCTACTCAGGTTTGTGCTGAGATTCAATGTGCAGATCAATGGTTTTGTGAGAATGGATGTTGTATATATTCATTAAGCTTAGTCTGGCATCATATGAGGATCAAAATTAGGACAGTTACAATGACAAAAGATATCTTAGCAGGTTTTTAAAGTATCTGATTAGCTAACCTTTGCCCCCAAACTACTGGTACTTGTAACCTTGTTTAACTTCATATTTAAAGGCTCTTTCATGTAGCACGGCATTATAAGAGCCCAACAGCTCAGTTAAAGGTGTGAATCACTGGTTGGCTTATACCGTAACAAAACTCGAATGAAGAGGTTTTTGAAACATCTTCCTTTTGAATAACTTTTTCTGTAGTATTCATTATCTCTTTTGATTTAAGTAAATTTTGCTACTAAATTGACCAATGACAATCCACTGGTCCATAAGGTCATGGGTGACATTCATATCCAATTCAGTAATGAATTCACCTAGAATAAAACCACTTTTGAAATCTGACAATTCCTAGGCACCTGAAGTATCAGGCAATGTCAACTGGGCTGTTATTTCTCATGATTTTTTTCATGTAAATATTTAGCCAACCCCTCAATGAGCAGGATGTGCAACACAAGGTCAATTTTTTAAGATCAGTTTATCCTTGTGGATTAGATAAAGTGTTTGGTTTGAAGTTCTTTGTAGACTCCCGAGTTTAACATGAAACAACTGAAAAAGGCTGAAGGATGCATCAGCCAAAACATTGTAAATATAACAATTGTAGAAGTCACTACTCTAACATGCAGAATAAACAAGAACAACTGGCAGACAAAAAGTAAAATGGGTGCTAACCCAATACCGAACCTGTAACATATTGAGCAAGCCAGTGTATACACACTAATATACCCATTCACTGGACCAGCAACCAATCACCATCCAAGAATGGACTTTGCCACTTAAGAGCAATGGAATGCCTCAATGTCCATATAATCTCGCCTCAAGTCGTAGCATTGTTTTTTTACGCAAACGAGTATTTACTCACTGCTAATGAACATTATGAACGAATTCCAACAACAATGAAGTCAATAGTCCAAATACTCTAAATAAAAATCATCAAGCTTCATATTAGAAATTTAGACAAATAACTTTTGCAAGAGCATTAACACTGTGGGAAAGGCAAAGAGCCTTGTCCAGGATTTAAACTCTGATTACTGATTCCATCTCCTATGATTAGAATCATTATGCTAAGTGTGCCTCCTTGTGTATCAACATCAGCTTCGATAACTCAAGTGAATCATCATTCTGCATTTTTTAAAGAAAAGATTTTGGTGATAAAATTAACTTTTATGCAAATTTGGAGATGATTTTCACCAGCTGTTGATTTTCAATAGAAAAGTTTTGTTTCTACCAATAATTTGGAAACAATGGAACTTGAAGGTTTAAAAACCGAATACCTTTTTACATAAGTTCATTGTTTTTATATATATATATATAGCCCATTTGGGTAGAGTGTTTGACAATGGCCCAGGAGACCGGGGTTCAATCCCAGGTCGAGTCATACCAAAGACTCAAAAAAAGGGTACTTGATATCTCCTTGCTTAACACTCAGCATTATAAGGTACTTATCAAGGGTAAAGTGGAACAATCCAAGGAAAGGAGTAGTGCCCTTCTCTACACCTCAGTGTAGTGGCTATTAAAAAGAGAACCTTCTGGTCACCCTTGACTACAGTTGCCAACTTTACTTTTTATGATATATATATATGTGTGTGTGTGAGTGTGTGTGTGGGGATTTGTGTCAGAGTAAAAATTTAAACATTTTTCAAATTCTTTCTTTGTCTTAAAAAAAAAAAAATAAAACGGCCACATCCAGTATTTGAACTCTAATCACCAAATCTATTTCTGATGAGGCTTGCTTATAATTGTGAGTGAGCTGATTGAATAATAATCTATTTACTTATGTCCCTGTATATGAAATCTGTAAGGTTACCTATAATTGAGATATAGGAATGCCTGCATAATTATTACTATAAGATGAAAGTGATTTATTTAATTGAAATTCCTTTTCTCTTTCTTTTTATTAATCAAATACAACAAATATTGCTAATAGGCAATGAAAAGAATTGTAATTTGTGGATAAAGTAAAGTGTAAAGTGATGAGCAGTTATAAGAATTTAAGACAATTACATTGAGGCATGCTTTTTATAAGGTTAATAGTGTTAAATATTTTTGGCACTTATACACCCTTTGTCAACCTTGCATTCCTGCAGAGGAAGAATGTTTTATATAGCTACACATTCTAATGTTTGGTGTGCTATCAGTAACAGTTGTAAAAGTCATTATTTGAATCTTGCGGCAAGTTTCTTGAAATGTTCTTAACTATTATTATGATTGTGAATTGTAAACTTTCACACCATTTGTGAGCAACAGTTTTTGCCAGGAATTCATATTGTGTGTGTGTGTGTGTGTGTGTGTGTGTGTGTGAGAGAGAGAGAGAAAGAAGTGGAAAAAACAAATAGTCCAAAATTTGATGAATTTATTATGAAAATTGACGTTAAAAGTTTCGGTTGTAATAACCTTCTTCAGGACTTTGAATTTATGAAAAATATTGTTAAAATAGCGATGGATGTTTGATGAAAAGCTGTTATGAGTCTTTTTATATACACTTTCTTTTCTTTTGTTTATTTATTTATTTTTTTCGACTTTTCTTCACACTGTAAAATTTATTTCCTTATTTACTTCCACACACGTGTGTGTGTATGTATGTATATGGTGTGAGTGTGTATGTGTGCATGTCTGTGTGTGAACATGTGGTGGGGTGTAATATATATATATATATATATATATATATATATATATATATATATATATAAGTTATGGTTAATTGGGTTGGATGGAGAGAGAGAGTTATGGAAATCCATGCCATCAGCACAACTTGATGTTATATATAGCAACGTTTTGTGACCTAAATTTTAGTCTAATATTAGGGGATTGTACCGTACACAAAATAGAAACTTTGTGTAGAACTAATATGACACAATGAGAGTTTTATTAGAGCAATACATTTCAAATTTACAAACTAAGAGAATAAAGTAATTCCCTGTTGAATTTGCAACTGACTGATAATTTGTAGAATTACATTTCTTACACTGAATGTTATCTTTTAATAATTCAATTTCTTGATGTGATAAAGATAATCATGAAATATTAATTATAATCTTTAACTCATCCCTAAATAGCAGCATTATTATCATCATGGACTGCTAGCACAATGTGAATGCAACAAGTTCATGGGCCCTGTAGTTTAATATAAACACAAAGTGCTTACTTGAGCAAAAGGGTTTGGTATGTTGATTGTGATGTTGAGCTAAATGCACTCAGCTGACCAAGTAGGTTATTTTGAAATCTACGATCAATCTGTCACAAAGTTAACGATTCAATATGACAGCTCAGGTGCTTGAAGTAATGTTTCCATTTTTTGACATGAAATAATGAAAGCTATTTTTAATGTGTCAAAAAGTAAAAAATATATCACCTGTGGATATATACTAAAGTATAAACAACTTTCCAAACATCAAAACAAATTATTTCTGTTTTGAAGAAAGGGAGGAAATTTTTTTTTTTTTACTATTTTTTTTTTAACTAGACCAGTAATTACTAATGTGGGGTGCATGATTCAACTGAAAAAGAGGACAATTTGAATATTTTGGGGGCAATTCGGAATTTCATAGAGAAGAGCAAAAAGCACTCTGTATCTTAAAACTGATTTAGGTAACGGTTTAACTGATTGGTTAATTTAAAAATCTTCAGATTTATTCAGATATTGTTTGATTAATTCACAATATTTCTTATTTCTTTCTTCTTTTGTTTTTCTTTTTTTCCTATACAAACTTTTCACTTGTCATAACCTTTATTTAAGTAATTTTGTTAAATGTAGATAAAATTTATGTATTTGCCTTTTTTACAATATGGGTCTTCTTCAATCTATCATCCTTTACATCATAAAACTAACTTCTTTGACTTCTTTTTTCATCTTCAACTTGCCGGACAGGTATTGGCTTAATTCCACGGGGTTTTCCCCCCCGACTTGCTTCCTTAGCAGGACTAAATTTATTGCTTGATGCTTGAGGTACCCCAAAATACTAATAGGACTAAGCATTTTTTAGAATAGTTTCACATCGATTGGTGCATAGCTCCCCTCTATAAAATGTGTAGTAGTGACAGCCAGTCTCCCACCTCAAATAACATAGACTTGCCTGCATCATGATTTTGGGATGTTATGGTGCCAATAAGAGTAGACAGTTTTTGCAGGCTGGGAAGAAAGACAAGTAAGAAATGATGACACTGCTATGACTGGAAGAATCAGGCCAAGCTAATTGGCCACTAAAATATCTTTTAAACTATTCTGGCATTATTGACTGCAAGGATTGAACATCACACTGCTAGATCTCAAATCTGCCTAGCTTCGAGTGTGCATCAAACTGTCATTTTTCAAGGCAGGAAGTACTGCCTGACCAAGCTGAGGTTTGGGGTTACTGTTGTCTTCCAAATGATGAGATCCATTGTCAACGCAGTGATATTGCAGGATGACTGCATCAGAGTGTTATCAACAAAGTGTGTTTACAAATCATATACATCTAATATATATGTATAAAGAGGATTTGGCATTAAATGACCTACATTGGTTGATATGCCATAAAACTATACCAAACCTAATAATTTATACATGGCATAGTGACTAACATGCTGGGCTGCAACATTAGAATAAGTGATTTCAAACATCAGTAATGCTATTATGTTTATTTTTAGACTAATACCCTTGGGAAAGGTATGAACCTCAGCATCCTCCAATTTATGGGATATATAGTACCACTACTGTCTTTCTACAAGGGTGATTTTGGCATTAAATAACCAACTATGTTTGATATGCCATCAAACCAAGAAATCAAACCATAATTTACATACTATTGTCTGGTTTCAAGTACTATTTAATACTTGTGATTATATAGTTTCAAGTAACTAATTATAGTAATCCTTACTAAATAATCATAGCATTAAGTCACTATTCTTAATACAAATAATTTCCACACAGTTATGACATCAAGTATTCCTGCCAATGACAAATAATCTTTAAACAGATCTACCCTAAAAGGTACAATCAATTTGTGTCATAATGGACCCTAGAGTAATGGCAATGAAGGGGTACTCTACGCTTCCCAGATTTCCATAACTGGAGCCTCACCATCAAGTGCAGTTGAGTGTCATACCCAGAACATTCCTTTTTTCTTTGGTTAATAGCATATCAACCTTTGTGGGTTATTAGATACCAAAGCCATCCTTTTGGAAGAATAGCAGTGATACTATTTAACCTAGAGCTGGGTCAGTATTAGGGGTTCATCCCATTTTGGTGGGAGGTCTTAACTCTCTGCAGAGGATACAGTCAGCATTTTCTAAGCCCAGTAAGAAAGGATTGGATTCATCTAAGTATATTTTTCTTATTTTTATCCGATTTTCTCAGTAAATGTTTAGCATCCCCCCTCCTCTTTAAGGCAAATTCAAACTGAATTAATGTTGTTTACAATGCATTTAAATGTCAGCAATTGTTTTCATGATTAGACCTTGTCAAATAAATCCATCTATGTCCCTGACCATCTGTTGCCAATTGAGTAAACTTTATTTATTTATTTTTTGTTGACTCTGCTTAAAGAAAAACTACAAACAAATTTTTACTTTCTAGAACAAGAACACTGATTCTCTCTACAATAAGCCAAACACTTTGAGAATAAGTTAAATGTTGTATTAATCAGAATTAAACATGCAAAGAATATATCGATAAATTATAGATTTATTATATATATATATATTACTAGATGACCTGTGGACACATCGGGATAAATTGAATATGTTAATCAATATCATTAAGCTTTACTTGTATATTCATTGACTTTGCATTTTTTTTATGTCCAAAGATAGAAGAGCCAAAAATGAGTGATCCAGACTGTTGACTTACCACCATAGACTAACAACAGAGTGCTGCCGTAAAAATCAGCAGAAATAAGATGAGAGAAATGCTTGTCAAAAATTAATATTTGTCAATGCTTCCCCCCTAGGAATTAACTTATGATTATTACTTCGAGGTGTAAAATAAAGAGAAAGAAGATGAAAGAAAGACTCATAGAAAATTAAGAATAATTCACAATGCTTCACTTAGGAATTTTGATATTCCTATTGTATTCCCATTTGTACATAGTGTGTATTGGTCTACTGTGCCCTTTCTTTTAAGAATATATACACCCACTGCATCTCTGCAGAGGAATAAGACTCCCCCAGGGAGTATCCTGGATATTACACTAAACAATCTGATGGTGAGGCTTCAGTAATGCTGGGGCTTTGGGGAATGCAAAGCACCCTTTCATTAGATTTGCTCCCAGGTCCACTCTGACACAGTGGTAGTACCTGATAGGGTCCTATCTATGGGTCAAATAGAACTGTTTGACATTTAAACTGACTGCAAACAAATGCCTTATGCTAAACTGAATTGGTTGAAGTAGAACTGTTTGAAATTTAACTGTGTGTAAACAAATGACTGATGTTTAATTGAATTGTTTGTGTTAAATAGCAATACTGGAAAATATTGTGTGCAAACAAATGATTAATAATAAATAGAATTATTCATATTAGATAGAAATAAGCAAAACCATTTAACTGTGTGCTGAAAAAATGAGCTCAGCCTCGTTTAAAAGTGTTATCTATAAAATATGTTTAGAAATCATATATTTGATATATATGTATAAAACAGATTTGGTATTAAATGACCTACAGTGGTTGATGTGCCATAAAACCAAACCAAACCTCCAAGTTGGACTATATACCTATTGTTTTTCTTTTGCAGATTGATTAGCAGAATGTCTTCACCCATGTGGCCCTATTGCCAGTCCCCATGGCTGGCTTTTGTACTTTTGATTTTCATTGTCTTCATTCGAGGACCGTGTGCAGCACAAAACATGGAGGAAGTGGATGATCCCAACTCATGGACCTTTAAAGTGCCTGGAAAATCTTCCATTTCTTTCTTCCCTGGATATTCTAGCAAACAACACCAACGACTTGGCTTAGTGTTCCGAACACACCAGCCTGATACTTTAATTCTCTACCACAAAATAAAGGATTCTGATCGGACAAACTTTCCTGAGATCCAATATTATGAATTAAAAGCTGAATTGATACAAGGAGTGATGCGAGTACGTTACAGATTAAACCAATTTTTGGATGATTTTACCATTGGCCAGAGTGAGTATATCATTGAGTTTTTTTACATTTAAATTTATTAAATACTCTCTTTTTACTGAAAAAATATTTGTTATTCTCCTCATTGAGATTGGTTGACTAATCACTTTTTAAACTTGTATTTACTGTGCTCTGTTCAATAATGTGGCTTAACCACAAAATCATGATGGTAGTCATGGTTGAATGGGGGCAGAGCATATAAGCTGGTCATGTGATTTTTGTATACATATTGTTACAAACCAAAAATGATAGTCATTTTCATACAGTATAGATAAAACTATATTAGAAAGAGTAGATACCTTAGTAACTATAAATACAGTCAAGGAGAACCAATACATCACAAGAAGATCTTTGATGATAGAAATATTTGTGTTATTAGATTTTTAAAGTGAAATCCATGTCATGCATAAATAAATTTTTTAACATAAAGTAGTTTATGAGCAACAGTGACCTGTATTTAATACAGGTAAGTTTTGCGAGCATTGATAATACTGTTACAAAACTTTCCTGCCACTAAACTGACTTTCAAAACCACACTGCTTATTAACTTCTCGAGATGGAGTACCTTTCTATTTGAGAGTCTAACTCATGGACCTCCATATGAATGAAAATAAAACCTCATGGATTCTAATTAAAAATGAAATTTATCAAGAATATTTAATGCAAATCACATCCTATATTTGTACTGAGTAATGACATTTAGTGAGAGCGATGAGCTTGCTTTACTTGGCACAAATTGTTAATTCTTGGTGTTGTTTTTGACAAAGATACATGCAATTCATTTTTCCCAAGTCTAGCTTTGTATTTGGCCAAATATTTTGGTATTTAGTCAATCTTGAAAATGCTGTTTCATATAAATATGTTGTTGCCTAAAGTAACAGCATTTTGATCAACTTTTGCAACAACAATGGATTCTCAGAATCCACACATAGCCAAAATTTTTTGAGTGGTTGCGGTTTCTACTGGATTTTCATAAGTTTATACTAGTTACTAGAAAAATAAAATTGTGTTTCCATTGCTAATCAGATAATATAAATTTTTAAGACACTCTTGCAGCATCTGTAGACTCTTGCTGTTGATGTTGTGGATCTTGTATTATTTAGGGACCACAGTTTGAAAACCACTGATGTAGACATATGTGTAAAGAGTGCTAAAGAAAATGTAGAAGAAATTAAAAGGCAAAACAAAGCAAACAATGTTCAGTCATTCATGACAAAAGCAGGACACTTAAACTCTTTTTTTTTCTTTTTTTTCTTGTAATGCTGTCTCTTCTATGTCTTGCCTCATCAACTCACTCCTTTGTACTGTCCCTAAAATGCACCCATTTTACCAGTATTTTCTAGTAAACTGTCCACTTCCTTTTAGAACAGTGTCAGTCAAATGGTTTTCCCTCTTCTTGATGCTATGTAGTTCCCACCAATCTGAGGAAAGGAAGAATTTGCATTTATAACAATATGATTATATAGTTTTTATCATGAAAGCATAAAAAAGCATCTAGATATACATGAGTAATTAGTTTGGGTGCCAGATAATCAGGAATGTTAAAACATTCCTACCCATCTGTGTGATTGGTAGAAGTCAGATGAATATTTTTTTCTTTCAGAAAAAAAAACAAACTTATCTCTCTTCAAAAAACTTGAAAATAAAGTGATAAATTATAACCAAAACAACAGGATTCAGATTTGTTATTTTTCTACTTACATCTAGAACAGGGCAAACCAAAGTGTTTGATATTGATCTCCAGAGATCAGTGGGACTTTGGGTTGGTTGGTTGTTTGAGTTTTATGATATAACAATCTTTGTAGGTCATTCAACGCCAAATTCTGTCTATATATACATAAATATTCAACCAAAGATTTCAAAACGAATATTAAGGTAGGTAGAATTTTCTATTAGCAGGATTTCATTTGTTTGCACTAGATTAACCAGTTTTAAGTTGTCATAATTCTGTCTCTCTCAAGAAGGACAAAATGTCATCTATTTTGATGTTCTCGAGCAGATTGATTAAGTTAACTTTGGGAGGTGTCTATAGATAAGGGTCAGAAAAAAGAATTATAAATATGATGAGGATTAAAAGCTGGCATTTAGAAATAATAGACCAATTACTCAACCTATTCTAAATGACAGCAAACTGATACTTCACTCATTTTTCTTTTATTCCATGTAACATTCATTTATCATACTATATGTCTACATATTTCTATAAAGAATGCATTTATGTTGATTTTAAGAATTATGTTCAATAGCTGGTGAGAGAGAGAGTGAAGATAAAGATTCATACTTTTCCTAAGAGCATTAGTGCAAACATCTTCATGTAAAATACAGCTTGGCTCATAATATGAGACAAGGTAAAAATTCTCACTGTGCCGTAAAAAAAGTGATGCGCCGGAAGAGATTGACCTATGAACTGCATGATAGTTATTTCCGCTCGATGATGATCACACCTGCAATTCCGAAGATAGCGGATGTGACACATCCCATTGGCCAATAATCGAAAGAAATCACGCAGGTGTGCTCGGCTGATAATATGGGACAAGGTGAAGGTCCCACTTCAATGATGCACCGGAAGAGAATGACCTATGAACTGCATGACAGTTATTTCCGCTCGACGACGATCACACAGGCCATTCCAAATGAGCGGAAGTAACACATCCCAATCGCCTGAGATCGGAAAAATTGCAGAGGCATAGAGGCGTGTCTTTATCTCTGCGTGGGAGTTTGAAGGTAATATAAGGCCGACGAATTGAACAGAAGAAGACAGAGAAAAAAGGATCCCGCTGTTCACGAAACCTCTCTCGTCGTCACGCAGTGTGCGTTGTTTTGGCCATCGTCTCCTGACATCGAAAAGTTCAAGCCTCATCGACGAACGATCCTAATTCCTCTCCTGACTGCTCCTACTTCACACAAGTGTCTGTCAAGAAAATAAATATATATTGTTATATACAAATTCTGTGTTGTCGTTTGTTTGACCAGAGGGCGGAACGTAACATTCGTTCGGGATTTGAACTTGAATCACCAAGTCCATTTCCTACAGCAGTAACCATTATGCCATGAGTATATTATTGCAATTCAAAAATCATTCAGTATCTCAAACAGATCTATTTTACCCATAGATGGAGCTCTAAGTGGTATTACTTCTCTTGGTCAAAGTGAACCTCAGAGTACTTAAGAAGTAGAGCCTCACCACTGAATGCAATTTAGTGTCATATTCTGGAGACTTGAGTAAAAATCTATATCATGTGAAAATACTTTAGATATTCCATAATAAATATTCATCATGTAAAAATTAGTTTTTTTTCATTATATGTCGCATGTGTGTAATATAACATGAAAGAATCCAAAAACGTCCATTTGAATAAAGACCAAAAAATGCTGTTAAAGAGTTTGATAATGTACAAAGAACAAACTGATTAAGTCGAATAATAGTAACTGTGATTCAAAGGCCAAAAAATAAAAACAGATACCTCACCCCTCCTTCCCACCAATAAAGAGAAAAAAATTCCATAAAGAATATCTTGACAGTTTATTAAATGTTCTAAATGCAAATAAAATTGACTGTTTCCATTCACAACAGAATCAGGAAAACATAAAAGCAAAAAATTCCTTTTCTGTTTTATCAGATTAATTTTCTCTGTAGATTCAGTTTCCTCTCATCATCAATTGATTGATTGATTGATTTCTATTTGTCAATTGTTTGAGTTTTTTTTTCTCATCAAAGGGAGTCTGTCAAAATAGATAAAAAAGCAACATTTCTAAATGTTGTACTGATGATGAAAACATTCCTTTTTAAAACTTCTTTTTGTTTGTTTTTTTATCTGTATTGTGAAATTTTATTATAGTTATTTACAAAGCTTTGTTTAGTTGTGGCACAAGGCCAGATTTATAGTGCATCCTATGACAAACTCACTAACAATGGTCTGCTAATTTAGCATGTTAACAATTACACCATAGGAGGAGTCTGTTTTTTTTTATTAAGCTTAGTATAAATGTGGTACAAGGCCAGAAGTATGGAGTACCCAGTGAGAATCAAGTTCACTTACAATGGTCTGTTGAAACTTAGTTTGTGAACTCTTGTGAATCTCATCCATGTTTAGCTGTTGTCTTTCATTCTCAGTGTAAGTTCAGTGCAAACAGCTTCTTTCCAAGAATAACTGAAATGTGAAGCTGTCTCACAACAGCATATGAACTTGAGCGTTTTAAGTCCAAGGTCAATAAGTATCTTATTGGTCCTTATACACTTCATTCATTCTTTATACGTTCATATTTCTATCTTCATTCATATCCTACCTTCCAATCATCCATCTTATTCATTGTAATATCATCATAACCCTTTGTAAAGTAGTGGTAAATTTTTCTGTTCTGCAGTAGACAATGCAACAATTATATTATCATTTCTCTCCTTGCGAGTTTTTCGTACCAGCATCTGCTGGTGTTCTTTCACTGGAGTCTGAGTGACAGCAAGTCTCCTCTGGTCTCATGACTCTTCTCAGTATTCTAACCAATCTCAACAATGTCTGTATGGTCTTGATTCTTCCACTGACTTCCAATTCTGCCAGTATCACTTGGAGACTGTTCCTAGCATGCTAACTATTATTGGTATCACCATCACTTGCATCTTTTACAGGTTTATTAGGCCTCTGGCAAGGTTCAAGTATTTGTCTATCTTTGTGTTTTCTTTTATTTCCATTTTGTGGTCTGCTGGAATAGCAAAATTCACCAGATGACAAATTCTTTTTTTCTTGTTAATTAACACTAATTCTGGTCTTTTTCTTGGGTTTGAGTCATCTGTTTGTATCACTATTATTATCATCAATATTTTATTAATATTTATGATAAAGTTACTGTTTTCGATATGTATGTATGTATGTATGTATGTATGTATGTATGTGTGTGTAGTGTTCACCTGGCACACCGAATTATGATTTCCATTGTGCTCTATTAGGCTTTTTAGAGTATAGTATAAGTAAATTTCAAGATGTGACTTTCATTTAGTCATATTTGTTGCCAGACCCAAGATTTATGCTGATATCAATGGGTAAAAATTTTTCAAAGCTTTTCAGCTTTCATAATTTTGAATAAAGAAATTATATACTGATATTTACAAACTATAACTTAATGATACAACAGAGTTCTTATCAAGGAAATGATATTTTGTTGACCTGGTGATGTAATATAGTTTCCTGCTCCTATCTATAGAGAATATGTTTCCATGAACCTCTATAGTGGTCTGAAACCGTGTATAATACTCAGCTCTATGTATATTTTTGGCCCATACTTCTATACCTATGAAAAAAGTTTAGTCTAATTTATAAATTAAGCACAAATGAAGATAAAAGAAATTATGAAATAGAACAATTATAACAATATATCATAATGCAAATATCCTTATCATGATAACATTATATAATAATAATTAAAGTTCTGTCAAAATAGAACATTTTCATGTTCTATTATATTCATACCTTGGGAATAGATGAATTCATATGCTTCCTGAAGACATTAACATGAGAATGAAATGTAAATAGCCTTATTATCATAACAATATATGCTACTAATAAAAGTTATGTCAAAATAGTAGATTTATATTTATATAATTGATTTTAATTCAGAGTTTTCCTTCTTTCAGATGGGTTGCCATGCTAAGGCTAAAATGTTACTGCAGAACTTAGCGACATCAGCATATGGTCTTCTTTGTCTTTCATATATATTTCACTATAGGGATTGCGTCATCAGATTGGCACTATGGTGAAACATCTTAGTTTGTTTTTTTTATATGGTTTTACTTGTTGTTCATATATATTTCATTTTTGTTTTGGGTTTTTCTCATACTACTGCATTTCACTCTAAACTATATATAAATAAAGTAAGTAAAGTTGGCGACTGTAGTCAAGCGTGACCTGAAGGCTCCATTTTCAGTAGCTACTACACCGGGTGTAGGGGAGGGTGCTACTCTTTTCCCTGGATTGCTCCACTTTACCCTTGATATGTACCTTATAAGGCTGAGTGTTAAGCAAGGAGGTATCAAGTACCGTTTTTTTAAATCTTTGGTATGACTTGACCCGGGATTGAACCCCGGTCTCCTGGGCCATTGGCAAACACTCTACCCACTAGGCCAATGAGCATATATATATATATATCTTACTCTTCCACACAAGTAGGATACAACACAATGTTAATTTTTAAGCTGAGTTTAGCAGATTTAGATTCAGTTTTCCTTCTCCTAAACCAAATTTAAAGAGCTCTGGCTTACCATTTGTCCATATCGAGAGAGAGAGAGAGAGTAGTTGGATTCATACCTGTGAAATGCAAACAGTCTTGTCCAGGATTTTAACTCGGGCCATCATATCTATTTCCTTCACGAGTAACCACGAGTGCTTCCTATAAATATACACTCTCTCTCTCACACACACACACACACACACACACGTTTGGACTGCAGATTTTTATTATTGCAGGTTTGGTTAAAGAGAAGAGACAAGGAAGAATATATAACGTGACCCCCCCCCAAAAAAAAAAAAACTAGGGAATGTAAATCCAGATCTAATGAATGTAGAAATCACCTGAAAATAATAATAATACATTTTTTCTTGTCTGTTCTCTTTAAGTCTCTTTCTTTCCTTGTCTCTGTCTCTCTCTCCCTCTCATATATATATATATATATATATATATATGATTTCATTTAGCTTAACCTATCTACCCTTTCTTGCTTTGTGGTATAGGTAAGACATTTTTCTTACCTTCATATGTATACAAATAATGTATATTATGGAATTTCCATGGTTCCAACTTGTCATCATTATTATTATTACTAACAACAGATATTACTAGTATTACTAGAACTGATTACAAATATGAGTAAATAACCAACCAAATTTTGTTTTAACAGTGATAACATTCCCCAAAAATATCAATCAATAGATTTTCTCATTTCCATAGCATTTCTCTTTCCTAAACAATTAAAAGAAAGAAAAACAGTTGATTCTTATTTTGATAAAGACTTATTTTTCTTTCTTTTTTCCTTCTCTCTCATACTGATTTTGACTTGATCATTTGAATATAGCTTGTATTGATTTTCCTTCATGATTGGTGAGTGACCTTGATCAGCCAGGATATGAGAAAATAATTGTAATGTGACTAAGTACCATAGCAGGTAGTTGCCTGTAATGTTTCTGTAATGACCGATTCCAGAGTAGTCTACTATTATTGGAATTTCATCCTGCAGTAAAAGAGATTCCAAATAAATTCGGTTGGCCAAAGAGCTCATTTGGGTTATCAAGTAAAAGTTGGCTTAGGCGGCAGAATACACTGACTGTATCTCTGCAGAGAGGTAAGACTCTCCCAACAAGTGTCTTGGATATGACACTAAACAATCTGATGGTGAGGCTCCAGTAATGCTGGAGCTTTGGAGATTGTGGAGTACCCCTTTATTGCCATCACTCCTAGGTCTACTCTGGCCCGAGATGGCAGCACTTGATAGAGTCCTATCTATAGGTCTAATAGTACTAAACTATGTCTTTATGTTAAACTGAATTGTTTGAAATAGTACTGTTTTTGACAGTTAAACTGTGTACTTATGCTAAACTGAATTGTTTGAAATAGAACCGTCTATGTATATAAAATGGATCTGGCATTGAATAACATACAGTGGTTGATGTGCCATAAAACCAAACCAAACCAAAACATACTAAATTAATCTATTCACCACCACAGCACAATTATTCGGAAAATCTTTCATGCTACAGCCATCACAACAAACAAGTCTCTTTATAAGTGTCTAACTTAATCCCATATTTGCATAAATGTTAGGTGGTGGTGGGGGATGATTAAAATTTTATTTTTATTTACAAAAGATTAGCAATGAAATGCATATGAATACAATAAATATGTATATAAAAATTTTAAATAAAATGAATGTTAGTATTGGGACTCCCTCAACGACTTACATGACAGAAAAACTTGTTCACCTGTCAAAAAAGTGCTACAGGGGAGGGGGACACACAGTTTCCCTTGCACATCTGGAGAAGTCAAGATTTTTTACTTCTTCCCATCCCAGATGACAATTTTAATTTTGATCTGGTACTTGGAAAAAGCTACCAGTTCACAATAAAAGGAGCACTTGTTTTTGGGCAACCAGTATGTATCACTATCATTCAAGTGCACACACAATTTGCAGCTTTTATAGAAAAAGGTAAGCCCACTTCTAATCAGCTGGATGGACAGGGTGATTTGACATTTGTTAGCCAAGGATAGTGAGTTCAATCCTTAGAAAGAACAACATAAACAATCTCTACAACAGTCAAACAGAAGATAGAAAGGCATGGTTAACATCTATGATACTCTTTTTTAATATGCAAGTCTTCTTTATTACTGGGATTAACATTGGGTAACTAAAATAATGGAAAGTAAAACTTTATAATAATATAGTCATGCTGCTGCATCAAAAAACAAAAATAACAGCTGTGTAGCCAACAAAGCCATTAAGGATCAAATATTGCAGTACAATAATCAAAATAGATATTTAGCACACACACACACACACACACACACACACACACAGACACTCCCATTGATCTCGATGTATGAGGGCCTAACATTTTAGTTAAAGATATGAACTGTAAACACATGTAATTTGTTTATGGTTAGCAAACGAGATTAGCAGAACCAGCCACACTTCTTGGATAAACTGATTACAGAAGAATGGTGCACCAATGTGTCACAGGCTCTTCTAAATAACATTTCTCTGGCTTTGAATTTAGTTTTTCCCTTGCCTAGACTGGTTATCCTACCAAAGCTAGAGAGCCCGATCTACCCTACTATTATACCCATAGCTAGTATATATATATATATATATATATATATATATATATATATATAGTCATCCACAGACAGATCTGTTTCGTTCTATAAGAACTCATCAGTGTGGCTAGACAGTAGCTTCCCGTAGCTGGGATCAAAACCCTGGTTGACTCAAACGCCAAGCCAAAGCCTCTAACCATTTAGCCACAAGGAGCCATTAGCTGTGAAGTAAATTTTAAACGGTTATGAATCACAATTACTATTGTTTACATACATCTGTTCCATGGCTGCCGAGACCTCAATTCATATACAAAGAGGCTTGCAATGAACGCTAATGGCAACACGATTACTTCTTCGCCAGAGAACTCAACCCTACGGGGGTAGGGGAATATGGTCGCCAACTTTACTTTTTACTTATATATATATATATATATAAGTAAAAAGTAAAGTTGGCGACCATAGTTAAGGGCAACCAGAGGGCTCCCTTTTCAACAGCTACTACACTGAGGTGTAGGGGAGGGCACTACTCCTTTCCTTGGATTACTCCACTTTACCCTTGATATGTACCTTATATTGCTGAGTGGTAAGCAAGGAGGTATCAAGTACCATTTTTAAAGTCTTTGGTATGATGCGACCTAGGATTGAACCCAGGTCTCCTGGACCATTGGCAAACACTCTACCCACAAGGCCAATGAGCCAGTACACACACAGAGTATGTTTCAGAAAAAAAGGATATCATTTTGCAATCTAATAACATGACCAATTTTTGTTCATGTGATCTCAAATTTTCACATGTGCAGAAACAACTAAAAATTCTATTTTTTTTCTTTTCAGTGCCATTCAATGAAAAAAAAAAGGTGTTTAGACATTAAAACATAGAATCATTAGTTTTTTTCTGCACATGCTGTTAAAATTTGAGATCAATAAACAAGAATTGGTCAAATTAGTAGATTACAAAATGATTTCAATTTTTCTGAAACCCTTTCTACATCTCAAATGATATGAAATTTTCTGAAACACTATGTATATATGCACATATACTTGATATGATGACTCTGTGGTCAAGTGCCACTAGAATTCAACTGGTGGTTGGCTCCAGTTCTAAAGCTCTAGAGAGTGTAAAGTACTCCTTCATTGGCATTACTCCCAGTACCACTCTGGCCTGGAGTGGTATTAGCTGTTAGGATCCTATCTATAGGTCAAATATCAAGTTGTTTTGAAAATAATATCCATTTTTAGAATAAATTTTTATACCTGAATTAATGAATTGAAACAGTGTTTTAATCAATCAAAATATGATCCCTGAACATTGATACATATCTGTCATTGATCAAAAAGGTTATTCATGCTTGTATTATAAAACTTTAAATGTTTTGATGAAAAGAAATCTTTTAATGTAGTTTCTACTTCTCCTTAGGAACAGAAAGTTTTTTGGCATAAAAAAGTGTGCAGATACTTGAAAAAAATGGTAGTCGATGGGTGAGAAATCAGGAGAATATGGTGGATGTGACAAAGTCTCATATTCCAAGTCAGTGAGATTCTGCAGTGTCATCCTGGCAACATGTGGCTGAGCATGAAGCAAAATTATGACTCAGATTAAAAGTAAATGCATCAATTCTTTTTTCTTGTTCATGATAAGGGACATATAACCTTAATAATCAAATTCTGAAAGAAGTGAGAGAAAAGAGGAAGCTTTAATCATTAGGATTGTGAATATTTTCATATAATTGTGTATAAATTATTAGTATTAGATAAAGAATATATGAAACCATACAGTTATATGCTACTTACTTGTATTTGATAGAAATACTTGATATCTAACAAATTGAAAAGTCATTATTTTCTTTAAAAAAAAAAAAAAAGAAAATTCTGAGAAATTTCCTATTTTTTGATATTTCCAAGAATTTTCTTTTAGAAAATTTGGAAATTATAACTTTTTACAACACCCAAAGGAATTTTGACTACAATTATCAGGGAAAAATAATCACTTCCTGGGTCTATTTAAGTAAGGAAGTGAATTTGATGTAATGTTTTTGGTTTGAATTGCATTTTTCAAGCTCTAAATAATTTAGATTCAGGGGGCCTATCTCCCAGGTTGCAGTCATTTTCATTACCTGAAGCATCCCTGAAAAGTGGGTTGTAAATGCAGTGCCAATAACAGCTCAGCTCTGTGACAAACCTTTTTAAGGGTGCATCTGGCAATGATTTTGATTGCTACCCTAACAGAAGATTTGGGTAAATACACACACTATAACTTCAGGAAAGTAATGTCTTTACCTTTCAAATTTGAAATCTGAAATAATTTCTTATTGGGTACTGAACATTGTAGCTTTGAGTAATACTGAATAAATATCTATTTTTACTATTATGAAGCAGTGTATTTGATCCTCAATGGATGTCCTAAACTCGGTGCTTTGTATTGTTCTAAGCTTAGTATAGATATCTTTTTTTACTATAGTACATCAGTATATTTGATCATATCAACTTCATGGCCTTGTGCCAGTCTCTAGAGTAAACAAAGTTTAGTAAATATCCCTAATATACAAAACATTGAATATCTGTCAGTTTGTTCTTTTTTTTAACTGAAGAAATTATTTACTATTAGTTCCTTTGACACATTTAGGTGAAGAAAGATTTATCTTAAGAAGAAAGGTTTATTCTTCCTACTTTTCCTACTGAGATAAATTCTTCAAGAAATGCTTTGGTTAGACTGACAGGCACATTCTTAACAGCAGTGATTATAACTTGGATAAACATGATCTTGTTGGAAAGATAAAACCCAAAAACAAATGGCTTATATCTGCATAAATGTAGAGGCTTACAGATAGTATATATTAGGTATGTGTACATATGTGCTTTATATATATATATATATATAT
>OY757936.1:33826478-33841478 GCA_963585895.1 Sepioteuthis lessoniana | reverse complement strand
ATTCATATGATGAAGAGCAAAATATTGCACTGGAAATAAACCAATTGTAATACCAACTTTAGATTTTTCCATCTTTCTTTCTTATCATTTTATTGGTTGAATCCAATGACAATACATTTATCACCTCACTGTAAAACCTCCACAAGCCTAAATTCCTGCCATCTTAATTGTTGTAGCAAATGTACACAAAATAGGAGCAATAAGAAATGTTCTCAATCATTATTCTTCTCTATCATTATTCTTTATAGAACTCACAAGAATAAAAGAAACACTAGTTAACAACTGCTTTCTTTTTATCATTGACAATGGAGGCTCTTGTAGTGTAATGGTTATTGTCATAGAAAATGGGTACAGTGACCGGAGTTCAAATCCTGGATGAGGTTGTTTGCATTTCTGATAGTGCTAATATTTTTGAGAAAGGCATGAATCCAACTATTTTTTCTTCAGCTATGGGTAAGTAATAAAGCAAAATAGGCTCTTTAATCTTAGTCTAGGAGAAGGAAAACTCATGAATTCAAACCTGTAAAATTCTGCTTTAAAAAACTGACCTTGTGTCACATCCTGCTTATGCAGAGGTGTTGGTAAATGTCTATTGACATTGGCAATAAGATAGTACAGATCTTAGAAATAACAAAAATAGTTAGTCTGTTGGCTGGGGCTGTAGAATACATCAACTGCATCTCTGCAGAGGAGTAAGAAGCCTCTTCCCCTCAACAAACAAGTGTCCTGGATATTACACTAAACAATCAGATGGTGAGGCTCCAGTTGTGAAGCTTTGGCAAATGTAGAGTACTCCTTCATTGCCATTATTCTCAGGTCCACTTTGACCTAGAGTGGTAGTACCTGTTAAGGTCATATCTATGGGTCAGATAGAATTGTTCAGTTATTTTGTAAGGATTATTGTTATTATTATTATTATTATTATTAGTTGTTTGCAACAATATAGCTGCGTAGAAATTCTTTGTATTAGATTGGAATACTTGATAAATAGAATTACTTATGTTATATAGCAATACTTGAAACCATTTAACTGAATGTAAACAAATGAGCTGTAAGTCATTTAAAGTTAAAGATACTCTTCTTGGTTTTAGAAGTCTAGTCAAAGTGGAATCAACCTATTGGGTGGTAGTCAAATTATTTAACATGCAAAATTAACTGATGAATGTTCATCAATCAAACATAAGCAAAATACTGCTTTTTTCCACCTCAAACTTAGTTTCTTATATGCTCATTAAATCTCGCTACTTCATGTGGGCTTATCACATTCTCCTCTATAAAACAAGTCACACCTCTTGCGTCCTTTTCTTCTGGTTTCCGCATGTCGGTAGCAGAGAGAGCACATCTTCTGTTTCTTCGAGATAAGATTGTTTGTGGCATTACTACTACAGGTACCTACAAACTATTTGCTTCAAATTTATATATGTATAAACAGGATTCGGCATTAAATTACCTTCAAAGGTTGATATGTTGTTAATCCAAATAACTTGACCATCAATTTTATAAAAATATTCCATATTAACTAAACACATCAGAACTTCAAACAAGATGAATATGCCATGAAAAATATCATAACAGATCATCTCGCTGGTTACATCTACAGGATCATCATGATGTATATAACATGGATTTCCTTGACTCTCTCTCACTATCCATCCTATCAGCCATCATTTTTGCTGGTCAGTCCACAGTATAATGTATGGCTATTAACAATCATCCCCACACTTCCATAATATAATGTATGGCTATTAACAATCCTCCCCACACTTCCATAGTATAATGTATGGCTATTAACAATCCTCCCCACACTTCCATAATATAATGTATGGCTATTAACAATCCTCCCCACACTTCCATAATATAATGTATGGCTATTAACAATCCTCCCCACATTTCCATAATATAATGTATGGCTATTAATAATCCTCCCCACATTTCCATAGTATAATGTATGGCTATTAACAATCCTCCCCACATTTCCATAATATAATGTATGGCTATTAACAATCCTCCCCACACTTCCATAGCATAATGTATGGCTATTAACAATCCTCCCCATACTTCCATAATATAATGTATGGCTATTAACAATCCTCCCCACACTTCCATAATATAATGTATGGCTATTAACAATCCTCCCCACATTTCCATAGTATTATTGTATATCTATAATACAACTGCACGTATACATATGCAAATATACACGGAAACATAATCAACTGATAATGATGACTTCAATAACGAACGAATACACTTCTTTATAAAAATATAAATCTCTCACACTTTATTTTCAAAAGGTGATGTTTGTTGTGTGTGAGAAATGAGTGGAGACAAGGATGGACTGCTATATTGACCCAAGTTCTTTTCTCAGCAGCACTTCTTTTGCATCTTGGCTTGGGTTGCTCAACCAGGAGTCACTAAGGGCCCAAAGCCCTCTGTTTGCAGCTGGTTCTCACTTCGGCATCCTGTCTCCAATTGACTCAAACTGCCCGGGCACCTGGTTATATTATTTTCTAATGCCTGCCTGCTTCCGCTGTTCTTCCGCTTATTTGTACAGGTGCATCTCTTGATTGATGGCTTGGTCAAAGGTCAATATATAACAATCATCCCATTCTCATTTTTCAAAATTCCACATGTGGACATTTTCTTCATGTCCCTCTCTATCCCCCTCACACACACATCTTACAAATAATGCTCAAGGACAAAAACAGTAAAAATACAAAAAGAAATTACTTGAACAACAGCAAAATACAAAAATCTTAATTAGAAGGTGACCTTCTCACTATGTAACACTTGCCCAGGCTAATTATTATCTAAATTTATTTCATACTATTCTTTGCGCAGATGGCTATCCTGACATGCGGGCATCAAAGTACAGTACAGATGCATCTTTCATCCTCCCAAACACAATAGGGCCCTCTGCAATTCCTTGAAGACACAGCACCAAATGTTAATATGTTGTATATCCATAATACAACTGCATGTATACATATACAAATATACACAGGAACATAATCAACTGATAATGATGACTTCAATTACGAACGAATATACTTCTTTGTAAAAATATAGATCTCTCACACTTTATTTTCGAAAGGTATTGTTTGTTGTGTGTGAGAAATGAGTGGAGACAAGGACGGACTGCTATATTAACCCAAGTTCTCTCAGCAGCACTTCTTTTGCCTCTTGGTTTGGGTTGCTCGACCGGGGGTCACTAAGAGCCCAAAGCCCTCTGTCTGCAGCTGGTTCTCACTTCAGTATCCTGTCTCCAACTGACTTGAATGCCCAGGCACCTGGTTATATTATTTTCTAGCACCCACCTGCTTCTGCTGTTCTTCCGCTTATTTACACAGGTGCATCTCTTGATTGACGGCTCGGTCGAGGGTCAATATATAACAGTATAATGTATGGCTATTAACAATCCTCCCTACATTTCCATAGTATAATGTATGGCCATGAAGGAAATGCTTTATCAGTATTTACTAAGTTAGACCTATGGCGCAAAGTCACAAGTTAGTAACACCCAGTGAGAATTAAATTACATTCTATGAGAATAGTTTGGAAACCATAGTTCAAAAGTAAGATGCCAAGATTATTTGATAAGATTAATTTAGTCTGGCATAAGGTTTACTGTTGTGATGCTGACCAAAGAAAGACACGGGGAATACAAAAGGTTTGATAGAAAAACATATATATTCTAGTAACAGAAACAAGATACAAGTGAACCTGGTTAAACAGTAGTTAGTTGATAGAAAGCTGAGTCCAGTGTGGTAGTGACTATCCGTCCACTACACAAATGGTATCACATGTGATTGTGTCACGCTGATTGGTGCACTCCCGTCTGATGCTCTTGTTGACGTGTATTTATGGAGGAGGGTGAGTCCATTATGTAGGGTGTATAACACTAACCATTTCTCCAAGGCAAGATACCCAAATCTTTGGAGATTTTCCAATTGATCTGCATATGTATCTTTTAAATTCAACTCAAATTGTTAACTTTCTCTACTTACTCAGGCATTTTATTAACCTCACTTTTTGCTAATGTTTATGGATCCACACCTGAAATGTCTTGGTTTCTCTCCAGGATGCTGTCCTGGGCAAGGTTGTATAATAGACAGCAACCTTTACTGCACCACTTATACAGCTTGATCCCAGTGCCATTACAAGAGTTTCCAGAACAAGTTTAAAGTCCTTAAGGACTTGGGTTCCAGATTTTTCCTCAGGGTTTCTTTGTAGCGCCTTTCCTATCAATTGGTTTTGGATTCAATTAACCTTCTCCTAAACTGGTGGCTAGCCAAGGCTAAAGAGCTCAGTCTACCTTGCAATGCAATTTGCTTATAGCTTTATTTTAGCTTTTCTGTTTTTCTTTGAGTTATACAAGATGGTGGTAGTGTTATCTTCACAGAAAATGAAATCTTTATCTTACTGATGCTGTTAATGTTCATCTTATGTTAATACTCTTAGGAAAGACACGACTCCACTCCTCCCTGTACACTATACCACTAGCAGATATCTTTTTAACAATGACCTGTCTCTGTCATGCCCAGATATAGGTGAGAATGAGTGAGTAGTGAGGCTCCTATAACAACCAATTCAAAAAAAAAATCTCCAAAACTCACTATGAGTAGGTACAATGATAATAATATAAAAGTAATTCTTATTCTTATAGGTTTAATCTTATTGATGGCCAAGCATTAAAAAAAAATGATAATAAAATAAAAAATAGCATGCAGCTTATCTCTCTCTTTCTCTTGCTGCAATGTTATTGATATAGCACATCTTTTGCAGTTATTGATTTTTCAATAATTCCATCTGCAGGCTGCCCATTGCATAAATTTCCCTTCCTCCTCCCCATTATTTCTCTGCTGCTTTCTACGTAGTTGGTAACCTTTTTGTTTTCTTCTCACAATCAGTGTTTTATTTACAAGGAAATATTTTGAAGAATAAATACCTTTTTAATTGTTATCATTAAACATGTGATGCAAAATTTTATGAGATAAAGTGTGACTCATAGAAATTCCATGATTATCAAATATGATCTTGTCTTTTTTTTCTTTTTTTTTTTGATCAGCTAAGAGATTTATTATAAACAAGATTGTATACCCCAAACAATTTTTTTCTTTAATTAAAAGTCACTTATTTATTTATTTATTTATTTTTTAAACCAAGCATACCTAAATTCAACTATTTTTAGTGAAATATTGCTCACTCAAAATGGATATTATTAGATATTATTTATTACCAAACTCTATTGCTTAAAATAAAATTGCCCCACCTTTGTAACCAAAAATAAAATTATATATATATATATATATATCAGTAATATCCAGTTACTTTCCGAAGACTATGGATATGGATAATATATGAGAAATTTTATATAAATCTATGGGAGTGTTTGATGTATGGCTATTGCTAGTTATATATTCTTTTTCAGATTATAAGAAAACTCACATATGGAGTGTATACAATTTAACTGGAAAAAACTCAACCCTGGTTGAATTGTCATTATAAATTTTTTTCCTGTGGAGAATATAATCTTTATCTCTTCAGATGACATACATGCTTAATTTGAGGGTCCAAAATAAATTCCTGACAATTTAACCATGGTTGAGTTTTCATTCAGTTACATATACATATATATATATATATATATATATATATATATAGTGTACTTTATTTATACATATATAGATAATATTGTGCACTGTATTTATAAATAAAGAGTGTTCAATACGAGTTACAGAGCATATATATTTAAGTTAGTGTTGCATAGATATAGAGTAAATAGTGGTTGGTGACAGTCAGTTTCTTGCTCATGCATTCATCAGACCAAGTGATTTTGGGTTGTAGTTGGTATCTTTTTATATGTTGCATGCTGGGATTGGTTGGTTGGTTGGTTGGGTTGGGTTGGGTTGGGTTGGATTTTATGGCATATCAACCCTTGTAGGTTATTTCCTACACAAGTGAGTTCAAGTCTCATCGTGTGCCGCATTTATACAGCCTTGTGCCACATCTAAGCTGCAAAGCTTAGTGATACATATGATTTGTAAGTGAATAGTTTGTTGGTAATTTCATTTTAAATTAGTTAGAACTAATTTGTTTGCACTCTAGTATTGTTATTGTTTTTACACAGTTAAATGGTTTCAATTTGTGAAGGTAACGTACCTGGGCATTTGAAGCGTGCACGAACGTGTCTGGCTTGTAGAGCGAAAACCGATATGGCTGCTTCAAGCATATTTGACGAGGGGAGATCTCGAACCAGCGAGAGGTAATTTGCATGTATGCAAATTCTTACGAGATCTCATGATAATACAAATACGCACGGTAACGGCTGAATGGGCCAGTTTGTTTTGAGTGCATTTGCCCAACGAACGTGATACATCTCAAGGAAGGAAGGAAGGAGAACGAGGGAGAAAGCAAGAGAGAAGGAACAGCTACTGAGAGAGAGGGAGAAAGCGCTCGACTCAATACGCCCTGAAACTAACAACAGTGTCCTCTCTTGAATAAATACAAGAATCAGTTTCCTGTTGCCTTTTTATGCCCGCTCTTGACAACACAATTATTGCTATCTAACACTTATAATTCTATTCAGTATTAACCATTTGTTTGAACACAATGAAGTGGTTACAAGTATTGCTATTTAACACTAATTATTCTATTCAACATTACTCATTAATTTACTTACAGTTAAATTGTTCCAAGTATTGCTATGAATCTCTAACAATTCAGTTAGACATCAATCATTTGTTTACAGACAGTTAAATGATCAAACAGTTCTACTTCAAACAATTCAATTTAGGATTAGTCATTTATTTGCACACAGTTTAAATGTCAAAAAGGTTCTATTTGACCCATAGATAGTTACTACCACTCTGGGTCAGAGTCGATCTGGGAGAAATGGCAGTGGTACTCCACATTCCCTAAATTTCCAAGACTGGAGCCTCACCATCAGATTTTGTATCATATTCAGGACACTCATTAGGGGAGACCTACCCCTCTGCAGAGATGCAGTCAGTGTATTCTACAGCCCCAGCCCACTGGGCTCTGTATGCTGGGAGTTGGTCTAGTTGTTTATGGGTCATGCCAGGTAAGCTTGCTTATTTATGCAGCTATATCAAGTTATCCTTGTGATTTGTTAATTCATCTATGTCTATGCTATCCTAACTTATATATAAGGTGTGCTTATTTTGAATTGCAACATATATTTTTTATTACTGAGTTTGACTGCTGTAGAGTTTCATAATAGATAATACCTCATTATCTGTTTTGACTGTATAATGTTCCATTTGAAATAAGATCTTGGTATCATCAGTTTAGAATAAAATCATTTGAGGTATACTTATTTATGGACAATGTTGTGCAATTATATTTATATGCAAAGCATTAATAATCACTTTTGGCCCAACAATCGACTTTAAATTAAAAAAAGATCTATTAAAACTGTATGATAAAATTTTCTCCAAGTAGTTTCAATGGGACAGACATATCTACATGAAAATTAAGATTTTATTTTCATGCTTAAAACTTATTCTGACAGACTAGGATTTTTTATTCAGTTCTCTCTGTTGATAGTAAGTAGTAACGTTGATGATCTTAGTTGAGGGCGACCTGAAGGCTCCCTTTTCAATTGCTACTACACCAAAGTGTAGGGGAGGGTGCTACTCCATTCCTAGGACTGTTCCACTTTACCCTTGATCCTCACTTTATAGTGCTTAGTGCTAAGCAACACAGCATCAAGTACCATTTTTTGAGTCTTTGGTATGACTCCCGGACCATTGGTGAATAGTCTACTCATTCGGCCAATGCTACCAATGTGTATCAAGATTATAAAAAAACTGTTGAAAGTTTGTTTTTTTTTTTTCAATTTTTAAGTACTTTTGACCATTATTGGTTCTGATCAAGAATATAAATAATTGTTATGTCTTTGAATTATTGGTAATCTTGGCTGATTGCAGAATGTTATATATTTTTAAATAAATGTTTTCTTTTTATCACCTGTAATGATATTATGTAAATGGTTGAAACTGTAGTGCTAAGTTTAATATATGGGGAGGGAGGTAAAAATTTAAAAAAAAAATCATTAAGGGTCACATTACTTTGGGATGAGATTGTTGCTGAGTGTTAGGTTTATTTTAAATTTGAGAATTTAAAATAAATCTAACACAACAACTCACCTTGAGTGAAGGACTTTTTTTTAATGATTTAACTCCTGGTATTTATTTACTGTAGACTGCCATGTGTACAGCTTACCTTTTTTTATTCTAAAAGTACCTGTATTTTTCTCATTTTTCATCATATCTGGTGACCTTTTATCTCAAACAGAAAGTGCTGTGCAGTGTACAGGAGAAATAGGTTTTTCTTTAAATTTTCATCTGAAATTTGATGGGAGTTGGGTTGCATTGTATACACATGTATAGTGTATACTGTACATTTTAAACACTGCAATGGTCCACTCTTATCCTTGTGTTTTGTTTTCCATGATTTTAGTTATATACAGGGTGCAGAAAAAAAATTAGGAATATTCTAGTATCATAATGAACAACTCTGTTATAAAACAAGATTGATTTTAAGTTAAAAAAATAAACAACAAAATAAGATAGATACAAAACAGTAAATTTACTCAATATGGCTGCTATTTTTTTTTTTTTTTTCAATTATTGCATCAACACACCTTCAAAATGATTTGCATGCTTCAAAATAGATTGTTCAGACATTTTATTCTATTCCTCCTCAATAGCAGTCTTAAGCGAACCAATATTCGGATGGGAAGTTGCAATTGTTTTGATTTTTAAAACGCCCCATATAGAGTAATCAAGAGGTTTAAGGTCTGGGTTTAAATCTTGTGTAATTTCTATCCTCACAGTTTTCTTGTGAAATTTCAATCCATCAATATACTTTCTTATTGAAATTATTGGGTCCTTCTTAATCGCCATAGTGAGAGCTGTTAAAAAGCATTTTTAATTTTTTCAATCCTTTACTCCCCGTTTTCCTTAAAAAGCTCTTTTTCTGTAAAAAAAATTTTCTTCGTTTTGTATACAGTAGACAAAGAAATTCCAATTATTTCAGAAATGTTTTGGGCTTGGTTATGGCATTAAGCAAATCATAGATTTTTTTGTCATTTCTTTTCTTGCTCACTCATGCTGAATTTTTATGAAAAAGTACTTGAATAATAAAGCTAACCAAGAAAATTTAGATTTATCATGTTTTGGGTTTTTTTTTTCAAAATTTGGACTCATCAGACTAAAAAAAAAAATTTTTTAAATTATTCCATATTTTGCTTCCGCATCCTATACACTCATTACCAGAATTAGAAAAGAAAAATCATGTTTTATTTGATAATGGTTCTAAAGCACTAAAGTTGGAATTCTGGCAATTTTAATATTATTTTTTTTGTTTTGTTTTTTTTGGGGTTTTCTTTTTTTGTAATTATTTTTAGGGGAAGTCAAAAAATTCATAATTTTGACGTAGTTGTCTTCATCTTCATATTAAATGTTTTAGACTTTTTAAAAGAAGCATAAGATTTCCACTAGTGCAAATACTACACATTGATCCTAGCTAAAAGTGTCAATTCATGGACAAATAATCCCATTATTTCTCATGATTTATAATTATACTAATTACAAGGGTTGACTGAAAAGTTAATAGGCTGACCAAGATACTCTCATGGAATGTGTTCAAATGAGATTTATTTTTCAATATAATCTCCCTTGTGGTCTACACACTTCTTTCATTCGTGTTATAGTGCTTAGATCTCATTGATCAAAAAAGTCATCAACAGCAGATATGACGTCATCAACAAATCCTTGCATGTATTTTAATCTATTGAATATTTCTAATCATATGAATATTGTACATTAATATCACAGAAGGTACAGTGAAGGCATGGGGAGGGAGTCTCAGTGGCATAGTTGCTAACATGCTGGACTGCAACATCATAGTAAACAGGTTTAAACTTCAGCTGTGCTATCATGTTCACTTTCAGACTAATACCCTTGCGAAAAGTATGACCTTGCAGCTATGGGTTAAATAGTACCACTGCTATTCTTTAAAAAAATGGCTTTGGCCTTAAATAATCCACAAAGGTTGATATGCCATTATGAATTAAAATCAAATGAAGGCATAGTATGATATGAAGAAATGAACAAAAAAGGAACTAGAAGAATATTATTATTGTTATTTAAATCTGAAGTAATTACCTGAACATTATATTATCATTATTAAGTGTACATGGCATAATACTTATTTTCATAGCAAATGGACTCAGCAAGTCAAATTAATCCTAGATGAGGCTGTTTGCGTTTCAATTTATGTTAATACTCTTTGGAAAGAAAGGAATCCATCTCATCTTTCCAAATATATGGATATATTCAATATGTCTAATATATGGAAGTTTACAGATAAATAGTTGGGTAGACTGACTTTTTTTTACTTTGGTACGGTAACCAATCTAAAAGAAAGAAAACTCAGAATTCAAATCAATTATGTAGTCTGATTACAAACTGACATTATATCAAATCCTGCTTGTAGCACATGGGTTGGTAAATGTATATCTATACTACTTTGAGTAAAAATTAGTAGATTAAATTGAATATATATATATATATATATATATATATATATATATATATATATATATATATATAAAAGAG
Source organism: Sepioteuthis lessoniana (assembly GCA_963585895.1). Lineage (NCBI taxonomy): Eukaryota > Metazoa > Mollusca > Cephalopoda > Myopsida > Loliginidae > Sepioteuthis > Sepioteuthis lessoniana. The sequence goes on along the minus strand of OY757936.1, from coordinate 33,830,832 downwards.
AGGGAAAGTTGCAATGAAAGTGTGACATATACACATAGAAAAATAATATGTGATGGTGGTGACATTTAACTTAATCCTTCACTTCTAGGAATGTTAGTTTCATTTTCCAATTTATGATATTTCTGAAAATAAATTGGAGTGTCAGCCAGCAGTTTTCCAAATCAGTCATTCATTTTCTTTGTCAACATCCAATGAAAACAATTTGAACTGTGTTAGTAAAAACAGAAGTATTCTTTTAAAAAAATGTTTGTATAAAATGTAATTTACTAAACCTTGCTTAGTTTAGCACAAGACCTAAATGTATTGGGCACTTTGTGCAAATCAAAATCATTAACAGTGGTCTGCTAGTTTAGCTTGCTAACTATTACATCACTTGAGATGCCCTTGTTTTTATTAAGAGTAATGTAGTTTACTTATCTTAAAAATGCCAACATTCTAATCCTATTAATGCTGAGCGTTATGAGTGTTTTAATTAATGCTAAACATTACACTGCCTAAACTCCTAAAAATATTCCCTGTTGGCTGAGAATACACCAAGACCCAGTCCCTGCCTTAATGGTTGTCCTGAATATAATAACACTGAACTACATCTAGTAATGAGGTTCTGGTCCTATGGGGAGTCACCTCTTAATTGCCATTACTCCCAGCTCCACTGATCTAGCTTGGTTCCTTTGTTTTAATGGGATATAAACCTCTTATGGGTTATTTAATCCCAAAGCCATTCTTGTAGAAGGAAAGTAGTTGTACTATTTAGCCTATCGCTGGGAGAATAAAGGGTTTTTACCTTTCCCAAAGGTATTTGTCCAAAAGCGAACGTAATAGAACTACTCTAGTTTGAACTCATTTTGACATCACAGTCAAGCTTGTTAGCCTCTATGCCACAGAAATCTCTTTCTGATATGAAGTGGTAGTACCTGTTAGTGTCCCATCTGTGGATCAAACGGATTTTTGAATGATACAATTATTACATTATTATAGATATAAAATTTTTTCAGAATATCACTCCATTTAAAGAGACAGGTAAATTTAGATATAAATAAATCTCAATAAAGTTTAGAGCCAATTTAACAAGAAGAAAGCCAGAGAACGGTTAAAGAAATGCTTGTATATTTTACATAAAAGAAATATGATGCCTGATTCTAAACATTGAAAAAGAAATTGCCCAGAGAAGTTAATTCAATTTACATATTTTTTTTTTATTAATAAGAAGTATCCTGAATATGACACTAAACCATATCTGGTGGTGAGGCTCTAATTCTGGAGCTCTTGGGAGAATTATTCCCAAATCCTCTCTATGGGTCAAATGGATCTATTTGAGATATTAAAAATAATTTTGAACTACATTAATAAATTAGCTCTTGAATCATTGATATTGCAGCTACTTATGATTAAATGATAAATTTTTGGTTTGGTTTCTTTGTTTAATGGCATATCAACCTTCATAGTCTATTTAATGCCAAAGAGAACAACTGTCATAGTACTATTTAACCTATGGCTGAGGGGGGATAAGAAGGTTCATACCTTTCCGAAAAGTATTAAGCCCAGTCGACTAGAGTTGTAAAATACACTGATTGCATCTCTGCAGTGGGGTAAGGCCCCACTCCACCCCATCCAACAAGTTTCCTGGATATGACACTAAACAATCTGATGGCAAGTAACCAGTCCTGGAAATTTGGGGAATGTGGAGTACCCCTTCATTGCCATTGCTCCCAGGTCCACTCTGACCCAGAGTGATTGCACCTGATAGGGTTCAATCTAAGGGTTAAATAGAACAAACTATATGTGTGAACAAATGACTGTTGTTAAATTGTGACTGTTATATAGCAATACTTGAAACCATTTAACTGTGCACCAAAAATGAGCTCAGGCTTATTTAAGGATGTTATCTTTAAAATGTGTTTACAAATCATATGTATTAAATATGTGTATAAACAGGATTTGGCATTAAATAACCTATAATGATTGATATGCCATATAGTAAAGTAAAGTTGGCGACCTTAGTCGAGGGTGACTCTAGGGCTCCCTTTTCAATAGCTACTGCACTGAGGTGTAGGGGAGGGCGCTGTTCCATTCCTTGGATTGCTCTACTTTACCCTTGATACTTACCTTATTGTGTTGAGTGCTAAGCTAGGAGGCATCAAGTACCATTTTTTGAGTCTTTGGTATGACTCAACCTGGGATTGAACCCTGGTCTCCTTGACTGTTGACAAATACTCTACTCATTTGGCCAATACCAAACCAAAAGTATTAGTCCAAAAAAATGAACATAATGGTACTATGAGAGTTTGAACTTGCTTATTATGATGTTGCAGTCCAGCACATTAACCACTATAGCATGAGAACTCCCCAGATACATTTTTGTATTGTATGTAATTCGATACCATAAATTAATTTCAACATGAAATAGCCCAACAAAGACTGATATACTGCAAAATCAAAAAAACATATAATTTGCTAGTTTTTAGTATTAAATAGGAACCAAAAAAACTGTGCACAACTTATTTGTATTAAGAATAGTTACCATTGTGGCATATAAGTAAGGCTAAAATCCAAATTAAAGGTTTAGATTTTAGACCTACTATATAAGTCAACCACCAGTTTTGTAGAGATTTTTTTCAGGCTTTGAAATGTCTTCTTATACACTGTAATTTACAAGGACTTAGAATTATAAGTAAATAAAGCATCGAGGGTGACCAGAAGGCTCCCTTTTCAATAGCTACTACACCAAGGTGTAGGGGAGAGCGCTACTCCTTTCCCTAGATTGCTCCATTTTACCCTTGATACGTACCTTATATTGCTGAGTGGTAAGCAAGGAGGTATCAAGTACCATTTTTAAAGTCTTTGGTATGATGCAACCTGGGATTGAACCCAGGCCTTCCAGACCATTGGCAAACACTCTACCCACTAGGCCAAATTCTTTACAATTGTTTAATATTAGATACTTGAAACAATATGATTACTTGCAAAAAGAAAAAAAACAACTTCAGTATTAAATAACCAAACAAGGATTGAAATGCCTTAAAACTAATCAACAAATAATAAAATCATAAAATTGTGAGGAAATTTATATAAAGAATAGTTTACTTGAAGCTACAACTGTTTGCCAATAACTTATTATTGAATATGAGTATTTACTTGAAACCATATAGTTGTTTGAAAAAATATACTTACTTCAGTATAAGATAACTTCCAAAAGGGTTGACATGCTGTAAAACCAATAAAACAAAAAAATGCCTGTAAATTTCATAATGATCATAAAATAAATTAAAAAATGTGATAAAAAGCAACAGAAATAAGAGAAAAGAAATACTGGCAAAAAATTAATGAATATGCTTAATTTAAGAAATTAAAAGATTATTAAATCTAATACCACTTATGTAAAGAAGATAATAAGATTGTTGACTCAGTGGCCATGAAAAATATGAATAAGGCTTTATCAGGGTAAGACCTTTTCACCAGGAGTAAAGATGGAAGTTCTGATCTTAATGGTTGTTTGTTCTTGATTCCTTATCTATCTTCATTACACTGGTCACATAGCTTGGCTTGGTCATGGGTGTGTTACATCCTCATATAGCTTAGCAGTGCCCTGGTGGTGGTGGTGGGGGGTGTCCGCGTCGATGTAGACAGCTGAGTGGTATTTGATGTCAGGTGTGACGATGCTTTTCCAGTGTCCATGGTTTGTGGCACTGGTGTATTGAGTCTATGGGGAGTTGGATTTGGTATAGAGGTCTCGGGCATGGCATTAGGAATGGGAAACGGGATTGTTGTTTCAAGTTTCCTGAGGAATCAGCGATTTCACAAGGTAATTCTACCTGATCCATTAACTCTGACATGGTATTGGTGTTTGGGGAGGGTCTCAATGACCTGACCAGTTGTGTCCCATCGGTGTGTTGTTGGTCATTGAATTGCAACTATTTGTCCTTTTTGAAGGGGGCATAGGGTGTGTGCTGTTCTGTTGTATCGTTCTGAGACAAGTGTTCCAACAGGATAGTCTCATCTCGCGATTTTGGGCTGTGGCTATCCAATTCATGTGTGGCTTGTAGAGTGTGGGTTGGGACGGTATGAAGTAGCAGTTGAGCTGGGGACAGCCCAATATTTTGGATGGGTGTATTCCTATATTGGAGGATGGCTCTTGCTGTGCGGTCATTGTCCAACAATTCCCCCTCTGAGCTGTGTTGCCACTTATGATTCTTTTGGCTGATTTGACAGTGAGCTCTGCTCAACCATTAGATTGTGGGTAAGTGACACATGATAGCCTGTGTTTAACGGCCCAGTCTTGTAAAAACTGTTTGAATGGAAGGAATGTGAAGGGTGGCCCACCATTGCTTCTGAGTTCTTCAGGGGCGCCATAGGT
>OY757936.1:33766478-33821478 GCA_963585895.1 Sepioteuthis lessoniana | reverse complement strand
GTGGCTATTTTGTTTCATGAAAGATGGGGGTAAACAAAATAATTGCTAAGGGGAAAAAGGAAAGGAAAACAAAACAATACAGCATTAGCCTGTAAATTTTATGTTATTTTCTTTTGAATAAAATACTTTAAAGTTAATGAGTGTTTGTTTCCTCTTGCTCATTTGACTGTTTGTAGCTCTGAAGAAAATGTCCACTTAACCTATTTGTAATTTACATACTAACAAGTTCAAAAAATATATGAATAAGAACATTAACAGGGATAAATGTGCATAGATGTATATCTTCACTTAGATTATTTCGATTGTTGTACTGTAGGTAAATGAGCATTTAATTTGACTGACTTTTATCAATTAAGCTATTTACTGAGTGTCTAAAAAATATTTTCACACTTTTCTAAATAGCAATTCTGGTTATGTGAAGATCAAACATTTTTCAATGAAAGTAAATATATATACATAGACACTTACCTACCTTCAAAGCAGTCAATGCTGGGGGGTGGGGTTGTGTGTTTGAGATAGCCAACATTATCTTGGTTCGAATAGAACTTTTCCCTGTTTAGTAGGGCTGAGTTTCTCACATGGGATCAGAGGCACTCCAAAAGGGGAATACCAAGGGACCAAGTATTATTTGTAGTCCTGATTCATACATGCCCTCCCCCGCCAACTATAAAATGATTCTGTCAAATCTGACTTGGTTTATTTGTTTGCGTTTTATGGCTTATCAACCTTTGTTGGTTATTTATTGCCAAATTCATCTTCATACAAATAAACCATTTTATTTCAAATAATTCAGTTTAGCATGAGTAAAGTTTAATTGTCAAAAACATTTCTATTTCAAGCTATTCAGTTTAGTCAAAGAGTTTTAATTGAAACAATTCAGTTTAGTATAAATACAGTTTTTGTTTACACACAGTTAAATGTCAAAACAGTTCTATTTCAAACAATTCAGTTTAGCATAAGTTAGTTTCAATGTCAAAACAGTTCTATTTCAAGCAATTCAATTTGATATAATTATGCAGTTTAGCTCTATCTGACCCTTAGATAGGACCCTATCAGGTGCTACCACTTCAGGTCTGACTGGACCTGCCAACGATGGCAATGAAGAGGTACTCCGCATTCCCCAAAGCTCCAGCATTACTGGAACCTCACCATCAGATTGTTTAGTGTCATATCCAGAACACTCATTGGGGGGATCTTACCCCTCTGCAGAAATGCAGTCAGTGTATTCTATAGCCACAGCCGACAGGGCGAAAATTTGACTTGGTTGGAAGATCAATAAATATATACATAGATATTTATTTGGCACTTGTGCTGGTTTGGTGAAAAATTGAACAGCAGCCTGGTTCCAACGTGTCTTCCCCTCACACAGCAGTTGCCCCTCACCTAAAAGGGATAAGGACTGGGTTTATTTCTTGGTGTATGATGTGCCCCAGAAGGAGAAAGCCAACAGAGCTGAACTATTTTTGCCACCCCACTCAGGAGGATTGCTTCCTGCAAGCCTCCCCTACATTAAACCAACTAGGGCTCTACTCTATTAAACCAACATTTCAGCATACTAATTCACTCTTTGTTTATATCAACTGTAGTTGTTGTATGAAAGGTAAACACTTTAAATAAGAAGCCCTAATATCTCCATATTCTATTATTACCTTGTTGGTGGGATTTAGATAAGAAGTTGTCCTAGTTATCGCACTAAACTACATCTGATGGTGAGACTTCAATCAAGGAGATCTAGGGAAAGCATTACTTAATTGCCATTAATTCAAAGTGTCAACTCTTGTTAGGTTCCTATCTATTGGTCAAATAGATATCTTTAAAAATCATATGTATTTGATAGAACCATGTACTAATAAAAAAACAAACTCTTAAACAACTACATGAAAAATGTAAATTTTAAAGTACAATGAACATGATTCTCTAACTTCTAGGCTTAAAATACCTCTAGATGGGTTAACATGCCATTAAAATCAGTCAAATTTTATCAGTTTATAATATTCTATGACTTTTTCGTTTTTTCTTCTTATAATTTGACTGTTTCCAGTAAAGCATCATCTCTATATTCATCTTTTTTTCAAAAATCTGTTCTTTATTCTGAAAATTTTAATCAACTTCAGTTATAAACTTCACCCTGTCAGCATGGTTTAGAACATGCCAGCTGCATTCTTTGCAGAGGGGTAAGACCCCCCCCCCCCGCCCAGGTGTCCTGGATATGACACGAAACTATATCCATGCTTGTAACTCTAGTTTTAAAGCTCTGGAAATTATAGAGTCACTCTTTCAATGACATTACTCCTGGGTCGATTCTCAATGAGAGTATTAGTACCTTTTTGAGTATCATCTATCAATCAAGTAGATCTGTTTAAAGATTATTGGTATTAGGTATACTTGATACCATATAACAATGTGAAAATTATTTTGTATCAAAATAGTTACTGGAAACTATAATTATTAGGTTGGTTGGTTTTATGGCATATCAACCTTTGTAGGTTATCAATGCCAAATCCATTTTTATATATAGAAACAGTTCTATTTCAAACAATTCACTTTAGCATAAGTACACAGTTTAGTTCTATTTGACCCATAGATAGGACCCCATCTGGTGCTACCACTCCAGGCTAGAGTAGACCTGGAAACAATGCCAATAAAAGGATATTCTGCATTCCCCAACGCTTCAGTTTTAGGAGAGCCTCACCATCAGATTGTTTAGTGTCATATCCAGGACACTTGTTGGGGGGAGTCTTACTCCTCTGCAGAGAAGTAGTCAGTGTATTCTACAGCCCTAGCCAATTGGGCCATATAATTACACTTTGGTGCAAAAAGATTAGGCCACCATGAAAAAAGCAGAAAGTTGGATTGATCTACTTTTTTCTTTCAAAAATTCATATTTTTATAAATGTATTTAGTAATAAAATTTATCTATTAAAAAATTTTTTGAAAAATTTTTTTCTTTGATTATTATTTCAGAAAATATTAAAATCTGCATGTTGCAAAAAGATAAGGCCACCTATGAATTTATTAAATAAAGCAAATTAACTCACAGATTTTTATTTTAAGATTAATTTTTACATAAGAATTAGCAATAAAAATTTAAGATAAATCATGGGACATGGCAATTCTCTTACAGATCACAAGAATGGAATGATCGATGCTTTTGAAAAAGATGGGCATTCTCAACGTGAAATTGCCAAGAAAATCAACAGATCAAGGTGTGCAGTAAATAATTACATAAAAAATAAGAAAACACCCAAGGAATAAATGGGCCATTATCAGAGATGTTAAAAAAATCCGGAAAATCCGTTTCTCAAATTCAACTTCAAATTCCACATTAATTTTTTAAACCATATAACTGTATACAAATTAATATTATTAAATAGGAATTAGTTACTTTAAATCATATAATTGTGTATAAATTATCGGTATTAGATAGGAATACTTGATAGCATACAACTCTGTGCATACAAATTTTTGTCAAATTAAAACAAAAAAATGAGATTGGAAAAAAAAATGATTACAATGGAAAAATAGTTGAAAATATAAATAGTCATGATTATAATCAAACATTTACAAATGAATGAAATTTTGATCTTAAATAACCCATAAGATGTTGATATGCCAGTAAAGAAACTAAACCAAACCAGTTAAGAACCAGAACAACTTTTAATAATAAAAAAAATATATGTATACATTTTGTGAGGATGTGTGTGTAGGGATATATGCATTTTTAAACCCTCCCACTGACATTCTTTCCCACAAAAAGCCACATCAGTTCAGGGCATAGTTAATTATTCTTTTACAATATGATCATACTTGAATCTGAAGTGGCAACCATCAACATAAATATGCAATCTGGGCAAATGTAATAGCGTACTTAATAACAACATAAGTAGCAAAAATTTATTGATAATAGTTATTCCCTGGGTTTTTTTTATATTCAGCTAAGTTATTTGAAAGCTTAAAAAAAAAGAAAGCAGTTTGAAGATGCTTTGAGTTATGTCACAATTTACTTTTCTTTCTCTGTCTCACTAGTGTGTGTGTATATATATATATATATATATATATATATATATATATATATATATATATATAAATATCTTAAAAATTCCCTTAGCCAACATGGTACGCTTGCTGGCCAAGCGGTCTGAGGCTTAATCTAATGTCCTACATGTCTAGCTACGCTGAAGAGTTCTGATAGAACGAAACAGTCTGTCTGTAGATGACAATATATATATATAAATATATATATATATATATATATATATATATATATAATCTTGCATGAAATCTCATGAAAGATGAGAATGGGATACACTTCCTTTGAGGCAAGGTGATACCACTTGCATCATCTGAAGTTAACAAATCTTTGTCCAGCTTGAAAAGACTTATGGCATTAAACAAAAACTTTCTCCAAGTATTGCATCAGGTATCTACAGACAGTATTCCATTAGTCTGTTATCTCTGCTTCAAGTTTTTCGAGACTGCATCTGGACTGAAAAGTTATCGTCAAAGAGAAAGTGTTGATCCAGACAGTCTTGGAGTATCAAGAGACAGCAATCATATATATATATATATACATACACACACACACACACTGAGATATATTAGTGTGTCTGCGTGTGTGTGGGTGCTCATAGTGTAATGGTTTTAATTGTAGGAAATGGACACTGTGACCCAAGTTCAAATCTTGGATGAGATTATTTGCATTTCACATAGTGCTAATACTCTTGGGAAAAGTATGTGTCCAATTATTCTGCCTCCAGCTACAACTTTAATCTTGGTACGGCAACCAGTCTAGAAGAAGGAAGACTTTGAATTCAAACCTGTTAAACTCTTCTTAAAAAAAAATTGACCTTGTATTACATCTTGCTTGTGCAAAGAGGTTTTGTTGGAGGAGGTGCTTACGGTGTTATGGTTATTGTCATAGGAAATGGATACAGCAACTCGAGTTCAAACACTGGATGAGACTGTTTGCATTTAATATAGTGCTAATAACCTTTGGAAAGGTGTGAATCCAACTATTCACCTCTAACTATAGTTAAATAGTTGGGTATATTGGGCTTGTTAACCATATTATGGCAACCAGTATAGGAGAAGAAAGACTGAATTCAAACCTGTTCAACTTCACTTAAAAATTGACCATTTATCAGATCCTGCTCATGCGGAAAGATTTGGTAAATACATGCATAAACACATTTTTAGAGGGTGGTTTTTTTTTTGTAATTTATTACCTCAAGTGGTATCCAAAATTTCAAGAAATGACCATGAAAAAGAATACTTAGATAAGTTTTCTATCTTTTGCTAAAAAAGGTAGTGGCAAATATCCATAATATATATATATATACTTTTCAAATTCTCTGAACCTTTGAGCAGCAATATATATATATATATATATATATATATATATATATATATATATTCACACCTTTTTCTCTCTTTAATTCTTGTACAGTCATTGGGCAATAAACATAGTATTTCATATTAGTACACTTTTAAGAATTTTTTTTATTAAGCTATTTTTTTTTTCTGAACCAAAGATACCAAGATTATATCAAACTCTGGAACCAAAAATTAAACTGCTGCACTTCTATAATCAAAAATAAAATTGCCTCTATATATATATATATATATATATATATATATATATATGAATGATGTGTACTCATTTTTGGACTATTACATTATCCATCAGCAGTGTTTGCCAATGGTCTGGAAGACTGGGGTTCAATCCAAGGTTGATTCATACCAAAGACTTTAAAAAAATTGTACTTTATTCCACCTTGCTTAACACTCAGCATTATAAGGTAAGGATCAAGGGTAAAGTGGAGCAATCCAGGGGATGGAATAGCGCCTTCCCCTACACTTTGGTGTCATAGCTATTGAAAAGAGAGCCTTAGAGTCACCCTCGACTAAGGTCGCCAACTTTACTTTACATATCCATATAGAATTATGAAAAAGAAAACAGTTTGGAAAATCAATGATATATTTTGAAGGAAATCTTGTTATTTTCACACTAATGATGCTATAGTACTTTTGAAACGTGTCATTCTGATTTTCAAGTTTTGTCTTCTTTCTCATTCTATGGAATTTCAGTCCAAACCCATATTCCTGTGTGCATACACACTTTTACAGTCCAGCATATTGAAATCATTGAGCTTGTTTCGAAAACTATATCCTAATCAAAAATAATGCAACCTTAGCTATGTAAATGGATGGATGTACATTTGGTAAATTATAAGAAGATATTTTAGAAAAGTTAAATCTGAGAATTGTTGTATCACTATGACACATTTGTATGTCTTCATTAGACAGTTGGGAAAAATGGCCAGGCCTTATCTATATGAATAAGCTCTGATTATATTACCAACATTTGATTTTGCATTTCTTCTTATCATTGTGTGTATAGGAGGATATTTTTTTCAGTTGAGCAGAATTAAAAAAAAGAATAATTTTAATCTGATTTTTATTCTTTGTTTTCTCAACACTGAATGAAAGGATTTAATTTAACTTTCAGCTAAGTGTCAGAATTGCTATTTACAAAGTGTGTGTGTGTGTGTGTGTGTGTGTGTGTGTGTGTGTGTGTGTGTGTGTGTGTGTGTGTATGTATGTGTATATATATATATATATATATATATATATATATATGTACATGGACCCTCTGCATTTGTCTATCAGTGGCATTACAGTCTGTATTAAGAAGATTAATTGATCTGTTTTATCACTGTGTAATACACTGGACTGACCACTTTGCTGCCTCCCTCATTTTTTTTTTCTTCCTTCCTCATTCTTAGAGTTAATCTAAAAGCCGATTAAGTAAATCTAATCTCTATATCCAAAAATAAATAAATCAATCAAAAATCCTAGTTTGGTATAATTTTTCTGCTAACTGAAATGTTTACTTTATTCTACATGTAGTATCCTGAGTATAACACTAAATTGCCTGGTGGTGGGGGTGCCACTTATGAATCTCTGCGGAATCACCTCTTTGTTAGTATCACTCCCAGGTTCACTCTGACCCAGACTAATCGTACCTGTTAGTATCCCACTTATGGGTCAAATAGATCTGTTTCAGATTATGTTTAAAATGATATTGACTTTATTAATACTTTGGCTCTTAAAACATTGATATTGCAACTAAGTATGAAGTGTTTCCTTGTTTAAAATGATGAACTTTATTAATGTATTGACACTTAAAGCTTTGATATTGTAACTAAGTATGAAGTGTCTACCTATTTGAAATGATTATGGAAATGTATTAATACATTAGCTCTTAAAACATTATTATTGCAGTTAAGTATGAAGTATTTCCGTGTTTAAAATGATTGAACTTTATTAATGTATTGATGCTTAAATCATTGATATTGCAACTAAGTAGGAAGTGTTTATCTTTTTAAAATGATAGTGAACTTTATTAATACATTGGCTCTTAAAACATTGTTATTGCTATGAAGTGTTTACATGTTTAAAAAGTTTGTGAACTTTATTAATATATTGGCTAAGTGCTTGCTTATTTAAAATCTTTATGAAGATCCATTTCTAAACTATGTATAATTGGAAACAATAATTTTTTAACTGACTCTGGCATAAAATAACCCAACAAGGGTTGACATGTCATTAAAGCCAGCCATCTAGCTCAAATTATATGAACTAATATTATTCTGTTTTGATCAGAATGTTCTCCAACTATTTTCAGGTGTTTCTCTGCATCTGATACTTCTTTTTTTTTTTTTTTAATTATTATTATTACTACTACTACTACTACTACTTCTTCTTCTGCTTCTCTTCTTCCAAGATTATCATTTGGGGGACCTTAGTGTGGCTGGAATTCAAACTCACTACTATGTTAGTCAACCACCAAGTATGAACTTGCTTATCCCTAGAGCTATAGGTTTAAATAGTATCATTACTGTCCTACAAGAATGGCTTTAGCATTAAATAACCCATGATGGTTGATATGCCATTAAACAAAGAAACCAAACAAAACAGATATTATTATTATTATTATTATTATTATTATTCCTTGCAAGTTTTTCTCACCAGTGTTAGCTGATGGTGATTCACTAGAATCTGAGTGACAGCAAGTCTCCTCAGATCGGCTCATCCTCTGGTTTTCAATACTTCCAGCTCCATTGCCAAGCCTTTGGGAACTGTTCCAATTACAGTTGGTATTACCGTCCCCTTCATGTTCCATAGCTTTTTAGTTCTCTGATGCCCAAGTACTTGTCTCTCTTTTCATTTTCTTGGATTTTCAATCGGTGGTCTGCCAAGATAGCAAATCCACTATATAGCAGGTTCTCTTTCATTATTGTTATCCCTAGGTCTGGTCTTCTGACCAGGATTAGATGATCTGTTTGTATCTCAAAATCCATTAGACTTTTGTGCTTTTCATTCTTCAGGATTCTGGTTTGTGCACATATCATTTTGTACTATGGTTAAATTTTAATTTCTTGCATAATTCACAGTGGACCAACTTCCCCACCCAGTTGTGTTTAGTCTTATACTCCCTGTACACTACTTTGCTGCATTCACTTATATGATTAATTGTTTTGTCTCTCTCACTATATAACCTATGCTATTCTATTGAGTTTTATCTATTTTTGCTTTAACATAATTGGGCCTTATGGCGTTGTTTTGTGCTGATATTAAAAGAAATTCAGTTTCTCTCATAAAGTTTCCTTTTCTTAGCCATGTTCTGGTCTTCTTGTGTGAGATTTCATCAGTCTGTCACATTTCTGTTTTCTAGTTATTCTTGTTTTGTTTGTCTTTATGTATCATTGTTGTTTCTGGTTTGGTTTGGTTTGGTTTGGTTTTGTGGTATATCAACCATTGGAGGTTATTTAATGCAAAATCCTTTTTATACATATATATTAAATATATGATTTCTAAACACATTTTGTACATAAGATTTTTAAATGAGCCTGAGCTCATTTTTTATACACAGTTAAATGGTTTCACTTATTTCTATCTAAAAGGAATAATTCTATTTACTATTAATCCTTTGTTTGCACACTGTCAAATGTATTCAGATATTGCTATGTATCACTCACAATTCAATTAAACGGCAGACATCTTTTTACACACAGTTGAATGATAAAACAGTTCTATTTCAAACAATTCACTTTAGCATGTCAACAAAGTTAAATAGTTGCAAGTATTGCTATGTATAACTCACAATTCAATTAAACATCAGTCATTTGTTTACACATATTTAAATGATTAAATAGTTCTATTTCAAGCAATTCAGTTTAGCATAAGTTTGCGCTCAGTTTAAATGTCAAAATACACAGTTTAAATGTTAAAAAGTTCTATTTGACCTATAGATAGGACCTTATCAGATGCTTAGTATCATATGCAGGATACTTGTTGGGGGAGTCTTACCCCTCTGCAGTCAGTGTATTCTGCAGCCCCAGCTGACTGGGCCATCAGTCATTTGTTTACACACAGTTGAATGTAAAAACAGTTCTATTTCCAACAATTCAGTTTAGTATAAGTACACAGTTTAAATGTTAAACATTTGTATTTGACCCATAGATAGGACCCTATCAGGTACTACCTCTCCAGGCCAGAGTGGACCTAGGAGGAATGGCAATGAAGGGATACTCTGCATTCCCCAAAGCTCCAGCATTACTAGAGCCTCACCATCAAATTGTTTAGTTTCATATCCAGGACACTCATTGGGAGAGTCTTATCCTTCTGCAAAGATACAGTCAGTGTATTTTGCAGCTCAAGCCAACTGGGTCATATTGTTTCTGGTCACTGTCATAATGACAGAAACTTCTTATCTGGATGAAATTTCTATATGATTTGTTGTACATTGCTGCAGAATTCGTATTGCAATTTGGGAACTACACAAGGATGCTATGTGCTGTTTTGAACAAATCCTAGAAGCAGCACTCCACAAAAAAGTAGTTACATGACCATTTACCTCCTATCTCACAGACTATTCATGTAAGATGAACAAGATATGCTGGGTTTTGTTGGAGAAATAAAGACAAACTCATGTGCGATATTTTCCTGTTGCCTCCTACACATGGATACATCAGTGTTGGCTGACCAGCAAAAACTTACATTCCTCAGCTTTGTGTGAATGTTGGATGCCATCTGGAGGACTTGCTAAAAACAATGCCTAATAGGGATGGATAACGAGAGAGAGTCAAGGGAATCTGAACTATCAGCACAACTTGATGATAATATACATTCTATGATTAGAAAATGATATGTCATGACATTACATTTAACAGCCATTTTCAGCAGCTTTTAAATGAGTTAAAAAAAATGACTTATCAAAGTAACATTATTGACTTCTCTATTATTTCTTTCTCAGTGGTCTGGAGCCTCAGGAGTAAAAAGTTATAGGGCCCCTTAACCAATCTCACCTAACCATCCACAATTTTAAATTTAGCAACAAAGGAAATAAAGGTTTAAGAGAAAAAAATATAGATAGCTCACTATTAGAATTCAGATTTAATATTTTTTGTATTACTTCTTCCTAATCCAGATTTTTAGGGTTTGATTTAATACAATGAGTATGTGCATGTGACTTTAATCTCATTGTTTCAGATTTCCTCTTCCAAATCAATGTTAGTCCTATCAGTGAAGCCTAGAATATGCTGACTGCATTCACTTTAGAGGGGTAACACCTTCTCAAAAATTTAGGGGCATCCTGAGTATCTAAACTGCATCTGGTTGGGAGGCTCCTGTTCTTGAGCTCTAGGGACTATAGAGTACCTCTTCATTGCCATACTCTACTCTGTAGTCGTACTTGTTACAGAAAAATTTGTGGGTCAAATATATGTTTTTGAATAATTTGTATTTGTATTAGGAATACTTGATATCAGATTGGCCTTATTAATAAAGTGTTCGCCAATGGTCTGGGAGACTGGGGTTCAATCTTCAGTCAAGTCATACCAAAGACCAAAAAAATGGTACTTGATGCTGCCTTTCTTAACAATCAGCATTATAAGGTAAGGATCAAGGGTAAAGTGGAGCAATCAAGGGAAGGAGTAGCACTTTCCCTTACTCATCGGTGTGGTAGCTATTGAGAAGGGAGCTTTCTGGTCACTCTTGACTAAGGTCATCAACTTTACTTTACCGGGCCATTGGCCTAATGAGTAGAGTGTTCACCAGTGGTCTGGAAGACTGGGTTTCAATCCCATGTCAAGTCATACCAAAGACTTAAAAAATGGTACTTGATGCTGCCTTGCTTAACATTCAGGATTATAAGGTAAGGATCATGGCTAAAGTGGAGCAATCCAGAGAAAGGAGTAGCACCCTCCTCTACACTTCTGTGTAGTAGCTCTTGAAAAGGGAGCCTTTGAGTCCCCCTTGACTCCGGTCACTAACTTACTTGATATCAAATAACTGTGTGAAAATTATTTGGATTAAGAATAGTTACTTGAAACTATAATTGTTAACTGCAGATTTTTTTTACTAATTACTTTAAACCATATAACTTTGCAAACAAATGATTATTATTAAAAAGAAATAGTTAATTTAAACCATATAATTGCATATTAACTGTTAGTATACTTGAACTAGTGCAAATTATTAGTATTAGATATGAATCCTTGATATCATATAACTGTATGCAAACAAATGACTATTATCAAATAGATATAATTACTTGAAACCTTGTAATCATTTTTATTACATAGGAATACTTAAAAGCATACTACTGTGTGCAAATTATTTGTATTAAATATGAATACTTGATATCATATAATTGTGTGCAAAAATCTCTTTTACATCTATACAAAATATGTAAATATGAACATACAATGTACATGATTCTCTAACCTCTATGGATAAAATAACCCTAGATCAATTGATATGTCATTAAAATCAATCATCCTATCTATCAATCAAAAATTAATATCTTTTTAAATCTCATGGACAAAACTCAAAGAAAGAGGTTTATATGCTGAAATACATTAACTTTGTTACCTGAGTTTGTACAAGAGGAAATCAATTAGGGGGGATTGTTGAGAAATATTATTTCCTCTCAAGAATTAATCTCTGAAGAATTATGTACAATTAACAATATATTTTATAGCTTGAGCAAACTAAGTAGAAAGAACACAAAAGTAGTAAATGGTATAATATTTCACTGTTTATTATATAAATAGGTGATAATGGTTTGTGGTAAATGCCTGTCTACTGCAATATATAAATTTCAAATCCCACTAAATGTCATTGTTATAAAATTCATGATTAGCATATTCAATTTTGGATATATTTGCATCTTGGATTTTTTACAATAAATCAGATCTTTAAAAAGTGTCTGTCCAAAGAAATTTAACCTGGGAATTTAAAATGCATAAAAATCTAATGCCTAAATAATAAATTGTATATTATCAAATAAAATCATGTCTTGCATAAATATGCATTACCCACAGAAACTATTTGCACAAACAACACTTTATAATTTATATCCTTAATTAAAACCAATAATGGTCAAAATTTCTCAAAATTATATCTAAAAAAGTAAAGTTGGCAACCTTAGTCGAGGGTGACCATTTAGCCTAATGAGTTGAGTCTTCTAATGGTTCAGGAGACCGGAGTTCAATCCCAGGTTGAGTCATATCAAAGACTTAAAAAATGGTACTTGATGCCACCTTGTTTAACACTCAGCATTATAAGGTAAGGATCAAGGGTAGAGTGGAGCAATCCTGGGAATGGAGTCGTGCCCTCCCCTACACCTTGGTGTGATATCTATTGGAAAGGGAGCCTTTTGGTCAC
This sequence comes from Sepioteuthis lessoniana, assembly GCA_963585895.1. Taxonomy (NCBI): domain Eukaryota; kingdom Metazoa; phylum Mollusca; class Cephalopoda; order Myopsida; family Loliginidae; genus Sepioteuthis; species Sepioteuthis lessoniana. Next base: position 33,808,746 of record OY757936.1, on the reverse strand, counting down.
CCTTGACTAAGGTCCCTAACTTTACTTACTTATATCTAAAAAAGAAAAACCAAAAAAAACATTAGCATATATAGATATCTGTATGTAGTCGGGCAGCAATCTTTCATTTAAGCATGTTTGATTAAATAATAAAGACACATTTTGTCTATATAATTTTATTAAGATCCTTTCAAGTTTCCTGATAAGTGTCTTAGTTTCAGGTTGTCAGGACAATTTGGGAAAATTCATCCACTAATTTCTACCTGAAACCAAGACACTTATCAGGAAACTTGAAAGGATCTTAATAAAATTATATATTTATTATTTATTCAAACATGCATATATATGTATATATAGATGGAAATTCAAACCTGGTTAAGTTGTCATAACAAATTTATTTCGGCGAAGAATATTACTATACTCTCCATCATGTCAGATAACTTTTTTTACATGCTATACTTGAAGTTGCAGGACAGCAAATGTGGAATTACAATTCATATGTGAAATATATCCCGGCTTCGAGCGTCCTGCGTGTCTAGCCACACTGAAGAGTTCTGATAGAACAAAACAGTCTTTCTGTTGATGACTATATATATGTATATATATATATATCTACATTTGCAGCATCTTGCAAGCTGAAAAATTTGATTGATAATAAGACTGAAGAAAAGATCCTTGTCTATCACATAAGAAAAATATATGTAGCGCTTTAAAGATATGTATACCGAGTCATTGTTCACCAATATATACCGAGTAGAGTGTTCACCAATGGTCACCAATGTATACCGAGTAGAGTGTTCACCAATGGTCCGGGAGACCGGGGTTCAATCCCAGGTTGACTCAAAAAATGGTAATTGATCCCGCCTTGCTTAACACTCAGCACTATAAAGTAAGGATCAAGGGTAAAGTGGAGCAATCCTGGGAATGGAGTTGTGCCCTCCCCTACACCTAGGTGTAGTAGCTATAGAAAAGGGAGCCTTCGGGTCACCCTTGACTAAGGTCACCAACTTTACTTTTTATACTTTCTATATATATATTTGTGTGTGTGTGTGTGTGTGTGCATTTTTTTTTTTTTTTTTTTTTTTTTTTTTGGTTACAAAGGTGTTGCAATTTTTTTGTTTATAGAGTTTGGTAATAAATAATATCTAATAATATCCATTTTGAGTGTGCAATATTCCTCTAGCTATAGTAAAATCTTGGTATCTTTGGTTTAAAAGAAAGTAACTTTTTAAAGAAAAAATATTGTTTGGGATGTATAATGAATCTTTTTAGGAGATGATTGAAAAAAAAAAAGACAAGATCATATTTGATAATCATGGAATTTCTAAGAGTCATATTTTATCTCATAAAATTTTGCATCACATGTTTAATAATAACAATTAAAAAGGTATTTATTCTTCAAAATATTTCCTTGTAAATAAAACACTGATTGTGAGAAGAAAACAAAAAGATTACCAACTACGTAGAAAGCAGCAGAGAAATAATGGGGAGGAGGAAGGGAAATTTATGCAATGGGCAGCCTGCAGATGGAATTATTGAAAAATCAATAACTGCAAAAGATGTGCTATATCAGTAACACTGGAGAGAGAGAGGCTGCATACTGTTTTTTCTTTTCTTCTCATTTTTTTTTATGCTTACAAAGTCTGAAACCACAAACCAAATCTAACAGAAATATCGGAGGTTGCAACTTTTTTGGCACCAATTTTTTTTCTGTTGAAATATTTACTTTGATAAGTTCAATCTTGCATTGTTATCACTGATAAATTTTGAGTATAAATTTCTACTTGTTTTGAAATTTTTTTTTTCTTTTTACTGAAAAAAAATTATAAAGTAGAGAATTCAATTTAATTTGAAAACATTCTTATCTCAGTGATAATCTTTGTTCTTATAAATTATCTTTCTGTTGTCATGATTTCAGACTGTCGAATTCTAACTCTTAGTGTTTCTTGAGTATAACACTAAACTGTAGCTAATGGTGAGGCTACAACTCTGAGGAGTGATGAGTACTTCCAGATCCATTCTGACTCAGAATGGTAGTGTAGTAATCTTTTGTTGCAACCTACTCACTCTTGCAGGATAGCTTATATTTCTCTCTCAATGATGTGATGGTTTCCAGAAGAGATCTACCACTGGGGGAGTTTCCATGGCAAAATGGTTAAAGTTTTGGACTGCGACCTTGAAGAAAGCGAGTCTGAACCCAAGTGCTACTGTATTCACTTTTAGACTAATACCATTGAGGAAGCTATTGTTATATTTTGACCTTCGACCCAGCCCAAAAATACTATTCTAAGGTAATACACCGGAAGGAAGTGACACATTCCAACGGCCAGTAATCGAAAGAGATCACGTGGGCGGATTAAGGCTTATGAGATGGGATAAGGTGAAGGTCTCATTGTGCCATTACAGTCATGCACCAGAAGAGAGTAACCTCTGAACTGCATGGCAGTTATTTCCGCTTGATGACGATTAAACATCCGATTTCGAAGATCCAGTTGGCGATCGTGTGGGCGTTGAATTATTATTTAACTCAGTTGAGTTTGGGGTACAAAAGCAGTTGCCAGTCGAATTCCAGACAGTAGGGACAAGATGTGGTAGGGAAGGCCACACCCGACCGAGGGGGCACTCGGAAAACCCCCGATGCAGTTGCCAGCAGACTCCCAGAGGGTTAGAGACGAGATGTGGTAGGGAAGGCCACAACCGACCGAGGGGGCCCTCGGAAAACCCCCGATGGAGTGGACCCCAACATCAGGAGAACAAGACACAACGTGACGGTCATAACAGTGGGTTCAAAATATGAAGTTTATGTTCGGTCTCCAGCATCCTCTCACATGCTAACCTTTCGAACCCTTGCAATAAAGTGAGAGGTAAATGTAATTCTAAAGAAGTCTTCTTGTGTCTTCCTTCCTGCATCTTAATCCTTCTAGCATCTTCCTTCCTTCATGCAACTTAATTATGGTGTTGTTGTGATGCTGAATGAACGTGTAAATAACTATATAACACTATAAACCCTCCTTATCTACCAGCTATGGGTTAAGTAGTATCACTACTGTTCTTCTACAAGGCTGGCTTTGGCATTAAATAACCAATGAAGGTTGATATGCCATTAAATTAAAACAAACAAACAAGATCTATCAGCCAATAGGGTTGGTTGAAACTATACAGTCCATGAGTTAGCTTCTCTAGGAAAAAAAAGAAACAAAAACAAATTCCAAGAATATCCATATATAGCCATCTTTATTGATAATTTTTCTGGTTCTTCCTGGCCGGTGAGTACATGTGATACTTTGCAATTTGAATTTGGGTGCTAATCCCCGTCTATCATGAATGGAAATATAGACATGCTCACATCTACACACATCTATTATTGCACCTAAATATGTGTACTCAGGAGCAGAAGAGCTCATGCTGTTACAGTAATACCTATTAAAGACACAACCATGAGTCAAATAGATCTGTTAGAAAATCATTAGTATTGGATTGGAATACTTGAAACAAAGTAACTGTGTGCAAACATCATTATCATCATTATTATTATTATCCTTATTATTTACTCATTAGAGTTTTTCACATCAACGTTAGCTGATGGTCTTTCACTGAAGATTGAGTGACAGCAAGTCTCCTCAAGTCTCCATTATTCTCATTTGAGAGTTTTTCACACCAACGTTAGCCAATGGTTTCTCACAGGAGTTTGAGTGACAACAAGTATCCTCACGTCTTAAGGGACTCTTCTCAGTATTCTGGCCGATCACCATAAAGCAGTAATTATTATTATTATTATATTTACTCCTTTAGAGTTTTTCACATCAGTGTTAGCTGATGGTTTTTCACTGGGGTTTGAGTGACAGCAAGTCTCCTCAAGTCTCCAGGACTCGTCTCAGGATTCTGGCCGTTCTTAGCAATGCTGTCGTTTGGATAGTCTCTACCCGTCTGGCAACTTCCAAGTCCTCCAGGTCTTTTAATAATCCTTTAGTTATTGTGCCTAGGAATTGTTACTTGAAATTATAATTGTGTTCAAATTTAGTTTTAGATAGGAACTCTTGAAACTATATGACTGTACAAATTATTTGTATTATGTAGGAATACTTGATACCATATAATTGTGTGCAAGTAAATGATTATTATAGAAAATTTTTAATAAGAGCTGTTTAAAAAAATTGCAATGGAATGTAGAAATATGATTATGATTATAATTAAATATTTACAAATGAATCAAATTTCAGCATTAAATAACCCAGTGGATGTTGATATTCTATTAAATAAACCAAATCAAACTTATCAATACCAGATAGTAAATAGATATGTTTGAAAATTATTTCTATTAGATTGGAATACATAAAACCTTATAATTATGTGCAAATGATTTGTATGAAGAATAGTTACTTGAAGCTATAATTGTTTTCAAATGATTATTATTAGTTACTTGAAACTATGTAACTATGTGTCAAACAAATTATTGAGTTGAAATAATTACTTAAAAACATATAGCTTTGTGCAAACATGATTATTATTTAATAGAAATAATTACTTGAAATTATAATTGAGTATAAATCATTTGTATTAGATAGGTTTGGTTTCTTTGTTTTAACCACATATCAACCTTTGTGGTTATTTAATGCCAAAGTCATCTTTGTAGAAGGTTAGTAGTGGTACTATTTAACCCATAGCAGAGGGGATAAAGGTGTTCATGCCTTTCCTACGTGTATTAGTCCAAAAGTGAAGATAAAAGTGTGACCAGAGTTCAAACTTACTCACTTAAATGTTGTGGTCCATACTTGAAACTATATAACTGTGTGCAAACAAATAATAGGACAAACAAAAAAATGCAGTGGAACTTTAAAAATATAGTTATTATTTTAATCAAACATTTATAACTGAATCAAGTTTTGGCATTAAATAACCCATAATGAGTTGATATGCCATTAAATTAATAAACAAACCCATTTAACTCTTATTCGATGAAATTAAATTCCTTCACTTGATTACTGAATAAGTTCTTGGAAATTTCATATTAATAGTTTTATTTATGCTCTTTTCTTACCTTTTTGTGTATCTTCCCATTTTTCCCCTTATCCTTTTCAATCATTATTACTAATCTGTATTTCTATTTAAATACTAAGTGTATAAGCAGACATATATTATTTCTATATGTGAAACAAAAAAATGGATGCACAAATATTTTTCTTGTATCCTCTTTTTTATCTTTCTCTTACTCTATTCCTCAATAAAAAATGTTTTGTAGGTTTTTCAATATGAAGGCATAACTGCCAAGGATCAAGTAAATGTTACACTTTGATCCTAGGTCAAAAAATGTAATGTTAGAACATACAAACAAGCTGGATAATAGAATGGATTTTCAGTCAGAAATGTATATATTCACCCAACTCCTCTCCCATAGGCAGGATACAGCACAGGATACACGAGAATGCTGCAAGCAATATTGAACAAGTCCTGGAGACAGCACCCCACAAAACAGCAACTGTACGGCCATCTACCACCCATCACGAAAATTATCAAAGTTAGATGAACCAGACATGCGGGACACTGCTGGAGAAGTAAGGACAAGCTCATAAGTGATGTACTCCTGTGGACCCCTTCGCAGGAACGAGCAAAAGCAGAACGTCCAGCTCAAACATACATAAAGCAGCTCTGTGCCGATACTGAATGTAGCCTGGAAGACCTGACAGAAGCAATGGACGGTAGGGATGGGTGGCGAGAGAGGGTCAGAAATATCCATGCTGATAGCGTGACATGATGATGATGATGAAAGTTAATTTGAATTCAGCTTTCCTTCTCCTATACTGGTTGCCATACTGTTTAAAAAACCTAGTCTGCCTTAATTTTTACCCATAGTAGGAGAATAGTTGGCTGCATACCTTTCTCAAGGGCATTAGCACTACAGGAAATGCAAACAATTTTGTCCAGGATTTGAACTCGGGTCATTGGTCTATTCTCTATGATGATTACCATTATGCCATGAGTGCTTATAAAAATTGGTGTAGATGCCAAAAACTTTCCTGGGCACCTTTGACTCTTTCAGATCTTATCAGAATAAAACTTCATTCCTGCTGTTTTAATGCATTAGAATGATATTGCAGTTTGGACTTTGAGCTCAAGACCTGGTCAAAAGTTTTGCTGATCAAGCTTTGTTCAGGTGTATTTGATATTTAAATGATTTCTTTTCAAAGAAAATATATCAAAAAGTATGTAGTAGTGTGTCACTGTGAGGTGAAATGTCAATCAATAGAATTTGAAAGAACTGTAAGCATAATTGACGATAATTGATTTTTATCATTAAGGTTTTTCGGACTATTGTCTTCATCTTTATTGTTATTTCCACAATATTATGGCTAACAGAATCAGAACAGGCGACCCCCGTGGTTTCAATAAAGGACGTAGTTCGAAGTTCTGTGAAGGTTCCCGAGTTCGACAAACACCTGAAGAAGGCCGGAGGACATATCGGCCGAAACATTGTGGAAATAACAATAAAGATGAAGACAATAGTCTGAAAAACCTTAATGATAAAAATCAACAAGCTTCGTCTCAGAAATTTAGACCACTAATTAATTTTTAAACTCTAAAAAGACAAACATCATTCCACAATGAAAAGGGTACAATTAAATGCTATTTTCAGCATAGCAAAAAAATATAACAAAATTTCGTATTGTCAGGTCATACACCTGGTGATACATGTTAAAAATTCATGGGATTTATATATCTGTTTATTATATTAATTTACTTATACACAAAGATCAGTTGTATTGCAAAGAACTAGGGGTTAACAAATTGAAGGTTCCTTTCTCAGAAATGAAGTGTTAATATTCACTGAAATGGAAGAAAGAAAAAAATCTAATCCTTGCACAATTCTTTCAAATCCTGTCATTCCATCAATTGATATTTCTCTTCAATTAATCTTGAATCAGAAAGAAGAATCTGAAAATTTGCCAGTGACCAACCAGCATGGAACTTCCATGTTTCAACCTTTAATATTTCCCTACTTCCTAAACCCCCAGGATTCCACTGAGTTCAAAGAAACTTGCAAGAAACGCTCCTTTCAAGCTTACTATTTTCAAAGAATTTTGCTGGTTTCAAAGGCACTTTGATTCTACTAAATTCCTTCAAATTTGCTTCTTTTGTGCCATTTTGAATTTGCAGGATACTTTTTTCTTGATAGATTTACACATTTTTTTTTTTTTGGAAAATCCTGTTTCTGTTAAATGTGTATATATAAAAAAAAAGAAGAAAAGAATAGTACTACATTTTTTATCTTGTCAAACACTAGTTGTGATAAATTATCCCTCAGTGAGTCAAAAGTTTTGCAATATTTTGGTAACATAAGGCACAATTCAGCAATTTTAGACACTTTTGCTGATGTTATGAAAGTGATAAACCACACTGGACTATCAGAGGTTGAGCTTGCTTGATACTCTGTGTGTGCTACTGACCAGATTTGCCTCTATGGCTTGGAGCATGACCTCAGAATCCACAGTTTTAGGCCTATCTGACCTTGCCTAATTGTTGAGGTTTTTGCAACCTGAGAAAAATTTCTTTAACCATCCTGTTACTGTATTGTGCCTTCACCTTTTACACCATAAATGTTTTTGGTTGCATTTGCAGCTTTATGTGACTCAATTTGAATTTGTAAAGTATAAGTTCCTAAGCAAGTACCTACCACAGCTTGAACTGCTTTGGTCACATAATATGTATATACACTGCAAATTATTAGGTTGACAAGAAAGTTCTTGCGATTTTTAACTTTTAAATTCAGATGAACATATCTCAGCTCAAAACAAAAATTTATTCATCGAAATAAGCACCATCAGAATCAACACACTTTTGCCAATGCAAAACAAGTGTATTTATGCCAGTAATGTAAAAATCTTTGCGTTCTGGTGGCGATGAAGTCGCTGAAGGTGTTTTTGATATCACTTAGGTTTTTGAAGCATTTCTCTCACAGAAAGTTGTCAAGATGCTTGAAAAAGTGGTAGTCGGTAGGTGAGAGGTCTGGAGAGTATGGCAGATGAGGTAGAGTTTCATAGCCCAATTCATTCAACTTTTGCAGGGTCAGTTTAGCAATGTACGGTCGGGCATTTTCATGGAGGAGAATTGGGCCTTTTCTGTTGACTAATGCTGGGTGTTGTTGTCGAAGTTTCTGATGCATTTCATCCACTTGTTGACAGTACTTCTCTGCTGTAATGGTTTCGCTTGAATTCAAAAAACTGTAAAGGATGAGACCGGTCACAGACCACCAAACAGTCAGCATGACCTTCTTTTGGTGCAACCCTGGCTTCGGGAAGTGTCGTGGAGCTTCGTCAGTGTCTAACCACTGAGCTGAGCATCGCTGGTTGTCGTAAAGAACCCACTTTTCATTGCAAGTCACAACCTGGTCAAGAAACAGGTCGTTCTTGTTGCATAAAAAAAAAGATGACACTTCATAACGGTGTTTCTTTTGGTTGTCGTTCAATTCGTGAGGCACCTATTTATTAAGTTTTTTGGTCTTTCCAATCTCTCTCAAGTGGTTGGAAATTGTTGTATACGTTACATCTAATTCAGAAGCAAGTTCTCGAACAGTTGTGTGGGGATTAGCTTCGACTAAGGCTCTTAATTGATTGTTGTCAACAATTGATGGCCGACCACTACACTCATCATCTTCAAGACTCTTGTCACCGCCACAAAATTTCTTAAACCACCATTGTGTTGTGCGTTCAGTAGTGGTTCCTGGGCCAAACGCTTTGTTGATATTGCAAGCTGTTTCAGCAGCTTTTCAGCCTAGCTTGAATTGAAATAAGAAAATTGTGCAAATTTGCTTTTTTCCATCTTGTATTCAATGTTCTGAAAAGAAGACATAATTGTTTTAAAACGATTGTAATTTAAACGATTAAATAGAGCGAAAAACACTCTTTAAAATGATATATAAAGTAAAGGTATTATAACAAAAGCCTATTTGAAAATACATCATTTGAAATCAAAATTAAAAATTCCGCAACAACTTTCTTGTCAACCTAATAGTATGTACCAAAATATTGCCAAACTTCAGACTTGCCCTAATATTTGTATAATAAAATTTATCACCTTGTTGCTACAAATATAAGTCAAGATGGCGACCTTAGTCAAGAGTGACCTGAAGTCTCCCTTTTCAATAGCTACTACACCTCGGTGTAGGGGAGGGCACTACTGCATTCCCAGGATTGCTCCACTTAACCTTGATCCTCACCTTATAGTGCTGAGTGTTAAGCAGGACAGCATCAAGTACCATTTTTTGAGTCTTTGGTATGACTAGACCTGGGATTAAACCCTGATCTCTCAGACCATTGGCGACCACTTTACTCATTAGGCCAAGGGTATGCCTTATTTGATGATATGTAAAACCTAGATCTTTTTCCTTTCATAAAAAATGGCTAAAAAATATCTGAGGTTTTATATTTGTTCTTGATGTATCTGGTTGGCTAATGTTTACCCTGATACAGTAGACTATGAGTTTATATACCTAGCCTAATGCAAGTGCATGCTGAAAAATTCTCAGCCTGACCAAGAAGGTTGTCTCACTGTTGAATACACTTAACTCATCATTCCTCCAGTTTTCCATATGATCTATTTTTACATGGCAGATAACAATGATTAAATAAATTCCTATGTGTCATCCTGTATGATTTATATTGAGTCATTTCTTTGTCTTGTTTGTTTTTATTATGTCTTAGTCACCATACTCTTCATGAGTGGATTGAAAGAAGAGAATAATCAACATTTTTATAGACACTACCTGTGATATTATAGGTTATATAAGTACACACGCACACACACACACACACACACGTAATTTATTTACAGGATTGTACATGCTACTAAAAACAATATATTTGGAAGTCAGAATGTCTATGTTACTTTAAACTAAATAACTATCAACAGCGGGGAGTCCCCATAGTGTAATGCCTAAAGTGCTGGACTGAGTAAGTGATTTCAAACTCCAGTTGTGCTATTATGTTCACTTTCAGATTAATACCCTGGGGAAAGGTATGAACTCTGTGTGTCACCTACCCCATGCTATGGGTTAAATAGTATCACTGCTGTTCTTCTACAAGGATGGCTTTGGCATTAAATAACCCATGATGGTTGATATGCCATTAAACAGAGAGACCAAAGCAAACAACAGACAGAATAAAATCTATGGATTATATAATAAGCCAATACTTGTAGAACAACATTTCTGCTGAAATGGTCATGATTTTAACAGAGATTCAAAGTTCACCAGCATATAAAGAAAAAAAATACTTTGAACAATAGTTTGATCACTGCAATAATAGAAACACACAAAGATAAATGGATAAAGCATCTCCAAACACTGAGACCAAATTGCTTTAACACCAGGCTAAACAATCCCTAAAATACCTCTTTGAAAAAGGATGGAAAAATTTGGCGTGACACATAAACATCAAAATAAAGAAATGCCTGACCAAGCTAATTTTAAATGGAGAACTCAATGTCAGGTGTTTACTATAACAGAGATCATATAAAGGTCAATCAAAAACACTTGGATATTAGAAAACAATTTTCATTCAAAGAATGGATATGCTACATCATTAATTCATTTTTTGTTGGTTCACATGTAGCCTATCAACTCTTTTAAAAGTAGTTTTAAAATCTTTATAAAAAAACGTTTTTCGCAAAATACTTATCTGCTGAGAATGACTATAGGTCAAAACTAGTTCAGATGAATCAAAAAAATAACTAAAAAAAAATATTCTTATTTGTCATCATTTTGTTCATCATCATCTCTCTCTCTTTCTATATATATATATATATATATATATATATATATATATATATATATATATATATATATATATTTTTTTTTTTTTTTTGGTTAAAATACAAGAAAATTAGACAATGTATTCCATAATAGATTTATATAAATATATTCAAATATATATTTTTTGGTTAAAATATAAGAAAATTAGAGATAGTATTGCATAATAAATTTATTTTATTATATTTCAACCAAAAAATATATATTTTGCTCAGCAGATATATTTTGTATTAAATAGCCATATATATATATATTTATAAAAGAGAGAGAGAGTGAGAGAGAACTTTTTTCTTTTTTTTTCTTCAAATATTGCACTAAAAAAATTACATTGATTGCCACTATAGTTTCACACAGGATGAGATCTTCAGGCAATGATGTCAGACATGATTTTTCTGCAGCATGCAGTCTTCTGTACCATTTACTACATTTATTAATGAACATTTCCTAAATTTTTTTTATGCCAAATTTATAAATTCTGGTATGTGGTACATGTCTGGTATCATTGCCTGAAGATCATATCTTTCATGAAACCTTAGTTACATATAGCATCTTTTTTTGGTGTTATATTAAGCTACTCTTTTCTTATATTTAAATAGTGTGTATTTAAGCAGCAGAATTTCTTGTAGGCATATTTTATTAAAGATGACAAACAAGGATATGGAATTGAGTTTTATTAGCCTTTTTCTTGTTCACAAGTGAAATGTCGCAAATGAGGATGAGGAGTCTTTAATAATCATCCGAAATCACTGATGTTACAATCTGAGTACATGTACTTTCAACAATTATCAATCATTGTCAAGGGTGTGCATATAGCCATACAATGGATTATGAGATGTTTTATGTGATCTATGTTCTTCTGTTGTACACTTTTATCTTTCATTATAAAAATGAGGAATCTTTAATAATAGTCCAAAATCACTGATGTTATAACCTGAGTATGTTTACTTTCAACATTTATGGGTCATTGTCAAGGGTGTACATATGCCCACACAATGGATTATGAGATATTTTATGTGATCAATGTTCTTCTATAGTACGCTTTTATCCTTTATTATAAAAATGATCAATCCTATTGATCTTATTCCTTTATTTATACCTTTGGCATTTAAATAACCCAGCAAGGTTTTACATGCTATAAAACCAAATACCTGACTATTTTTTAGCAATGCCAATCAGAAGAAAATAACAAACTCTGAGTAACCTAATTACAGTTTCTTTTAGAATCCTAACCCAGAGAACTTTTAGAAAATAAAGATGGGTTGAATACAGTAATTTATGTACAGATCCTCATTTTACATATTGTTTATTTGTATGTTATGTACAAGGTGGACATAAACACCATATATGTTACATAGGCATACATGAATATGTGAAATGTACATAGAATGTTCATAACTCATATATAGATAACATAGGAATCCCAAAACACGAAAAACTTTACGACTTCTTAGTTCAGGTACAAAACTTTTTATTACCTTTGAGTTAAAAGGTTTTTCGACATGAGGAGAGAGGCACAATCTTTCTATCCTGACTTTTCCACCTGCCCCAAACCAGGTGTGGCACCCGCTGCAAGGCCTGAGTGAGCCCTGAAAGTTAATCGTCTTCTTCGGATGCTAAAACTCAACTCACTGACTTTTCTCAAATCCCCAAAATCCTCTGTGCATGCTTCCAGTGCATGACGTCATTCGCACCCCCCCCGGTCACATTTTCTATCTGGGATTTTTATTTTGACATCTCTGAATTACACATCCTCCCTGTGCACGCATGAACACCTGCACTCATGTTGCACCTAACTAACCCATGCGCTAAGCGAAAGGTTCTCAGCCTAACTAAACTGAAAGGCAAGATATATAAAATGAAATCCCTTGACCATTATATTACATATATATGTATGTCTATCTATGTATCTGAATCTTTTCATATTCTATTTTTCCATCTAAATTTTTTCATATCTATCTACCTTCATATCTGTAAATTTATATAGACCCACCAGATAATGATCTAGAAAAATCTTTAAGAACATTGAATCTATCTATGAGGTTGTCACAGCAATGTAATTAAGTTTGTTGATTGTTATGAAACTTTAACTAGTGAAAAACTAAAAACATTTGAAATTTTGCATATGACTGTTATTTAAACTATGAATTAAGGCATCTGAAAATGTTACTGTTATATACAACAGTAACATTTTCAGATGCCTTAATTCATAGTTTAAATAACAGTCATATGCAAAATTTCAAATGTTTTTAGTTTTTCACTAGTGAAATACTGTAAGAAACAAATTATCATTAAATGGTATATCAAAATTGTCTTTACAATTATTCAAAAGGAAATATCTAAAATTTCCATTACTAACTGCATGACTATAGCTACCTCCAGTTTGCAGGAAATATTTACTAGATTATTTTAGTAATTATTTTCAGTAAATTGAAAATTTGTATCTACCAAAATTTCAGTTATATATATATATATATACATACATATATATATATATATATATATATATATATATATATATATATATATAAAAACCAGGCCATTGACCTAATGAGTAGAGTATTTGCCAATGGTCTGAGAGACCAGGGTTCAATCCCAAGATGAGTTATAGCAAAAACTCAAAAAATGGTACTTGATGCTGCCTTGCTTAACACTTGCTATTGAAAAGGGAGCCTTTGGGTCACCCTCAACTGAGGTCACCAACATTACTTTACTTTTTATATATATATATATATATATATATATATATATATATAAACACATACACACACACACACACACACACACACACACACACACACACACACACAGAGTTATGATTTGCAAATTCTCAATTTAGGGTATCTCAAACCTATGATCATATTTTTTCATTTCAAATAGCAAATAAAATTCCATTTCTTTAACTGTTTTGGTGTAGACACCAACTTGAGTCATCCAAATATACCTAATACATGATTTTGATATACATCTTTAGTCTACATTATTTAAAAATTTTTGATATTGTGCTATACACTCCCCAAAAGTGCCTCTTGTTTGATGTACCCCAGGCCTAAAATTTAAAAAATAAATACTTTTTACTTTTAAAACTTTAATAGGACAGATTTTAGAAGTATCAGTGAATAAAATATTCTTTTATAAACACATTTGTGCAGTATAATTTTTCTTCACCAAAGCAGATGTGGCACAAGACCAGAAGTATGTGGTGCCCAGTGAGAATCAAACTCCCTAACAATGGTCTGCTAATCTAGCATGTTAACCATTACACCACATGAGCTGCCTTCTCCAAAGCAGCTTACTTCAATAGTCACTTGAGTCACTTCTGTATTATATATCTTTACAATCACAAGATTTGAAGCAAGTTCTTTTTTTATTTCATGGTCAAAAGTGCATTCCAATCATTAAATTCATTGCTACATATATTGTACTAAAAGGGTAAATAGTACTCCACTGTTGATAGGTAGCATGATAAAATCAAACAGCATGATGGCAAGCTCTAGTCCAGTTTTCCATGGAAACAGATTTTTCTCCCACACTTCTAAAATCTCCAAAAAATTGATTAGACAGTTATGTATGACTGAATGATTAAATTGTTGTCATATAAGGATAACCTTAATAGCTCATCTGAAATTCAATTCATATCAATAAGTGATGGTTGATTGGTTAGTTTTAAGATGTGTCAACCCTTGCTGGCTTATTTAATACTGAAGTCAGCAATCATATACTTTCAAGTAACTATTCTTATTTAATGATACTAATCATTTGTTTCCTCACAGTTATGTGGTTTCAAGTATTTCTTTCTGATATTAATAATATATATTATTTTATAGTTTTAAATAACTATTGTTATTTGATCATAACAACTTTTTGCATAGAGTCATTAGATTTCAAGTATTCCTATATAATACTAATAATTTCTTAGCTATATGGTATCAAGTATTCCTATCTAATAATAATTTACACTTTTATATGGTTTCAAGTATTCCAATATAATACTAGTCATTTTCAAACAGATTTATTTGGCCTGTATATCAGACTTACAGATACTCTTGCTTTAGATCAGAGTGGACTTAGGAGTAGTGGCAGTGAAGGATTAACTCCACACTCTTCAGACCTCCAGAACTGGAGCCTTATCACTGGATTTGGTTTTGTGTTATATTTAGGACCCTCTCCCCTTTATTTTTGAGGGGATGAGTCTTACCCCTCAGTAGGAGATACAGTTGTTATATTCCAAGCCTTGCCAACAGGGTTGGAGAATGTTTATGACCTTATTGAAATATGTTTCTTCTCACTGTGATTAATGATTTGTTTAGGCTTTTCGTGAATGGTAATTGACTAATTTCATTTAATTAATTACATCATATGATTTATATTTTCCTTTCAATTAATAAAATAACTGTTAATTTAGTGCTTATCTTAGCAGGCTCTTCCTATATATACAGTAATGTCTGTCGATGAGAAAAAATATTCAAGTTTAGTTTGAGAATATAATTAATGTAGGGAATTTTGTATAAGGATATATTTATATTTGAACTGCTACTTATTTTTGTTTAGGGTTTCAATGCTGTAGAATTTGGTAATAAATGATACCTAATGATATCCATTTTCATTTTATGATGTTCTGCTTGAAATAAAATCCTGGTATCTTAAGTTTTGAAAAAAATTAACTTTCTATTTGGAAATTGGTAGGTTTATACTTATTGATGGGCAATACTGTAGGTACCAATACACTCCTGGCACTGATACACACACACACACACACACACACACACACACACACATATATATATGTGTCTGTGTCTGTATAAATATATATAATATAGTTTGCTATATTTATAAATTAAGAGTGCTCAATATCAGTGATAGGGCTTCTATATTTGATTTAGAATAGTATTGACATAGTCAGTGGTGCTTGATGACTGTCAGTTCCTTATCTATGTGAACATCAGACCAATGATTGATCCAGTGATCACATAGGAGAGAAACTGACTGTCACCAAGCACTGTTGACTTTGTCTATGATATCCTAATTTATATTACAAACATAAAATGATTCAGAATAGACATTTTATCCTGGACAGTATTTGCTGTTAACTTATCAAAGTTTCTCATTACTCCTGTCTTAGACTATGCCATATTTTGTTAAATTCATAGGATCCACACTTTTTTATTCTTATTTAGATTAGCTAAGAAAATGTAAATCAGAATATTGTAGAAAAAAAGGAGCTCAACCTCACTTACTTAGAATATTTCTAAGCCAATCGGCAAACATAGATTAGAACATTCTTGAAAAAATGGATCAAACACTAACTTACTGAAAGATTTTTCATAGAACCAAAAAATAGGCACCTCAAAAAATAAGAAAATTCTATGATTCTCAAAGGTTAGATCAGGTCACAAGTTGTGTTTACTCATACTTTAGTTGACCCGAAATAAAATCTACCCATGTAAACTTAGAATATATTATTTCGATTCACTCAAAGAGTGTAAGAACCCAGGATTTTTTTGTTCAAAGAGGAGGTGACACACAGGCGGCCACAGACAGCATGAATACGAATATGATACATGTGGAAGAAAAAAAGTCAAACGCACTCAAATACATTAACACACCAACAGTGGGCTTGAATGACCAATAGATTAAGTGACTTAAATATACCAGAACTCACACATATGCACATATACACATGTATGTAAGTACAAGTTGACCTCTCTCTTTCTCACTGTTATTCTTGACTAAAAATATTCTTGTTTTGACATATAAACACACACCTCTATACATAGCAAAAATTTATTAACCTTACTACCTTTATATTTGTTATTTGTGATGAAGTAAAATTGTTTTGTTTTTTTTAACATTCTTGTTTTTGTCAATTTTCTTTTGTCTACGTTTATTTGTGCAAATTGTGTTGTATATTGTGGAACTGGCACTCAGATTTACATCTTAGAGAAATACCCATTCCTCCACAAATTTAGTAATGATTTCTGTCTCTCTGTCTCATCTCTAAACATGTGTATATTGCATAGAACATAATTTATAAATGACATTTTGGCCTAACCAGAATTTTTTTTACATCAAAGCTTCTCATTAATTTTACATATGCCCTAGCCTTGTGCCAAACTTGAATGTTGTAAAGATTTCTCTCTTTCTCTTGGGTATTTGCACAGATAGATGTACATATATATTATACATGTAAATGATATTTCAATCTAACCAGAATTTGTTTTTAACTTATGAAAGCAATGATCAATGCAAACTGGACAGACTTCTAAAATATAACAATATCAAAATGAATTTTCTAATTCTTTTTATTTATCTATTTTTGTCAAAGCTGTCAATTCTTAGTTGGTTATTTACCAGTTCTATTTTTATTGGTCAAATTTGATATAAATCCATCACACACACACACACACACACATTGAAATTAATAGATTTGCAAATGATTTCAAATTTGATATTTACGTTTTTTATTTCATTTTGCAGATTTTTGCAAAAAATCAAGTTCTAAACAATATAGAGTTTGCATATATGGAAAAAAATTCTAGCTGGGAGGAGGAATGTATTTTTCTTTTTTAAAAGATTTCACTTTGAAACTGCAAGACTGGGACTTGTACCATGCAAAGAAAGTCTTGTCTATAAAATCACAATAGTTAGCACTATTTAGTTTAACTCTTTCACAACTTTGAATGGTCTAATAATAGTTTGGTTGATAATTCCAGCCTATATAATCTCATTACTGCTTCCTTGCTGCCTTCTTTTAGCCATAGGCATGTCTGAATTGGACAAAATCCATCCTTTGGCCCATCCATCTGGTCCATCAAATGTCACTTGAGATTTGTCCATGAAAATTACTTTAGAAAAGACAATTTTCGTGTACTTCTTGGTCCAATATTGAAGCTTTAAAATGTGTGCTTTTGTGATAGGATGTTGCCAAGGAGATTTTTATAGGTCCCAATTCACAAAGTGTTCTATATCTTTTGTCCTTCTTGACTTCCTCAATTCCAACCTTTTCAAAGATCTGAGCACTGGTCAAAATTTGGTTGTCTTACTATAACTCACTTAAGTTTATGTTCATCTTAAGGAAGCAAGGTTTTAAAGCCTTTTCTTTTGCCTTCAATTCTCAACTTTGTTATATTTTCAATAGACTTCTTCATCATTCAAACCTATTTTGATATCTCCAAAGCGAACACTTCCTCTCAGTAACTTTGTTATTTTCAGTTTTTAAGCAGTTGTCAGATCCTTCCCTTTACTCAAGATATATTATGGATAAAAAGAAAAAATAGTTTTTATTAGATTTCAAAGGTCTTAAGCTAATATTACTTTAATCTTCATACTAACATAAGTCAGTCCATTTTTGTAAGTTTTAAATATCTTAAAAACAAACCATTAAAAATAGAAGAAAATTTAGTTAAATATTTTACTAATGTGTTTAAATTTGACAAATATTGATTGAGAACATTTTAAATTATTGAGGTTTATTTGATTTGTGTAATAACTTAAGATAGGCTATATATATATATATATATATATATATATATATATATATATATATATATATAAAATAAAGCTCAACATTTGTGTGTCTACATGGGACAAAAGGAAATAGAAAATACATTTTTATTTTAAAAATTTTAAATTTTAACTGCCTTTTACTTTCTTTTGCGTGTGTGTGTGTGTGCACATGTGTTTGTTTGTGTCTCAGTGTGTTTATAGTAGATAGTCATTTAGTTTATTAGTAGTCTTCTCTGGGCCATTGTGTGTGTGTGTGTGTGTGTGTGTGTGTGTGTGTGTGTGTGTGTGTGTGTGTGTGTGTGTGTGTGTGTGTGTGTGTGTGTGTGTGTGTGTGTGTTGGAGAAGTGTTCTCTGATGGTCAATGACATATAAGATTTGACTATCACTTTTTTTCTTTGAGTATGTGTTGTTTAATTTCAATTCAGACTAGGCTTGATTTTTCTATGAAGTTTTTCTTTTATTTGAAGTAATGTATTTGGTATATTGGCATTGTTTTGAACCCCTCCCATTACTACATTCATATAAGTGTCTAGACATATTTAGTTTTCTATTTTCTGGTAATTTAATATTGCTCTTGTGGAGTAATATTCTGGTATTGAGAGCTTGCATAGATCCTATGTATACTTTTTTTAAATTGTTACATTCAGTTATGTAGAATACTTGAAATCTAATGACTGTATGCAAAAAGTTGTTATAATGATCAAATAACAATAGTTATTTAAAACTATAAAATAATATATATTATTAGTATCAGAAAGAAATACTTGAAATCACATAACTGTGTGCAACTGTATCATTGAATAAGAATAGTTACTTAAAAGTATATGATTGCTGACTTCTGTATTAAATAAGCCAGCAAGGGTTGACACGTCTTAAAACTAACAAACCAATCATCACATATTGATATGAGTTGAAATTCAGCAGAACTATTAAGGGTCTCTTTATATGTCAACACCCTTCACTTGAAAATTCCAATAAATAAGGTGGAAGATATAAAATATTCTTAGAGATTGTCTGCCTCTCATTCCTTATAATATTGAGTGAGAGTTATTGGTTGTCAGCCATTTTCAGAGATTATTGGATCCAAGGCAGTTTACATTGTAGATATTTAGATCTTTTCTCAGGGGGAGGAAACAGCCTCCAAATCAGTAATATTGAAAAGTTATTAACCTGCTGTAGTGTTGGCTTCATCCAATCTTCCATTCTGTAAGAAATATTTCTCATATTAATTGATGTTGGCAAAAAAAAAAAAATAGAATCATGGTGTATTGTAGTGGTAGTAGTGGTAGCAGTTACTTAGTGCAGAAGAAAGAAGATTTAAGATATGAAAGGAATTTTGAGAGTTAATATTAGGAAATATTAAAAGACTTAAAGTTTATCAGACTAAAATCTAGTGGTCAAAACAGCAAAAATCAGGATACTAAACTGAATAATTCATAGAATTTTTATATTCTTTATTGACATTTGGATGAAATACCTTCTTTTTTGTATTTAAATCTTTCTTATATCAGTTTCAAATTTTGAGTGTATTGCGCTAAAAAAGTTTTGCTATGAGGTGCCATTTTTTCCTGGGTTATAGTTAGAAATACACATACATGCACAAACATAAAGAGAATTTTAGTAATATGTACTTATCAGTCTGTGCTACATTTATATATATATATATATGTGTGTGTGTGTGTGTGTGTATGTGTATGTGTGTGTCTATCATCCTCAACATGTGCTGATAGCTCAGAGTTACCTGGCTCTCTCTCGCCATCCATCCCAAGGGGCCATTGATTCTGGCTAGTCTTCAAGACTGCATCCAGTGTCTGCTCAAAGTTGATGTATGTAAGTCCTTACTGGTCAGCCAACCCTGGCACATCCATGTGTAGAAGTCTACGAGAGAAGTTGCTTATAAGTTTGTCCTTATTTCTACTGCACTGCTCTGTATGTCTTGTTTATCTTACTTGGATGGTTTTTGAGATGGGAGGTATGTGGCAATACAACAGCAATTATTTTTTGCGGGGTGCTTCCAGGATTTGTTTGGACAACACATAGCATTCCTGTATTGTTCTCATCTCATAGCCATAGCTCAAAAGAATTCCTGTTTTATTTTATCCAAGACATAAGATTTCTATCTTGATATGACACTAAACTGCATTTGTTTTGGAGCGTTGGAAAATATGCTGTCACCTCTTTATTACTGTTACTCCCAGGTCCACTCTGATCTAGTATGATAGTACCTGTTAAGGTCTTGACCATGAGTTAAATAGATATCTTTGAAAATTGTTAGTATTAGAAAACTTGAAACTATATAACTGTGTACAAATTATTTGTGTTTATTATTATTATCATTATTTGTTGCTTTAAATCATCTAAGTGATTTAAATACTTAAAAGCATATATCTATGTGTATATTATTTGTATTAGATTGTAATAATTGAATTCATATAACTATGTACATATGATTTGTATTAGTAATACTTAAAACCATATATCTGTGTGTATATCATTTGTATTAAAATGGAATGGTTATTTGAAAGCATATATTTAATTCATTCTGTTCCGTCTCTACTGTAGATATCTTGGGCATGATACAAGGTCAATTTTTTAAGTGGAGTTCAACATATTTAAACTTGGAGGTTTCCTTCTCCTAGACCAGTTGCTCTATCAAAATTAAAGATTCCAGTCTACCCTACTATTTATCTATAACTGGAGGGAGAGTAGTTAAATTCATATCTTACCCAACAGTATTAGTACTATATGAAATGCAAACAACCTTATGTCCATTTCCATATGACGATAACCATTACACTACAAGTGTTTCATAAAAAAACTAAAGCAAGCTTAGATTTGGCCCAAGGCCACAAGTAATGAACCTCCAATTAGGATTGAACTCACCATTCAGTCGCAATTGATCTGCAAGACTATCTTATAAACCATTACACCATGATAGGACACCTAGTTTTGTTCTGCCTATAATTATAAGTCATAATTGTTAAGCTGACTCTCACATAAAACAACACAAATTTGGACATTCCATAAAACCAACTAACCAAAAAGAGATGAGAGTTTAACTGAAAACTTATCTTTTATTATTGTCTATACAGTAAAAATACAAATAAAATTTTAAAGATTACTAATGTGTAAAAACAATTATAAACATGGTGCTGATAGGGTTTGAGAGAGAAATTGAGTTTCTGCAAAACCAATGTTTCTTGAAATTTACTTGGTAAAGTAGCTGATCTAGACAACAATAATGAATGAAAGTTTTTGTATAGCTATTTCATAAATAATACCTGTGATATCATTGGCTGTATATGCAAATGTTTAAGTAATAGACTTTTATACTTTATTATTTCAATGCACCTAATACTATTCAGTTAAAGATGTACAAAGCCAGTTTCAAAAGAGTATGGATAGATATTTTTCTTAAGGTTATCAAAGTGCTATAACAAGTAATCTCCCTTCATGGGAATCTCTTAAGGCAAAGAAGCTTATTTGGCAGTGCTCATTTCCTCTCTCATAATCTATAAGGTCATCAGAGTGCTATGCCAAGTAATCTCCCTTCATGGAATCTCTTAAGGCAATGAAGGTATCTTAGTAGTGCCCATCTCGTCTCTCTCTCATAACTTATTTGGTGATTTGGTTACTATGCTGAGTAATCCTTCTTTCCAAGTAACATGTGACAGATTTTACAAGGTTTCCAGTAAGAATCAATCCCTGATCTGACCTTTTTACAACTGTCTTTCTATTTATCTATAACCAGAGAAAAGAAGTGAATTCATGCCTTTCCTCAAGGCATTAGTTCAAACTGTCTTAGCTGGGGCTTGAACTCAGCCCACTTATTTCAATCTCTGTGCTTCTAACTATTAGGTACCCCTACCCAAGTACCAACTAAAAAAAATCTCAACTTTGATGTACTTCTTTTTTATGCATAACCTAATGAATTGAAGCATTTTTTCTTATTGTCTCTCTTTTGTTATTGTGTTTGACTTACAATGAAAATCATTAATCTAAACTTCTATTTTTAGATAGCTGATAATTAATAACTAAATCCCTGTGTGTCATTCATTATTGATTTATATTGAGTAATTGTTTTGTCTTTGTGTGTCTATTTTCAACATGTTTTGGTCATAAAACTCTCCATAGGTAGGTAGAATATTTGGGGTTGATTGTAATCAAATCAAGACATTACATGAGAGAATAATTTACATTATTTATTCAATAAACATGTTAACATGGGTTATTTGGATGATACTAAATTGCTTGTTAACAAGCAATTTAGTGTTTATCCTTATGTAAAGAGAGGTGCTGAGAAGTTTTTGGCCTAACCAAGAAGTGAATGGTTTGGATTCAAAAAATTTACACACTATTTCATATATTCATCCTGAAGTTCATAAAAGCTATTTAAAATTTAGTGCATAAAGATAAAAAGAATTTGTAAAAAAGTTTTTGAAAATTAATTTAAAAAGAAACTGTTAAAAAGTATTAAAATTGATTAAATATACTTTAAATTTGTTTTAAAAAGTATCTAAATTCAATTAAAAAAGTTTTAAAATTGCTAAAATATGAGTTCTCAAGTTGCTGTAACAGTTTAAAAAAAAAAAAAAATTATTAAAAGAAAAAGTCTTTCTTTGTTAAATTGAGAAATTTTCAGCACCTTTTGTAATCATTTCAAACAAATGATTGTTATTAAATAACAATAGTTACTGGAAATTATATACGTGCTTGCAAATTTTGTATTTGTTATGGTACATACCTTACGGACTATAATGAACTCTTCCTATTACTCTGAATACCGGGAGAATATTCATCTCAGTGTTAAGTTAACTCCAGCCTAACACTTTGGCAGTCAGACTGACGTTCAACACTCTTTTACCTATGCTGTGTTCATACTTTCGTTCAATATACTTGTTTCATGTAATCCTGAGTTCATGTCTTTTTTCCGGACCTTTTACTGGTCCACAACAGTATTAGATAGGAATTGTGTACAAATTATTGATATTAGATAGGAACTCTTAAAACCATCTAAATCAGTACAAATTGTTTTGATTCAGAATAGTTGAAACTATAATTTTTTACTAATGATTATTGTTATTAGTAACTTTGATTGACATTTCCACACTAAATGATGGTTCTCTGAAACTAGGGAACAAGTTCACCTACCTCAGAAGCAGTATCTCATCTACAGAAAATAACATCAGTATGTGACTAGTGAAGGCATGGACAGCTATCAATTGGCTATCAGTTATGTGGAAGTCAGACCTATCTGACAGAATAAAACTTAATTTTTTCCAAGCAGTGGTCGTGACCACACTAATACATGCATGCACCATTTGGATGCTGACTAAGCATGTGGAGAAAAGCTTGATGGCAATTGCATTGAAGAAGCTACTGCCCTAACAGCTCTGTAAAGACTCAGGATGTAGTGTGGAAGACTTGCCAGAAGCGATGGATGATAGAGATGGATGGCGAGAGAGAGTTAGGAAAATCCATGCTAGCAGCATGACAACATGATTAGTTATTTGAAACCATACAGTTGCTTGAAATATCTAAAACCTTGTGTGCAAATCATTAGTATTAGATAGGAGTACTTGAAACAATATAACTGTGCAAACTATTTGTATTAGATAAGAATGCTTGAAGCTATATAACTGCCTGTGAACAAATGGTTATTATTATTGAAAAAGACTGACTCCAGCATTGAATAACCCAACAAAGAGTGAAATGCCTTAAAACCAACCAATATATCTTTTATTTGAATTGCCAGTATCAAGTGTCTAAACTGGAATGTATATTGGTTTTACATTAATTCATTCATATCATTTTCCTTTTCTCATTGTTTGATTGTCTTTCTTGTTATTTTTGTATTAGAATGAATCCCATTATTCTAATTCATTGTTCTACTTATAAAATGATCCGTTTTAAGACAACAGGTAACAATAAGTAACTAAATTCCTATGTGTCATTCTGTATTAGTTTATATTAACTAACTCTTTTGTCTTGGTTGTTTATTTTGATATTTTGGACACTGTACTTTCCATATGTGGGTGGACTGCTTGAATAAGCAAATCAAGATGTTACTTGAGAATACAGAACATTATCCATCATGTGTTCAAAAAGATTTGAGACTGAAGTTATACCAAGACAGATATAAACAGTGAATGAAACTATCTCCCATTTTAGTTGTTATATTTCCATATACATTTCTTAAACTAAACATAACATTCATTATAGGACAGAGGTAGTATTATGCTATGTGTGTTTAAAAAGTATTAAGACAGAAATTATATTTACCAAGATAAAATGAAACATAAATTTTCTTCAAAATACAAGATGTATTCAAAATATATTGAGACTGAAGCTGTATTCACCAAGACAATTAATGGAACATTAAGTTAAAAAATCATATCCTTGGTATTTAACACTTTTATTCCAGTGAGTTTTCCATTCGTTGAAGCACCTTTGAAGTTATGTCTTTTGATATGATATCTAGTCTTAGTTCTTTTTGATTTTCTCCATATCTTAAAATCCGTTAAACTTAAGATAATTTTCAGTTCAGGAGACAAAAAAAAGTTATTATTTAGAATATTTGGACTTTTAGCCTCATCTTTAGTGTTATACTCACAACGATTTGGCTGATATGTCCTTCAGCCTTCTTCAGGTGTTTCATGTCAAACTTGTCGAACCCACACAGAATCTCAGACTGAACCTTCTATTTGATCCATGGAGGTAGACTGTTCCGATTCCGTTAACTATGACCAGATACAAGAATTAAGTTATAGAAAGTATTCCTTGTTATTCTTACCTGTAGTTGGGATTGAACCTGCAACCTCCAGATGATTTCACTCAGAAGAAAAAGTAGCATGGAACTGAAAGTCTGGTGAGTGTGTTTCACATGCACAACCCTAAGTTTCACCAAAAATATTTAATTTAAAAAGTACTGAGACTAGATGATGTCTCATCATCATCATCATTATCAGGGCATGCTGACAACATAGATTTTATTGACTCTCTCTTACCATCTGTCCATATTGGTTATCACTCCAGGCTAGTCCTAGACAACTTTTAGTGTCTGCACAGAGTTTATGAATGTTAGTTTTTGCTGGTAAGCCTACACAGATGTGTCCATATGTAAGAGTCCATAGAAGAATGTCGCTTATGAGTTTATCCTTGTTTCTCTAGCAGTGTCTGAACCCAGTTGGCTGGGGCTGTAGAATACACCAACTGCATCTCTTCAGAGTAAGAACCCCCGCCAACAAGTGTCCTGGATATGACACTAAACCATCTGATGGTGAGGCTCCAATATTGCTGGAGCCTTAGGGAATGTGGGGTACCCCTTCATTGCCATCACTCCCAGGTCCATTCTGGCCTGGAGTGGTAGCACTTGATTGGTTCCTATCTATAGGTCAAATAGAACTGTTTTACATTTAAACTATGTGTAAAAAATGACTTCTGCTAAATTGAATTGTTAGAAATAGAACTGTTTAACCTTTAACTGTTTGAAAACAAATGACTGATGTTTAATTGAATTGTTAGTGATACATAGCAATACTTGGAACCATTTAACTGTATGCAAAAGAAGGAACTTAGGCTTGTTTCAAAATGTTATCAACAAAATGTGTTTACAAATCCTATATATTTACTATATATGTATAAAGAGGATTTGACATTAGATAACCTACAATGGTTGATATGCCATAAAACCAAACCAAACCAAACCATTACTTCTCCAGCAGTGTCTTGTATGTCTTGCTAATCTTACTTGGATGGTTTGTCAGATGGGAAGAAAGTAGCTGTTTTCATCACTTAATTGTATAAATACATAGATTTTTATTTAAATTTTAAGATTTGTAAATTTAAAGATTCAGTCTTGATACTTTTTGATGACACCTCATAATAATGCTAGCCCTAATCTTGTATACTCATACAAGTTATGGATTCATTTTATCTCCTACTATATTTTAATACTGTGGTATTTGTTCTAAACTTTTGTTACTTCACAACTTTTTTAATGTATTGATCAAAAACTTTAGTAGAAATGCTGATGGCTACCTGGAATTCCTGCCATGCCATCTTAAAATTGCTCAGCTCAGTTGGGAGGGCCTTTCTCACAAGTAACACCTGCCCCACCCCTTGCCTAAAAGGAGTAAAGGCTAGGTTTATTGCCCTGCACCTGGAGTGCCTCTTTAAGGTGAATACTGTCTAAACTTCTAAACTGGAGCTACTTTTGACACCTTACCTTAGGAGGCTTGTATCCAGTATGGCACCCCATATTAATCAGACCTTGTGCCATATTGCTACATCAGGGGAGGTTGGTTATATATATCTTTAAGCATAGTTTTACTGCAATTTTAGATTTTATCTAATGGTGAGAGTATCAATTTTAATTGTGTACACACACACACACACACACACACACACACACACACACACACACACACACACACACACACACACACACACAATCAGTTTGATAAATCCAACAATTTCTAAAAAAAATGTACTCCATGCTTTGAAACCAAAACGAGTATATGTATATATCATTTATATATCTGGTACAATTAACATACATACACACGTACATATAATATATATATATACACACACACATACACACACACACAACCTTTGATTCAGAATTTATCTTAAAATTGCTAAAAGTTTTTTTTATCCTTATCTGTTCCAGTTTTGAATTTCTTTTTCTTTACAAAGGAATCACTAATGGATTTAAAGTATTTCTTCCACAATTTTTTATTTTATTTTTTATTTAAAAAATTTTTTTTTTTTTGTAAGGATAATAAATTGAGTGTTCTTATCTTAAAACTAAGAAACAAAACCTTCTCCTTTCATCGACCCATATTCATTTCATGATATCTCTGTGCTGATGGTTATAGTCAAGATTCTCAGTGCTTGTAAGATAAAAAAAAAAAAAACAACTAATGGCAAAATTGCTATGTATTAATGAGACAATATTGGTAAATGCAACCTGCTCTCAAATTATTTTTTATTTGTTTTAGGTTTGTTATTTGTCTAAGCTTGTACTTCAAGTCTTTCATAAATGTGTATATACCAACTCTTTCTCTTCTTTTTTCTAAACTTCTTTCTTCATCTTCTTCTCCTTTATTCCTCTTTTTCTCTTGCTCTCCCAATCCCTAATTCACCTTGACTCAAATATCACAATAAAGAAGAAAATTTTCAAGAAAATCTTTCGTTTTTTTTTTTTTCTTTTATCTTTGCAAAATAAAAAATGGGTTTGTGTTTGCTTGATCCAAGACAATCATCTTAACACTGGTTCAGTGGGAACATCAAAAATTGCTTTTATCAGTAAAACCTTGACTACCTTTATTATCATAAAACTTCACTTTATCATGCTCACCTTTACGTTTCCATAGAAATATTAAAAGAACTAAATAAGTGAATTTTTATGCTCCTCCTTTTTTTTTAACTATTGTATTTTTATGTCCATCCTTTTCTCTCTGCCTGTCTGTCTATCTATCTATCTATCTATCTATCTATCTATCTATCTATATATATATATATATAGTTGGACTTTTCTAAAGCTACTACACCAGGGTGTTGGGAAGGGCACTACTCCTTTCCCTGGATTGTTCCACTTACCTTTGATCCGTTACTTATAATGCTGAGTGTTAAGCAAACAGGCATCTCGTACTATTTTTTTTAATTCTTTTGTATGACTTGACCTGGGATTGAACCCCAGTCTCCCAGTTCATTGCCAATGGGCTGGAATGATATATATAAAATGGCTTGATATTATAAGTTATTGAGATTTAAAAATTTAAATGTATATGTGAGCACATCAGCAACTTATATAATAAAAGTAATGATGGCTCCAAAACTAGTTTATTGTCCAAATTAGTCAGTCAACTCTCAATACTTTTTGATTAGAGGTTGGCATTCATTCAGGATGGTATAAAAATAAACCAGCTCAGCCATGGGGAATGCTCCAAAAGGGGAATGCTGATGTATCTAAATTATTTTTAGAGCCACCTTCAAGGGTCCCCTGTTTTAAAGTAATTTTATATCACATTTCAATATCATTTGTGTGTGTGGGGGGGGTAAATGCCAACAGATTTTTCCAGCTTATGTTTATGTGCTCAAATAATATTTTGTCAAAAATTATATATATATATATATATATGTGTATATATAATTTGCCCTAAATACTGTAAATTTTTTGTTTCAAGACAATTTAAACTATGTAAATTCTTATTTTTAGTCGTTACAAACTGATAAAATGTTATAAATTCTAAAAAGTAAGTGCAATTTATATGTATGAATTTTTTCCCCAACGTTAGGTTTTGGTTTGGTTTGGTTTGGTTTTATGGCATACCAACCATTGAAGGTTATTTAATGCCAAATCCTGTTTTTATATACATATTAAACGCATTTTTTAGATTATATTTTCAGATCACCCTTGACTAGAGTCAGTCAACTTATTTACTACTTACATGCCCTTTAGTGGAGTAAGATTCTTACTAATAAAAAAAGAATGCACTGGGTATGACACTAAACTGCATCTGGTGGTGAGGCTCCAGTTTTAGTACTTTAAAATTTAAATGTACTTTTTATATGATGGCAAATATGGTAATTTCCTTATTTAGATTTGTTTTCAATATAAATTTTATCCTTTTTTATATATATATATATATATATATATATATATATATATATATATACATCAATGATTTTAAATATTTTTCGTGCTATATTTGGCATAAAACAAGAAAGCTGTATTTCATTGTTGGGTGTGAATTGAGATTGTTAAAAAAATGTCTCTTTAACCGGGCAGACATTTTTGTATTTAATTTTAAACTATTATGGCATTGTCACTTATGACTTCTATGTCAATGATGGTGATGAATTGCTCATCTAGTGAATGAAAGAAAAACAACAAAACTCAACTCACCTCAAATATTGGACCTTCTGTTGTTTATTCTCTTTGATTAGTTATTAAAGCTATGGAAATAAGTGGATGACAGACACAATGTTTGGAGTAAATTCTCAAGTCAAGTAGGAACCAGCTCTTTTCAGATCTTTGTGGTTCATTCTCACTCAATCTATACTACAGCTTCTCTCTCCCCTGTTCTCATCCATACAGAGACCAAATTGAAAGAACCTAGCTTCTTTTATCACAGTTCGCAAAATAGTTAACCTTGACTCACTGTATAGGTGGTATGCTTGATATCCTCTCTTGACAACATAGATGACTGATAGAGTTGGATGGTTTTTTTCTTGTTAATTGTTGTTTTCATTTTGGGATACCACAGAAAGCATATTTTATTATATTTACTTTGTTAACTTATTTCTCTTCTGATTGCCCAGTTGGCTGGAGAATATGCCAACTGCTTTTCTGCAGAGGAGTAAGACCTCCACCCAACCAACTAGTGTCCTGGATATGACACTAAACAATCTGATGGGGAGGTTCCAGTAATGCTGGAGCTTTAGGGAATGCTGAGTACCTCTTCATTGCCATCACTCCCAGGTTCACTCTTGCCTGGAGTTGTAGCACCTGATAGGGTCCTATCTATGGGTCAAATAGAACTAAACTGTACTTTTGGTAAACTGAAGTGTTTGAAATAGAACTGTTTTGACATTTAACTGTGTATAAACAAAAACTATACTTATACTAAATTGAATTGTTTGAATTAGAACTGTTTGACTTAACTGAATAGCTTAAAATAGAAATGTTTTTGACAATTAAATTGTGTACTTATGCTAAACTGAATTGTTTGAAATAGAACTATTTATTTGTATAAATATGGATTTGGCATTAAATAACCTACAAAGGTTGATATGCCATAAAACACAAAAAAACAAACATCTCTTCTGACTGCTGAGTTTTTTGATGACTTATCCATTCTCAGCCTATGACCACTTCACTGTGCAACCCATTTACAATGTTTTATTTAATAATGTAGTTTTCTATACTTATAAACAGTGCTTGATATCTGTGATAGAGCATATGTAAATCTGAATCAGAATAGTATACACTTGGTGACTGTCAGTTTTTCACCTATGCAATTATCAGGCCAAGCTTGACCTGATGATTGAATGAGTGAGAAAATCACAGTCACCAACTATTGTTGATTCTGTATGTCTACATTATTCTAACTTATATAACACTCTCTTTGATTGATTGCTTGCTTCTTAGGGAATTCTAAGTTCATTGAATGAAGTTGATGAAACTTAGTATGCAAGATCTTCTCAACCCAAGGAGTGATTTAATGATATTTGTTAGTTGTTGATTTGTATTTTAGTCTGTTTAGTCTCAGTATTTCATGTGCTGTCATTTATCAGTTTTGCTTAGGTCTTTGGTGGCTCACAGTACTGACTGTTATTAAGAAGTCACCCATCTTAGTATTGAGTAAGCTCATTATTGCTTAACTTTGGTGATCTGGTGGGAACCAGTGCTTTCAGCATGACTTAACTGCATGTCCTATTATTTCTTGTATTGCTTGAAATTCAGGAAATAAGATTTTGTCACACTAATGAATGGTATAATCAGAGTGCTCTCTCTCTCTCTCTCTCTCTCTCTCTCTCTTATATATATATATATATATATATATATATATATATATATATATTGTAAATTGAATTACCATGACTAGAAAATCCGGCAAGCACTCCGTGCGACATACGAAAGACTGGACAGCTGTTTCGACATTATTAGGTCTCATCAGCAGTGTATACCATGATCTCCAGCACTGGAGATTAAACCAGTGACCACAGAATGTAGAGCCAAAACTCTACCACTGAGCCACTGGTACACATCGCATACAAGCAATGCCAAATTATATATATATATATATATATATATATATATATATATATCCAACCCCTCTGCATGAGCAGGATTTGACACAAGGTTAATTTTTAAGTGGAGTTTGACAGATTTGAATTTAGAGTTTTTCTTCTAGACCGGTTGCTGTACCAAGGTTAAAATGTTAAGTTGGCCCTACTATTTATCCTTTGCTGACAGGAAAATAGTTGGATTCATACTTTTCCCAAGGTTATGTGAAATGAAGACAGCCTTGTCCAGGATTTGAACTTTGATTCCCATGTCTATTTCCTAAATGGTAACCATTACACCATGTATATTAAGATTTTTTACCTCTCAGACAACCCTGTTGGTGATGTTTGAAATATACTGATAGCGTCCCCTGTAGAAGAGTAAGATCCCCCACCCAGCACAAAGGAATGGCTGAGTATGATACTAAACTGCAAATAGCAGTGCAGCTCCTAGTCTGGAGATCACCTCTTTGTAGAATCACCTCTTTGTTGCTATTACTCGATGTCTACTCTGACTTGGAGTGATAGTATTTTAGGGTCCCATCTATGAATCAAATAGATCTTTTTTGAAATTATTAGTGCCAAATAGGAATATATAAAACCATATAACTGTGTCAATATTATTTTATTAAATGGTAATACTTGATACCATACAACTATGTGCAAATAAATGATTATTATAAAGTAAGAATAGTTATTTGAAATAATATAATTGTTCATAATTCATTGGTATTAAACTTGGAACACTTGAAACTATATAACTTTGTGCAAATTATTTGTATTAGATAAGAATACTTGATACCATATAACTGTATGCTAAGACAAATAAAAAGGTGGGGTCCCTGTTGTGTAATGGTTAAAGTGCTGGACTGCAGAATCATAGTATGTGAGGTGGAACTCTAGTTGCACTGTTATGTTCAATTTCGGACAAATACCCTTTGGAAAGGTATGAACCTCCTTATCCTCTCAACTATGGGTTAAATAGTACCTGTACTGTCCTTCTAAAAGGATGGATCTGTCATTAAATAACCTGAGATGGTTGATATGCCATTAAATAACAATCAAACAAATAAAAAAGGATATGGAACATATCAAATGTTTACAATTGGATCACATTTTGGCATTGAATAAGCTATAAAAAGTTCATATAACATTAAACAAATATACCAAACCAAAGTAAACCTTTATAAATGAATTGAATTTCAGAATTAAATAACCAATAAGGATTTAATTTAATGGACATAGCGACACGAGTTCAAATCCTTGACGAGACTGATCGCATTTCACATAGCACTAATACCCTTGGGAAAGGTATGATTCCAATTATACCCCCTTCAGCTATGGGCAAATAGTAGGGTAGACTAGGTTCTTCAGCCTTGGTGAGGCAACTAGTCTAGGAGAAGGAAAACTCTGAATTCAAATCTGTTAAACTCCGCTTGAAAATTGACCTTGTGTCATATCCTGCCCGAGCGGAGGGGTTGGTAAATATGAATAATGAATATTTGTTTGTTTAATGGCATATCAACCTTCATAAGTTATTTAATGCCAAAACCATCTTTGTAGAAGAACAGTAATGGTACATCGTAGTACGCGAGTTCGTACTCCAGTCGTGCTATTACGTTCACTTTCGGGCAAATACCCCTTGGGAAAGGTATGAACCCCCTTATCCTCCCAGCTATGGGTTAAATAGCACTACTACTGTTCTTCTAGGAGAATGGCTTAGGCATTAAATAACCTAAAAAGAGTTGATATGCCATTAAACAAAAGAAAGAAAGAAAGAAAGTAATGGTACTATTTAATCTATACCTGTGAGGGACTATAAGGCGTTCATTCCTTTCCTTTGGATATTAGTCCAAAAGTGAATGTGATAGTATGACTAGAGTTTGAACTCAATGTTGCAGTTCAGCATGTTAACCACTGCACCACTGGAGACCTCTTGTAACACTATGTAGGTGGCCCGCCAAGCAGGCGATTCCTTTGTCTGTTTTGGCGCGAAACCAGACAAAGGGTTTTGGACTTGAAATCTCGCCGTGACCGGAAGTGGAAGGGGACGCAAGAAGAGAGTGAGTTGGAAAAGGAGCTCAAGAAGGGGGTTGGCGACGGGACATGGACAGGGGCAGTCGACACCGGAGACCGGAGCAGAGAGGCGAGTCAGCAAGAGATAGGGTCCAGCGACAGTGAAAGAAGATCGAGTCAAGATGAGTCGGCATTCCAGTTGCTTTGTGGAAGTTTCGCTAGAATCCACACTAGCGTTAGTCTGCACATGCACAAGGTGTTACATAACTCTCCTTCTGCACTTGAGTTAACCCCAAGTGTTTGTTCGTTTGTTCTTTTTTCTCCTGTTCCCTCGATTGTATTTGATGTAGTGGCAAGAAATGTGCATTACCCCTATCAGGACCACTAGTTGATCACCAGCCGTAAAGAAGTGAAATGGTTCGAAGAGTTGATGTAACGTGTGGGACGAAGGAAGGGGAACGTCACACTCTTCCTTGATTTGATATAACATTAGATAAATAATACCAAACCAAAATATTCTTAAACTGTTTTCTTATATTCACTGAGACACACATTTTTTTAAAATTGAAAATATAATTATGATTATAATCAAATATTAAGAATTGAATCAAATTTAAGGATTAGATAATCTATAAGGAGTTGATATGACTTAAACAAATAAACCAAACCAAACTCTTTTAAAAATAACTAAAGTAACCAGTTACAAAGGTAACTATTACACAACACAGCATGTTGTGAAATCTGTAATAATCCACCAATAATCACTATGCAACACATGAATGAAGTCAATTACATGACTTGTCAAATGATGACTATGCTACAATATAGCACAGTGTGAAATCTGTAATCCAATAATCAATATGCTTGTGGAATCAACGAATTTTCATGAAAATACAATGGTCGTAACTTTAAATGTATGTGAGCATAATCCCTATTGTATTCTTGTTCATACAAGATGGCTACCGAATAACAAAAATTAAAAAACACAAAGAACAACAATAAATGACATATTAATGATTGAAAAATAACTATTGTTAATAAAAATGTCACCATCTGTTGTACGTAAATTAATTTCTATGTCTCTATCTTAAAAGCTTCAATCAAAAAGTTATAATTCATCAAACTTAGCTTAGTTTAGCAGAAGGTCTCCAGTGTGTAAGAGGGTATCTAGGAAGAATCTAATTCACTAACAAACCTAGGTTGCTAACCATTATATAACATGAGGTGTCCTAGGTTCAGTGTTAAAATTTCAGGAGAAAAATTAAAAGTGCTTGACCCTCAGATCTTTAACTATGCTTCAACTATGAAATCATTCATTTTTAACAAATCCTTAAAAAGTGAAGTATTGTTATGATTCCAAAAATTATTCAGTTTATTTTCTTAAAATTTAATTGATTTTTAAAACTTAATTTGATGACCCTTCAAAAACTGAAATATTGCATAAACTGATTATTATCTGAACTGTTCACATGAAAAATTGTTGGTTAGTTAGTTTTACAGTATGTCAACCCTTGTTGGGTTAATTAATGTGGAAATCAGTCTTTTTTTTTTCTTCCTCTTTTTTTAATGCAATTATATGGTTTCAAATAACTACTGATAATGATTTGTAAGCAATTATAGCTATGAATGAGACTTGTGGGACACTGCTGGAGAAGCAAGGACAAACTCATTAGTAACGTTTTTCTATGGACATATACACATTGACATACCAGTATTAGCTGACCAGCAAGAACTTATCTACATCAGCTCTGTATAGATACATGATGTAGTTTGGAAGACATGCTGGGAATGATGGATGATAGGGACAAATAGTGAGAGTGTGTCAGGGAAATCTGTGCTAGCAATGCGACTTGATGATAATGATAGCTTCTATTGGTTGGTTGTATTGAGTTTTCTGGAATATCAACCTTTATAGGTTATTTAATGCTAGATTCTGTTTATATATATATACGTGGTGCATTCAATAAGTTTCCAGACTATTTTTGTACAGGTATTTAAAATTATTGTAGACTCATGAAAATTCAGTATGTTATTGCTATACATCTTATGAGATGACTGACCAATTTTTATGATTTCAGGCTCAAATCAACAGCTAAAGCAGGAATTGGAATACACCCTACTAAAGCCTGATTGTCACAGCTAGTGAATTTCAAAAATGCAATCTGGATGTGAAGGACTCTTTAGAACGATATGCAAAAAAATTGTGTTTTAAACTTGGAAAAAATGCCACAGAAACGTATGGAATGCTTCAGACTGGTTTTGGAGCATCTTGCATGAATTGAGCATCAGTTTTTGAGTGGCATAAGAGATTCAAAGAAGGCAGGGAGTCTGTGAGGGATGATGAGAGGTGTGGGAGGAGTAAGGAAGTCAATACACCAGAGTTGATTGGCCAAAGGGTTAGGGTTAGGGTTACTATGTTGAGGTTTTAAGGGAGTCCAGGAAGAGATTCCATTGGAAGAGGCCAGCACTCTTCAAATCGGGTCAGTGGCATTTCCACTAGGACAATGCACCAGTCTACAACTCCATCCTTGTCACAGACTATTTGAACAAGATGGGCATCAAGACAGTTCCTCACCCTTCCTATAGTCCAGACTTTGCTCCCTGTGACTTTTGGTTATTCCCTTAGCTCAGAGGCTGTCGTTATGAGACAATTGAGGAAATGAAAGAGTCTGTGACGAAGATCATTGACACACTCACACAAGAGGACTTCCATGGGGCCTTCCAGTTGTTGGAACAGTACAACAAGTGCATTGCAGCCGGAGGAGATTACTTCGAAGGGAACTAGAGTTTCATGTGTGTACTATCTATAAAAGTGCCCATACGAAAAAAAATTCTGGAAACTTATTTAATGATCCGTATATATATATATATATATATATATATATATATATATATATATATATAATTTTATAAATGAATAGTTTGCATCATTTAGTGTATTCAGACTATTGTCTTCATCTTTATTGTTATACTCATGACATTTTGGCTGATGCATCCTTTGGCCTTCTTCAGGTCCAGCAGGACATATGGTGTAATGGATAGAGGCATTTGGTTAAAGTGCTTCTAAGTGAAATCATCTGGAGGTTTTCCAGTTCAATCCTGACTACCAGTAAATAACAAGGAATACTTACTATAGCTTAACACATGTACCCGCTCATGGTTAATGGAATTAAAACAATCTACCTCTGTGGATTGAATAAAGGATTTGGTGCAAAGTTCCAAGTAGGCTCCCAAGTTTGACATGAAACACCTGAAGTTAGTTAAGAGGTTTCAAGTATTGCTATTTAACACTAATTCTATTCAACATTATTTATTCATTTGCACACAGTTAAACAGTTCCAAGTATTGCTAATTCAATTTAGCATCAGTCATTTTTTTGACATTGTTAAATAATTTCAAGTATAGTTAATGATTAAATAGTCCTATTTGACTCATAGATGGGACCCTATCGGGTACTACCACTTAGGGTCAGAGTAGACCTGGAAGTAATGGCAATGAAGGGGCACTTCACATTGCTCAAAGATCCAGGACTGGAGCCTCATCATCAGATTGTTTATTGTCACATCCAGGACACTTGATTGAGGTGGATCGGTCTTACTGCTCTTTAGAGATGTAAGTAAGTAAAGTAAAGTTGGCGACTTTTGTTGAGAGTGACCCGAAGGCTCCCTTTTCAATAGCTACTACTCCGAGGATTGCTCCATTTTACCCTTGGTCCTTATCTTTTAATGCTGAGTGCTAAATAAGATGGCATCAAATACCATTTTTTGAGTCTTTGGTATGACTTGACCTGTGATTGAACCCTGGTCTCCTGGACCATTGGTAAACACTCTACTCATTTAACCAAGTAGTTGGTATATTCTTCAGCCCCAGCTGATTGGGCTGTATAGCTTCAAGTAACTATTCTTAATACTAATATTTGTATGGTTTCAAACATTTCTATCCAATACTAATGATTTCAGATAATCACTCTTGTCATCAGTCCCTATCAACTCATAGTAATCCATCTCGGCAACCCCAACTGTCCATACTGAGATGATGAACATAAATTTTTGCTGGTCAGCTAACATTGATGTGTCAATTTGTGTAACAGTTTTTCAACTCTGATTTAAGGAAATGTCAAAACTTTTTGGAGATCAGAAAATAAACTTTCTTGCTCAAGGCCTAACAAAAGATCTGGAGTAGAGATCAGTTTTTATCTTTATTTTTTGTCTGTAATTAGTTTATG
Organism: Sepioteuthis lessoniana; assembly: GCA_963585895.1. Classification (NCBI taxonomy): domain Eukaryota; kingdom Metazoa; phylum Mollusca; class Cephalopoda; order Myopsida; family Loliginidae; genus Sepioteuthis; species Sepioteuthis lessoniana. Next base: position 33,771,424 of record OY757936.1, on the reverse strand, counting down.
GTGCCTTTATGTTGAAGACTTTCAGATAAATAAATATACTTTGAATTTGTTGGAATTAGCAGTCAGCCAGGCTTTTGGCAACTTGCAATACTTGCTAAGTGGTTACATACATTCAAGTAATGAGTAGGCTCAAAGCTGCTTAACTTTGGGGATCAATCAAGAACTTAGGCTTCAAGCATGACTTTACTGTGAATCATATACAGTAAATTATAGGCTTATGATGTAATGGTTATCATTGTAAGAAGTAGACACGGTGACCCAAGTTTAAACCCTGGATGAGGCTGTTTGCATATCACATAGTGTTAATATTCTTCGGAGTGGTATGCATCCAACAAATCTTCCTCCAGCTATGAGTAAATAGTAAGGTTCAGGTTTCTTTGTTTAATGGCATATCAACCTTTGTTGGTTATTTAATGCCTAGGCCATCCTTCTTGAAGAACAGCAGTGGTATTATTTAATCCATAGATTGGAGGATAAGGGAGTTCATACCTTTCCCAAGGGTATTTGTCCAAAAGTGAATGTCATAGCGCAACTGGAGTTCAAACTCGTTTACTACAATTCTGTATCCATTATTTTAGCCATTACACCATGAGGACACCCCCATAAATAGTAAAGCAGATTGGGTTGTTTGCCAATCGGTCTGGTAGAAAAAAATTCTGCTTGAGCAGAGGGGTTTGAGTAAATAAGTTAACAACTATAGTTGAGAGCTATCTCCCTTTCAATAGCTACTACACCGAGGTGTAGGGAAGGACACTACACCTCTCCCTAGATTGTTCCACTTTACCCTTGATATATACCTTATAATGATGAGTGTTAAGCAAGGAAGTATCAAGTACCATTTTTTGAGTCTTTGGTATGACTCAACCTGGAATTGAATCCCAGGCCATTGGCGAACGTTCTATCCACTAAGCCAATGATGACATTTTCATTAATGTATTGTTATTGTTGTAGTATTAATGTGTCATGTATTTAGTTATTTGCTTTGTATTATTTGGCAGCCATCTTTTATGAGCAAGAATACAAAATACCAAAATTACAAGAGAATAGAACTTTATGGTCCTTTTAATATTTAGAACAAGAATGTGTGATCTACTTTTTCTGAAATTGCGTTGTTTGATTATCTGACTTTGCTGCTTTTCTCTGGCATAAAAACAAAGAAGAAAAGGAAAAAAATAACTAGCAGCAAGAAAAATATCTAAAAAAAAAAGAAAAGAAAAGAAAAGTAATGTCCCTGTTATTTGATATAAAATCAATATGAAAGACTAAAAATAACCAGGAAGACTGAAGGAGAAGAATATGCTACTATATTTATTTGTTTTTGTTTAGTTTTTTTTTTTCTTCTCTCTCACTCATTTTTTTGTCAAATATTTTTGCTTGCAACTGACTATCAAGTCCGTCAGTGCTGAAAATGGTCATTTGTTTTTTGTGGGTTTTTTTTTTTTTTTTTCTTCTGCTTTTTTTTTTGTTAGCTTAATCAAATTCAATCAATCATTGTTTTGTTAAAAAAGATTTCTAGATTTTGCTACAGGAAAGACATTTTTTAACAAAATTTATTTATTCATTTTTATTTTTATTTTTGAAACTTTACTTTTTGTTCTTTCTGTTTTCTCCTTTCTTCGCAAAACTTTTTTAAATAAAATTTTGTAGCATTAGAAATTAGAATTATTAGTTACTATTTTCAGTTACACTGGAGATTATTAGTAAACTGTTCATTTGTTTTTGTTACCATCTATTGATTACATTTTTCTGAATATAGAATCTTATACAAGATATAACAAATAACTTTGGTGCAGTTATAAGATTACTGCTAGATTAATATTTGTTTTTCTCTTAGTAAACTTAGCAAAAAAAAAAAATAGGAAAGTTTCTTTCCTTTAACCATTAAACAGTAACTTAATTAAAATAACACAAAAACAGACACTGTATTATAAAATTTAACATATTTACAATTTATTAAAATTTGATTTGAGAAGAATAAGAATTTCTCAGAAATGGAATTCACAATGAGTTAGAGGAAGTATAGACAAGTCTTTGGTGAAGCTCTCAAGTTAAGATTTTTGGGAGTTTGAAGTATGCCTTCATTTCCATTACTTCCAGGTTCACTCTGACTTCTAAGTGGTATTATCTGTTAGGTTTGCATCTATGGGTCAAATAGATTTATTCGAAAATTATTTGTATTCGATAATAGTACTTGTTAGCATATAACTGTGGGCAAATTATTTGTATAAAGAACAGTTACTTGAAACTGTATAACTGTGTGCAAACAAATGACTAATATCAAACAGAAATAATTACTTCAAACCATATAATTATTAGTATTAGATAACAATAATTGAAACCATATAACTATAAATTATTTTCATTAAAAATAGTTACAGCTATAACTGTTTACTAAGGGTTAGTATCACTATTTACTTGAAACCATATAATTGTTTAAAATACTTGAAATCATAATTTTGCACAAATTATTATTTATAGGTAGGAATACTTCAAATCATATAACTGGAAAAATTACTTCTATTAAAAATAATTACTTGAAGCTATAACTGTTTTACAAATGATTATCATTCATTACATAAAACCATTTAATTACTTTTAAAAAATGGTTTTGGCATTCCATAAACAAACAAAGGTTGACATGCCATAAAACTAACCAACCCAGTCACTGTAAGTCATGAACATGATAAGAAAAATAAGTTACTTAGTCCTCATAGAAAATTGCACATTAACTGAATGAAAGAGAGAAATTCACACTTGTAAAAAAAGGCATCATAATTGTCGTCAGTGGAGGCCAAATGCTTACAACAAGGAAGAAAGAACTAGTTGCATTATTTTATATTACCTATCAGTAGGAGCAACCAAAAGGAAAAGAAAACTTTTATAGCTTCTGGTGTCAAAAGCATGATTTTGTATTTGAAATAAAAAGTAAAAGTAAAGTTGACAACCTTAGCCGAGGGAGACATGAAGGCTCCCTTTTCAATAGCTACTAAACCAAAGTGTAGGAGAGGGCACTACTCCATTCCCAGGATTGCTCAACTTTACCCTTGATCCTCATCTTATAGTACTGAGTGCTAAGCGAGGTGGCATCAAGTCCTATTTTTGAGTCTTTGGTATGACTCAACCTAGGATTGAACCCCAGTCTCCCAACACTCTACTCATTAGGCCAGTGGCCCTCCCTATACAGTGATCTCTAAATTTTGGGGATTGCAGCATCCTTAACTATACATACAGTGAGTTCAAGTCTTTGATTTGTTTTTACTTGGTTGATTTGGTTTCTTTGATGGCATATCAACCTTCATGGGATATTTAATACCAAAACCATTTTTGTAGAAAGATAGTAGTGGTACTATTTATCTCATAGCTGGGGGGGGGGATAAAAGAGTTTATACCTTTCCCAAAGTATTAGTCCAAAAGGGAACATTATAGCATGACTGGAACTCAAACTCACATACCATAGTTGAATGGGCTTCAATGTATCAACACACACCAACTACAATATTACTACTAACCACAGTGGATACTTTCCAGGGCTTTGAACTGTTTCAGTCCTTATATATACATGTTACAAGCTAGCAAGTACCAAAATATTGCAAAACATTTGACTCACCCTTGTACTGATCATCCCTACCTAGATCATGAGCCTTTCCAGATATGAAAATATCATACCATAGTTTACCACTTTTGACATAGTTATGAGGACTCTCCCATTATTACTTGGGTGAGTCAAAAATTTTACAATATATTGGTTGGTTAGTTGGTTGGTATATCAATCATTGTAGGTTATTTAATGCCAAATCCTCTTTATACATATATATTAAATATATGATTTGTAAACACATTTTGTTCATAACATTTTTTTACAGTCAAATTGTCTTAAGCATTCCTATCACGCACAAATAATCCTATTTACTATTTATCTTATGTTTGCGCACAGTGAAATGGTTAAAAGTATTCTACTCAACATTAATCATTCATTTGTTCACAGTTAAATGGTCCCAAGTATTGCTATGTATCACTAACAATTTAACAAGACATCCATCATTCGTTTACACAGTCAAATAATCAAACAGTTCTATTTCTAACAATTCAAAATAGCAGAAGTCATTTGTTTGCTCACAGTTTAAATGTAAAACAGTGCTATTTAACCCATAGATAGGAACATATCAGATGCTACCACTCTGAGTCAGAGTAGACTTAGGAGTGATGGCAATGAAGTGGTACTCTATATTCCTAAAAACTCCAGGACTGGAGCCTAAAAATCAGATGGTTTGATGTCATATCTAAGACACTTGTTGGAGGAGTCTTACCCCTCTGCAGAGATGCAGTTGGTGTATTCTATAACTCTAGCCAACTGGGCTTCAATATTTTGGTAAGTTAAGGCACAATTAAGCAGCTCTAGATACTTTTGCTGAGAGCATGAAAGTGATGAAACATAATGGATATTTTGATGCCAAGCTCGCCTGATACTCTCCAAGTGCTACTCTGGATTTAGTTCTATGACTAGGGAATCAATTTTAGGCCTATCTGAACTTGTCTGGTTATCAAGGTTCTTGCAACATGATCAAAATTTCTTGAACCATCTCTGTATTATACTTGCACTTTCACCTTTCACACTAATGTTTTTGATTGCCTTCATGGCATTATGGCCCCATTTGAACACATAAAGTATAAGTTCCTGAATTAGACTACATTGTACATTGATCTATGTGGTTTTCAAATTGCACAGAATGAAGCAATGCACATTGCATCAACACACGCCAACTACAATATTACTACTAATCACAGTGGATACTTTTCAGGGCTTTGAACTGTTTCAGTCCTTATATATACATGTTACAAGCTAGCAAGTACCAAAATATTGCAAAATATTTGACTCACCCTTGTAATATACTGATCATTCCTACCTAGATCATTAGCCTTTCCAGATGTGAAAATCCAGTATGGCA
>OY757936.1:33623978-33761478 GCA_963585895.1 Sepioteuthis lessoniana | reverse complement strand
TACTTGAAGCTATAATTTACTGAGGACAAAGAAGGGTTTCAGAGTTTTTATATGAATAGTACTTGATGAAAATTGACTTGGAGTAGAGTGGAGGCCTCCATATCATAGATTGAGGAGGTTGGAATGAGACTCTAGCATTGGCTATGACTAAAGATCATCATTATTATTAATTACTTGAAATCATATAACAGTGTGCAAATTATTTGCATTAGATAAAAATACTTGAAACCATATTACTGTGTGTACACATAAAAATGTGAATATAAACATTCGATGAAGACAATTTCTTAAGCTCTCAGCATAAAATAACACCAGATGAGTTGACATGCCATTAAAATCAATCAACCAGCCATTATTTTTTTGATATTCAGGGGCATGTCCACGAAAATATGCTGAGGTAAGTAAATAACATTTATGATCTTAGACAAAAATAAACAATTTTTATCAATTTAACATGAATAAAAGGAATCTCCATGGTGTAGTAGCTAACATGCTAAACTGTGACATTGTAGTTCTATTACATTCACTTTCAGACTAATACCCTTGGGAAAGGTATGAACCTTCTTTTGCCTCTCCCCAATAGCTATGGGTGAAATAGTATCACTACTGTCCTTTTACAAGGATAGTTTTGGCTGTAAATAACCCATGATGGTTGACATGCCATTCAACAAAAAAATTAACCAAACCATAAATAAAAAGATTTAAACTCATGTCCCCTTTTCCCCTAGAGAAGCATGTTTACAATAAATGCATGTGTGGTCAAATCTCTCTTGGAGCTTATTCTTTTTGTTTGTTTATTGTTTAATGGCATCTCAACCTTCTTGGGTTATTTAATGCCAAATCCATCCTTCTAGAAGAACAGTAGTGGTACTATTTAACCCATAGCTGGGGGGGGATGAGGAGGGTTCATACCTTTCTCAAGGGTATTTGTCCAAAAGTGAACATAATAGTGACTGGAGTTTGAACTCGCTTACTACGATTCTGCAGCCCTGCACTTTAACCATTACTCCACGAGGACATCCTATTCTTTTTACTTGTTTTTGATGTGTGCTCTTGACGAAACTGATGACTAAATGTGTTATGATAAAAAAGAGAAGAAGATAAAGGACAATACCAGTAAAAATCATCATTGATGATAGGATCAATTTATAAATTATTATTTTACTCCTTGTGAGTTTTTTTACTCACAAGGAGTTTAGTGGGTGGGTTTTCACTGGAGTCTGAGTGACAGCAAGTCTCCTCAAGTCTCCAGAACTCTAAGTATTCTGGCCAATCTCAACTGTAGTCTTGACAGTCTCCTTTTTTTTTCTGATTTCCAATTCTTGATGTAGTCTTGATGGTCTCATTTCTTCTTCTGATTTCCAATTGGTATCACCATCCATTATATGTTCCACAGCCTTTTCAGCTCCCTGGCCTGATCCGAGTATTAGTGTATCTTTTCATTTTCTTTTATTTTCATTCTATGGTTGGCTGAGACAGCAAAATCCAGTAGATGACAATTTTTTTCTTTTTCTTGTTAATTAATACTTATTATTTCACTCCTTTCATGTTTTTCACAGCCACATTAGCTTGTGGTCTTTCCCTGAATTTTGAGTGACAGCAAGTCTTCCGAGGTTTCTCAGACTCTTTTGAATATTCAGGCTGATCTCATCAATAGTGTTGTCTGAATGGTCTTGATTCTTCCTCCAATTTCCACCTGTTCCAATCCTCTTTCTAATACTTTGGGGAGTGTTCCCAGTGCACAAACTACAATTGGTATCACCATCACCCACATATTCCACATTTTTTTTTAGTTCTCTGGCAAGGTCCAAGTGTTTGTCTATCTTTTTACTTTCTTTTATGTTCACTCTGTGGTCTGCTGGAACAGCAAAATCCACCAGATGAAAAATCTTTTCCTTTTTTTTTTTTGTTAATTAGCTGGTCTTTTGGCTGTGATTAGGCAATCTGTTTGTATCTCAAAATCCCACAGAATTTTATGGGTCTCATTTTTTAGGATGAATTCTGGTTTGTACATTTATCATTTAGTAGTATGATCAAAATCTAATATTTTGCCCTATTCCCAGTGGATGACTTCTCCCACCGAGTTATGTTTACTCTTGTATTCCTTCTGTGCTAGTTTTCTGCATTTGCTTACTATGTGATTAATCATTTCATCTCATCCTTTGTATAACCTACACTTGCTATTCCGTTGCACATTATTGATTTTTGCTTTAAAATAATTAGTCCCTACGGTGTTTTGTGTTGCTATTGGAAGAGATTCACTTTTTCTCTTGAGATTCCTCTTTCATAGCCATATCCAGGTCTTCTTGTGTGCAATTTCATTAGTTTGTTGTTTGAAATATCCATACATTTGTTTTTCTTCCTATTTCTGTTTCCTAATTTTTGCAAATACCTTTATGTCATTCATATCCATAAGGTGATTAATCTTTTCCTATGATTTTGAAAATTTGTAGCCCCCATATATTTTCTAAGTATGTGGTGAAAATAAAGGTAAGATATTGTTCGCACTGGTTTTAACTGAAGTCCAGGTGTCTCTCTTAATATTCTAGCTTATTTTTACAGTGTTGGGGTCTGGATGGTCTCAATTCTTCTTCTGGTCTCCAATTCACCCATCCTCTTTTCCAGGCCTTCTGGTACCACAAGAGCAGAAACTACAATTGGCAACACCATCATCTTCATGTTTTACAATTTTCTCAGCTTTTTGTCAAAATCCAAGAACCCATTCAGCTTGTCTGTAGAATATACCAACTGCTTCTCTGTAGAGGAGTAAGACCCCCTCCAATAAGTGTCCTGGATATGACATTAAACCATCTGATGGTGAGGCTCCAGCCTTGGAGATTCGGAGAATATGGAATACCTCTTCATTGCCATTATTCTTAGGTCCACTCTGACTCAGAGTGGTAGTACTTGATAGGGTCCTATTTATGTGTCAAATAGAACTGTTTGACATGGGAACTGTGTTCAAACAAATGACTTGCATCAAATGGAATTCTTAGAAATAGAACTCTTCAACCATTAACTGTGTATAAACAAATGACTGTCTACTTGAATTGTTAGTGATATGTAGCAATACTTGGAACCATTTAACTGTGTGCAAATGAATGGGTAATGATGAATAGAATTATTAGTGTTAAATAGCAATACTTGAAACTATTTGTGTGCCTAAATTAAGTTATTGGTATAACATAGCAATATTTGGAGCCATTTGACAATGTGCAAATGAATAGTTGTGAATAGAATAATTAGTGTTAGATATCAATACTTGGCACCACTTCACTGTGTGCAAGCAAATGATTAATATTGAATAGAATTCTTAGCTAGCTAGCTATAATTTAAACCATTTAACTGTGTAGAAACAATAGCAATACTAGTGTGCAAACAAATTTGTTCTAACTCATTTAAGAATAAAATCACCTACAAACTGTGTGCTAACAAATGACTGATTTTAAGTTGTGACTATTATATAACAATACTTGAAACCATTTAACAGTGTGCAAACAAAAGATTAAGGGTAAATAGAATTATTCATCTTAGATAGAAATACTTGAAACCATTTAACAGTATGCAAAAACATGACCTCAAGCTCATTTAAAGATGTTATCAACAAAATGTGTTTACAAAATCGTATATTGTGTAAAAAGGATTGGGCATTAAATAAACTACAATGGTTGGTATGCCATAAAACCAAACTAAACCTGTGTGCAAAGAAATGACTGATGTTAAATTGAATTGTAAATGTTAGATAGCAATGCTTGAAACTATTTAACTGTGGGCAAAGAAATGACCTCTATCTCATTTTAAAATGTTACCCGCAAACTATTTGTTTACAAATCATATATATATGAAAATGTGATTTGGCATTAAATTACCAACAAGGGTTGATGATATACCATAAACCTAACCAACCACTAAAATTCAAGTATTTGTCTATTTTTCACTTTTATTTTCATTCTATAGTCTGCTGGAACAACAAAACCCACTAGGTCATACATTCTTTTCTTCTTGCTAATTAATACGAGATCTAGTCTTTTGTTTTGGATTGTCTCATCTATTTATATCTCAAAGTCCCAGCAAATTTTATAGATCTCATTTTCTTGGAGAGATTCTGGTTTGTGCATATACTATTTGTCAGCATAACCAAATTTTGATCTCTTGTACAATTCCCAGTTGATGACCTTTCACACCTAGTCATGTCTAGTCTTGCATTCCTTTTGTGCCAGTTTACTGCATTTGCTTGTGTGATTAACCATTTTATCTCTGTCACCACATAACTTAGACTTGCTATTCTTCTGGATATTATCAATTTTTTTCTTTGCTTATAATTATCAAAAAATGTTTTTTATGCTTTGTTCAGTGCACTTTTATTGTGATGAGGGATCCATCTACTGTGAGATATGGATGAGTTGCAGTGTTAGTGTTAGCCCCCCTAATACCCTTCTGAACCATGCTCCTTAATGGCCTTAAAAAACAATACTTCTATGATACATGCATTTTAATTATGATATACTGTCAGCATTGAATGTTTATGTCTTTTTCTCATTAAAGAATAATGTATAGAAATATAAATGTCTTGTTCTCATTATAGCACTATGGTTGCCAGAAAAGAGTGAACAAAAGGAAAAATTACCCTCTCATACTTTCGAGGCTGTAATAAGCATAGATAGCTGTTACACCCCTTGTCACCTATGACAGACCACTTATTACTGCATTAGAAATAGTTTATAATCATCATTAAGGTATGCTGACAGCATGGACTACCTTGATTCTCTCTCACCATCGATCCCTATCAGCCACTGCTTTCGGTAGGTCCTCTATATGGCATCCAGAGTCCCCATAGATGGATAAGTTTATGCTAGTCAGCCCACATGGGTATGTCCATATGGTAAAGCCCATAGGACAATAAATTCATCCCTATTTCTCCAGTAGTGTCCAGCATATCTTGTTGATCTTAGATGGTTTGTGTGATAGGAGGTAAGTGACCATATGACTACCAATTTGAAAGAGGCTGCCGCTAGGATTTGAAGATAAAACATGCTCTTTGAAGGCCCTAAAATACCTCTTTGATACCCGTGTTTTATTGTCAGCATTGAATTTTTTATATCCTTTTCTCATTGAATATTGTATTTTTCTTTATTTCAGAACTACATGATAATCAATGGCACAAGTTGCAGATAAGCATGGATATCAACACTGGTGGATTTGCTGTGTCATTAGATTTCTTCACCTCCCAAAACCGACAACTAAGAGCATTCAAAGATATTAAGAAGCTTTTGAAATGGAGTGAACTATCATCTGTGATATATTATGGAGGTAAGGCAACTAGCCTTTTCACTTCAATATTTAATTTAATATTTAATTTATAATATTTAATATTTATTCACATCATATTTAAACATTTTCTAGAACTGTTTACAGTTCCCAACAAGTTAACATTTTTGTGTTTGGTTCATAAATTTTACAAGAGTGGAAGTATGTAGGATCTGTTATCAACTCTCTTAGAAGTTTATCTTGGCAAATTGAGTTGTCCACATTTTCTGTTATCAGTGCTACAAAGAAGTTAAAATAATCAAAAGACAGTTGCATCATTTTTTAAACAGCCCATATGTATATAACAAAATATATTGATTAGAATAAGAGCCATTGTTTGAAACATGATGTAGTTCTAATATATATAAGATTCAGGAGAAATACTTCCCACATTTTAAACTGTCACCTGCATGATGCAAGTAAACTTAGGCAAGTGGTAATGGTACCTCCATCTTGCTTATGTCTTACCTTTATTTTCAGATAGGATCAGTTACAATCATGGTTTGAACCAGTAGACACCATACATTTGCTGTTGAAATGTTTTTTCAGACTGTTAAATCAGTAATTGCTTCACAGAAAGCTTTTCATACTCATTTCATGTAATGCCAAAAAAGGTTTCAACAGCAAATGCACACTATGCACCATTCCAAGCCATGATCATATCTGAAAAAAAAAAGATATTAACTGGACGGAGCTATCATCATCACTTGTCTAAGTACACTTGTACCATGGTGGCAGTTTAAAATGGAGGTATTTCTGTCACACTGTGTGTGTGTTTCTTCTTAATATTAAATATCATCTAATTCATATCAAGGTGTGAGATATATATATATATATATATATATATATATATATATATATATATATAATCAAATACACACATTCATATATATATATATATATATATATTCACAAACAGAACACACAGAGTTAATAGCAAAAAACTATTATGGCATTATGTGTAGATTAACGTGGTAATAAAAAATTTAACTGAGTTAAAGTTGTTTCGAAAAAAAATCTTTATATTTCTACAGCCCACTTAACTTGAGCAAAAGAATATACTGACTGTATCTCTGCAGAAGAGTAAGACACCCTCCCTACCAAACGAGTATCCTGGATATGACACTAAGCCTTCTAATAGTGAGGCACCAGTCATGGAACTTTGAGGAATGTAGAGTACCCCTTCATTGCCATTACTCCCAAGTCCACTCTGACCTGGAGAGTAAGCCCTTGTTAGAATCCAATCTATGGGTTAAATAGGACTGTTCAGTCATTTACCATGCTGGAAACCATTTAACTTTGTGCCTATAAAACTTAGTGTTTGATAGGAATTATTGAAACCATTTAAATGTGTGCAAACAAATGAGATCTGGTTCATTTACAAATTATGCTACCTATAAACTATTCTTTTGCAAATCATATATATTTAATATATGTGTAAAAAGAATTTGGTATTAAATAACTTACAGAGGTTGATTTGCCACAAAAGACAACCAACCAACTTAACTTTTCTATTGGACTTCCTCTATGATGTTAAAATCTCCACCTATTCACCATCCCTATCAAGCCATTATTGGAATCTTCTCATAGTAGACTCTGTAATATCAGTTCTGTTTTTCTTATAAAGATAATCCATAAAAATATTACCATATTTTTGATAACCTGCAGAAAATTCCAAGAATGTGTTGACAAGGATAGTTAACATGTGGAGACTATTTAAAATCATACCATAAAGGTTGCCCCATTAACATGTTAAAAAATTTTAATCATCCTGTATTTTTTCTTATTAAATTCATTTATAGACCTGAATTGACCTTGTGTCTCATCAGGCCTGTGGCAGAGAGGTTGGGTCAACAGATACATTTATAGAACTAAATTAACTTTGGCATCTCACAATTCAGTGTGATTCATCTCCATTACAACTTTGGCATCTTCCAGTCCAATGTAGTTCATCACTTCTACAACCTTGGTATCTCACAGTCCAGTGTGATTTGTCACTTTCACAACTTTTGAAAAAATATCCAGAGCTGACAAATTATGTCTCATGTTACCTAAATATTGCAAAAAAATTTAACTCATCTTCATCACCACCATCATGTCGCACTTCCGGTATAGATCTCCCTGACCCTCTCTTGCCACCTGTCTCTATCGTCCATTGCTCCTGAGAGGTCTTCAAGGCAACATCCTATATCAACACAGAGCAGTTTTCTATAGGTTCTAACTAGTCGTCCTGCCTTTTCTTGTCCATGTGATGGGGTCCACTGGAGTATGTGGATTATGAGTTTGTCCTTACTTCTCCTGCAGTGTCCCACATGTCTGGTTCGTCTAACTTGGATAGTTTTCGTAATGGGTGGTAGGTGGCCGTATAGCTGCTGTTTTGTGAGGTTCTGCCTCCAGAACTTGTTCAGTACAGCTCACAGAATTCTTGTGTAATTGCTGTCAAGCTTTTTCTCCAGACGTTAAGTTAGCATCCATATAGTAGTATTGACACAATTGTCGCTTGGAAAAAACTGCATTTTATTTTATCGGCCACGTCTGACTTCCATATGACCAATAGCCTATCGATAGCTGTCCATGCCTTTGTGAGTTGTGTGTTGACGTCTTTCTCGGTTGATGAGACACTGCTTCCTAGGTAGGTTAACTTGTCTACTAGTTTCAGAGAACTACTATTTAGTGTGGAGATGTTGTCTCTTTGATTAAAGCACATGTATTCTGTCTTATCTGCATTGACATGGAGGCCTATGCCAGCAGCTGCTCGTTCCAGACTATGCAGCTGGGTTTCGGCTTCGGCGAGTGTATTTGCCAGAAGCACTATGTCATTGGTGTGGTCCGTGTCCATAATTGTTTGTGCAAGGTATCTTCTGCTTCTTTCCTTTGCTATCTTGAAAGATAACAGTTTCAAGCTAGCAAAGGAAAGAAGCAGAAGAAAAGAAAAAGAGAGAGAAGAAAGAAAGAAAACAATTTTACATTAGTATAATATAAAAATGTATCTTAATGTTGCTACCAAAACCAAACAACTGATTATGAGAAATACATTTTTAATTTAATTTTTTCCATTTATGATTGGTTTGGTTGTGTTTTATGGCATATCAACTATTATATGTTATTTAATGCCAAATCTTCTTTATACATATATCTTAGATATATATGATTTGGTTTGGTTGTGTTTTATGGCATATAAACTATTGTAGGTCATTTAATGTCAAATCCTTTTTTATACATATATATTAAATATATATGATTTGGTTTGGTTGAGTTTTATTGTATATCAAACATTGTATGTTATTTAATGTCAAATCCTTTATATACATATATATTAAATATATATGATTTGGTTCAGTTGGGTTTAATGGCATATCAACCATTGTAGGTTATTTAATGTCAAATCCTTTTTATACATATATATTAAATATATATGATTTGGTTTGGTTGTGTTTTATGGCATATCAACTATTATAGGTTATTTAATGCCAAATTTTCTTTATACATATATATTAGATATATATGATTTGGTTTGGTTGGGTTTTATGGCATATCAATTATTGTAGATCATTTAATGCCAAATTCTTTTTATACATATATTAAATATATGATTTCTATACACATTTTGTAAATAACATTTTTAAACAAGCCTGGGCTCTCTTTTTCTTTTTTTTTTCTTTTTTTGCACATAGTTAAATGGTTTCATTTAATTTCAAACAGTTCAATTTATCATAAGTTCACAGATTAGATGTCAAACAGTTCTATTTGACCTATAGATAGGACCCTATCAGGTGCTACTACTCCAAGCCAGCGTGAACCTGGGAGCAGTAGCAATGAAGGGGTACTCTACATTTCCCAAACCTCACCATCAGATTGCTTAGTGTCATATCTAGGACACTTGTTGGGGATGTCTTACCTTCTGCAGAGATGCAGTTGGTGTATTCTGCAGCCTCAGTCGACTAGGCCATCCTTTTATGAGAACACACATAACTTGATTAAAGTTATTGCAGAAGTTGATCCAGTGGTGGGGGGATGTCCTTAGGAAATGAGCAAATTTTTATAGTTGAAAACTTCAATATTATCAGTTGTTTTGTCTACTGTATGAGGTCTTTCAAAAATGATGCAACTGCCTTTTTGACAAATCGTATATAAAGTATTTTATCTTCTTTGTGATCCTGTAAATAGTACCACCTTATCTGCATGGCCTAGAATATACCAACTGCATCTCCTGCAGTGGGTAAGACTTCTTCAAGAGGAGTGTTCTGAGTTTAATATCAAACTGTATCCAATCGTAAGGCTCTTGGTCTTGAGCTCTAGGATGTGTAGTTTCACCCTTTCATTCCGATTACTTTCAGATCCACTCTCACCCGGGGTAGTAATACTTGTTAGTGTCTGTAGATTTTTTTTTAGATAATGTTTAAAATAACATTGATATTGCAACTTAGTATGAAGTATTTACCTGTTTAGAATGATTATGGAGGTAGATTTCTGAACTCTTTCTTATTGGAGAACATAATTGTTAAATTGACTTGGGCATAAAATAACCCAACAAGAGTTGATATGTGCAAAACCAACAAACTAACCAAGTGAAAACCATCATTGTCTACAGCCAAGTTATAGAGGAGTGCTTGACATAATGGCTATCATTATCAGAAATGGAATTGGCATACTAAGTTCAAATCCCAGATGAGGCTGTGATAGCATTTTACTTTGCACTTATGGTCTTGGGAAAGGCATGAATCCATCTCTTCTTTTCCCAGATATTGATTAATAATAGTTGCTGACTGGGCTCCTTAGCTTTTGTAAGATAACCAGTCTACGAGAAGAAACACTTTGAATTTTAACCTGTTGTACTCTGCTTAAAAATGGACCTTGTGTTATTTCCTGTATGTAGTGGAGGGGTTGGGTGAATAGATACCGCCCAGTCTGTAACAATAATTGGAGAGAGTTTCTAGATGTATCATCAAGAACTTTGGCAGTTTACAAAAATGAACAAACTGAGCTATTCTAACTCTGTTCAATATCAGTCTAACAAAGTTTATTAACCAAATGTAAATTTGTCATTTTGTTAAGAAATGCAGAAAGAAATTTCATGTTAAATCTGTTACTTTTCTTCTCTGTATTTTGGTAGTTTTTTTAATTTATTTATTTATTTATCTATTTATTTATTTATTTATTTATTTTTTTGGTTAATGGCTAGGCACAAATATTAATTGTCTAAGGAAGCCTAGGTAAGTATTAACCAATCAGATATCTAGATTCTGCATATAAGACATGGCTGTTCTTGTCTGTATTTTGTTTGATGGGTCTAAAACATATGAACGACAAATTCATTTTTTTTGTTGATTAGATTTCTTACCATATTTCTGTTGTGAGCCTGCCAGAATTCTTCTGGAAATGTTGGATTTATTCAACTGGTAGTAGTCAGTGGAAGGTACATGGTTGAAATATAACAGAAATAGATTAAAAAAAAAACATTGATGAAAGGAAATAATCAAATTAATAAAAGAAATATGAAATAAATGTGTAAAATAAGAAAAAATACTTCTGATGCAACCTTATGTGTGTGTGTGTGTGTGTGTGTGTGTGTGTATATATATATGTGTTTGTGTATATATATATATATATATATATATATATATATATATATATACACCCCTCCTCAGTTACGACATTAGATTAAGTTTCCACATCTGACAATTGTAGCTTTAATAGTTATTTGAAACTTAAAGTAATATGGCTGCCGAGTAGCTGGTAGGTAGACTTCAATCATTTCAGGCTCTTACTAAGCTCAGCTGGTTGGTGTTGCACTTTCTCTAAAAAAATGTTAATCCTTAAAAAAATCAAAACTTGTTCACTACTCAACTAATCATATATATACATATATATATATATATATATATATAGATAGATAGATAGATAGATAGATAGATAGATATATAGGTTGCTTAGAGATATCATATTTTCCAACTTATATAACCCAAATTTAGCATTAAAATAATTCTTTATCAATATTACAGTGTCCTATTTGCTGGTATTATGATGAAAGTGTAATCTACTGAAGTTTGAAATTGACAGCAATGGAGCTTGGAGGGGTTTCAGTGAATAGTAGTTTCCCAAATACCTTTATAAACCATGTATCTTTAATGAAAGTGAAATAGGTAATGTCTTATGTATACATGAAACAAACTTGTAAGTAAATGTAATAATATATGCATATACATATATATATATATATAGTTGGTTCAGGGATTATCTTCAGATGTGTACATGAAATAAGCTTTTGAGTAAAGATCTGTCAAAATAAAACTACTTTTAGTTGTCTAAGGAAGACTAGGTAAGTCTTAATCAATCAGATATCTAGATTCTGTATATAAGACATGGCTGTTCTTGTCTGTATTTTGTTTGATGGGTCTAAAAAATATGAACGACAAATTCATTTTTTTTATATATATGATAATTGAAGAAGACCCTAACACACTAATCAACACACCAAAAACAAAACAAACTAACCCAAATGAACGACTAAGTAATAACAATCAAAGCAGCACACACCCAAACTACATAGAACAAACACTTACACAACAAGAAGAAATGATTATAGAAAATTTAAAGAGAATTATGTCTGAAAAGAAGACTAGATGACTATCACTTAGAAACCAAGACTGAAAAACAGTCTAGACAGTGGACCAAAGAACTCCAACAAATGGACCAGAGAACAAAAAAACTCCTGATGATGCATAAATCTTTACATCCCAGAGATGACATAGACAGACTGTGCCAAGAAAAAAAGGAGGAAGAGGACTTACCAGCATTGAAGATAGTGTCAATGTATCAATACGACTAGAAGACTGCATAAAAAAGTGCAGAGGAAGACTGATTATAGTTACCAGAAACAATACAGACAACGCAAGCATTAACAGAACAAAAATAACCAGAAAACTGCTGTATGAACATTTCAAATGGTAAACAAAATCTCACATGAGAAGACTTGGACGTGGCTAAGGAAAGTAAACCTTAAGAGAGAAACTAAATCTCTTCAAATAACTGCACAAAACAAAGCCATAAGGACTAATTTTGTCAAAGCCAGAATAGACAAGACACAACAAAATAGTAGATGTTGACTATGTGGTAATAGATCCGATAACAAGCGAATGCAGTAAATTAGTGCAAAGAGAGTATAAAACTAGACTTAACTAGTTGGGGAAGGGAATCTACTGGGGATTGTACAAGAAGTTTAAATTTGACTCTAGGAACAAATGGTATATGCACAACCCAGAATCCATCCTGTAAAATGAGATGCATGAAATTCTCTGGGATTTTGAAATACAAACAGATCATCTAATCTTGGCCAGACAACCAAACCTACTGATAGTCAACAACAAAAAAAACCCTGCCAAATCATGGATTTTGCCATTGGGGCTGACTACAGGATAAAAATGAAAGAAGGCAAAAAGAGAGATAAATATCAGGACCTTGCTAGAGAATTGAAAAAACTATGGAACATAAAGTGATGGTGATACCAATTGTAATTAATGCGCTCAGTACAATCCCCAAAGGACTTAAAAATGAGAGGACATGTAGAGACCATCCAAATGACAGCATTGTTGAAATCAGCCAGAATAGTAAGAAGAGTCCTGGAGAGTTGAGAAGACTTGCCGTCACTCAGACTTCATTGGAAAACCATCAGCTAATGCTGGAGAGATGAACTCTCAAAAAAAATAATAATGATGATAATAATACTTTCAACAACAACAACAACAATTAATTGTGTAAGAAAAGAAGTAAAATGTCATTCTTTTATAGCAGACCAGGTTTAAAACCTTAATTTTTAAATTATGGTCCCACAGGACTTTTTCCATTACTTTACATTCCATGTGTCACCACAATCATCAGACAGGAAATTTTCTGTCTGATGATTCTAGTGACACAAGTAACTCAAGTTCATAATTTCATATATATATATATATATATATATATGCCTCCATACGCACACAAAATAAAAAATAATTATATATATATATATATATATATATGAGGCAGAGCCAACACAAACACACAAAAGTTGGTTTTCACTAGACAAGTAACTCTAGTATATATATATATATATATATATATATATATATATATATATATATATGGAGAGAGAGAGAAAAAACATATATGTGCACTTATACAAATACAATAAAAATATAGTGGTGTTCAAGATTGTCTTAAAAAGATAAAGTTTATGAAAATGATAATACTTTTGATACACTCTAATACATATAATAATTTTCTGCATACATTTCTTGATACTGACTTTTGGCATTTCAGAGACTTTTTGAGATGTTTTTCATATTGAAATGATTTTCTTATTTACTATGTCCATAAACGGCTTCTTTTTTTTTCTCCAGTTCTCCAGCAAAATGTTCAAATCAAAATTATCTGCCTCTTAACTTGTCCCAGATATCCGCCAAAAGTTATTTTCTTTTATTAACTGGGCCATAATTTATTCTGCCTCTCTTGATGTTTTTTTTTTCTTTTTTTCCTGCCTCCTGACATACACAAGTCAAAATGCCATTCATTTTCAAACAACTTTTTCATTACATGTAGATCATCTTGCACTTTTAATGGACAAGTTGGCCTGTTTTCCTTTTATAGCTGCTGCTGTCTTGAAGGAATTTTCTCAAAAGACATTCTCTCTCTCTCTCTCTCTCTCTCTCTCTCTCTCTCTCTCTCTCTCTCTCACTTCTGATTTCTTTCACTGTTTCAGCCAACAATGAAGATAGTCGTCTTTCTTAAAAGGTTATTTAAGCCAGATGCATGAACAACTATTCACAACTAGGTTGCAAATGCTTTACTACAATCACTCTGACTCAAGGCCATAATTGTACAGCACCCAGTGAAATTTCAATTCACTATACTAATATATACTGATAACACATTTAGTATCTTGTCATAAGAACCTAGAATATACTGACTGCTCCCCCTGCTGAGGAGTTAGAACACCATCCTAAAAAAAGGGGGTATCCTGGATATGACACTAAACTGCATCTGATGGTGAAGTTTCAGTTCTGAAATTTAGGAGAATGTGGAGCTACCTCTTCATTGCCATTACTCTTAGGTCCCCTTTGACCCAGAGTAAGTACCTATTAGGGTCGTGTTTATGGGTTAAAAATTATTTTTATTCGATAAGAATTCTTGATGCTGTATTACTGTAAATTATCTTTATTAAGAATAATTACTTGAAGCTATAATTGTTTACTAAGCATTATTATTAGTTACTTGAAACCATATGACTGCATGAAAATAGATGACTATTATTAAGTAGAAATAATTACTTGAAACCATATAATTAGTATTAGATAGGAATACTTAAAACTATAGAACTATGTACAGATTATCTGTATTATATAGCAACACTTGAAACCATACAGCTGTGGACAACTTGATATCATATAACTGTATGTAAAAAACTCTTAGGAAACAATCACACAAAAATTTAAATATAAATGTATAATGAACATAATTCCCTAAACTCTAGGCATAGAATGACTCTATACGGGTTAATATGTCATTAAAATCAACCAATCAATCAATGCACTCAGTCTAGCTTAAAGCTCTAATTATGGAGCACCCAGTGAGATTTCAATCCCTCAATATATTAATTTAATAAACACTAACCCCATATTTGGTATATTGTTGTTGGGGCTTAGAATATACGTACTGCATTCCCTGCACAAGGGTTACGCACCACTAAAAAGGGGGTTAAGGATAAGACACTAAACTACATCTGATGGTGAGGCTCCAGTTTTGGAGCTTTGGGGAATGTAAAGTCACGCCTTCATTGCCATTACTTCCAGGTACACTCTGGCTAAAGGTAGTAGTACCTGTTTCAGTTCTATCTATGGGTCAAATATGATTTGAAAATTATATATTATATAGGAATACTTGAAACCATATAACTGTACATAAATTAAGAATTATTACTTGGAAGAGATGGGAGTCCCTGTGGCATAATGGTTAATATGCTGTTCTGCAACATCATTGCAATTACGTTAACTTTCAGACTAAAATTCTTGCGTAAAGTATAAACCCCCTTATTCCTGACAGCTGTGGGTTAAATAGTACCACTACTGTTCTATTTTACAAGGATGGCTTTGGCATTAAAAAACCCTCAAAGGTTGATATTCCATTAAAGAAACCAAACCAATAGTTACTTGAAGCTATAATTGTTTTTCAAAGGATTTTTATTATTAATTACTTGAAACTGTATTATTGCTCGAAATACCCGAGATCATATCACTTCAAATTTTTAGTATTAAATAATAGTTACTTGAAACTGTTTAATTGCTTATTCTGGTCTGAAGATTGTGCATTGTTTTTACCATAAAATTAATTAATTATTGTTAAAAATTGAATATTTATATCAAGGGCTTTCCTTAATGAAAAGTTATTTTTTTAATCATTTTTATTGAATAAAGTATGTTATCAGATAGAATATTTAGACACTTTATGCATAAATGTATTATTTACAAATTCATCATCATGTCACACCACCAACACAGATCTCCATGACCCTCTCCCACCACCTGTCTCTATTGTCTATCGCTCCCAGTAGATCTTCAAGGCTACATCCTGTACTGGCACATAGCTTTTGTATATAGGTTCTAGCTGGTCATCCTGCCTTTGCTTGTACATGTGAAGGAGTCCACCGGAGTATGTCACTTATAAGTTTGTCTCTACTTCTCCAGCAGTTTCCCTGCATGTCTAGTTCTTCTAACTTGGATAGTTTTTGTGATGGGTGGTAGGTGGCCGTACAGTTGTTGCTTTGTAGGGTGCTGCCTCCAGGACTTGTTCAATATTGCTCACAGCATTCTTGTGTATTGCCATCAATATTTTTCTCCAGATGTTTAGTTAGCATCCATGTAGCAGTATCGACACAACCACTGCTTGGAAAAAACTGTGTTTTATTTTATCGGTCAGGTCTGATTTCCATATGACTGATAGCCTATCAATAGCTGTCCATGCTTTTGCTAGTTGTGTCTTGATGTCTGTTTCGGTTGATGAGACACTGCTTCCTAGGTAGGTTAACTTGTCCACTAGTTTCAGAGAACTACTATTTAGTGTGAAGATGTCGCTTAGGTTGAAGATAGACAATCTAGGATAGCATGGTAAACAGTAAATGAAGTGAGCAGAAGGAAGAGCACTGCAAAAGTTAAACTGAAAGCTACCAGCCACGAAGAACGAATACAACTATGGAAACAACATTTTTAGAATTTACTCGGAAACCCTCTGAAAGTTACACATGAATCAATTATGAGAATTAGTAGTAAACAATTAGACATCAAACTAGGATAGTTTATACAAGAAGCCCTCAACTCGGTACTAAGAAAAATTAAAAATAGAAAAGCAGCAGGGCTTGATGAAATATCCCCAGAATTATGGAAGACCAGGGAATTCGGCGACATACTGCTCTGACACTGTAATGCCGTATATAATTAAAACACAATAGATAGATGGACAAAGGGATGCATCCTCCCCTTCCCTAAGAAGGGAAACCTTGGATTAGCCAAGAACTACTGAGGTATAACACTTACATCAATAGCGGCCAAAATCTACAATGCTCTTCTATGCAACTGCATAGAACCCAAAATTGAGAAGATACTTAGGAAGAACCAAAATGGCTTTCAGAGAAATCGATCCATGACATTACAAATTTTGCCTATCCATCAAATTCTAGAATGTGTATGTGCAAAAAATCTAGAGGCAACAATATTATTTTTCGATTTCTTCATACCCAGAGGGAAGATAGAGCAAATACTACTCACCTACTGACTACCCAAAGAAACTGTCACAGCCATAATGATGTATATAGCATCATTATGGCTGTGTTGGTTTCTTTTTACATGAAAGTAGAAGTTTGTTCCCCAGATTTACAAATTAAGAAGATGATATTAATTTAGAGCAATACCTTTTAGATTTGAAATCAACTCCTATTATATTGAGAATTTGCATGATTAAAAAACAATGTTCAGCACAATGCCAACCCCACAAAATTAACACCAAGATTCAATTTAGATTGAAAATTACTTTATTTACTAAGTTACAGCATTTTAAGCATATTGCTTTAATAAAATCTTACTATGATATGCCATTTTTGCTATAAATACATACATAATGAAAATTTTAATAACATAGTGTCATATTATTAAAAATTGAAATTAACAGATTTCCTTAGAAGTTTTTTTTATCATTTATACTGAATAAAAGATTTAATTAGATGAAATATTTAGACTATTTGTGCATAAATGTATTAATTGAAAATTGAAAAGATAAAAAGATACTATTAATTTAGAAGAATAACCTTTTGAAATTTGAAATCAATTGCAGTGAAAAAAATGTTTAAATTCTTTGATTTTACAGCACATTTAGCTTTTTATAAAAAAACATTATGAATTATATTTTCACCGTAAGTAATTAATATTCTTTTTTTAACCTTTTTATTATTCATCAGACAACCCATTTGGTTCTTGTTGTAATTGATGCTTCTACTTATGAAGGAGGGGGATTCTTATTAGCATTTCATTATTATCTCTATTATACTGAGGATTTGAATATTAAAAAATTAGTGTTCAGCATGATGTAAGTAAAAGTAAAGTTAGCGACCGTAGTCGAGGGCAACCAGAAGGCTCCCTTTTCAATATCTACTACACTGAGGTGTAGGGGAGGGGGTGCTACTCCTTATGTAGACTCCAAAAAATTATCCGTTTCAAATTTTATTATTTCTCGTATAAAATATCTTTTGAAGAAAACAAACTTTTATCAGATAAAAAAAAACTATAGGGGTGTATTTATTTATTTACAGATAATACTGTGCATACATACCAATGTATTTTACTTTATGTACAACAGTAATATTTTAAAATCCTTTAATTCAAAGTCTAAATAGCAGTTATTAGAAGTTTGAACATTTTTCTATTTTCACTTTTTAAAGTTTCATTATGATTACCGTTCCTAATTATATTGTCATGACAACCTTAAAGAGTTGTGATATTTTTATCATTTAGAGCATTCAAACTATTGTCTTTATCTTTATTGTTATATTTGCAACATTTCGATCAATGCATCCTATCACCTTCTTCAGGTGCTTCTTGATGAACTTGTGAACCTACATGGAATTTCAAACTGAACCCTTTATTTAATCCATAGGAATAGATTGTTCTAATTTTGTTGACCATAACAAAAACTATCAAGCTTCATCTTAAATTTAATCAAATAAGTTTCCTAATACTTCTTGCATCCCTGTGACATAATGTCTTGACTGTGATCTCAAAATAAGCAAGTTCAAACTCTAATCATGCTATTATGTTCACTTTTGGTCATATACCCCTGTTCTTCAATAAAGATGGCTTTAGCATTGAATTATTCATGAAGGTTGATATGTCATTAAATAAAGAAACCTAACCTAGTACTTTTCCTAAAATTACCTTTTTTTTTTTTCAAAATCTTTGTCTGATGAAGCTGGTACAGAGTGAAATGCGATAATCAACACCCCACCAAATTAGTTTTCAATTCTTATTTCTCTTCCATTCTGTTCATGAAATGAACAAAGTGTTCTAAAAACATTTTTTTTCTTAAATCAGAAAAATGCTTAAATACTGGCCAGCAAAGCAGGATAAAACCTAAAATAAATTAATGTCTACTTACTTTTTCATGTCAGTTTCATGACTATTAGTTTCATGTATTTATTTAAAAAAAAACAAATACAATCTTTAGATTAAACATACAAATAAAATGGACTAATAAGGATTAATAAATATTCAATTTTCCTTGCACAATACAAAAATACTATTACTCTATAGCAAAGCATCCATCTATTTTTATAATTTTCTTCTCTTTGTTTCTTAATCAACCTGTCAACAATTTGATTGGCTGAAAGTGTAGTATCTATGAGCTCTGCCTAAGCTTACTCTGATATACCAGAATATTATAAGAGAAGTTTTAAAATTTTTAGAGTTTTAGTTGTAGGAGTATTCCACAGACTTACTCTCCTAAAAATTTATGATTTCTTATGCATATATATTATTTACTAATTGGAGCTTAGTAAATTTCAAGGCTAAAATAATAGGGCACTCAATGAGAACTAAAATCTTCTCATTAGTAATGAGCTAGCAGATGAACTAGTAAATGGCAAGATACCAAGCTATTTTCCAACATCTCTTAGAAGTTCATTAACCGAACACCTATATCCATTATGCCTAAAATTCACTCAGAATTGTCCAGCAGGATACATATAACAGATATAGGCATTTGGTTAATGGACTTCTAAATGAAATCATCTGGAGGTTGCAGGTTCAATGCTGACTCTAAGGAATACTTATTATTGTTTAATACTTATACCTGGTTATGGTAAACAGAATAAGAACAATTTACTCTAGTGGATTAAATAAAGGGTTTGTTTCAAATTTCTGTGTAGGCTTTTGAGTTTGACAAGAAATGCCTGAAGAAGGCTGAAAGCTGAAACATTGTGAATATAACAATGAAGATGAAGACAATAGTCTGAATACTCTAAATGATAAAAAAATACATTCTCATATGAACAAATTGAATTAAATTGTTTGTAAATCTTATTTTATGAATTTAACCTACAAATGAAATTCATCTCATCATGACTGTCATATTCTAAATCTCTTTCATTTTAATTTCAGGAATTGACACTCCTCAGGACTTTAGTTATGAATCATTCATTGGTTGTATGAAAGACTTGAAATTTGAAAATTCTGATGGCAAATATATTCCTGTTAAAATCAACAATCAACAAAATATGACAGAAGGTTGTCAGAATATGTGTCATTTGGAAAATCCTTGCCAATATAACAGTACCTGTATCAATCATTATTACTATGTTACCTGTGAGTGTTTCGGCACAGATCTTGAGGGACAATTCTGTGAAAAAGAAGGTAAGGTGGTACTTCTTTTCTTTCTTTTTTTTTTTTCATTTAAAAAAAAAACTTTTTGTCATAAATTTCATGTCTTTTTTGCCTGGTGGTTGTGAGGATCCAGTTCAGAAGCTCTGAGGAGTATGCAGTCATCACTTCATTACTATTACTCTCAGCTCTACTCTGACCAGATTTGGTCATTCCTGTCAGGATCCCAAATATAACTCAAATAGATTTCTTTGAGATAATGTTTAAAATGATTTGATCGATCAATTTTTTTTTTTTTAAAGCAGTTTGCTTTTAGCAGACTTATTGCCATACCCTACTATTTACTCATAACTGGAGGGAGAATTCATACCTTTCTCTTGGGTATTAGTGCAATGTAAAATACAAACAGTCTCAACCAGAATTTGAACTCAGATCACCATGTCCATTTTCTATCATGATAACCATTATGCTACTGGCATTTCCATAAGAAACTGAATTGTATCACCAGTTGTCTTCTCTTATTGAATGTATGTTGAGCAAAATGAATCAATGAATAAATTCTTTTGCAGAAATGATTGTCATTATTAAATCAAATTAAAAAAGTGATGCATTGTCTCCAATGTTTTCCATCCAATAAATTTCTGGAAACGAAATGTTTAATGATCCACTTAGTTGGAGTGTTAAGTAATTCTTTATATGATTACATTCCACAAACAAAGCCTTTTGGTACTTGTTAGATACCTAAGCATGCCTGATCTCATTAACAGTATCTTTTTCTATGAGATTTTTTTCTTATCAGATTTAATGTAATCTTCCTTTCTAATTATTCACTTTAAATTCTTAGATTTTCTATTTCATTTGTTTGACATTGTTTCCATTTGATTGTTGTTTTTTTTGGGGGGGGGGATTTTTTGTATTTTTCCTCAAATAACTACCAGTTTCTTCCTCTATTCTTTTTTCCCCTCAAATAACTACAAATTTCTTTGTCAGTTTTTTTTTCCCCTCAAATATGTACAAATTTCTTTCAAATTTTTTCTCCCTAAATAACAACAAATTTCTTCCCAAATTTTATTTATTCATTTATTTATTTTTGTTCTGTTTTATCTTTTATGTTTTTCAAATAAGTACTAATTTCTTCAATCCTTTTTTTTTTTTCTTTTTGCTGTTTTTTTTTTTTTTTTTTTTTTTTTTTTCCAAATTTCTTCATCAGTTTTTATCTATTTTTTTTTAATTCTAGTTTTTTCTGATAACTAGAAATTTCTTTCGCTTTTTTTTTCCCTTTCAAATAACTACAAATTTCTTTCTCAATTTTTATTTATTTATTCATTTATTTTTCAAATGACTACAAATTTATTCATCAATTCTGTTTTTTATTTTTTTTAAATTTTTTTCTCAAAGAACTACCAATTTCTTTAATTTTTTTTTTTTCACTCAAATAAGTACAAATTTTTTCCTCAATTTTTATTTTTTCTAAAATAACAAATTTTCTTCCTCAAATAACTAGAAATTTCTTTCTCAATTCTTTTTTGTTTTTTTTAGGGAAGGGGTCTCTAAATGACTACAAATTTTTTGGTCAATTTTTTTTTAATTACTAGAAATTTCTTCAATTTTTTTATGTCTATTTTTTCTCTAAATAACTACAATTTTTTTTATCAATCTGCCCCCCCCCCTAAATAAAATTTCTTCAAATTTTTTTCCCTAAATAGCTGAATTTTTTTTTTTATTTTTGCTTTCTCAAATAGCTAGAAATTTCTCCCTCAATTTTTTTTTTTTTTAAACTAGAAATTTTTTCCTCAATTCTTTTTGTTTTATTTTTCTTTATTATTCATTTATTTTTTCAAAATATCTATAAAATTTCTCCTTAATTCCCAATCTTCAAATAACAATTTTTTCCCCAAAAATCACTACAAATTTCTTTCTCAATTCTTTTTTTTTTTTCATCAAATAACTGCAAATTTTTTTATTCCATTCTTTTTTTTCTCCCCTGCTTGGTGATATGAAACAAAGATCTCTTTTCTGTAATTTGCAATAAAAAGCAATTGAAATTTTGAAAGAATATCCTTGTCAAATTTTAATATAATTCACCAGATGTCCACCTATCCATACAACTAAGGCTCAGCCACTATTGGTCCGGTTTCAACTAAACTTTCTGGAGTTTTTAGTCATGTCTGAAAAAGTTTTAATTATACACTACCCCTGGCAAAAAATATGGAATATACTATTCATTTAAATAGTTTTGTCTAGTTTGTTTAAGGTTTATTTCATGAAGCCATAATGTTCAGCTATTAAATAAAAAAAACATTTTACATCTTATCTGTTATCAGTTTATTTACTGCTAAATAAAAAAAAACCAAAGTGAACATCTAATGCCATAATTTTACTAAAGATAGTAATAGATCTGGCTCAAACTGGTTTTAGGTGAAACCTCTCACTCTCTATGTTTCACTGACACCCTTACTGTAAAAGAGTGTCCATTGTAATCTTTCTTAGAGACAGATGATTTTCTTCCTCCCTACATGCACTCAGACCCTGGATACCTTGGGTGGTATAAAATGGGCACCTTGGGTGGTGTAATGGTTAGCAAGCTAGATTAGCAAATTATTACGAGTGAGTTCAAGTCTCATTAGGTGCCCCATTCATATGATCTAGTGTTGCATCTGAGCAAAAAGCTTAGTAAATTACTACATACACTCAGACCTGCTTTCTTGCAGCCAGGATTTGAGCTTCATCTTAACAGTCACGCATCCTAGTAAAGGCTTAACCACCTCCCACTCTCCCCACAAAAAACTAGGCAATTACTACTTCTACAAGTATGGAAAAAATAAAATGAAATATTCATGCAAAATGTTTAGTAATTTTTACGTATTTTCCAGTATATTTAAGATCTCCAAATGAAGCTGTCTTCCATATGCCACACTCAGTGTAAACAGGGCAGTAACCTGTATTTATAAACATAAAATTCAAAACATTCACTATAACACTTGTAATATAACTTATTTGATTTTTCAGCTATTTGTGCATTACATTGTTCTATAATATTTAATGTGAATTTTCTCTTTTCAGGTGTGACTAAAGTGACTCTCCGTGGCTATGAATGGCTTACTTATAAACTATATGACATAGACACAAAGGGTGACCCGTCTATTGAAATATCAAGGATTAGCATGGAATTCAAGGTAATAATAATGATAAATATTAGCTGTAGTAGCTGCACCTCACTGCAGCATCAACCCACCTAACCCCAAGACAAGGTTTCAATTTGAAATCATAGAACCCCATCCCACAATCTTACTGATTTTGGTTTCAGACTTTCCTAATCAAATGCCCTGCTCCTTTCATAAAACCTGAGTGATGCTATGAGAGTAAGCAGAAAAGTTTATGAAGATGTCATATCTACAATTGATGACATTTTTGACCAGTTGAATCCAAGTACTGAAAGATCAATGAAAGAAGTGTGAGTGGACTATGTTGAAAAATAGACCCCTAAATTTTTAAGAAAAACTTACGGAATCACCACCAAAAAAATCTCGCCAGTATTTTGTTGCCGCTTCCCTAGTTTCTGTAACACCCTTCATTCTTCATGTCATGAACTTAATGAATGTATTGCGCAGTTGGCTAGAGCTGTAGAATACACCAACTGCACCTCTGCAGTGTGGTAAGACCCCTCCCCCCAATGAGTGTTCTGGATATGATACTAAATCTAATGGTGAGGTTCCAGTGATGCTGGGGCTTTGAGGAATGCGGAGTACCCCTTCATTGCCATTGCTCCCAGCTCCACTCTGGCCCGGAATGGCAGCACCTGATAGGGCCCTACCTATGGGTTAAATAGAACTAAACTGCATACTTATGCTAAACTGAATTGTTTCAAATTTGAACTGTTTGACTAAAATTGAATAGCTTGAAATAGAAATGTTTTTGACAATTAAACTGCATGCTTATGCTAAATTGAAATGTTTGAAATGGAACTGTTTTTGACATTGAAACTGTACTTATACTAAACTGAATTGTTTAATATAGAACTGTTTTGACATTTAACTGTGTGTAAACAAAATCTATACTTATACTAAACTGAATTTACTGAATTAGAACTGTTTAAATAAACTGAATATCTTGAAATAGAAATGTTTTTGACAATTAAACTGTGTACTCATGTTAAATTGAATTGTTTGAAATAGAACTGATTATTTGGATAAAATGAATTTAAATAGAACTAAACTGCATACACATGCTGAACTGATTTGTTTGAATTAGAACTGTTTGAGTAAATCGAATAGCTTGAAATAGAAATGTTTTTTGACAATTAAACTGTACTCTTGCTAAACTGAATTGTTTAAAATAGAACTGAGTATTTACATAAAAATGAATTGGTGTTAAATAACCTACAAAGGTTGATATAACATAAAACCTAACCAACCATTAATGAATGTAAAACAATATTTTTCATCAAGCTGCTTCCAGCATTCTCAAATAATACCTGGCAAATCACCCTAACAGATTGGAGCCTTATCATTCTTAATTTCCTCCGTGAATGTTTGATCGAATTAGGATCCTGAATGTTTACTGGCAATTTCAATGAGTTGATCTACCTTTCTTGAATAAAATGAATGAATTTAAAAATAAGATTCAAAGAATTCATCTTTGTTTTCCAGACTGACCGAAACACTGGAATTTTGCTGTATGCTGTTGGAGGTGCTCCTCATTATTCCCATATCATCGCTTTGCTGCATAGTGGCTTCGTCAATGTGTCTATTGCCTTTGAAAATCAGGATTGGGATTTTAGCATCAGTATTGAATTGGACAGGAATCGGTGAGTCTAGAAATTGTATCAACAAATTTACTAGTAAAAAGAAATTGGTGTCAAATCTACAACTACACATCAACTTTTCAGTTTTTATTTCAGTTATTTATTTATTTATTTTTTTCTTCAAATGATAAACATGAATTGTTATGAATTAGATATACTAAAATCTTTTCTTTCTTCACAATTTTTGACATTTCATTACAGCCAAATTGAAAAAAGAAATTAAGTCTTTTTATCAGTGGTTCCACCTCAAGCCAAACCTCCTTTTTGTTGTTGTTGTTATTGACCCCTTAAAACTAACATATTCTGGAAATTATATATGTTTAAGATTGTTATGCAAGGTTATTATTGCATAGCAATTTTTCCATCAAACCATACTTGAAACCATTTAACTGTGTGCAAGCAAATGAGCTCTGGCTCATTTAAAATTGTTACCAACAAACTATTTGATTACAAATATATATATATATATATATATATATATATATATATATATATATATAAAACAATATTTGGCATTAAATAACCTATAAGGCTTGATATGTTATAAAACACAATCAAATCCATCAAACCAAATAAAATATGTACATTATCCTGAAAAATAAAAAGATCAAATCATTCTATCGGTGGCTCAAGAAAAACAATTAAGATACGTTGTATCATTAATATCAAAGAAATATTTTGAGCATTCAATTCTACCTAACTCAAAAACTAATTTACAGATTTATATTAATTTTCTAATGAAAATTTTTTGCACTGTGATTGGTCAACATGTAGATTCCAGATTAGCAAAGTCCTAAATGGTCAATAAACTGATTAAACAAAATTTAAAAAGAAAAAAAAAATTTGATGTGTGGAACCACTGTTAATATTTATCCTTGTTGGTATTTTTCTGTGTTCTTTCTATTAATATTATCTGATCTTAGTCATCTTCAGTAGATTTTCTCAAAATGATTCCATAAAAACAGTTGATTATTTACTTGAACTTTTTGAAGTTGACTTTGAAAAAATATATAGTTAAGTGGTCTTATTGCATTTCGTGATATTTAAAACAACTCCCCCCACTAAAAAAAATTCCTCAGAATATCTACTGAGTTTTTTATACAAAGTTAAGTCACTTGTAGTGTAGTGATTACTGTTATAAGAAATGAACATGATGACCTGAGTTCAAATCCTAGATGAAGCGGTTTTCATTTCACCTAATGCTAATAATAGGTATGAATCTAACTATTCTTTTTCCAGCTATGGGCAAATAGTAGTGGAGAATGGGCTCTAATGTTCATATGGCAACTAGTCTAAGAGAAGGAAAAATCTGAATTCAAACCTGTTACACAAATTTGTCTGAGAACCACATTTGGACACCAATCCCCATGAAACTCTAAACATTTAGAGTTAGCTTAATCTATATTGAGTGAATTCCCATTACCACACATGTGCTCTCACATAATAATGAAAATAACAATTAATGTTTTTTAATTAACATATAAAATGCATGCTTGTTCTCAAGGATGTTTCTGAATTTACTCTATAAACAAAACTAAACATGTTGTGATGGCAAATTGACTAAAAATCCCAAAAAACGGGACTTTATTTTCGCACGTGTGAAGACGGGGCAGGTTGGCACTTGATCCCCTATAGAATAAGACCTCGTTCAGAGTTTTTCTCTCAAGCATATAAGAACTGGCATATTACGTGAGGGATCAATTTAGGGCCAGACTGACCGCCGCTGGCAAGGGGTTCCAAATTTCCCACTATCACACACCCACCAGGCCGCTAAACTTCCTTCCCCTAGACAATGGAAGAATATGGACCTATAGGTTTTAGTCGTAATAATATTATATTGTAGTAGTCGGCAACTCTGGTTTCCCGTGTGATATTTTAAAGGAATTAATAGGACAATTCTAAGCAAGATAACATAAGGCGAATAGAAGCTGAAAAGGAAGCATGAAGTAACAACATAGACCACATGGTAACATAAAAATATATGATTCCTTTACTACAGTTATATACACTTTCAAAGTGTCAAAACATATAATAATTGGACAGTCCACGAATATA
Source organism: Sepioteuthis lessoniana (assembly GCA_963585895.1). Taxonomy (NCBI): domain Eukaryota; kingdom Metazoa; phylum Mollusca; class Cephalopoda; order Myopsida; family Loliginidae; genus Sepioteuthis; species Sepioteuthis lessoniana. The sequence continues at coordinate 33,734,418 of OY757936.1, read as the reverse complement.
AATGTCTTTTCTTGACTTTTGTTTTTCTTCAAATAGAGAGAGAGAGAGAGTGGTATACAAAATTTGGGTATAAAGGAGAAATGGCCCCAAAGTTACTTATCTTATTTTTCGACGGGGTTCCACTGGAGAATCTTTCTTCTTTCACGGGCTAATAGACTTTGTTCTATTTTTTTTACACTGGCTTGAAGAACCTGGGGTCCCTCGTGTTTCAGTTATTCTTTTGTCTTCAACCTGGAGTAAAATGGCTATGATTCGTCTGCCACGAGCCCTGCTCAAAAACTAATCTTTCTTACTATCTATTTCCGCTGACGGGGGGGAGCCCCACTTCCGTTTTGGGGTCCCAGCCAATCATTTGGCTTCTCTCTCCCTCCCCTTCCGGTGTCCGGCGACCTGAGGTTACTAAGTACCAACACCTGTTGATGTGACCCACATTCTCTCTTAGCGGTCACTTTTTTGATGGGTTTCCACTGTTCATTCCAACGGGAGGATAGTATTAATCTTACCTCTATCGTCTCCGTGGGCTATCACGTGACAATGTCTATAATTTCTTCAAAATTACTTTTCATTTATATATATATATATGAATGTCTATAAGTGTGTGCATATTAATGTGTGTGTGTACATACTCATGCATATATATATATATATTGTCATCCACTGACAGTTTCATTGTATCACAACTCATCAGTGTGGCTAGACACATGAAATGCTTCAAATGGGATCAAAACCCAGCTCACTTTATGACAGCCTGATAACATAACCCCATAGCCATCAGCAGCCCCAATGCAAGCTAGGAACTTTGACATATATGTATTAACTTTCTTTTGTTTATATTTTATGCTATTGGAGACTGAAGTGCTCAATTCATTAGAAGAGCTTTGCATTACACGAGTGACATAATATATATATACACACACACATATATATATGTGCATGTGTGTCTATGTACTTATATATATATATATATATATATGAATGTGTTGGCATGTGCATATTAATATGTATGCTACTTATACTTGCCATCCTTTTGCTTTTTATTTAATTTTTTTTTTCTTTCTTTGTCAACCTTTTTGACAGCACTTTATCCATTGTAGTGCATTTAAACAAGAAACTGGCAGCAGATCAAAGTGTTGCTCTGATATCAATATTCAACCAGAGAATATCCCTCCCTACTCACTCTCTATACGTTTCACCTCACCTCCACAAGAAACTGCTGAAAGATTTCTTTTATTTTTTTATATTTATTTTTTGTCTCCTTGTCTGTCTGTCTCAAGTTAAATTTTAAGTTACATTTTAAAAATCAATTTTTATATTGATCCTCATAACCTTGGTGGGGAAGTCAGATGTAAAAAGTAGGTTTATATTTCCTTTTAAAGATTCTTTCATGTTATATTTCATGCAGTATTGTAGTTAATCTACAGCTTCAGGGATTTTTACAAGTATGTTAACTGTACTTGTCAGACTTCTTTTTTAAAATTTTTCTTGAGATCCAGAGATTTTTCTCTGTTATTCATTTTGAGTTTGATTGTCATGACAAGGACCATCACAGATTGGAAATAACTATAAAGGGTAAGCTCTTAGTGTAGTTCCAACACAATCTCTTTTGCTCCAAGGAAGCCTAAGTAAACACACCAGCTGCTCTAACAATTTGTTTATAATAGGCTTTATAAAATAAAGTACAGGAGGCTTAATAAAAAAACGATACTAGATTAAAATGAATAGAATATTGTTATTTTCTTTTTCTTGATAGATTTTATGGGAAACCTCCTGAACTCTTGAATGGTTTTGAAGTTTATATAATTCTTTGCATATGTTCTTTTAGTTTGGACTAGAACATGTTGACTGTTTCTCCTGCCATGCCAACATGTTGGTATGGATTTTTTATTCCTTCTTTTAAAATGGTTTTTCCTTCTACAAGGTGAGAGTCCAACTGCCCTACTATTTACTCAAAGGCGTTAGCATGAAGTAAAACATAAACAGCTTGTCCAGGGTTGGAACTCAGGTCACTTAGCCCATTTCCTACAACAATAACCATTATATCTTGTGCTTGCCTCCATTCTGTGGTGAAAAGTTAATGTAAGAAATAATTCCTATAGATCAACATTTTAGTGTTAGAAAATTACAAAGTCCTCAAAACATTTTCTTTGGGTGTGTGATAGTAAAATTGCCCAAATAAGGATGTCAAATTTGATAATAATGATGAAGTAGTATCACTTTTTTTGCTAACCTTAACTTCAAAAGAAATTTTACATAAGTTACAAGTAAATTACTTTCCTTTCCAAACTTAAAAAAAAAAATAATCCCACCCTGACTAAAGGCCTTAAATTTTTTTTTTTTTAATTAAACATTTTGGATGCTATTAAATATAAAAGAATGTGTTGTCCACCTACCTATCAGATATTTAACAAAGAAAAAAAAAAGAAATATACAAAAATAAAAACATTAATAAAAATGATTTAGTTTTTATTTAACAAGTAGTCTAGTCTTTTTCTGTCCTATCAGTCAGGCATAGAATATGCCAACTGTATCTACTGCAAAGGAGTAAGACCCCCTTTCTAATTTGAATATAGACAAGTGTAATTTAATATGACAACTGTATCCACTGCAAAGGAGTAAGACCCTCTTCTCAAATTTGAATATAGACAAAGAATAATCTTAAAAAATGCAAGTGAACATTGAAAATATACTTATGATTTTGATCAAATATTTAGGAATGAATCAAATTTCAACATTAGATAACTCATAAGGAGTTGACATGCCATTAAATAAATAAACCTCTACCTTATCTATCCATCTTGTGAAGAATAATTTCTAGAATTCTACCAATAAACCTGGCTTTAGGGTGGGTAATTATGTTTTTTCCTGTTCACCTTTGCATCAGCATATACCAAAAATAAACAAAACAATTTCAATAGTTCCCAAACTATATGCTGTGGCTCACAAGTGTAATACATAGATATTAGCTAAGTACAACATGAAAAAGGATCTATAAAACCAGTGGCAAAAGAAAACAAATTTGAAGCAAAAATTAAATTTTCATTTTCTATTAACAAACACATTTGAAAGCCTTTCAGAAACATTTAATTTAATATTTGTTTGAAATTACATGAAAAAGAATAATTATTTTCAATATTCAGAGACTGAAGACCTAAAATCAAGCATTGGAACATTACATATTGATACATTTAATGTTTTTATGAAAGAAGAATGGTTTGATTTGGTTGGGTTGGGTTTTATGGCATATCAACCATTGTAGGTTATTTATATTAAATCCATTTTTATACATGGCATATCAACCATTGTAGGTTATTCAATACTAAATCCATTTTTATACATGTAAACAGTTCTATTTCAAACAATTCAATTTAGCATAAGTGCACAATTTAGTTCTATTTGACCCATTGATAGGACCCTATCAGGTGCTATCACTCCAGGACGAAGTGAACCTGGGAGCGATGGCAATGAAGGGGTACTCCGCCTTCCCAGAACCTCACCATCAGTTTGTTTAGTGTCATACACAGGACACTCATTGGATGGATCTTACCTCTCTGCAGAGAAGCAGTAGTGTATTCTACAGCCCCAGCCTACTAGACAAGAAAGAAGAATGCTTTTTTTAGTATCCCAAAATGATCCAACTTTTTAGATCCAGTTTTCCACTTAATGTTTATATAAATTGAGATTTTCTTCTCATATTGACATTAAATGTCAAAAAAAACAATTTCTGTGACCTGAAAAATAAATGAGAGTCTTAATACCCAGCAGGAGATGCAGCTGCATATTCTTAGCTCTGTTGACCATATGTGACTATGTGTTTCTATGAATATGCTTATGTGTGTATATGTTCATATATGTTTAGATAGACATAAGTGTATCAAGAAATGTTGATGTATATATTTACCCAGCCCCTCTGCATGAGCAGGATGCAGTACAGAGTTAGTGTTGTATTCTCATTTGCTGGTTCATGCAGAAATATACATATATATGCTGGATACATTCCGACGCAATGATAACAGACGCAATGATAAACGACACACGAAGGAAGACTCAGGAAGACTTCTTTAACAATATTTTACCTCTCACTTTATTGCAAGGGTTTGAAAGGGTTGTTCAAGGGTTGCATGTGAGAGGGAGCTGGAGACCGAACATAAACTGTAATTTCTTGACCCCACTGTTATGACCGTCACGTTGTATCTTTCTTGTTCTCCTGATGCTGGGGTCCACTCCATCGGGGTTCCCAAGGGCCCCCTCGGTCAGGTGTGGCTTTCCCTACTACATCTGGTCTCTAAGCTGTCTGGAACCCTACTGGCAACTGCTTCTTGGACTTGAACTCAACTGAGTTAAATAATAATTCAACGCCCACACGATCGCCCACTGGATCTTTGAAATCGAATGTTTAATCGTCATCAAGCGGAAATAACTGTCATGCAGTTCAGAGGTCACTCTCTTCCGGTGCATCAGTCTGTATTGGCACAGTGGGACCTTCACCTTGTCCCATATTATAAGCCTTAATCTGCCCACGCGATTTCTTTCAATTACTGGCCATTGGAATGTGTCACTTCCTTCCGGTGCATCACCTTGGAATAGCATTTTTTTGGGGGGCCGGGTCGAAGGTCAAAACATAACATCAGGTTTTAAGTGGAGTTTAACAAGTTTTCCTTCTTCTAAATCAGCTGCCATACCAAGGTTAAAGAGCCCAGTCTGTTCAACTATTTACCCACAGCTGAAGGGAGAATAGTTGAATTCATACCTTTCAGAAGGGTATTGACACAATGTGAAATGCAAACAGCCTTGTCCTAGATTTGAACTATATTCACCATGTTCATGTCTTATGATGATGACCATTATACCATGAGTATATCCATGTAAATGCTGATTACTTTGGCGAAAGAATTAATTATCTACATTCACATAATAATGCAAACCTCTTCTAACAAATTGAGCCCTTTGGTATCTGATAGCGTATAATGTAAACAAACTGAAGTTAATACATATAAGTTAAATTCCTTAGCTTGCATTGGGTCTACTGTTGACTGTGAGGTATGTTATCAGGCTGATGTAAAGTTTGCCGGGTTTCAATCTCAGCTTGAAGCATCTCATGTATTTAGCCACACAGAAGATTTATGATTCAACAAAACAGTCAGTGGATGACAATATATATATATAGTCATCCACAGACAGATCTGTTTCGTTCTATCAGAACTCATCAGTGTGGCTAGACAGTATCTTCCCATAGCTGGGATCGAAACCCGGTTGACTCAAACACCAAGCCAAAGCTTCTAACCATTTAGCCACAAGGAGACATTAGCTGCGAAGTAAATTTTAAATGGTTATGAATCACAATTACTGTTGTTTACATATATCCGCTCAATGGTTGCCGAGACCTCAATTCATCTACGAAGAGGCTTGCAATAGATGCTAATGGCAACACGATTACTTCTTCGCCAGAGAACTCAACCCTACAGGGGTAGGGGAGTATATATGTATATTAAAATGAATAAGTCCGCAAGTGAATTTGGTACTTTAGATTTTATTTCATATAACTATTGGCCTAATGAGTCTGGAAGACCAGGGTTCAATCCCAGGTCGAGTCATACCAAAAACTCAAAAAATGGTACTTGATGCTGCCTTGCTTAACACTCAGCATTATAAGGTAAGGATCAAGAGTAAAGTGGAGCAATCCAGGGAATGAAGTGGCGCCTTCCTCTACACCATGGTGTAGTAGCTATTGAAAAGAGAGCCATTGGGTCACTCTCGACTAAGGTCGCTAACTTTACTTTTTACTTTATGCTCTACACATTTCAGACTTTATAGTTGTCAAGACTTCTGCAACAATGGCTTTGGCATGAAATAACCCATGAATGTTGATATACTATTAAACAAAGAAACCAAATTTAACCAACTATTACTGGTATCACCATGACCCTCATAGTCTACAGCTTTTCTTGTTGTCTTGCAAGGTCCAAGTATTTGTCTATCTTTTCAGTTTCTTTCGTTTTTCATTCTCATGGTCCACTGGAACTGGAAAATTATTATAGGAATGGTTACTTGAAACCATATAATTGTGTGTAAATTATGTACTAAGAATAGTTATTTGAAGCTATAATTGTGTACTAAAGATTATTACTAAATAGGAATAGTTACTTGAAATCATAATTGCTTTAGAAAAAGCCTGAGAAAAGGTTGATATGCTATGATAACAACCAACCAACTTATTAACAAGTCTGCAAGTTTTGCTTAGTTATCACCCAAGGCCAGAAGCAGGGAGCGCCCAGTGAGAACTTAACTCATTAGTAATGATCTGCTAGGCTAGCTTGCTAATATATCATGTGAGGCACCCAATGTTTAGTTTTAAGCATATATTTTTCAAATATCCCTGCCACAGACAGGATGTGACACAAGACCCATGTTTTTAAGGAGAGTACAGCTAGTTTACTTTACTTTTACAGCTAGTTTGAATTCAAAGTTTTCCTTCTCTTAGACTGGTTACCAGTAGTAGTAATAATAATACTGTCCCATAAAGCACTTGTGATGTAATGAATATTGATGTAAGAAATGGATACCACAACCTAAGTTTAAATCTTGGACGAGGCTGTTTGCATTTCATGTAGCCCTAATATTCTCCCTCCACCTGTGAGTAAATAGTAGGGCAGACTGGGCTTTTTAATCTTGGTATGGCAACCAGTCTAGGAGAAAGATTATTCTGAATTCAAATCTGTTGAACTCCTCTTAGAATAATGGTCTTTTGTCATATCCTGCTCATATGGAGAGGTTGGTAAATACATACATACTGTCCCATAATGGCTGTTATATTTAGTTTATGAAATTTATATACAAATATAATGACTATTATGGGACAGATATAGTCTGCCCAACTATTTACCCTAAGCAGTGAGAAGAAAATTTTATCTTTATCAAGAGAATTTATGTGAAATTAAACCGGTCTTATCTTTCTTACTATTGCTATCCCTGATAGTATACAAATCAAAAAAACATTCTGTTACTTATAACTTTTATTTCTCTTTGTCAGTATATTTTATGACAGCCCCATTTGGGAAAATTTTCTATTTCCATATTTCTCCTTTATTCCCAATTCATCTACAACTTATTCAACTTTCTAAAAAAAAAGCTCAATTTCAATGAATAATTTTTTGTCAAAGTTAATTAATCAAATTCAAGTAACAAAAACAAAAGTCAACTGTTAATACTTGTCATTCCTTTTCTGTCTTATCTGATTAATCAGAATGTTGGGATCTATGTTTTCTAATTGAAACTACTTTTCGTCCCATAATAACTGTCACATTTGTGTATGAAATTTATATGCTAATGTAACAATTATTATGAGAGTTAGTGGTAATGATAATACTGGTGTCCCATAAGAGTTGTTTCATTTAGTGTCTGAAATTTATGTAAATATAACAATTGTTATGGGACAGAAGTAGTATTTCTGAATATCTTATTGATGTATCAACATATTTATATATGTATATCTTGTATCTTTTCTCTTGCCTTTCTATTGCACTGTTTTATAGTTGATACATTTTTTTTTTATCTCAAATTTAAACTGCATGAGGTTGGAGATTAAAAAAAATGTCACCTATTGCTGAATTAATCTGAATTAAAATGGTTTTAATCAACATTAATGTAATTTTTTTAAAATCACAGAGAAAGTATCAACTGTTAAATTAACTTAACCTTGCCCTTATACATTATGTATATTTGAGTGTCTTGGATTGCTCTCTACAAAAGGGGTAAAACAGAAAAGATATACTAATCTATAAAGTAAAAAAAAAAAGAAAAAACAATGAAAATATTTCATCTCAAAAAGTCAGATATTTTAAAGACAAAGATCAAGTTTTCTTTCATTTTGTTGATTATTATTTATTTATTCATTTTTAATTGAAATTGAAAAGACAATTCTAATTAGATTAAAAAATAATCTAGTGACTTATCCAGTAACTTGGTTTGTTTGTGGAACCACTAGTCATATATCATGTCTTGGGCAGGAATATCTTGGTCAGTTTTGAATTCAGTTTTTCTGCACCAATTAAGATATCGAGACCCCAGTCTACCTGACTATTTACTCACAGGTGGAGTAAGAATAGCTGGATTCATACCTTCCCCAGGATTATTTGTGCTATTTGAAATTGAAAGAACCTTCTTCAAAATTTAAAATTGGATTGCTGAGTCTAATCCCTATGATAACCTTTACACTATAAGTGCTTACAAAAAAACGAATAGATAATACTTACCATAATATTTAAGCCTTTTGTGATTTTCAGAACACATACAATATATAGTCTTCTCTTAGGGTCAAGAATATGCCAACTGTATACTTTGCTGAGGGGTAAGACTTCTCGCAGCAATGGAATGCTTTGGGTGTAACACTAAACTGCATCCAGTGGTGAGGCTCTCATTCTAGAGTCCTGGGAAGTATGGGGTCACTTCTTTATTACCATTACTCCTTAGACAACCCTGACTTGGAGTGGTAGTACCTGCTGTATGTGTTGAATAGATCTGCTGGAAAATTATTAGTATTAGAGGGAACACATGATACCATATAACTGTGAAAATTATTTTTAATTAAAGTTTTTATTACTTAAAGCTATAATTGTTTACTAAGGATTATCACTATTATTATTATTATTATTATTATTAGTTACTTGGAACCATATAATTGTTTTTATATGGTTTTTTTTTCAAAAAGACTGACTTTAGTATTAAATAATCCAACAAGGGTTCACATACTGTTCACCCTTGTTGATATTGAATTTTATGGCATATCAACCCTTGTAGGTTATTTAATGCCAAATCCTCTTTATACATAAAGTAAAAAAGTAAAGTTAGTGATCATAGTTGAGAGTGGCCCAAAGGCTCTCTTTCAATAGCTACTACACAGAGGTATAGGAGAGGGTGTTACTCCTTTCCATGGATTGCTCCATTTTACCCTTGATACTTATCTTATAATGCTGAGGGTTAAACAAGGAGGTATCAAGTACCAGTTTTGAGTCTTTGGTATGACTCGACCTGAGATTGAACCCAAGTCTCCCAGGCCACTGGCTAACACTCTATCTACTAAGACAATTGGCTGGTATACATATTCATATTAAATATGTATAATTTGTTGGTTGGTTGAGTTTTATGGCATATCAACCCTTGTTGGTTATCCAATGCCAAATCCTGTTTATACATATATATTAGATATATTTGTAAATGAATAGTTTGTAGGTAAATTTTTAATGAGCCAGAACACATTTGTACACTGTTAAATGGTTTCAAGTATTGCTATCTAACACTAATAATTTTATTTGAACACCATTAAATGGTTTCAAGACTTGCTATGTAATACTAATACTTCAATGTCACGTCAGTAATTTGTTTGCACACAGTTAAATGGTTCCAAGTTTAGAAAATGATCACATATTTCTATTTGACCCATTGATGGGACCGTAACAGGTACTACCACTCCCAACTAGTTAGACTATAATTAAAAAGTGCCTCTAAAAATTGTTTAAATCGGTAAAGTATAATGCTCTACACACAAGAATGGAGAGCAATATGACAATATTTCAATTATGAAGTAAAATAAAACTCATGTCGCTGATTTTTTTGTTGCTTGATCTTCAGATTAAGCTTCAGGCTTGTGGATACAATCAAACCAAATATCATTGAAACTCTGTCACCCAAAATATGAATATGTAGCTGTCCAAGTGTTTGTGAAAAGGTACTTAAATAAAATATTGAAAAATTACAATCATCCAACATGACAATGTTGGAGTGGAATATTGATTGCTCCTTTTACAAGGATAAAGGGCAATAACTAGAGGAACATAATCACAATTCATCATTAAAGCTATGGTCATTAAATGTCAATACTGATATAAAACAGTTTAATCAGATATTTCATGTTGTTAAACTTTATTTATTTATCATTGTTTTATGCTACTTAAGTTTAAACTTTATCTAAATTTAGTAATTTTAGTTTTCAAATATTTTAATTTATTTTTGTTTTGTTTTGTTGTTTAAAACATTTATATTAAGTAGCTAATTCACAAATTCAAAACCAAGTCTGTATTTTTCCCCCTGAGATTTTGAGATGAATTATTATTCATTGTGAAGTTTTATCTTTGTTTTTTTCTTTTCCCACTACAATTCTAACACAGTTTATTCTCAGGATAGATTCAGGTGAAATTTTATTTGGTACTATGTATAAGTTATCTGTGATGTGAGGAAGAGAAAAACAATGACAATGATAAGGATGCTTGAAAAATAATAAGGATCCCATGAAGAAGTTCTTGGAATGTATTTTCTTTTCTTTCACTTGCAAAAGCTGTTTTGCATGTCTACCTTTTTCTTCATCAAAATATAAATGAAATTTTAAAAAATTTTTAAAGATTTTTTTTATTATTATTTAAAATTTTTGTTTAGGCAAAACAAATTTTTTAGAGATGTATTGTTTTTGTTTTTTTCTCAAATATCTTTTTTGTTTGATTTTTTTCTAATCTGACTTTCTTATTTCAGCTATTTTACACAATGATAAATAAAATAGAATTTTGTATTTGTCAATATATATATATATATATATATATATATATATTAAAATAGGAAGGTTCACAAAATAAATTTAAAAAATACAAATCTCTTTGTGGACCTTCCTATTTTAAAATATATCCTTATTCTTTCTTTGGACCTACAACAACCATCTATCTATCTATATATATATATACTCTTTATAAGGTGTATTTAAAAAAAATGATAGAAATTTCTTTTTGTAATTTTTCATGGCCAGTTAATGTATTGGAGTACAATGTATATGAAAATGTTTACAGAAGTTTGAAATACTAAGTTTCATTTCCAAAAATTTCATATACTGGGCATACAAAAATATTAAAAAAAGGAAATTGAATTTTTTTTTTTTTTTTAACTTGGTTACATTTATATATAGATGTCCATCTTTCAAAAAGAATGCAATTGTTTTTGACAACTTGTATTTTTAAATAATTTCCATGTTGAAACTTTTCTAACCTAAAATTTTAATAGAAAAAAAAAAACAAACTTTGCAATATTGAATATTGTGCATTACTCCAAGTTTCACTCATTTGGACAACATGATCATCAGATAAAACAGTATCTATCAGTCAATCTTGTTATCTGAACACATGAAACTCAGAGTAATCATAAAGTTTTCCTTATTTTTCTTTGAATTTTTTTTTTTTTAAATTCAGACCTACTCTACTTTAATGGGCATTGAGTCCATTTGAAAAAAAAAATTATATATATATATATATATATATATATATATATATAAACCTTTTCCCAATATATATATATATATATATATATATATATATGTAAAAAAAAATTGTTGTAGGTCTAAAGAGAGAAAAAAGTAAATATTTCAAAATGAATTGGTCCACAAAGAGATTTGCGTTTTTTTAAGAATTATTTATTTTGTTCATACATACATGTATGTTTCCAGCTTGTTGCTTTCGTCAGAGAACATGTGGCTCAAAGTCATGTAAATTGGGTAATGAGACTGGATCTCACTAGTGTAGGTACCTTAGTGGACGTATTCATTTTGAAATAGATAGATAATTGTGATATAAGTTGTAAGTATAAGTTGTAAGTAGGATCATCATTTCTATTTATGAACTTTCCTGACAACAGCAGACACTTCCAGTAAAAATTGGTCAATTACAAATGAAGGCTGAAAGCATTCAAGATCCTTTGCAATTGTTCTTAAATGCTCAGATACTCTAATTGCTAGTTGAACTTTCTATCAGGAAGATCTATCTTTTGGATTACCAACCCTAGATTCTATGAACAAAAGATCAAAATTGAGACAAGAATTTTAACATTTACTTCTAAAAATGGTCTAAATCAGTAAAATATTTTGCTCTATGCACAAAAAGGCAGAGTAGTATCAAAATATTTCAGCTATAAAATGAAATAAGATAGAGTAAGAATTCACAACTTTGAGATCTTCAGATAAACTTGTATTCATATGTCTGAAATATCTACCCAGACTTCAGATGTGTTGATGCAAGTTCACTTGAAGATCAGGATCATGAAACTCAGTTAGGTATTTTTACTCTGTTTTATTTTCACACGCACACACACACACACACACACACACACACACACACACACACACACATATATATATATATATATATATATATATAACATCAATTCTCCTCACCAACAATATTTTATCTTACCAGCATCTCTTTTACTAATTATATTTCAACAATCAATAATTTAACTTATGCATTTGATATTTTTATGGTTTCTTCATTGCATAAGTACCTTTATTTCATAAGATTTGAAAAAGGTAAAAATTAAAAATATTACTTATTCATTATTGTGTAATCCATAAAATTAGAGAATAGGCCACAAAGAGGACAGTAACATTTTGTTAAAGAACTGTTTATTCCAAACTTTACTATTTAGATTGTAATTCAGAAGATATTTTTTTTTAAATGTTCATCATACATATAATAAACAATAATAAACTATACTGGGGATTTGAAAAAAATTGATATTATCTATATTTCTTTTGAATGATTATCATCAAACTTACTGTAAATTGTGGTGTATAAGTCAACCTTTTAAGCCCAAAAAAATCTCTACAAAACTCAAGGTCAACTTACATAGCAGGACTAAAATGCAAATCTTTACTACAGAGTGGTCAGCTAGTAATAAATGTTAGAATTTTAGCTTTGCTATATAAGTCAACCCTTGGTTTTGTAGAGATTATTTTTTCAGGGTGAAAAGGTTGACTGATACACCACAGATTATAATAATAATATTTTCTATTTCAGTATTATGGTTTTAATACAAAAGAAATTAAACCACAATCACTATTTTAATGTGATAATATATGAGTCTTAAAATAGTGACCCAACTTTATCAGATTGGATCTAAGATTATTCATTAAGATGAAAGGAAGACAGTTAAAAATTGACCTTGTGTCACATCCTGCCCATGGCAGAGGGATTGGGTAAATACATATACTAATGTACTCAGACTCCCACACTCCAACTATGAGTAAGTAGTAGCGCGAACTAGGTTCTTTAGTCTTGGAGAAGGGAAACCAGCTTAAAAAGTGACATTGTGTCACATCCTGCTCATGGTAGAGTGATTGGTTAAATACATACTCTTTTCAAAAATCCTGAAAGGAAGAAATCTGATTAAGATCTGGAGAAATAAGTCTCAAGGAATCCACATTTCCCATTAGTAAATGACATATCTGACACAATGCAAAGAAATGGATGCTAGAATGAGGCTAGCACATGACACAAACCTTTCAGCTGGTAAATATTGTTATCTCTGAGTACAATATTGCTACATGACTAATTTTGTAGCGTAAAATTTATGTGCACATAGAATCAACTTACTTATGGTTAAGGCTTCAGCATTTCCCAACCTTTTTTTTTTTTTTTTACAAATGCCTACTCAAAATATTAGGATGCCATCTAAGTAAAAAGTAAAGTTGGCAACCTTAGTCAAGGGTGACCCGAAGGCTCTCTTTTCAATTGCTACTACACCAAGGTGTAGGGAAGGGTGCTACTCCATTCCCTGGATTGCTCCACTTTACCCTTGATGCTCACCTTATAATCCTGAGTGTTAAACAAGGAGCGATCAAGTACCATTCATTAAGTCTTTGGTATGACTCAACCTAGGATTTAACCCTGATCTCTCAGACCATTGGCGAACACTCTACTCATTAGGTCAATGGCCCGGGTTAGGATGTCATCTACCAGCCCCAAATTATACCTTAATGTAAGTCACTTTTCCTTCATAACTCCAATCACTTTGTCAGCTAGAGCTGTAGAATATGCCAACTATACCTCAACAAGTATCCTAGGTATGACACTAAACTGCAACTAATGGTGAGGCACCAGTTCTGAAGTTTTGGATAATGTGGAGTACCTCTTCATTACTATTACTTCCAAGTCCCTTCCAACCCAGAGTTGCAGTATTTGTTAGAGTCTGATCTATGGGTCAAATAGATCTGTTCAATTATTCACTAAGGATTATTATTATTGGTTACTCAAAACCATAAAGCTGTGGGTAAGTTTTTTGTATTAGATAGGAATACTTAATAAATTGAATTACTAATGTTGAATTGCAATACTTGAAACCATTTAACTGTGCAAACAAATGATTAATATCAAACAGAATTATTAGTATTAGATAAGAATACTTGAAACCATTTATCTGTGCAAACAAATGAGCTCTAACAACTCAATTAAAAATGAAGTTATCTACAAATTATTCGCTTACAAATCATGTATATATATTAACAGGATTTGGCATTAAGCAACCCACAAGAGTTGATATGCCATAAAACATCAACCAACCATAATTCCTAATGGAGTTCCTAAAGGAAACACAGCTGTAGCATAATTATTTGTTGATGGATCATCTTCAATTTTCTTATTTGAAAGTTGATGGCTGCGACTACACTTTTCTTTAATCTTGTATCAATACATTCAGTTATTGTTAGAAAGAATTCATTATCCTTATAAACATCATACAAGATTTTTTTAAATTTTGACCCAGATAGTGCACATAGTGATTATATACACTCACTATTAATCTCAACTTAATCAAATTTGATTGCATAGTCTGCTTTTCTTCCCTTATCTATACTTCACTGATGATGATATGCAGATTTGCTCACCACTCCTCCAAGCCTCTAGCTTTGAAATAATTTTAGTCACCATTCTCTCAAAATTCATAATATCCCCCTTCCACTATGGGTAGGCAGTACAGACCTTATTAGAAAACACTGAGTTACTTCCTTTAGGAAACACCTTAAATATTTATATCTATGCTAATCAATGAGCCTCCTTGTTTGTCTGTGCCTCCTTTAAACTAAAACAACTAGGCCTATGTAATTTTTTGCTTATAGATTCAGAAGACTTTCACTTATAATATAGGCTATCTGACATTGACATCAGAGAACATCTGAGATCATTAGATGCCAGACAACAAAAATCTCTGGTTCTAGACATTGGAAACCATTAATTTTTTTTACATCAGAATATTTTTTTAGTAACTCCTACTTTCATATGTGCAAGTAGTGTACATAATTTTCTTTTTTTGTGTTATAAAGAAATTTAATATATATATATATATATATATATATATATATATATATATATATACTTGTTATATTTGAAGTTATTTTCTCCTAGGCAGTGCTGGTTCTCCCAGCTAGTATTTCTATAAATTATAAATATGAATTATAACTGTTGGTGAAACTAGAGGCCACAGTTATTCAGTGCTGATTCATTTATGTTGGAGTCCCAGTGATGTAGTGGCTAACGTGCTGGACTGCGACCTCAAAATAAGCAAGTTTGATCTCCAGTCGTGCTATTACATTCTCTTTGGGATTAATATCCTTTGGAAAGGTATGGACTCATTTATCCTCCCAGTTATATGTTAGATAGTATCACTGCTGTTCTTCTATGAGGATGGCTTTGATATTAAATAACCCATAAAAGTTTATATACCACTAAATAAAGAAACCAAAACTTAATCTATTTGATATCAACTCTTGTTGATAAAAAGAATATATCCTTGTCATAGAATGAGACAAGGTTGTTTGTTGTTTTTGTTATTATTATTGTTATTGTTGTCGTTCTTGGCTGTGAATGCCTGACTTGTGCTCATGTTAATAATTGGTGTTTGTTTCTGGTGAAATTAATTTTTGTTTTATGTATTTTTCAGGACTGATGGGTAAGCTGTGTGCCATTGTTTGCATGCGAAAATTAGTAATTTTTCTGAGTGTTTTTTTTTTTTTAATCTCTTTAAAGCATTGTAACCAAATTTTGCTTTGAGGTTCCATCTTCTGCAAATCATGGGTTTTGTCTGTTTCCTCAATGAATGAAAATGGTGGCTCCCTCTAACCATTCCAAGATTTTTCTCCTTTTAGAAGAGTGTTTTTGTTTTGGGTTTTTTGAATTAACTTCTTAAATGCATGTGGACTTATCTAGATTTTGTTTGTTTTAGATACTGTATGTAAAGGTCTGCTTCACTAATATTACTTGGAAGCTTTATATAGCAAAAGGTACATGACCTAACAGTTATTGTCTTTGGAAATGGACCCAGTGACTCGAGTTCAAATCCTGAACTAGGCTGTTTGCATTTCACTTCTTGGGAAAGACACGAATCCATCTCTCCTCCTTCCAGCTATGGGTAGATAGTTGGACAGACTGGGCTCTATACTCTTGGTGGGGCAACCTGTCTAGCTGAAGGAAAACTCTGAATTCAGATCAACTGTATTCTTCTTAAAAAGATTGACCTTGTGTCACATCTTACTAGTGTCTGAGGAGTTGGGTAAATACATACATATCCAAAGTTTATATTTAACTATGTATTAAACCAACCTCTCTGCCATTGTTAAGATGTAACATCACTTGAATTTTTAAATGGAGTAGAGCTAGTTGTAATTCAGTTTTTCCTCCTAGATTGGTTACCTAACCCAGGCTAAAGAACCCAGTTTGCCCTCATATTTTCCCATAAGAGGAAAACAGATAGATTCTGGCTTTTCCCCCAAGGGCATTAAAGTGTAATAAAGCATAAACAGCTTCATCCAAAATTTGAAATTGAGTTGTCAATTTCATTTCTTACTGAAATAAGTTATGCTAAGTCTGCCTCCATATGTATTTAAGGACATCCCATCAGATGTAGAATGTGATAGAGGATCTGTTTAACAAAGAGGTCCATGTGTAGACACGTGAGAAAGAGCCAAAATTATCTGGTCCCTGTGACACGTGTCACACAACTCCAACCCTTCCCTTTGGTTTAATGCCAAAGTGCTGCAATAGATTTGGATTTCTCAGGTTCAGGCATGCTTACACTTTAATTCTAGCTCAAAAGCCAGGGAAAGTCAGAAGTTTCAATATTAATGAATTCACTTAACTAAGTAATAACTCTCTTTGACAATATTTGTGCTCTGCATATGATCAAGATACTACACTCTAATCCTTGTCGGAGTACATGGATACTCCCCCTTGATCTATGGCAGAGAGTTGGGGATATATCGAGAATCCAAGTGTCATTCCCCAACCCTCTGCCATAGATCAAAAATGTTAAAATCCATCTATTAATGACTCAATTGTCTTGTAGATTACATATGAAATCGAACAATTTTTATCTATATACCATCAAACAGTTGGAAACTAAGGTTAATAAAGCTAGAGTGTAATCAGTTTAGTCTAGGAAAAGTGTCTTATGAATACATGCTCTCTCTCTCTCTCTATATATATATATATATATAAGATGTTGTTTATCATATTTATAAATAAAGAGTGTTCAATATCAGTGATAGAGCATATATATCTTAATTTAGGTTCATGTAAATACAGTCAACAGCACCTAATAATTGTTGGCTTTTCGCTATGCAATTATCAGAACAAATGGTTCCTATATGGTAGGTTTCTTTATAAATACCATTGTTGATTACCATGTATTTATCTCTGGTTTTCTATGTAAACATGTTTCTGTTTTTTTACACAAAATGAAAGATATTCTCCTAGGGGCCTTTTTTTTTCTCCCCCTGCTCCATTGACTTGACCCACCCTGCTGTGCAACGTCTGATGTGACTCTAAGATGACCCTCAGAGCAAAATTTGGTTTTGTTGATGGAACAAGAAATAATCCAACTGATTGCTTCCTATCAGCATGCTTTCTTGCCTCTTAAAGATTATCTCTCTTAATCCATTATTAACTCTTAAAACTATAATCAGTACTAGCAAGACTACAATGACGATGACTACTGCTACTATTAAACTCTTTATTGGTGTCACTACTACTGCTAGTAGTGACACCATCACCTATCACAATATTATTTCATAAGTTATTTAAACTAGTGTACTTATCCTTGCTATTTTTATGACTTTTACTCACTAAATATGTCATCCTTCCTCATTAATATAAGTGGTTCTAGATTGAGCATCAAAAATTCTTTGCAAGGAATTGTTTAGTTTGGATCAATCTGAAAAAAGAAAAAAATCAAATCAGCTACTTGTGCTGAGTAAATCAATACACATTATTTTTCAGTAGATCGTTGAAACACAAATACAAGACCTTTTTTACACTGTTGTGAGATGAGGTTGTTTGCATGCATGCACGCACGCAGACACGCAGAGAGCTTCATAAAGAACAGTTAATTACTCTGGGGTGAGGCATGGTTTCAATATTTGAAAATTGTTACCACTAACCCAGAGCATCCCAGCAGTCTCTTACAATACCAAGCTTTATTGGTTTTCTGTTGCATTGTCAAATCAAGATGCAGCCTCTTCATATAACCCTTCATTATATTCACAATGAAGCATTAATTGAATGATGTAAGATTTGAATTAACTGACTAGATAATGTGTCAATACACTGAAAAAGAAATAATTTTTTTTACAAAATTCATGTGCTAAGTCAGTGTATAAAATTTCAATAATGAATCATTAATTCAATGATGTTAATTTGAATTTTATGAGATGACACTGTCATATCCATTGGAAAGCTGAGACAACTTTATTCATAATTCAAACGACAGTTTTTTTTTTTGAATTGTTAACCAATAAATACTAAGTACTAATAATCATTGCTAAATAATGTAAAACAATTCACTATGAATTAGCAACATATTTTATTGCCAGAGAAACCTTACTAGAATGAATACAAGAATGATATGAGATATAAGAAAAAGCTTATAAAGAGTTATATGAAATAAATTTCTTGGAGGTATTTTAGTATAAGTTCAAAGTTCTTAATAGAACAGAAGTTGTGTGAAGACTTACATCAAGGTATGGTATCAGGCACCATACAGCATGAGGTTTGTTAGGATGGAAGTCCCTTCTGTCGGTGAAACACTCATACTCATGTATGCTTCTGGTTATCAAGGCAGGATCAAAGAGAGATGGAAAGAATTGATTTTGTCACGCCCTTCTTTGATATACTACTTTGATTACACCACACAGTGGCCATTAGAAGAACTTGAAACACAAAGGATGCAATCCCTACTTAGTGAATTTATTATCTCTGTTTAAGTTGTAGCCATTAAGGTGAAAATTTTTATAGTGATACTGGCAAATTAGTCTGCCTAATTTGCATAGGTGTAAGAGAGAGCCTATATAATCTCTCACTGAGAATAACTGGGGAGGAAGGTTGATTAGCCACTAACCAGTGCTAACCTTTCACATCACAACAATTTTGTTCAACTGTGATTGGTATGTGAATGGGGAAGGTAACCAACTCTTGAAATAGTGCCATCTGAAGACATTTTTGACATTCAGATCAAGAGACTTCAGTAAGAGGAAGTGAAAAACCTCTTGAATGTATGACTTATCTGAGGAAGCCCAAAGAACATATAAACTGAAATGTGATAAAAATAACAAGGATGAAGATAAGTTATTGTATAAGGACAATGATATATTTCTCAGGATTTCAGACATGACATTATTGTTGGTATATTCTTAATCAGAGCAGATTCTAATTCTTTATTTTCTCTTTTTTTTTTTTTTTAACATGCCATTGTCTTTTATGTTTGTTAACTGGTGAATGAACCGGCTAATTACTATTAACATGACTCTGTGTGTGTGTGTGTGTGTGTGTGTGTGTGTGTGTGTGTGTGTGTGTGTGTGTGTGTGTGTGAGTGAGTGAGTGAGAGAGAGAGAGAGAGAGAGAGAGAATGTTGGAAATTGTCCATAGATAAGTACACCAAAAACTATTTTTGTATAAAATGTTGATTTTATCCTGAACTAAAGATACAAGGTTTTTCAAAATTCTAAATAAAATTGGTGACCATAATCGAGGGTGACCTAAAGGCTCCATTTTCAATAGCTACTACACCAAGTTGTAGGGGAGGGTGCTCTCCTTTCTCTTGATTACTCCCCTTTACCCTTGATATATACTTGATAATGCTGAGTGTATAATGGATATTATTAATTATTATTTATTACTAAACTCTACAGCATTAAAACTTTGAAACCAAAAATTGCAAATATATATATATATATATATATATATATATATATATATATATATATATATATATATAAAGTAAACTTGGCAACTAGTCACAAGCTTCCTGAAGACTACTTTTTCAATAGCTACTACAGTGGGGTATAAGGGAGGGTGCTACTCTTTTCCTTGGATTGCTCCGCTACTCTTGATACATACCTTATAATGCTGAGTGTTATGCAAGGAGGTATCAATTACCAGTTTTTGAATCTTTGGTCTGACTCGACCTTAGATTGAACCCCGATCTCCTGGGCCATTGGTGAACACTCTGCCAACTAGAACAATGAAGACATGCTTATTTTTGGATGTCAAGATATATTTTGGGTTATAGAGTTTCCATACTTTTGAGTTTGGTGATAAATAATGCCTTATTGTATCCGTTTTTATTGTATAATATTCCACTAGAAATAAAATCTTAGGATCTTAAACTTTTTATTTAAGAAACATCTTTAGTGTTGTTCTTATATATGGGCAATACTATGCATGCATGAAGGCATATATGTGTAAATGTGTGTATGCATGCATATGTGTGTGTACATATCTCATCATCATCATCATCATGTCGTGCTGGTAGCACGAATATCCCTGACCCTCTCTCGCCACTTTTCCCTATCGTTCATCGCCTCAGGCAGGTCTTCTGGACAACATCCCGTATCCTCACATAGTTGCTGAATGTATGTTCATGCTGGTCGTTCTGCTTTTGCACGGCCATGTGTGGGGGTCCATAAGAGTACATCACTTATGAGTTCGTCCCTGCTTCTCCAGCAGTGTCCTGCATATCTGGTTCATCTAACAATTTTTCAAGTTTACAGGCTTTATATCTACTAAGCCTAACTTGGTTTTGTATAAGGTCAAATGAGAAAACAGGCTAATCAATCTTCCTTGCTAGACTGCAGCCTTGAAGTAAGCGAGTTCAAACTCCAGTTGCACTATTATATTCACTTTCAGACTAATACCCTTGGGAAATGTATGAACTCCTTTATCCATCCACCTTAGCTATGTGTTAAATAGTATCACTTCTGTCCTTTTATAAGAATAGATTTGGCATTAGGTAACCCATGAAGGTTGACATGCCATTAAAAAAAGAAACAAAACTAAGCCTATCTTCCAACTGGGAAGCACATTTGCCTTGAAAATCAGCATACAAAATTTTAGCCTCTGGCACCACTAGAGAAGCACATCCCCCTACTACCACCATTATAAAATTACTTCATCTCAAATGGGATAAATCAATACCTCTTAGATTCCTCTTTTGATATCTTATGAAGGTACACTATTCTATTTCTTTTAGTGTCCTCAATGTAACATTATGATCAAGTTGTCTTGAGACAGACTTTCTGGAATAATGTTTTAAAATCTTACCAAATTTAATTCTGTTTCCAGGTATGATTCAGATTTCAAAAATAACAATATGAGATTTATTTACTCACCTCCATCATATTTTTATAGCTTAAAAGATTTTGTATTTCCTCTAAAAAAGTAATTACATTTTTCTTTAATATTTTTTTAATTGTTTAGATGAAATTGAGATGTAATTCTCAACTATACCTCCCTCACACCCCCAATAGCTACTGGGAAATAAAAGGCAAATTTAAGGGGTAATAAAAGAAAGAGAAAGAGGGGAAAATAAAAGAGAGTAAAGGGCGGGTAGAGACTTACTATTTTAAAAATTGAACCACTTACAAATTTTAAAAAAGTAAAAAAATTTCTCTTTCAATCATTTTTATTTTGACTCTTTGACATAACTTTCTTTTAATTGTGGAATATAATATCATTCAAATAAAACAGATTATAAATATAAAAAATAGTGACTTTTGTGTTACCTTGTATAAATCTCAATAAAATCAAAGAACAGTAAAATTTAAATATGACCACTGTCATATTTAAATTTTGCTGTTCTATGATTTTTGCTGTTCTTCAATGCTTAACACAAAAGAGAGAAATGTTTCTAACACAAAAGAAAGCCATACTTCTAAAATGTGATGGTCCCAAAATGAAACTGTTGTGATGCTGATAATTCAAACTTGCCAAGGAGAAGTCATAAAATTCATGGTTTATGAAGGTATTTGAGAGACTACCACTTATTGTAACCCCTCCAAGCTCCATGGCTGTGAATTTCAAACTTCAGTAGATCACCCTCTTGTTGTAATACCAGCAAATGGGACACTGTGTAGTAATAGTCTAGAAGTATCTTAAGATAAATGTGTGGAGAAAAGAAGTCCCATAGTGTAATGGTTAAAGTGCTATACTGTCCTTAAAAGTAAACAAGTTCAAACTCCAGTTGCTCTATCAACATTCACTTTCGAATTAATACCTTTAGAAAAGATATCAATCTCATTATCCCCATCTGCTATAGGTTAAATAGTATCACTGCTGTTTTTCTACAAGGATGGCTTCAGCATTAGATAACCCATTTAGGTTGATATGTCATTAAACAAAGAAACCAAACTTAAGTTTGATGTGCATCTTATATGCTGAGAAATACAATAATACAATAAGGAAATTTTAAAAATCATATACAAAAATTAACAATAAGGAAGAATCTTCTCTCTGTCATATAAATTTCATTGTTAGAGTCCAGTCTACCTTACCTGTAGCTAGAAGAAGATTCACACCTTTGCTATGAGCATTATTATATGAATTAAACTTTGCGGTAATTTGAACCTGGCTTGCTGATTTTATTTTCTTTGCTTATTACTGTAAACCCTTTACACATCTAGTAAAGCTAAAACTACTTACACCTTTAAAAGCAAGTGGAGCAATAAAAATACTTTGACTTTTTTCTTTTTTTTTTTTTGAATGGTTTGTACATTTTACGCCATTTTCTGTTCTTAATGAACAAAAAACACAAACGCATGTTCACAGTTTTGGCTTTTAACAAAGAAATATTTTTTGCTCCAGAGGAAAAATTTTTGCATGTGAATTTTGCCTCAGTTTCACAATTTGGCCTAATTTTTGCTTTTTTGGTTGGTGGGGATGCTAATCAAAACCTCTAAAAAAAATTTGCATGATGACGTTATAAAAAAACTTACCTTTTTTTTTTTTTTTTTTTTAACTAATTTCAACTTATAATTTTAATGAAATAACCAATTAAAATGAAGCAACTTCATAGATTTTTAAGGTTCAAAAATAAATACCCAAATGAACTTAATAATTTATTTGCATCAGTGTTTTCTGACAGCCCTGTTGGTGAGGTTGAGAATATGCTAACTGCATCCTCTGCAGAAGCATAAGACCCCCACCACCATCACCACCAAAGAAAAGTCCTGGGTATAACATTAATCTGTATCTGGTAGAAGATTCCAGTTCTAGACCTCTGGGGAGTGTGGAGTATTCTTTCATTACTCCCAGATCCACTCTTACACAGATTGATCATATTTGTTGTGGTCCCATCTATAGTTCAAATATATCTGTTTAAACACAACTGTGTACAAATTATTTGTTACTTGAAGTTATAATAGTATACTAAGGATTATTATAATTATTAGTTACTTGAAATCATTTAACTGTTTGCAAACAAATGATTATTATCAAATAAAAGTGGTTGCTTTAAACTATGTGTATAAGAGTACTTAAAGCCATACAACTGTGTGCAAATGATTTGCATTAAAAATAGTTATTTGAAGTTATAATAGTATACTAAAAATTATTTTTATTAGTTACTTGAAACCAGATAGATACTTACAAATTATTGGTGTTAGATAAGAATACTTGAAACCATATAATTGTGCAAATAGGATTAGTTAGTTAAAAAGATAAAAATACTTTTAACACCAAAGGGAATTCTTTGAGACAATAATGGTCCCTAAGACGACAATAATGATGTTGATGATTTGTATATACCAAAGAGAAATCATAAAATACTTCCTTTTAGTGAAAAGTAAAATGCTTCAACTTAATGAGGAAAAAAGAAAAAAATTCTAAGATCTACCATAAGAATGCTAAGAGGGGTTATTTTGAAGAAAATTAACATTTCAGTCATTGTCAGTTTCTTGGTCAATACAGCTTTAGTCTCAATACTTTTTGAATACATCTTTTATATCTGCCAAGAGCTAAACATAGATTGTCAGAAATGTGTTAACAACATCAGAAATATAAAGGAAATGTATAGTTGTCTGATAAGATTCATTAACATACTAAATATTGTTCAAAGCTGAAGACAAAACAGTCTTTGAATTCTGTCTCCTCACCCCATTCCACTCCTCTTTCAATTATGGCTTAATTATTCCAAAAAGTTTTTTATTTCAAAATATCAAATCAATATATTTAATTATCTTTATTAGAATTGTTCAAATTTTTAAAAAAATATTTCCGAGGTCACGTATTGTTGTTATTCTTTACACCTAACAGACTGCTATACTCATTAAGTTTTGGCTGCTGTCGGGTGAGGCTGTAGAATATACAGACTGCATCTCTGCGGAGGGTTAAGCCCCCACCAACCAGTGTCCTGGATATGACACTAAACAGTCTGAATTGCGGAATGTGGAGTACCCTTCATTGCCATTGCTCCCAGGTCCACTCTAACCTGGAGTGGTAGCACTTAATAGGGTCCTACCTATGAGTCAAATAGAACTGTTTGACATTTAAATTGAGTGCAAACAAATAACTGATGCTAAATTGAATTGTTTGAAATAGACCTGATCATTTAACTGTGTAAACAAATGACTGATATTTAATTGAATTGTTAGTGATACATAGTAATACTTGAAACCATTTAAATGTGTGTAACAAATGATTAATAGTAAATGAAATTATTTGTATTAGATAGAAATACTTGAAACCATTTAACTGTGTGCTAATAAAAAATGAGTTCAGGCTCGTTTCAAAATGTTATCAACAAAATGTGTTTACAAATCATATTTGATGTATGTGCATAAACAGGATTTTGCATTAGTTAACCTACAACAGTTGATATACCATAAAACCCAACCAAACCAGCCTATTTCAGGTTACAAGTCTGACAAAAGGCACCTGAAAAAGTTCAGAGAGTATAGCAGCCAAAGTATTGTGAATATAACCACCAAGATGAGTATTGCAGTCTGCAATGTGTGGAAAATAGTCATAGTATTTTGTTTTTTCCTGTTTTTTTTTTTAATTTTTCAAAAATGAATTCCTCATGGGAATCTCACTGTTTTAATGGTTCTTTCACTAATATCAGAAATGCTTCTATCAAAATAATTTAATGATTGTTTTCTTTCCCAAAGTACATCTATCCGATTCTCAACAAGGTTGCTTCTACAAAAGTTGCAATGAATGGTGACAAAAAAAGGAAGAAAAAAAACATTATTCAGCTAAATATACCAACCACATAATTGCATTATTATCATTTTTGTTATTTTATATCAGGATGTATTTATTTTTTATTTATATCTATACATATCCAGTGTTTCCTTAAATGTGCAGAAATTATTCTGTGAGTGGTTCTTTGAAGAATGGTTTAACCCAGGGCTTCTCAAACTTTTTACTTGATACACTCCTTGGAACCAAGTTTAATTTCCATGCACCCCTGAATAAACTGAATATCAAATTACAAAACAACTAATTAACCAGTGTTTGTTACAGTTTACATGCGGAAAAAAAATCAGTAAATTATAAATGCAGATGCACCTTTAATTCTTA
Source organism: Sepioteuthis lessoniana (assembly GCA_963585895.1). Taxonomy (NCBI): domain Eukaryota; kingdom Metazoa; phylum Mollusca; class Cephalopoda; order Myopsida; family Loliginidae; genus Sepioteuthis; species Sepioteuthis lessoniana. The sequence continues at coordinate 33,708,772 of OY757936.1, read as the reverse complement.
GATTATTTTTTATGGGAAGGATGGGTTTGGTAGACACTGAGGAGATCATAAATATTAAGTTGCAAGTTTGTGAGTTTGAGCCACAGATCAGTACATTTTATGTTCAAAGTGCTTGTCTGTTTGCTTTGTAAATAATTTAAATTACTTATATGTTTTGATTGGGTCATTTGTGAACAACTCATCACTAGTGGTCATTATACCAAATCAACCATTCTGGTTGGTTTATTGAGATATAGCAACTAGTCTCCATGATTCAGCAATTTTTGTTCTGTTATAAAGGGATTTATAAAGGCAAACTTGTAAATTCACTTTCTGTGAACCTCAATGCTTTTATTCACCCTGCCAAAATGTTATTCCTTGCACCAGAGGTCTATATGAATCACCCTTAAGTCCTGCCTTAATCAAAGCAGTGACAATGAGGTATTTGTTAAAAAAATAAAATAAGATAAAATAAAAAAAACTTGCTGAATAAAAACTTCTCTTGGAACTTTCAATGAAGAAATCTGTATAAACACTTGAAAAAAAAATTATGAAACTAGTCTTGATACATTTTGATAAAAATATTTTTTAGCAAAACACTGGATTGTAAAAGTATGTAACTCTTCATACTCACCAGATCTAGCTCCTTACAACTTTTTATCCTTAAACTGAAAATTCATCTCAGGGGTAAAATTTGAAAACCTTAAAAGAAAGATGATGGTGATGCTTCATACCATATCAAAAGAGGAGTTTTAGAGGTGCTTTGACCAATAAAAACTTGCTGGAATAAGTGTGTTAAATGCCAAGTGGACTATATCTAAGTAAATATAACTTTAGTCTTGATACTTTTTGAAAACACCTCACATCTTTTTACTCAATATGAACATGCTTAATTTTAAGGTACGAACCATAATTGTGAACATTTATTTCTGGTTGAGGAAAACCTGTGATATGACTCTTTAATTGGATATTCATAGTATCACAGATTAACAAGCAAATATACATAAGAATCAAGATTGAGTAGATTATATTGTTGCGTTCTGGTTAGTGAACGCTTGTAATAATAAATAAAGGACAAACCACGATATGAGAGTAAATAGAGATATATTCTCAGGGAAAAGTATATACAATAGAGAGACTATTAGTAGACAAGAAAATAGGATTAGTGAATACAGAATAAAGATATAGTCCAACGATAGTATTGGCTTCCATTATTACGGTAGCAAGTAAGGTGACCTATTGCGATCTCCTGTCTCCAATGCTCTAATACTATTCCTATAAGAAGCTACTCTTCACCTTCTAGTCTTCCTTGGTATTAGTAGCTACTGCTATATATGGCTGATGGACTAGTTCATTGTGTGGAAAAAGGTGGGTGATACCCAACATATATAAACTCCTATGAAGATTATTAAATAGATGCATTATTACAAACAAAAATCTTTATTTTTAGTAAATTTTTCAAGTGATGGTCAAAACATGACAAGATTGTAAGGATGCTAAAATATGAAAATCAAGTTTTAATTCTTGGTTTGGCATAATGGCTAAAGTGCTGAACTGCAACCTTGAAGTAAGTGAGTTCAAACTTAAGCTGTGCTATTAGGTTCAATTTTGAACTATTACCCTTGGGAAAGGTATCAACATCCTTATCACTCCAATTACAGATTAAATAGTATCATTCTTCTACAATGATGGCTTTAGCATTAAATAACCCACAAAGGTTGGCATGCTATTAAGCAAAGAAATCAAACCAAACCGTTAAGTAAAATAGTTATAACTTGGATAGAATAATAGTCTCATCAAATAAGTTTGTATGTAATAGAAAAAAGAATGGTTGAAACATTGATTCAAAACAGCTACTTGGTTTCACTCAATGAGAATCAATAAAGATATTTTTTAAAAAAAACCTGAAAAACAACTTGGAATCATAAAGACATGTTTACCAAATTAGCTTCTATCCTCTAAGCAAAATATTAAGCTCTAACAAGACAAACACCTCACACACATGGCTGGTCGCAAGAGAATTATGTCCTTCAAAAGGAACTGATCAGAACATTTTTAATCTTGCCATTTTCTGTTCTGGCTAACAGATATCCACTGTTGACAGATAACATCTGAGAGATCAGAGTAGTCTGTTGATTTTGCTGTCAGAGCTTCTCTGAGATAAGCTGATATGTCAGCCATTGGTCTGAAATGCTGGCTGACCAACAGTTGCTTCAAAGATGATAAACAGAACCAATGCAACTCTAAGAGGAAAAACATGTTTTTAATCCAATCAGTGTTCAGCAGTTAGCCAGCAAAATCTTTGTAAACACTTACCATTTGGTTATAGAACAACATTCTTGGAAAATTAATTCTCAGCTGTCAAAGCCTTCAATTTTTGATAGCTCAAGTAAGCTTAACTTAGTGTTGCACTTTTTTTTATGTAGAGTATATGGTGAAAGAAAAAGTACTACTTACTTTATTACCACCCTCTAGACTAATCTCAAATTAGTAAGACATAAAGTGGTGTTTTTGAGCCCATGAAGAAATTACTAAATCATAGTTAACACCTAATGACCAGGATGGGTTGCTGCTAGCCACATTTTGGTGATTTGTCACTCTGCCAATCACTCACCGACTGCAAGACCCTTTTAAAAATCCCTGACTCTTGTGTGTGGTCATTTCTCATACCTAGTGATAGAGTTCTTATGGTTGGCTCTTTGGTGTTGGTCACACATCTGGGCACCAGGTTCACTGGTTATCTGACTTCAATTCCTGGATGAGACTGTTTGACTTTGTGCTAATGCCTTTTGGAAAACCTGAAATCTTCTCTTTTTCCTCTAGCTATCTGCAAATAGTCGGTTAGATTAGGTTCTTTTGCCTTTGTAAGGTAACCAGTCAAGGAGAAGGAAAACTCTGAATGAAAACCAGCCATACTCTGCCGAAAAATTCACCTTGTGTCTCATCCTGCTCTTGCTGGAGGGATTTGGTAAATACATTCACAATAAAAAGTATTGATAAACTGTAGTAATTAACCTAATGTATTTATAATTTTATCAAACAACTTAATAGGACTTTACAATAGTGCACTTTCCAGAGCTTTTATTAGGTGGGGTTATTAGCACTTCACCATTCTATTTAAAAAAAAAAAAAAGGTCTGAGTGTGGCATGCTATGAACCATACACAATAAAACATATACTGTAGTGACTTTAACCAAATTCATTTAAAATATTAAGCTTAAAAAGACTTTGAAAAACTTTCAACAGCATCAAACTGAACAACATGTCAGTTTTTTAAAGTCTTTTACATGTTAAGACACTCAAAACCCATCCAGTTATCAACCAGGGCTGTAGAATGTGCCAACTGCATCATTGCAGAAGGGTAAGATCCGACTTCACCCTTAATGAGTGTTCTGGATATGACACTAAACTGCATCTGATGATGAGACTCCTGTTCTGGAGCTTTTGTGATTGTGAAGTACGCCTTCATTGCCATTACTCCCAGGTCCACTCTGACTCAGAGTGATTGTACCTTTTAGGGCCCTCTCTAGTGGTCAAATAGAATTATTTAATCATTTTCTATTCTTGGAACAATTCATCAAATGAGCTCTGTGTGATTAAAATTGTTACCTAAAAACTATGCATTTACAAATCTGTCATTGAATAGCCTACAAGGGTTGATATACTATAAAACACAACCAACCAACATCCAGCTGTTTCTGTTATTCTCAAAAACACCATCTTAACTAATTCATTTTCACACTTCCTTCAGACAATTGATCATCACATGTCTAATTCCAAATCATTAGTTTTCCAATTTTATTCAGTTCACACACTTGTACAAAACCTTTGATCTCTCAGCCACCAGTCACCACCCTGGAAGGCGTCTAACCTTGGAGTCAAACTCTATTACCAGGTTCTATATTCAAAGAAGAATTATTTTACATAATGCAACCAACAAAACCTAGAAAATCAAGCCCAGTCTGCTGGGGGTGTAGAATATGCTGTCTGCCTCTCTGTAGAGGAGTAAGACCCATTCCCACCCGCTAAAAAAAACACCAATGAGTATCCTGATATGACACTAAACTGCATCTGTGGATAAGATTCCAGTCTTGGAGCTCTGGGGAACGTGGAGTACCCTTTCATTGCCATTACTCCTTGATCCACTCTGATCCGGAGTTATAGTACCTGTTAAGGTCCTATCTATGGATCAAATAGAACTATTTAATCATTTAACTATGTGCAAATGACTAAGTAATGTTGATTAGAATTTCTAGTGTTAAATAGCAATACTTGAAATTATTTATCTGTGTGAAAACAAAGGAGTCCTGGCTTGTTTAAAAATTGTTACCTACAAACTGTTCCTTTATAAATCATGTATATAATAGAAATGTATAAACAAGATTTGGCATTAAATGACCTACAAGGGTTGATATGCCATAAAACAATCAACCATCCTAGAAAATTAGCATTACAAATAACTTTTATTCCGACCATTATTAATTTCAGTTTCTTTGCATTACAACTACTATTGTGACTATTCTGCACTTTTTACTGATGATGTTTAGATGATGATTGCAATGAAAAGCAATTGGGAAATCCCCATGGTGTAGTGGTTAACATGCTGGACTGCAACATCATAATGAGTTCAAACTCCAGTCACACTAGTATATTCACTCTTGGGAAAGGTATGAACCCTCTTATCCCACCAGCTATGGGTTAAATACTATCACTACTGTTCACATAGCACTAATACCCTTGGGGAAGGTATGAATCCAATTATTCTCCCGCCAGCTATGGGTAAATAGTAGGGCAGACTAGGTTCTACAGCCTTGGTGAGGCAACTAGTCTAGGAGAAGGAAAACTCTGAATTCAAACCTGTTAAACTCCGCTTAAAAATTGACCTTGTGTCACATCCTGCCCGAGCGGAGGGGTTGGTAAATAGTATCACTACTGCTCTTCTACAAGGATGGCTTTGGTGTTAAATAACTACAAAATTTGATATACCCTTAAATAAAGAAAAAAAAACAATCTTAATAAGAGAGAAGTCCCTGTGGTTAATGTGCTTGACTGAGACATTGTAGTGAGTGAATTTTACTATAGTAACATTATTATATTCACTTTTGGACTAATATCCTTAGGAAAAGTATGAACCTCCTTATACCTCCAGCTATGGATTAGATGGTATTACAACTGTTCTTCTACATGACTTTGGTATTGAATGACCAGCCAAGGTTGATATGCCATTAAACAAAGAAACCAATACTAAACTGAAAAGCAACTGAAATTTAGCCTAATTAATTTATCTCAACTGAGTTAAAATGATTAAGTAGAGATACTTGGCAGTGCCCATCTCCTCTTATGGGATAGGTAGCAAAGAAAAATCCCTGACTTTATCTTATGATTTAGAAGATTATTTTGATGACATGTTGTGTCCTTTAAAGTATCTCTTAAGTGAGAGGTGGCGTTTTATGATTCCCTTCTCCTTTCCAGATGACCTGTGTTACATGATTACTTCATTTGACCTGAGAGTTAAGTGGTTAAAATGCTTAGTTTGGTACAAAGCCAGAAATATAGGCCACTCAATAAAAATCAAGCTCACTAACAATGGTCTGCTAGCCTGGTTTGTTAACCATTACAACCCTTCAAGGCACCCAACTGGTTAAAATGTAGTGATTGAAACATGAAAGATAAAGATACTCATCTGAATAATTTGAGAAATCAGATTTTAAAAATTTAGTTAATGTCCTTCTCTTCATTATTTCTCTGTTAGTCCCCACTACAAATATGTGTGAAAGATATCTAAGCATTTCTTACTCTCTCTCTCTCTCTCTTTCTCTCTCTCTCTCTCTCTCTCTCGTTTCTGTCACTTGCTCTGACCTGGACGCACACAAACACATCAGTGTGCTTCCATCATGTTATTATTATTATTATATTTTATGATGTGGCTTTTTCTTCTGCAGATATATAAAATAAAAAAGAATGTTTATATATATATATATATATACATATATATATATATATATATATATATATATATATATATATATATATGAATTTTTTTTACCTACAGGGAGAATTTATTAAATTGGTTTTTGCATTTCATGCTTGTTTTGAGGTGATTAATTCAAGTAAATTTTTATGAAAAAAAGGTTTTTTTCAATTATTTGGCTGTTAATTGTGCATTTCTTTGAAGAATCATACAAGATATTTGCCAGGGAAAATACTTTCACAGGGATAAACATGCTATGAATTCATATGACTAAAAGATTTATAAAATCAATTCTGGAAACTTTTGCAACAACTTAATGCTATGATGGAATATGCAGTTTAGCTGAAAGTGAGAGGAAAATACTTTCATGACTGAATATTATGAAGTCATATGAATAAATGACTTTTGTTAAAGATAATGTAAATTTTTGGATCAACTTCTTTTGCTGGAATATAATTTATCTGAAAGATATCTTAGAAAGCCAGGGAAAAATGCTCTCATATCTGAATAATGATGCTATGAATTTATAGGACTAAAAATATAAAGAATGTATCAAAAACTTTTGCCTAGATATAATAGACATTATTTAACATGGATAAAATACATTTATTTCAGACCTTAAACAGCAACCTGCCTGATGTATAGGTGATTTTCCCTTCAAATATTTAACCTTTTATTTTCAGAGAATAGGGATTTAAATTGGATTTAACCTTGAAACAACAATGCAATGCAGATTAAATTGACAGATTATAGAAAGAGAAAAAAATTAGATAATCAGATTATTTTCATAACAGTGATTTTAGTATTTTTAGTTACTTTAGTATTTTTAAACCAAGGATGATTTGGTGTACTTCATAACAGCCGAATGGGATTTTTTTCTTTTGTCTTTTGGTAATCATTTAAAATGACACCATAAAAATAATCCATATTGATTTTTTTTTAAGCAAATATTTTAGAAGAAAAAAGTTTTATTAAAATTGGGAAGAAGGAAATAACGAAGAGTTCATTTTATTCAACTTATTTATAAATAAATCTCTTTTTGTTCTTCTTAAAAGACAAAAAAAAAACTGGTTTATGTTTTGTAAGAAGTTAAAAGAGTACTACTATTTTGAACAAATGATGAAATTAGAGGAAAATTTGCTAAATGAAATCCTCATTATCATCATCAAGGTATGCTGACAGTATGGATTCTCTTAACTTTCTCTCACCATCCATCCCTATCGGCACTTGCTCTTGGTAAGGCTTCTAGATAACATCCTATGTCTGCACAGAACTGATGGATGTGAGTTTTTGCTGGCACAGAACTGATGGATGTGAGTTTTTGCTGGCACAGAACTGATGGATGTGAGTTTTTGCTAGCACAGAACTGATGGATGTGAGTTTTTGCTGGCTAGGTAACAGTGTGTCTATGTGTTGGTATTCATCGGAGAACAACTCTTATGAGTTCATTCTTACTTCTTCAGCATGTCTTGCTTGTTTTACTTGAATGATTTGTGAGATAGGAGGTATATGGCCATACAGCTGTTTTGTATCTGCTACTTCCAGCATTTATTCAAAACAGCATGTAGCATTTTTGTGGAGTTCCCATCTAAATTTTTCTCCAGGTGTTTCATTTAAGCTGGGAAGAATTTCCATTGTATTTTATCAGAAAGATTGGATTAAATAAAGACATGTAATGATAGGTTGGGCGACGTTTAGAAAAAAAGATTCAGTGATCAGTACTTTACCAATATGCTTAAAATGTAAAGTATACTATCATTCTATAAGATACATCTAAGATATATGGATGTGAAATGTGAAAACTCATAAAATAAACTAGAAAACAAACTCGATCACTCACACTGTTGAAGTGGGGGGGCTAGAATATGCCAAAAGTATTACCTGCAGAGAGGTAAGATCCTCACACCCACCCAAAATGGGTGACACTAAACTGCACCCTGTGGTGTGGATCCAGTTTTGAAACTTTGGGTAATACAGAGTTATCACTTCATTCTCAATACTTCCAGGTCCACTCTGACTTAGAGTTGAAATACCTGTTAGGGTTCCATCTATAAGTCAAATAGATCTGGAGATAGAGAAGTGTTTATCTGTCTAAAGTGATTGTAAAGATAGATTTTTGAAATGTTTATAATTATAGACCGTAACTGTTAAAGTGATTTCTGCATAAAATAACTCAACAAAAGTTGACATGCCATAAAATCAACCAATGTAATGACTTACACAGACATTGACAGAAATATCAATGTTGTTCATATATGGAGGTAATTCAATGGAACAATATTTCAACTAGTATCTTAATATGAAAACATATTTTAACTGAAAAATATTTATATATTATTAAAATTCTCATTGTTTCTTTTTGTAAATATGCATGTAACAGTAACCCAGCTAAAAAAAAGGGTACATCATAGTGAGATACACTTAAAATAAAATTCCAAATCCAATTTTGAAACTGAATCATAAGTTTGGAGTATTGGCATTTTAGCTAAACATCATTTTTTAATCATACTAATTCTCAATATAATGAAGATAACTATAAAATTCTCATTAGAATCCTTCATTCCTTCCTAAATAGAAGCATCAATAACATCATGGAAAGCTATTATAAGGTAAACTCAAATGGTTCATGAGTTGTTTAGTTAAATTCTAATATAATCAATTTCTTGACAACCTCAAAACATGTTTGAAATCTAAACCGATCTTCATTGATTTTTCTTTAGTTTTATTGAAATGTCTTTTCTGCCAATTTAGGATGAACTCTCATAGCTTTAGTTGTTATTCTTGTAGATTTTATATATATGTTGTCATAATCTATCATCTCTATTAGAATTTGTATATGTATTGTCAAGTTGCTTTGTCATGTCTAATCTATCAACTTGAATTCTTTTTTATGTTCTCTGCTTTCATCAATTTCAGTTTTAATTTGATGTTTATTTGCTCTCTCTTCCTCTCCCTCTCTCACTCTCTTTCTCTCTCTCTCAGGTTTTCCAATATTTTCTTTTTTATGCACTGTATTTTTCAATTTCATTTATTGATGTTTATTATAAAAAAGAACTTTTTTGTATGATGCCACCATTTGAAAGGTTGTATCTAAGAAAATCCTGAAATATATGGAAGCATTGTTTAATACTATCTGCTCACAGAGCCATAACAGGCTTGAAACTGGATGTACATTGACTTGAACTGTTGAATGTTGGTCATTGTTGGGTTTTTTTTTCCACCTGGAATATAATATGACAGAACTTGAATCAAGACTTTTGTTACCTGATTTTACACCTTAGAAGGATTAAGATTTCTTGTTTATGCCATGAAATCTTAATCCAAAAATTGGTCCATTGAATTCTTGATTGTTTTGTACAATGTTTTGTTTTGTTTTTTAATTTTATTTATTTTTCGAGGTGAAAAGAAACAATAGAAACTTTGAACAATTTTTTAATGCTTGTGAAATTTAAACATTATTAATCTTTTTTTTTCTTTTTATTGATTGTATATTTATGTATGTACAGTATAGCCTGAAGACATTCATGGCGTAATTGTTTTTTTAATAGAAAATGAATTCAAACCCTGGACTAATGTTTGCATTTCACTTTGTGCTAATGCTCTAAGGAAAGGCATGAAGCAATCTTTTCTTAACTTCCCCTAGCAATGAATGAAGTAGAGCAAAACTGAGCTCTTTAGCCTTTGTAAGATAACTAGAGAAAGTTAAATTCTGAATTCAAAGCCTAAAAAGTACTGATCAAAAATCTATGACACATTTTTACACCAGTCTTCTGTTATCAGCTCTCAAAAAAATGGTGCTGGTCCTACACAAACCATTGTTGCTATTGATAAATCATTTGTGTAGTTCATCTTGCTAAGCTTTTGTTTAGTTAATGGCTGTCATTGAATCACTGAGTATTACGGAATATTATATACATCTGATGGTAAGGATCAAGTCCTATAGCTTTGGGGAATGTGGTGTACCTATTCGTTGCCATTACTCCCCAGTCCACTCTGACCCGGAGTGGTTGTACCTGTTAGGGTCCCATTGATGGGTCAAATAAAACTATTTAATCATTTTCTATTCTGAAAGCCATTTAACTGTGTGCAAACAAATGAGCTCTGGCTAGTTTAGAAATATTACCTACAAACTATTCATTTGTAAATCATATATATATATGGGATTTGGCATTAAATAACCTATAAGGTTTGATATGCCATAAAATACAGCCAACCCACCAACATTATTATACAGTGTCAATTATAAGTCCACTCTTTACAATTTTTATAAACAGTTATTTCTTTAAGTGTCTTACCTTACAGTCGGTAACCTTCAAGGAACTTTATCCAATTCATTGGGACAGACTTTTCTCATTCCACTGTCCATGATTATGACAGAAGTGAGCTGAAGGTTATATGGTCAATATGTCTTGATTACAACAACCAAGATGAGGACGTCAGTCTGAGACATGTAAATGATATAATTAATAGGAATTCATCTAAAAAATTTCAATAGCCCAACAAGGGTTGCCATGCCATAAAACCAACCAACCAATCAACCAACAGGATCTTAAGTATTTGATTTAGATTTCTGCAAGTATGCCTAAATTATTCCATGAATTTTCAATCTTGGATTTGACTGACATGTTCTCTCTTCTTTCAAATTGCTGATAATGTTCTTCCAATATTTTTTTTAGCTTTGCCACCTCCTCAATTAAAACAAAAGAAAATGCTAAATGTTACTCCCTCAAAGATTACCAATTGTAAAGTTTAAAGTAGGTCAAAGAACATAAAACATTATGTCAAAAAAATTTTATAAGTCAAAGATTGGAAGTTTAGTCTGTATAGTAAGAACAAGGCTTAATTTCAGAGCTTTAAACTATCAGGTATTGTAGTTATCAAAATAATAAAGATAAGCATCATACTTAGTATCTAATCAGGGTACCAGGCACACTATATCATCAGACTGTTATGCACAATAGACTATGAGAGCATCATGCTTAGTATTTAACAGGGTACCAGGCTCATTAGAAGATCTGGATGTACCATATATTTTTTGTAACAACAGGGATTACTTGGCAGTGTTGAAAGAGGAAGAAGAAACAAGTCAAAATAATTACCATGATGATGACAATATGTCATCTCAGAAATTTACAGCTAAAGCTTCCATCAGGCAAAATGTTGTTTTATTCATATGCATGAATTTCATCTTTGTTGGTATTTGTGATGTTTCAAATGATCAGTTCTTCAGCTTTCTTTATAGTTGAATCTGATTTTCTTCTAAGTTTAACTAGAACATGATTTTAAACCCCTCCCCCCGAAAAACTTCTTTGATAGGAACATTGTTGTTCAGTTTTGCAGGCTGAAAAGCTGTGTTAGTATTTGGAAATTAAGATGGTATCTGGCAGCATAAACAACCTGTTTATGGCCAAAAAACATTATTGGCTGAAATGTTGTTATTGAAAATTTTTTTCGAAAATACAAGGATAAGGATACTCTGACTTTAATGAAATAGTTTCAAAGTTAAATACTGATTTCATTTATCAATAATAAAAAAAAAGTTGACTTTCTTCATGACAGGATTAAGCAACTTCCTGAATGCATGTTCATGGAAAAATTGTGGGCAATGGGGATATATATGTGTGCCTGTTAAAATAGCTTAGAAAGCAATGGTTTGCTCTCCTGATGAGAATGCCAATAGATTTAATGGGCTTATGCACCTACACCTCATCCAAGAAAAATCTTTCTCTCATCTTACTTTTATTAGTACTAGACTGAGTAAAAACTTTTTTACTTTATTCTTAAAGTTACAACAAAAGCAGCCTACAGTCCAGTTGGCTGGAGTTGTAGAATACACCAACTGCATCTCTGTTTAAGCCCACCTCACGAGTGTCCTGGATATGACATTAAACAATCTGATGGTGAGGCTCCAGTAATGCTGGAGTTTTGGGGATGTGGAGTACCCCTTCATTGCCATCACTCCCAGGCCCACTCTGGCCCAGAGTGGAAGCACCTGATATGGTCAAATATAACTGTTTGACATGTAAACTGAGTGCAAACAAATGACTGCTTAATTGAATTGTTTGAAATAGAACTGTTTGATAATTTTAATGTGTGTAAACAAATTACTTTTAATTGAAGTGTTAGTGATACATCGGAACCATTTAACTTTGTTAATTTATGCTAAATAGAACTTTGATCATTTTACTACAAAATGTCTTTACAAATCACTTATCTAATATATACGCAAAAACAGGATTTTGCATTAAATAACCTACAATGGTTGATATGCCATAAAACCAAACCAAACAAAAAGCAGTCTAGTATTCAAAGTAGAGGTTTATATGTTGCACTCTCTAAAGGCACTTGTCCTTTGAGGTGAAGAACTTTTTCACTGAAGCTTTCATCTCATCTTTATTATTAAAGTGTCGTGAACATATTAAGTGAGCCAATGATCAGAGTAAGTAATAATCTGAGTGAGCTAGATCTAGATTATATGCTTTGGGTGGCATCAGTTCAATTCTCCCTAGTCTTTGGAGTCTATTCTAGAAACTAGTACATATACAAATATTGCAAACATTTTGATACCCATTAGTAGAACTACACTAACTTGATTTCATTTACCAATTTGCTTATTCCATTCCTCAAAAAAAAAACGTCTGTTGTCTGTTAAGTCAGTCATGCTAATGAGACAACTATTCTTGAAGGTAATTATTGTAAATAGGGTCATAGCATGAATTTAGGAAATTGCCTGTTATCAAATAACAAGTCTGGTCGTTTAACACCCAAAATTAGAACATAGGACAATCCAAGGCTGAATAAATAAGTAAAATAAATTTGTTCTCTTTTTGATAAAAATATATAAATTTTTTATCTTGTTAAAGAAAATATGTTTATTGTCAGCTTTTGTATTAAATCTTAAGCTAAGAGAATCATAATTTGAAATGTATTAAAGTGAAATTTGTTTTGGATTCAGCAATATTTCAGTAAGACATTTTCCCCTAATGCATGTGTGTGCATAGAAACAATAATTATCATATATATATATATATATATATATAAACTAAACAAATTCCTGAAGGCACAAAATTTGATAACTACTTAAATAGAAATATTTATTTGAAATTCTAAAAGCTTTTTTTGACCAGCAGTCATCAGAAGAGAAACTTTAGTATTAAAAGAGAGTGTGAAATTAAGACAATCATAGTAAGGCTTAGAGATACAGGGACAACAAAAATGAGGAATACAGAAGAGGTTAAAGCATACTGTGTAAAATAATTAAGATTTTGCATATTTAAAACTCAATGAAAAGGTGGTAGGGAAAACACTTAACCCACCAAAACATTCTTCCGGTCTTATCAGCTTAGAATATACTGATTGTATACCCTTCAAAAAAAGGGAGGTGTACTGATAGTGAAAATCCAGTTTGGGGAGTATAGAGTACCTCTTCAATGCCATTTTTCTCAGATCCACTCTGGCCTGGGGTAGTTGTATCTGTTAAGAACCTATCTATGGGTTAAATAAATAGTATTAAAATTATTAGTATTCAATAAGAATGTGTAAAAAAAAATCATGAGACACAACTGCTAAAAAAAATGCATATATTATTCCCTAACTGCAAGGCATTAAAAAATCCTTGACAGGTTGACTTCAATCAGTTAAACGTTTTTCATTTAATTGACAATAAATCTTTTGTGCCAGCACAAAACAGTTTTATGGTCCCCTGATTGCAATTGAAAAGGGTACTTTATGAATCATAGACAGATTTTGGTAGGTTGGTTGGTTGGTTGGATTTTATGGTATATCAACCTTTATAGGTTATTTAATGCCAAATCCATTTTTATGTAAATAATCATTTCTATTTCAAACAATTCAGTTTAGCATAAGTACACAGTTTAATTGTTAAAAACATTTCTATTGCAAGCTATTCAGTTTATTTAAACGGTTCTAATTGAAACAATTCAGTTTAGACACAGTTAAATGTCAAAACAGTTCTATATTAAACAAATCAGTTTAGTGTTAGTATATATATATATATATATATATATATATATATATATATATATACTCTCATCCCAACATCAGTTCTTCTCAGTCACTGCAAGACTCAGACTTTGAACTGTTATCAGAACTTAAAATATACTGACTGTATCCCTCCAACAAAGAGGTAAGACCCCCCCACCAAGGAGGCTCCTTGGTATAACACTAAACTTCATCTGGTAGTGAGGTTCCCAGTTTTAGGGCTATGGAGAGTGTGCAGTACCTTTTCATTGCCATTACTCCCAGGCCTAGTCTGACCCAGAGTAGTAGTGCATGTTACAGTGTCAAATAGATCTCTTTGCAAATCATTTGTATTAGATAAGAATACTCTAAACCCTAGGCATAGAATAACCCCAGATGGGTTGACATGTCATTAAAATCAATCAATCAATATCAATGAAATTCAGGGATTTTTCAAGGTCTGTAAAACATGGGGAGTAATGGGCCTTACAGTGCCATACTCACTCTTGGTGTGTTGGCAGTTGGTTTGTATTCAGTAATTGTCTTTATATATTAGTTTCCCTACTAAGGCTGGGGAGCAATCTGCTCTACTAATTTACCTATAGCTGTGGCTATTATTATTATTATTATTATTATTATTATTTGTAGTAGTAGTAGTAGTATAAATGCAAACTTGAAGAAATACTATTGTGAATCAAAAGTTTTGCAATATTTTGGTAACATGAGGTACGATTTGGCAACTCCAGATGCTTTTGCTAAAGTCATGAAAGTGATGAACCACCCTAGACAGTGAGATGCTGAGCTCACCTGATAATCTCTGTGTGTTACTCACTGGATTTGCTTCTATTGCTTGGAACATGATCTTGGAATCCAGTTTTACACCAATCTGACCTTGTCTGATTGTTGAGGTTCTCGTAATTCAAGCAAAATTTCTTGAACCATCTGATTACAGTATTGTGATCAATTGCACCTTCACTTTTCACACAACAAATGTTTTTGGTTGCTTCCATAGCCCAGTTTAAACTTGTAAAGCCTAAGTTTCCAAATTAGACTACATTGCACATTCACCTGTACATCTTTCAAATCACACATGGAGTGAAGCAATGCACAACATGTCAGTACACTAACTACCACAAAACTACCAACCACAGTGGGTATTTATCATCGCTTGAACTGTTTCAATCATGTGATATATGCACCACAAACTTGTACATACCATAATGCAAAACTTTTGATTCACCCCTCTATGCCTTTTTTTTCTTCTTTCTTTATGAGCTAGGGTGCATATAAAGATAATACTATTTTACTGCTCCCTCCCTTGCCCTATGTCATTGTACCCACTGTATCCTTTTTAATATCTCATTTCATCATTTCAATGTATCTTGTTGTTTGCAGCTGGCACAACCTGACTCTGGTCCATAAGGGCACGTTAATGTACGTTCACTTGGATAGTAAAACAAAGTCAAAAGATGTCAAGAATTATCTTAACCTTGACCCCCATGTCTACTTTGGGGGAGGACAAAACTTTGTCAAAACCAAAGGTAAGTTTTGACATCCTATTACATTGGTAAATTCATCATAAAAATAAAACCTTGCTCATGTAAATTTATATAGTAATGATCCCCCATCTGATATGTTATAACTATATATAATAATGATCTGAAATCATATGTAATAACACCCCCGATTTAATGGAATCAAATTAACATTTAAGTTTAGCTGTTTATTCAGTGTAACCCTTGTGTTTGATGCTTGGCTGTTAGATGCTTAATATTTGGATTAATATTTGCGACAATTTTCTGAAGAATTATTGGATATTGATGAGAGGTTAAATATTGGAAATCATCATCACCATAGCATGCTGACAGCACATATTCCCTTGAATCTCTCTATCTCTCATCATCCATCCCTATCAGCCATTGCTTTTGGTAAGTCTTCTATTTCATTACTCTCCAAAGTGGTGGTATACATACTGGCATGCAAGTCATCAACTGCCAATACATGGCAACTTTCCTGTTTCACATTATCCTAATATAACATGTAATGAAAAAATGAACAGACATAAAACAATTCCATATTGTTTAATATTATTCTTTTAACATGTTGTGGTACAATACAACAGATAGAAATACTTGGAACTTGTTCATATATCAAATAATAATATGGTACTGGTCTGTGGCACATTGGAAAAATATTCTGCCAGTATACCACATCAGATAGTTTAAGATGCGGTCACAGATGTAACGGTCAGGAACTTGAATCCAATAATGAAGACAGTAATGACTTACCTTATTGTTGCCATAAAAGAGCTCATCTTTGTTTGGTGTGCAGAGAAAGAAAAAAAATATGCTGCTCTCCATAACAAACGATATTACATATAACATGATTATATCAAGTAAAATATATATAAAAAGTTTATACAAAAAAGTTTAGTTCAGATGCATTGCTCCAGTGTCAGCATAGAGCTAATGAATGTAAGTTTTTGCTAGTCAGCTAACACTGGTATGTCCATGTTCCTAGGAGATCATCACTTATAAGTTCATTCTTATCTACCCAGCTATACTCTGCATGTCAAACTTGGATAGTTTGTGAGATGGAAGGTATGTGGCTGTGCAGCTGCTGGAAATGTAAATTAATAATTAAGTACAGACATAGAATTAAAAGTATTCTATTCTTTAAGAAAAATCGATTTGTCTATGACAATTTATTATCCCTTTCCTAAACATAACTTTTACCCTCTTAAGGCAATATTGTTAATTGTTTGTTATACCTTTTTGAGCATCTTCTCTTTTTACTATCTTCTCACATGGACCTTAAAAACAAATCTATATATAGATCAAATTCTGTTAAGTAATTTTTCCAATAGTTTCCAATATTACTTCCATTCTGTTCTTTAGGGTTTAAAATAATAACAATAACAAAAATTTCTTTGAATTGAGCTTTTACATCCTTTTTTATTTAATTTTATTGCAGGCTTAAAAGTCACACAGAACTTTATTGGCTGCTTACGTAACATTTACTTCAATGATGTCTCAGTGCTCTACGATTTAAAACATGGAAATGGCTCAACGCAATACCATGGTGGACCTAATGTGCAGTACGGATGTGAACCAATTGAGAACACACCCCTGTCCTTTCCACGTATTGGAACTCTGCTTTCACTCAATCTTACCAATAAATACAACCTTGATTTACAAATGCAGTTTCGAACCATCCAAGAAACTGCCATTCTGTTGTATATTGGCCTTACCACTTTTGATAGTCAGACAGGCACTGATTCAGGAATTCTAGAGGTAAGGATACATTACTTATATATATTGGTCTTACCACTTTTGATAGTCATCAGACAGGCACTGATTTACAAATTCTAGAGGATCTTAAATTACTTAGAGTTTTTTTTAATAACTTATGAATGCCAAAGCATTAACTTGAAGTGTGAACATAATTTTTAACTTTACCTTAAATGATATTATCAACAGATTTTGCAAGTTATTATAGATAATTTCAAATGTTTTTTGTTTTTTTTGTTTTTTTGTCATATTGATGTTGTTAAGGAGAAAGATCAGTCTATATCATGTAATGAATTTTTAAAGATATTATAAGTATTTGAGGGATCAAATGTAATGCTTTCTGGAGTTGGTTTAATTTGTTCTTATGTCCATTTGGGGCAGGCAGTTTGAGATGTAATTGTAAGAGTTATCACCCTTATTTTCTATACCTATGCCACTTTTGATAGTCAGACAGGACCTGTAGTGAAAACAAAGATGGCCACCAACTGTTATTCATAGTCAAAGTAATATAAAGTCTAGTATCATCTCTATCAATCCTATATTTCTACATGGCACTGCAAACAATATCAGATCCAGATGAATGGGAATGCATTTTTATTGTGGCAGGCATATTTGTCACCTCTGCTAAGCTTTATACACAGACATTTGCAAACAAGAAGCTTACAAAAGACAGCTTACTTATGCTGGACCATTCAATGCTCAAGAATTGAGTATGAAAACTTTGGGTGAAATGTTTGCCATACTAAAGCTCATCAAACAACCCTCAGGTTCACCTCCATTACTAGTTGATTACACAAAAACACAGACTGCAAAACCTCTCCCAAATCCACTCAGAAATGAAAACAACAATTCCAGAAGTTCAAAATAGACTGGGCTGTATTTACACAAATTTCTATCCTTCCCCTCATATAGTTGATCATTCAACTATACAATCATGTGAACAAAACTGTTCAGATCTCCATTCTCCTGGTCTGATTTTTTTCAGCCCTGACCCCAGTAAGCTACTTGACAGTAGCTTTAAGTTTTGGTAACTCAGAAATCTGATGATGCATAGGATTTTATTTTTGTCAATTTTGCAAGATGAAGACAAGTTCATTCAAAGCTTTTTAATTTTCGTAAGGATTGTAACTTTACATGTGCCATCTGTAAACATGATCTATCCGACGTATATATAAAAGATCAGTTAATTCATGAAATAGCCAACAGCATGCTATAGACAGATGTGTTGGCTAAGGCAATGTCATAAGGCAAAAATGTAAACCACACAAAAGTATTTGAAACAGTGGTAATTTACTAAGCTTTTTGCTTAGATGTGGCACAAGGCCATATGAAAGGGGCACCCAATGAGACTCGAACTCACTCGTGTAGGTTTGCTAGTCGAGCTTGCTAACCATTACACCACCAAAGGCGCCTAAGTATTTGAAACAGTGATGTAGAACCAAAATAAAATATCAAGAATCTGACATAGTGGAGCTTCAAATATCAACTTAAAAACAGTCTGAAAATGCTGAATGAATACCCAAGAACCATAAAAATTATGTAGCTGGGATACAACCCCACCATAAAACATTTGAAGGTTGTGGTAGAACCAATGGCTGGCAAAGAACATGTGCAATATGGAGTCAAACATGCAATGTATGTAGCCAGCTGAATTGCAATACATGTCAGTGTGTTGCCATGAGGACTGCCTCATTATATTTGCAAGCAACAGATTTTGCATCAATGCAGAGAACCAATATGCATCCATGGAGAGTGAAGCAACTGCAATTACATGAGCATTAGATAAATGCTGCATATTTATTACGGGTTGCCCTAATGTAGTTGTTGTGACAGATCGTCAGCCCTTAACATGGGTATTTGGTAACAGGGACCTTAGCAAAATACACAACCCCCTGCCTCTTTAAGCTTAAAGAGAAATCACTCAGTTATTTTATCACTTTCCAGATAAGTGGCACAAGGATTCTGATGCTATTTCTGTAATCCAGTCACTAGAATGGGAACCCTAATTGACCTATTTTCCACACACCTCTCCTCTCAAGATATTCACCTCTTAGAATAGATGCCACAGTAGAATCAGCAACCCTTCAAGTAATGACAGATTATAGGGATAATGAAACTCTCGTGTCGCCTGACCACATTCATGCATTAGGCCAAAATGACTATTTATATGACTTTGACAAATGCAATTAATTCAGGATTTTCCTCCTAACTGAACTGAAAATCCATGACTTCTGGAATGAATGCCACCAGCTCAGTACTGATAAGGGCTTAGTACTGATGGATGGGAGATTTGTATTACCTAAATCTCTCAGAGGAAAAGTGCTAGATCTCAGCCCACTAAAGCATGGTCAGCAAGAAAGCTCATACCAATGATTCAATATATTGGCCCAATACGAATGCACCTATATGCAACTTCAGAGCTAATTACTTAGTATGCACAAACATTGCCCTAAGTCAACTACATGAACTGATCATAACTCCAGCTCCAGAGTGGCCCTTTCAATAGATAGTAATGGACCTCATCAAAATTAATATCTATTTGTTGGAAACTATTCCACAAATACAGTACACAAGAATAACTCAAGAGTGATGGTGATCCATCTCTCTCCTTCAACCTATTTCAGCAGTTTCTCAAGACATTTTGCATAAAGCATCATCAGTCCTCAGTACCATGTCCTCAATTTATGGCCAAGTAGAGCTTGCTTTAAAAACTGTGAAGAGAATAATAAAAGGAAACACAGGTCCCCAGGGTTCATTAGATAATAACATGGCCCAGGCCTTCCTGAAATACTGCAACACTCACATCCAAAGCATTAGTCTATTCTCAGCCCACCTCCTGCTCCACCACCGACTTTATGATTTCATTCTTTACAAATCTATCTTTTACAAGACACACACTGAATGGATAACTGCAGCATAATGCCATGAGGAGAGCTTCCATCAACAAAATGTATAAATGAAGAAGATATAGTAGCTATCCAAAATCATTTCAACCACCAGTTGAACAGTTAGAGCAAAGTCATCGCTATTCTTCCAGATCATCAGTACTGAATCAGAGTCAATGGATCAAGCTGGATTACATTTAGGAACTACCATTTCTTGAAAAAAGTCCCACTCCATACTTATTGCAATGCCTGAACCCACAAGTCCCACCTGTAATATCCCATTCACATGTCACAATCCTCCAATTTCTTTTAGTGATGATGCTCATGCAGAAATTGACATCCTATAAGGGGCGCGTCAACACACTCTTGGCACCCACAGTGCATGTCATCAAAAATTGCTCTGGCTTTGTCCAGGTTATTCCCACATAACATGGTGGGCCTTAAAGAGCTGTACATCCCTCACAGAGCCTTTGCTGCATGCAGGGGGGGGTAGAGGAGAGATATAGAAGTTATTCCCCCTTGTTTTCTATAAATATGCTGATAATAAGGCTCTCGGGGTAAAAGAAAAAAGACAGCCACCAACTATTATTTGTTGCTGAAGTGATATTTAGTCTGGTATCATCTCTATCCAGCCTATATTTCTATACTAATATCCATCTATTGATGGGTTTCAAGAACTGATGTGATGTTTGAGATATATATTATTAAAAATGACAGTCAAGGATTCAGATTCATAGTCACATGTTTCTAATCTGTGATTTCTATACATTCAAATGAGTACCAATGAACCAAGCTTTATACAATGAATCCTCTCATTCAAAATATTCATTGATCACAGAAAACATTTCATAATCTATGACATGGTCATACAATGACCAACGAAGGCCAAAAATACTTGTACTCAGGTTACATTAGAGATTTCGGATAATTATTAAACAGCCTTCATCTTCAGTTGCAACATCTCACTCACAAGCATGAAAAAAACTAATAAAAAACACAGCTCTAAATTTTTGTCTCTCATTTTTGATAAGATATGACTGTCTAAATTTACTGTCTAAATACACATGCATATATGTTTAAAATTTACTGTCAAAATACATGCACTCATATATATATATATACACTC
The DNA here is from genome assembly GCA_963585895.1 of Sepioteuthis lessoniana. Lineage (NCBI taxonomy): Eukaryota > Metazoa > Mollusca > Cephalopoda > Myopsida > Loliginidae > Sepioteuthis > Sepioteuthis lessoniana. The sequence continues at coordinate 33,687,541 of OY757936.1, read as the reverse complement.
AATTATGATTAAAATTTAATGCTAAAAGCATTTTTACTCTATAAAAAGTCATTACATTATCCAATGTATGAAAATACAGAACACTATTATAGTATATTTCAAGTATGAAAACTTATGATTCAGGGATTCATATTATTGATCCTCAGGTCAGTTACTATTCAACATGTCTCAAACAGTAGCTCAACTGAAGATTGACAACAAGAAACTCAGACTCATAAGTTTTTAGCCTGTTTTATTATTATCCTGTTTTATACTTGAAGTATATTATTAAAAAATAGTCATATGAACTTGGACTATGTAGAATATTGTCTTAGCTTTCCAGTTAATTATCATCTCATATGATTTAAATTAACATTAAATTAATGATTCATTATTGAGATTTCAAACCTTAACTTTGCACATGAAAATTTCATAAAAATTCCATTCTTATTCAGTGTCTTGACATATGTCATCTAACATTCAAATCTTACATCATTTAATTTATGGTTCATCATTGAAAATTTGTGAATACAACAAAGGATTGTATGAAGAGGTTGCATCTTGATCTAGAATTCCAATGATGTGACAAAAAACTAACAAAGTCTTGTATTATTGTAAGATACTGCTTGGATACTCTAAATTAGTGTTAAGGATGGTTTGTACCTGAAGCCATGACTGACCCCAGGGCTATTATCTGATGAATGATGTGTTGGCGGCACAGCTGTTTTTTTTTGTTTTTTTTTTTGAGGGAGTAAACAGTAGTATGTGTATATATTATTATTACTAGCAGAAGTTCCCAGGATTGTCTAGGACAAAAATAAATAGAAAATTATTTTTGTATATAGGCACATGTACATATCTACAATAGTAAGTAAGTTGGCTGACTAGTAGAAGGTGACCGAAGGCTCCCTTTTCAATAGCTACTATACCAAGATGTAGGGGAGGGGACTACTCCTTTCCCTGAATTGCTCCACTCACCCTTGATCCATACCTTATAATGCTGTGTTAAACAAGAAGGCATCAAGTACTATTTGTTGAGTCTTTAGTATTGAATCCCTATCTCCCAGACCATTGGTGAACACTACCTACAAAGCCAATAATGATAATTTTTTTTACCCTAGCTGGGGGTAGTCTCTATAGCCAATGTGCATGACTACAGTATTGTTGTTAGTGATTTCAAACTCCAGTCGAACTACTATGTTCCCTTTCAGACTAATATCCTTGGGTAAGGTATGGACTCCCTTATTCCCCCTTCCTCAAGCTATAGGTTAAATAGTACCCCTACTGTTATTCTGCAAGGATGGTTTTGACATTAAATAACCCATGAAGGTTGATATGCCAATAAAAACCAAAGCTGGGAGAAGAGAAGGATTCATGCCTTTCCTAAGAGAAATGCAAACAGCCTAATACAGGATCTGAATTTGGCAATTAAACCTAGTGCTTCCAACACTGTAGTCAATTACAAAGGACAAAACCAGAAAAATGAGACACCCAAACTCACTTACTAGCTTGTTAACCATTACACCATACTAAGTGTCTATAGTTATTCTAATTTATATCTAGATGAATATAAATGCTACTTGAAAAAGAGTATTCATCATAGTTGATAACCACATTGAAGAGATTAGGTGAAATCTTTATCTTTTTTTTTAAAACTTTTCTTTTTATTTATTTATTTACAGGTTTGGTTAGTGGATGGATATCCCAACCTCAAGTTTGTTCCATTCAGCAAGAGGCAGAATATAACGCAGTCAATCCCGATCACAACTCGTGTGAATGATAACCTGTGGCATACACTGCATCTAATATTTAAAGACCAGTAAGCTTTCAATATGGCTTTCACCAATATGTTTCATTTTATACATTTCTTTATCATTAGACCAAGATATATATGTGGGGGGTGTATATATTTATTGGTCAAATGATTGAGAAACTGACAGTCACCAAACCAAGCATCGTTGACTGTGTCTATTCTAACATAGAGATATATATGCTTTATAACCAATATAGATCACTCTTTATTTATAAATATACCAAACTAAATTTTATAATAGAACAGTCTGTCAGTGGATGACTATATATATATATATGTATGTATATATATAATTTTTTTCATATTGATTTTATTGTGAAAATTTTTTCTCTTTGTATTTTTATTTTTATTTTTATTTTTATATTTGTTAGCTATGTACATATATATAGTCATCCACAGACAGACTGTTTCATTGCATCACAACTCTTCAGTGTAGCTAGACACTCAGGACACTTCAAGCTGAGATCGAAACCCACCTAACTTGATGCTAGACTTAGTATTTTACTTCTCAGATATTTCAATGATCTATGACAGCTCAGGAATTATAACACATTTTGTATTAGCTTTCATTTGTTTACATTTTGTACTATCAGATACTGGAGTGTTCAATTCATTAGAATTTTGCATTATGCAGGTGGTAGCCATTAACTCCTTTGCCAGACTGTTCAACCCCTGAGAGGGGAACATATATATATATATATATATATATATATATATATATATATATATATATATATACACATAGAGATTATGATACAGAAATCAAAACTACATATTGCTACTGATGATTATAAAAACATGAAGCCAATAATAGCAATATGTAATTTTGATTTCTGTATTATATTCTTACTGTATATATATATATATATATATATATATATATAGTGTGTGTGTGTGTGTGGCTCCTACTTGCTTCATTTGCCTTCATGGCTTAATGCACAGCTTTGGTATTCACTTTTTTAGGCCTAAAATTGTAGAAGTTTCTTGAACCCTGAATGAAATTTCTTAAATCATCTGGTTACTGAACTGTGATCAACTTCACCATCACCTTTCACACAACAAATATTTTTGATTGCTTCCCCTGCATTATGACCCAATTGGAACTTATAAAGCATTCTCTAATCAGACTATATTGCAAGTTCATCTGTGTAGCTTTCAAATCCCACATGCATTGAAGCAATTCCCAATGTGTTTGTGAACCAACTACCATGATACTACGAACTACAGCATTTACCTTCCACTGCTTGAACTGTAGTTAAGAGGGACCCAAAGGCTTCCTTTTCAATAGCTACTCCATTGATGTGTAGGGAAGGGCACTACTCCTTTCATTGGATTGCTCCACTTTACCCTTGATCCATAACTTATAATGCTGAGTGTTAAGCAAGAAGGCATCAAGTACCATTTTTTAAGTTTTTGGTATGACTCAACCTGGGATTGAACCCCGGCCTCCCAGGCCTTTGGCAAACACTCAAAACACTAGGCCAATGGACTGGTTTGATGTTTTAAATTTAGTGTAATAGATGATAAGTTTTATTTGTTTTTTTGTTTTGTTTTCTGATAGGTTTAATGTGTCTTTTTATGACATTGGTTATTGCTTCTTCATCTAATTTGTAGTTATTGTGCATTTGATTTCTGTAATATAGATTAATTTATGTGATATACTTACAGCAAACAAGCATGTAGCATAGTAATGCCAAACTTTTAACTCACTCTAGTATTAAAAACAAAAAGGATAAGGATACTAGTTCAAATACCATATTGTATAATTGTGTTTCTTTCAATTATTTTTAGACTTCCCACCCTGACTGTTGATGGTGTCACTGTGAAGGCCAAACCATATGGACACAACAAACCAAAATTACGAAAAAAACTCTATGTAGGCTATGATTTTTCAGGTAAGCAATTCAATAAACATCAAGGCTTTTTTTTTTTTTTTCAGCAAAGGTAATTTCATAAATTCAAGGCTGGTTTTGCTAATTCTTCTAATATTGAAATTAGAAGAAGAAAATAAGGACCATCTATTAAAAAAATGATACAAAGAGTTTTATTGGTTCAGTACTATGTAATGGCACTCGCCACCAACATCCCACCAATGAAAGTTAGGAGGCATTTGATGGGCAGGTAAGAGGTTAAAGTTCATCTCGATTACAAATCTTTCCTGTCAGGTAATTTTTGTCAGTGAAGTATCACACTTTACTTGCAGTGGATTTGGTTTATTGAAGCCAAAATTCTTACCAAGGTGCTTCCCAAATTTCTTCCTATATACTGAGGGCCCCACTCTTTTCTTCTTCTAGTAATATTATATATATATATATATATATATATATATATATATATATATATATATATCAAGTGTTTGAGTGTTTAAAAAAATCAGAATTTTGTCATTTTAAAATTGAATCTGCTAAAGTACTGATTTAAAGAATTTACAAGAAAGTAACTGGGATAAAATGACAGAGGGAAAAAAGTTAGATATTTATAAATTCGACATAGATGTAACTGATGATGATGTTAATCAGTGTAGAGAAGTTTTTGTTGTTATACAATACTTAGCCGGTTACTGTTGTTTTGCAGTTTTTAAGAAAATGAAATATAACAGTTGCAAGAATGTCATAATGAAGAGATCATGTAGAAGAAACAGCTATTTTCTTGGGATTAATAGAGGTTCTCTGTTATATCCTAATACTGCTACTGTTCTCAATGATTATGCAGTTATTAGTGTCAAAATATTATTCTTTTCTTTATTCAGTAAATTAAAGGAAATTAACCATGCAGAAAACCTTGAATGTTTTGGCAGATAATAATCATCTTTTTCATGTAGACTTTTGTGGTGAGGATGACAGTATAGAAAAAATAGAAAGACTGCTTGTTTAGAGCTCTTCTATTAAATAATTTTTGTGCTTGGGAAAATAATAATATTACTACTAACAAGTTAGGAGGTACCTGTGGTGTAATGGTTATCGTCATAGGAAATGGACACGGCGACACGAGTTCAAATCCTGGACGAGACTGATTGCATTTCACATAGCACTAATACCCTTGGGAAAGCTATGAATCCGATTATTCTCCCTCCAGCTATGGGCAAATAGTAGAACAGACTAGGTTCTTCAGCCTTGGTGAGGCAACTAGTCTAGGAGAAGGAAAACTCTGAATTGAAACCTGTTAAACTCCGCTTACAAATTGACCTTGTGTCATATCCTGCCCGAGCGGAGGGGTTGGGTAAATAGGATTACTACTAACAAGTTAAGCAAAAAAAAAAGAATTAAAACATTCAGTTACATTTTCTATATACTTGTATAATAGTTTTCTATAAATATCTAAAATTTATCTATTGTTTATCTATTTATTGTTTGTTTTTAATTTATTCATCTATTTATTGTTTGTTTTTAATTTATTTATCTATTTTTTGTTTTTAATTTGTTTTGTTTATTATTGTTTCTTATTCATAATGATTGAGTTACTGTATTCTTAATTAACACATAAGCAAGAATATTTCTTGCATAACTAAAAAGTTAATTTTGTATCTTTACAAAATAATTGAAATTAAAACATACAAATTATATTTTTAAAATAGTTTTCCAAAAATTTTACACAATCAAAAACATGAAAGTGTTATGTTTTGACCTTCGACCCAGCCCAAAAAAATGCTATTCCAAGGTGATGCACCGGAAGGAAGTGACACATTCCAATGGCCAGTAATCGAAAGAGATCGCGTGGGCGGATTATGGCTTATAATATGGGACAAGGTGAAGGTCCCACTGTGCCAATACAGACTGATGCACCGGAAGAGAGTGACCTCTGAACTGCATGACAGTTATTTTTGCTTGATGATGATTAAACATTCGATTTCAAAGATCCAGTGGGCGATCGTGTGGGCATTGAATTATTATTTAACTCAGTTGAGTTCGAATTATTATTTAACTCAGTTGAGTTCAAGTCCAAGAAGCAGTTGCCAGGAGGGTTCCAGACAGCTAGAAACCAGATGTGGTAAGGAAAGCCACACCCGACCGACGAGGCCCTCGGGAACCCTGATGGAGTGGACCCCAGCATCAGGAGAACAAGAAAGACACAACGTGACGGTCATAACAGTGGGGTCAAGAAATTACAGTTTATGTTCGGTCTCCAGCTCCCTCTCACATGCAACCCTTGAACAACCCTTTCAAACCCTTACAAATAAAGTGAGAGGAAAATATTTTTGTAAAGAAGTCCTTCATGCGTCGTTTCTTCCTGCATCTTTGTCACTGCGTCCTTATTTATTGCGTGAACATATATATATATATATATATATATATGTATATTTCAGCATGTATAAGCATATATATGCAGATGACAATATAACAAAAGAACGAATTTTAATCTTTAAATTCAATGGAAAACCCCACAATATAACTTTAACATAACAACAAATGTAAAACTTTAAATAATTTTCCTTAGAAAATATTGAATAAAGTTCACCTTAAAGTAAAAATCAAACTCTGGTTTCTTTCTTTTTATCCTTTTCTTTTTTCTTTAAATATAATGTTAACAAGTATTCTATACTTTGAAAAAGCCTACAATCCTTAATTATCATCAGCCTTACATATACTATGTGTTGTATTATGTCACATTCAATCAAACAGGCCTTTACTTTAGGTGGTCATAGCAGACCACCTAAAGAGGTCTATACTTATATAAAATGTCATTTTTCTAGTCATCCAGATTCTTAATGGAATGGATATACCTATCCAACTTCCCACCAGGTAGGATTTGACACAAGGTCATTTTATTTTAAGGAGCTATGCACGAATTGAGACTCATAGATGGCTGTCACAAAAAATGCTTGATTCCTAATGAGGTGCCTCTAGCACCAAACAATGAACTCAGCCTTGCATAATAGGTATTGCTTGTGGAACCAGGCATTGTTTTCCAAACACCTGGCCAAAAGGCCAGGCAGTGAATGGGGATAACTATAAAATGCTGATTAGTATCTTTTAAATTTGGAGATAAACAACTTTTTCTATTTGAAATCATTTAGGATGTTAACTAATATATCTTTATCATCATTGTTTTTTGTTTTTATTTGTCATTAAGATTAAAATGTTAAATGTTAGCATTGTGAAATGAAGTAATATTGGCATTTAACTGTTTGTAAACAAAAACTATACTTATACTAAACTAAATTGTTTGAAATTTAATTCTACGTTAAATGACCCAAAAAGGGTTGATACGCCATAAAACAACCAACCAACCTCAAGTAATATTAAAGGCATTTCATTATAATTTCTGGAGTTTGAATATAGAAGGTTGTAGGTTTCATTCGGTAATACTAGTCCTGCCAACATCTTAATATTGTTGGCATATACATCTACTGATTCTCCAGTCCATTTGATTTTTTTGAGTTTCTCAAAGGCCTCAAAAGGCTGTATGAAACCTACATTTTATATTTATACTACAGTTTTTTTATCATTTAATCTCAACGCTGATTTAAAATGGGAAACTCAACATGTTGATATTCGAAAGACTTTTTCAACTTCATTTTTCGCAAAATAGTATGACACTGCTTAATGACTCGAGTATTTTACTATATATAGACTAAGATTTTAAATATTTCACTAAATAGAAATAAAAAAAACATTTCAAAGCAAGGGAAGTAATTCTATATTTACTTATTTGGATCTCAGGGGAGATAACTTTTTTTCTTACGTGGTTTAATGGTTAGTAAATTAGATTATGTGTTCGATTCTTACAGGGAACCCATGCTTCTGGCCTTGTACCTCAACTAAGCTACGTATATAAAATGCAAAGTTTGTAACTAATATGTATATATATATCTTAGTTGCAGACTTTTATATACTTATATAAAAAAAAACATAACTAAACAAGATAAGTTTGATATTGGCAATAAATAGAGATTTTTTTCTTAAAATAAAATAGGTTAATTCATTAACAAAATTTTAGTTGCTGAATGTTTTGTGAGTTGTATAAGAATTTTAGATACATAAGAATACATGGCACCAGACAATGACATCCATTTTTGACACTAACTTCGAGCCCATGTCTTTTTTTTAAGCAAGTGAGAGTCCTTTGAAAAATAACATTATTTTCTCTCCATATTGTGATAACTATCTAAAGAAGTTGTTTTTTTTTATAGAGTTGACAGCTGAAACAAATTTATAATAGCCAAATGATGGTTTGTTGAGTTTTTCAATCATATATATATATATATATATATATATTCTAACAAATCAGTTTCATTTAAATATTTTTTCTTCTTTAATAAGTTATATATTATAGTAATCACAAAAGAGATTTTCAAATTCCAAGGTTCTCAAATAACTAGCACTCAGTGGATAAAAATCTTGCTATGACATGCCATTTCTGATAAGTGATATATATATATATAAAATGAAAATGTAGAATTATTCACTTTATTTACATGCACAAACACACACACACACACACACACGCATACACAAGAAATATTTTGTAATACATATATATTTGTTATTTGTTTATTCTCAACAGCGAGCAGTGGTTTTGTTGGATGTATCCGCAATGTAAATCTACAGGGTGATCCAGTTGACCTGATATCCATTGTCCATTCTGAAGCTTCCAATGGACCAATTTTAGATGGTTGTCATTTAGTTGATTTCTGCAAAAACAGTACAATGTGTGAACACAACAGCAAATGCGTATCTGACTGGTCAAGCATGCACTGTGATTGTTCAATGACCGCATACGAAGGCAGTGCTTGTCATTTTGGTAAGTTCACATTTTTATCTTCTTCTCTCTCTACCATTTAATCTTTAACCCTTTGAAGACTGGACTTATTTCTAAATTTCACCAGTTTGATGTAATTCAAGTCTAAATTCAATTTGTGTGATATCTATATAAGTTAACCTCTCTATAAATTACTGTATCTCCTATAAATTTGTGGCCTTGTGCCAAACTTGGTATCATACTGTATGGCCTATAAATGAGTGCACCCTTACTAATTTAGCTTCCTTCTAAATCAAAGACACATGAATTTTATTATTTCCTGTTGAACATTATACAATTAAAATGGATGTTTTTAGTTATGATTTAATACTAAACTCAACAGCATTGGAACCTGTTACTAAAAATAAAATCCCCTATCAGTGGGGATTAGAATATGTGGACTACATCCTCTACAGAGATGTAACCTCCCCCTAAAAAAACAAAACAAACAACATTGTGGTGTTCTAAGTATGACTCTAAACTGTATTCAGTTGTGAGAGTAGTTCTGGGGCTTTGAAGAGTGTTGGCATTATTCCTATGTCCACTCTAATCTGGAGTGTAAGTACCTGTGAGGATCTCAGCTTTGGATTAAATTGATCTTTTTTTTTAAAAATTATTAGGATTTGATTGGAACACTAGAAACTGTATAATTATGTGAAAACAATGTATTATTAAATAGGAATAATTACTTGAAACCATATAATTGTTTATAAGATATTAGTATTAGAGAGAAATACTTGAAAACATAACTGTACAGGTTATTTGTATTTAATAGGAATACTTGATATCATATATAATATTATTATGTTATATGTAATATATATATATTGAAATCTTAGCCAATAAATCCAATTCAAAAAGAAATAATTGGTCATGGTTTTATTTTCTGTTTCAGCCAAATTCCGTCGTGATTGTAATGACTACTTCCTTGCTGGTGAACGTCAATCAGGTGTCTATCTTGCTGATTTGGATGGCAATGGACCCCTTCCTCCTACATATCTTAACTGTGAAATGGGCTATATTGGTGGCTCTGGACAAGGAGAAATCTATGGGCAGACTATTGTTACACACAACCTTATCCCAAATACGACTGTCCAATCTAAAGATTTACCTGACCTCCGAGTTATTATTGAGTATCGGTAAGTAAGATATTTTATTATATGTGTACCATAATTCTGTATGATTTTAATATAATGCTCCATTGGGTAGAATAACTGGATCACATCAGAAAACAGTGCAGAGAGATCTGATTAAGATTGGTTACCTGTATCAATAGTGGCATAAATCTTGGACTGACATTATAAATTGATTGAAAGAAACCAGTGTCCAGATTATATCAGAGCACCCAGGATTCTTTTGTTGGCAAAAGTTACCATTTTAAGAAATAAAACTTGAACTATATAGAACATTGTCTTGACTTTTTTATTTGAATAGCATAAGCAAGAAACTGTCACCAAGTGCTGTTGACTCAGTGATTAATTTGTGTGTGTGTGTGTGTGTGCACATGTGTATGTGAGTGTATATATATATATATATATATATATATATATATATATATATATATATAATAGAAAAAGATTTATTTTCTTAAAGATTTAAAAAAGTAGTGTTGACTGTGTTTAACTTGGTGGGGGTATATATGCACATGTGTGTGTAAATATATATATATATATATATATATATATATATATATATATATATATATATATCATAGAAAAAATGAATTTATATTCTTTAAGAAATGGAAATTTATTCATTTTATAAGTTTTAAAAAAAATCAATGTAGTCTGAAACTTTTGGTGTGTGTGTGTGTAAAATGAATTCCTATTTTGTCAGCAATACCTGCTTTCATTCCTAATCATTGACAGTACCTATTTCCTGGACATCTCAAATGGTATAATGATTAGCAATCTATGCTAGCAGACAATTGTTGGTGATTTTTATTCTCTGTGTCTAACTTTTATATATATATCTATATTATAACTAACTGCACAATCAATTTAAGGGCATTAGTAAACGACTAGTAATATTATTTTAATTTTTTTTCTGAAATTTATTATTTTTGACCTTTATAAATTTTTATAGATTTTTTTCCATATTTTAATTTTCAATTTTTGTTTTTCCTTTTTTTTTCCAGGGAGATGAGTAAGGAACATCTGCAATTACTAACTTCCCGGTCTGCTTTTTGTGAACAGATGATTGAATACCAATGTCTCCAAGTTCCTATACAGTAAGTACAAATCACAATGTCAGTAAGTAGGGGGTGGTCCTCATATCAGGGAAGAAAAAGACAGACGCATAGTTGCAAAAAAATCCTAATTCATGTGTATTTTGGATTTTACAAGTTCTTTTTGGATCAGTCTCGAACATGAAGACGTGAAGTAGTTTCTTGTTCAGTCAATTAGGGAAAGATTAGTTCTTTTATAATTCATAGTCCACCTCTCTTAAGTGGGGAGCTTCATTCCTACAATTAGAGTTCTCATAATTGACCTCTTGCTATCAGTCATCTCACCAAGTATCAGGGTTGCTAGTGAGGGGAGCCAGCCACTACAGTACATCAGTAATCTTTTTAATTTCTTTATTTTTAAAAAAAATTTTCAGTTGCTTCTGATTTCATTTGTTTTGTAGTAATACCTGTTAAGGTCTCTATGGATCAAATAAATCTGTATGAAAATGATTTCTTTTAGATAGGAATACTTGATTCGATGTAACTGTAAATTATTTGTATTAAGAATAATTACTTGAAGCTATAATTCTTTACTAAGGATTATTATTAGTTCTGTGAAACCATATGACTGTGTGCAAACAGATCACTATCATTAAATAGAAATAATTACTTGAAACTATATAATAATTAGTATTAGATAGGAATACTTGAAACTATATAACTGTAAATTATTTATATTATATAGAAATACTTAATATAAATGTGTGCAAAAAACTCTTCAAAAGTAGAATATGCTCCCCACTGTAAGTTGAGCACTCAAGTGGGGAATTGCCAGCTGCCACATGCGTGTAAATTCAAAGCTCTTCTCATGAATTGAGCACTCCAGTAGCTAATAAGTGTATATAAATATATACCTTCAAATTCCTCCGCTTACGCCGAGATGACAATAGCTGAGGGGTAAGATACCCGACATAAAAAATCAGCCGTGTTTCAATCGCGGCTTGAAGCATTTTGCATGTCTAGTCACACTGAAGAGTTGTAATACAGTGAAACAATCTGTATGTGGATGACACTATATATATATATTTATATATATATTCTATTTCTGAAGAGTTTATATATATATATATATATATATATATACTGCTTCTAAAGAGTTTTCTGCACATATTTATATCAAGTATATATATATATATATATATATATATATATATAGTATTATTTGGTCCAGTTAAACCCAAGTTGTGAGGAATTCCATCAGGACAAAAAAGACATTCAACAGTGAACATTTATCTTCCCACCCTCCTTTCCTGTGTCTATTCTGATTTATTTTATCCATTAGATCTGAAAAATTCCTGTTAATTTTTTTTTCGTGTTTTTTTATTTTATCAAAAACACATAACAGGATGGAAATAAATTTATAATCCTAATGTGACCACTTTTGTTTTTTCTTAAAGATATATATATATATATGTGTGTGTGTGTGTGTGTACCAGCAAAGATTTACATACATCAGCTCTCTGTGAGCACTGAATGCAGCCTGGAGAACTAACCAGGAGTGATGGATGATAGATATGGATGGTGAGAGAGTCAGGAGCTCTCTGCTATTAGTGTGACTGGAGGATTATATATATATATATATATATATATATTATACATCAAGGTGAAGTGTCCATGTATGCTATGCATGCACCTCATCCCTTACATTTTATTCATCATAAATAATTTTGTGTAATATAAAATTAAGTATTGATAATTTTTACTATCATCTTTGTACTTGTATTTTTATATAGCACATTTTTTTCATTTCTTAGGATAATTGTTACAAGTGATATAATTTAGAGTGTGTGAATAGAGAAAATACCCATTAGTTTTGTGAGAAAAGATGCAAGTAAAAGCAATAAATTCAGTAGCTTCCCTATTGTCTTTGAGTTGGGAGCATGAGAGATAGAACATAAGACTGAGTGGGTGAAAGAGAGACCATTACCGAAAAGCAAAAATAATTTTGCCATGGTCAAAAAAGGCAATGGCTTTAGTCTTCCCTGTTTTATTATTCTTTTCAAGCTGGATGCATGAAAAAGAGAGACAGGACATCGTAGTTGAATGGGTGAGAAAAAGACAGTCACAGCAAAGCAAAAATATTTTTGCTTGCTTTTCTGCAGTATTAAGCCAGCAGACACTCTCTACTGAAGTGATCATGATGATGATGTTTGTATTGCTTTGTGTGACTGAAATCAAAGACTTGCCTATTCAAAGGACTTATAGTCAGACAGATTTAAATGAAAAATTTGTATTTTTCAATTGTGAACAACAATTTTGGATAAAGTTATTGTTCATGTTGAGCAAAGATTTAAAACAATGGCAGAGTTCAAATTAATTGAATTGTTAAATTCAAAGCTTTTTATGCTTACGAAACGAATTTTTTGATGGAAGAGTTTTCAACTTTGGATGTTTATAAAAACATATTGGATTTGAATGGATTGAAATGTGAGCTGAAATCAGTTTAAACAGCAGATTTTGCAAAGCAAGTGTCAATCATCTAAAATGTTGCTGAGATAATAATGGAACTTGAACTAAACCAAACTGTTGCAGAAGAAACCAAATGTCTGATTCTGATCATAACTGCTACATCTGCTTCCTGTGAGGGATCGTCTTCTTCACTAAAGCATGTAAATAATTATATGTGGTGTTCTCAAAGTGAAGAGCAATTAAGTAATTTGGTTTTCATTTTCATGAATAAAAAACTTTTGAAGAAGATGAAGATTAAGCATGGTGCTGATACTTTTCCAAAAATGTGATTGATGAATTACCAAAAAAAAAGGAAGAATTGAATTGATTTACAAATGAATTTTAATAACTCATTACTTGCAGATTTTATTATTTTCTCTTATAACCAATTGCAGTCATCATCATTGCTAGGGTATTACTAGTGAAAGGATAAACATCAAGTCCAGTGTAGAGAGATATCAGGTTTGAAGTGGGGCCTGTTGGTAGAAGTCTATTTTCCCACATTGAAATTTGTTCACATCACATTCATAGGTGGGAGGAGGCAAATAATTTTCCTGGGGCACAGAGTAAGACTCTCCTTTTCCCTCTCCAGCCTGCATGATGGACTGAATACCCTGGTTCCCAAGTCACCTTTCACCTTGCCCAGTTGGCTGGGGCTCTAGAATACACCAACTGCATCTCTGCAGAGGGGTAAGACCCCACCCCAATGAGTGTCCTGATTATGACACTAAACAATCAGATGGTGATGTTCATGTAATGCTGGAGCTTTAGAGAATGCAGAGTACCTCTTCATTGCCATTATTCCTAGGTCCACTCTGACCTGGAGTAGTAGCATCTGATAGGGTTCTATCTATGGGTTGAATAGAACCAAACTGTGAGCTTGTGCTAAACTGAATTGTTTGAAATAGAACTGTTTTGACATGTAAACTATGTACTTATGCTAAACTGAATTATTTGAAATAGAACTGTTTTTATGTATAAAAATGGATTTGGCATTAAATAACCTACACTGGTTGATATGCCATAAAACTAAACCAAACCAAATCAAAAACACCCTTCACTACTGATATAGCTATTTGTCAGATGTTCCACCAACATGCAAGTATGGTACAGAACCATAGCTCAGACACACCTGGTGGGCACAAAAATGCCTTTGGGGCTCCATCAGCATTCCTCTGAAGGGGTGCCTCAGGCACCAGGTGATAAACTTAGCCCCCTCTAAGTGGGTTAGAGCCTGGGGTGACTGACCTGAGGCTCAAGGAATGAGTTTGTCTGAGCTTTCCCTGCTGTCACATCAAGCAGTCTCGACTGACTGATAACTACCAAGACCCAACCTAACTCAACCAAACTGCATACCCCAATATGGTCAGTCACGGGAGGACTATGTAGGAGTATGTTACATGGCTTTGCTCTTGCTCGGATTTACTCTTATATCTTACATTACGCTTCTTCTGTATTTATTGTTGGTCAGTACTAATCAGCTTACCTGCTCTTTTACTTGTTTCTGTGTTCTTCTGGCCACCATCTTTATTGGCATTTGTCACCTCATATCACATCTGTCTTTTCTCTCATGATCTTGTTTATTGCTGTAACCCCAACTGTTTCAGTTCTTCTTTTCTGGGATAACAAAATGCAGTCACCATTCTTATGTGCAGTTTTATTTATGGCTTCCATTTTACTTGTGCAACCATTTCAGGGACAGCTCACTCAGCTGGGGCTGTAGAATATGCTGACGGCATCTCTTCAGGGGGGTAAGACTCCCCCCAATGAGTGTCTTAGATATGCCACTCTACCATTTGATGGTGAGGTTCCAGTTCTAAAGCTTTATGGAATGAGAAGTACTTTCTTGCCATTACTCCTAGCTCCACTCTAACCCAGAGTGATAGCACCTGTTAAGGTCCCATCTATAGGCCAAATAAAAATATTTAATTATTTCCTATGCTTGAAATCATTTAAGTGTGCAAGCAAATGAGCTCTGGTTTGTTTGAGATGGTACTTACAAACTATTTGTTTATGAATTATATATATTTAATTCATATATGTATAAACAGGATTTGGCATTAGATAACCTACAATGGTTGAGATGCCATAAAACCCAACCCTCAACCTTTTCAGAGGAATTGAAAGCACAGGTGGAACACGACTTTTTTGTTTCTAATGTTTCTCCACAACGGATTAATTTATTCCTAATTTTCAAATTTCTAGAACCCCTTGGTCACCTGACTAAGATTATCCAATCACAGCCAAGTTCTCAAATTGATCTCATGGTCATCATCTCTCAATTAAACTGAGTTGACTCACTGTGTTTTTCCACATGTTTTACAGTTTAGAACTTAATTTGAATACTGCGCTAAATGTCAATGATAGAGATCACAAATCGATTATATACCATGTGTATATATCAATATATCTATTCATATATCTAACAATTTAACAGTAGAAATGATTAGAATAACAAACATCACTATGGACTGTTTCATGCTTAAAAGGGTTCCTCAGAAGATAAAAGGAAGCTATGTCTCACAAATGTAATCTATATATATATATATATATATATAAGGTGAAAATTGAAAAACAAAGTAATTGAAAGTGAAGAATTTAATATGAAAGAAAGTCAATGCTATGGTGTTTTGGTTTTGATAAACCATCATCAGGACTTAAAAAAGATGTTATCGAGTGTCGTTAGATCACCAATGGATTTTTGATGAAATGGTACCATTTGTTTTACATCATTGCCTGTCACATGATATTTTTTAAAATATGAATGCTGATTTATTATTGATTAAATGGTTAGTACCCTCTTTCTCTGTTTATATAATCTCCTCCCTTGTTTTTTATTTAATTAAACATCCATTTGTGATATAACAACACTTAATAACATCTTTTATAAGTCCTGATGATAGCTTATTAAAACCGAAACATTATAGCATCAACTTTCTTTTATATTAAATTCTTCACTTTGGATTAATTTGTTTTTCGATTTTTCTCCACTTTGTTGGATTCTTTTCTATTATTTACTTATAAATATATGTGTGTGTGTGTCTATATATATATATATATATATACACTAATACCATTATCTTCTTCACCTTCCTGTAAATATTAATCATTTCTGCTCCAATGTTAAATATTAGATGATAAGATGTACAGTAAGAATCTATTGTCTTTCCTACATTTAGAAACTAATTCAGACTTGTTTATTAAACAATGTTGCTGAGAGAAACTTGCAATTTGCAATTTCTCTTCTAAATACAACCTGCAACTTTTAGAGCCAGCATTGTTTGTATGCTTTTTTCTATTTTTTTTCCAATTTACTCTTAACTTAAGGAGAATTTTCCTATATATATATTTCTTTTGTGACATCTACCACCTGATTGGCCTCAAGATAAAATTTCTGTATATTTCAATGTATATTGGGCTGGTTCAGATCAGAAAAATCAATAAATAACAATTGTTTTCTATGAATGAAAATGCAGTGATATATCTCAGTATTAATTGGCTCACCGAACAATCATCTGAGTGAAACTCAAAGTTGTGATCTTTTTATCCTGTTTATTTCATTTTATAATTGGAAAAATTGTGTGTGTAATATATATATATATATAACACCAATTCCTCCGCATGAGCAGGATATGACACTTGGTCAATTTTAAGCAGAGTTTAACAGGTTTGAATTTAGAGTTTTCCTTCTATTAGACTGGTTGCCCTACCAAGGTTAAATAGTCCAGAATGCCCTACTATTTGCCCATAGCTAGAGGGAGAATAGTTTGATTCATAATTTTCCCAAGGGTATTAATGCTATGGGAAATGCAAACAGCCTCATCCAGGAATTTGAGTCACTGTGTCTTTTTCCTACGGCAGTGATCCTTCCACCACAAATGCCTGTGTGTGTGTGTGTGTGTGTGTGTGTGTGTGTGTGTGTGTGTGTGTGAGAGAGTAGGATATTGTAGACATATAGTCAATAGCACTTAGTAACTATCAGTTTCTTGTCTATGCAACCATCAAACCAAACACCATTGATTCTATGTCTATGTTACCCTAACTTTGATATAGATACTCTATCACTGATATTGAGCACTCTTTAATTATAAATATGGCAAACTCTTTTATTAATATTAATATCTATAGAGACAGACTGACAGATAAATTTGTATTTATTTTTTCTTTTCAGCTTGGGTGAAAACATTTGGTTTAAAGCTGCCAATGAAAGAATTGTTAAATCAATTGGCAGTCCCAATATTGGTTTCTGTCCTTGTGCTTTGACCGATTCCTGTTACAATAGAAGACAAAAATGCAATTGTGATGCAAGTAAGTACCTTTTTATTTGTTTCACTCCAAAAAATGCTTGTACTATTCAGCTGCATCTCAAAACTAAAAATCAATAATTTTAATCATTATTATCATTAATTTTTATATTATTTTATGTTGTATATTTAATAGCTATTGTTCAAATTAAGTTAGATGGTGATATCATCATTAATTTAGTCTGAAATATTATTACTGTTATTATTATTTTAAAAAAAATTTTATTTGTTGTTTGATACAAATACTATATCAAGTCTTTTATCTAAGACCTGAAGTAAAGGAAGGTTTTTCTTGAGAAGTTTTTGAGCATATTATAATGAGAGAGGTTTTATAAGTATGTGAACTGTTCATGAACGCAATCTTTTGTTGTCTTCTTATTGCCAGTACTTAGAATACACTGACAGTATCCCTTACTAGTCCTCTTTGCAATTGGTTGATTCCTTTTTTGAATGTAAATCAGTTCATTATCCAAAAATTTGATGGTCTATCAGGTAGGAGCCTAGCACAAGCAGACCAACAGCTGTCAATTTGGAAAGAGAAAGGGTATTCACATCCTTTCCCTTAATTCTCAAAACTTCAGTGGCCAGTATTTTTGCCATTACCTAGAAGTACGTATACCTAGCCAGCTTGAATTTCAGGTGAGGAATCCTTATTTCAACATCCCTATTGCCTAAAAACAATGCCACCAATAAGGCTGTTAGATAACAGATTTCAACCTTTTATAATTTCATCTAAGAGCCCAGGGTGGGAGAGAGGCTACCCATAGGTATGAGGGCCCGGGTTCTAAAAGTTAAATACTTGGATGGGCCTTTGTTGCCATCTAGCAAATGTCCAGGTAAGTAATGGCAGATAATCCAACAGTGAAGAATGACAGCAAAGGTAGGTGATTAATCTATCTATCTATCTATCTATCAAGGCATGCTGACAACATGGGTTTCTTTGACTCTCTCTCACCATCTGTCTCTATCAGTCATCACTCTTGGTAAGTCCTTTAATCAGATGTAAGTTTTTGCTGGTCAGCCAACATTGGATAACATCACTTATGAGGTCCTCCTTACTTCTCCAGCAGTGCTCAACATATCTTGTTTGTCTTACTTGGATGGTTTGTGTGATAGGAGGTCAGTGGCTGTACAGCTGCTATTTTGTACAGTGTTGCTTCTAAGATTTGTTAAGTATCCTTATGTAGTTCCCATCTAGCTTTTACTACAGGTATTTCACTAAAATCTAACTGCTGCAACCATACAATAGTACTAACACAGCTTTGAAGAATTATATCAGAAAGGTCAGATTTCCATATGGTCATTAATTTGTCAGTATCAGTCTGTGCTTCACCTATGCATATGTTGACTTTGCTTTCAGTAGAGGAGATATTGTTGCCAATGTATATGAACTGGTATACTAATTTCAGAGGTTTGTCATTTCTGTACAACAATATTAATAATTGTTTCTACTTGTACATAGGGAGTGGATTTTGGCAAATGGATTCTGGATATAACACAGACACAGACCAATTGCCAGTGACAGAAATTTATGCTGAAAGGTACAACAACATTCCGGATGGAATCGGCAAAATTAATCTTGGACCACTCAAATGTTGGGGAAACAGTAAGTCTACTTTCTTTTATCAACTTATTTAATCTTTTTTTTTTCTATTGCAATAGCTGTATGCCTTTTTGAAAAACAAATCTGACAGTTTTTATCTAATGACCAACACCTATCCAAATTCAGTCCATTATTTTAGCCATTTTGAATGACTCAAAGATTGACTATTAAGGATTAATGTAACATAGCAACCAGTCAGTGGGGACCTTCCATCAGTCAATTGTGAGATGCCATTGAATGAGGTTGTGTACTGTGTGACTGTCACATACACAATGACTGGTCTTTATGTCTCAGACAAGTTGTTTTTATTTGTTTCCCATCCCTGAAAAACATTACATCATACAGGTGTTTGTATGATGGGGGACATTGGAAACTGTTAAGGTAAGTGAAAAGGATGCAGCTTAAATTTGTCTCCCAAAAAATTAAAGAGGAAGAATAAAACCTGAAGGGAAAAGAGAGTATGAGATGTGGGGTAAAAAGTTGAGTTTGTTATATATTCGTGTGGTATAACAGTTATTGTCATAGAACAAGGACAAAGCAACTTAAGCTCAAATCCAGGATGATGCTGTTTGCATTTCACATAATGCTAATACCTTTGGGAAAGGTATGAATCCTTCTATTTTCAGTTTAGCTATGGGTAAATAGTAGGGTAGTCTGGACTCTTTAACCTTAGTATGGCAACCAGTCTAGGAGAAGGACAACTCTGAATCCAAGTCTGTTAAATTTTGCTTAAAAAAGATTGACCATATACTGCATTCTGTCTGTATAGAGGGGCTTAGTAAATATATATATATATATATATATATATATATATATATATATATATATATATATACACCACTGTTTGTCTGTCCCAATTTGGCTTTTTGAGTTTTATGGCTTTTTCCAAAACTAATTTATTCAATTAAGAAGAATATTATAAGGCAGTTGATGCTGATCCCAAAATGGAATTTCCGAAAATGTTTGGAAAAGTTGAAAGGATGCTGCAATAAGTGTGTGAGGTCCGTTGGGACTACTTTAAAGTGAGCTACAGTGCCAGTGCCCAGTTAGGCTAATTTTTCGTTGATATTAAATGGCTGAAGTATTAGTTTTAACAACATCAAAAATACTAAGGAGTCCAATTGTCTTGAAAAATATTTAGTACTATATTATTGTTATTCATTGCATTAGTAAATACTCCTGAATAAATGAGAACTCGATTTCCAGTTATAACTGAGATGGCAGAATAATCCTTTCTGCTTTTTATTAGAACAAGTCAAACATGGAGAGCCCAGTCAGTTTGTGCTGTCGAATACCCCTTTACATCTCTCCAAAATGGTAAGAACCCTTCTCCTCAATGAGTGTTCTGAATATAACACTATCTGATGGTGAAGCTCTAGTCCAGGAGCTTTAGGGAATGTGGAGTACCTCTTCAATGCCATTACTCCCAGGTATACTCTGACAGTGAGCAGCAGTACCTATTAGGGTCCCATCTATGAGTCAAATAGAACTGTTTAACCATTTAACTGTGTGCAAACAAATGACTGATGTTAAATTAAATTGTTAGTATTATATAACAATACTTGGAATCATTTAACTGTGTGCAAAAAATGAATTATTGGTATTACATAGCAATACTTGAAACCTTTTAACCATGTGCAAATAAAATTATTATTAGATTGGGATACTAGAAACCACTTAACTGTGTGCAAAAAATTAAATTATTGGTATTATGTAGCAATACTTGTGTGCAAACAAATGACTGTTGTTTGATTAGATTGTTAGTGTTGCATAGCAATACTTGAAACCTTTTGACTATGTGCAAACAAATGATTAATAGTAAATAGAATTATTCATGTTAAACAGCATTACTTGAAACCATTTAACTGTGTGCAAACAAATGATTAATAGTAAATAGAATTATTCATGTTAGACAGCATTACTTGAAACCATTTAACTGTATATCAACAAATGTACTTAGGCTTGCTAAAAAAAATGTTACCTACGGATTATTTGTTTAGAAATCATATATTTAATATATGTATGAACAGGATTTAACATTAAATAACCTACAAGGGTTGATATGCCATAAAAAAACAAAACCAAACCTACTATAGCAGTTGGTGAAATTTGTTATTTGTTTAACACTATATTTTTTAGGCACATAAATGAATTACGAAACTATTCCTTAGTAACACAACAATGAAAGTTCTTTATTTGCAGCTTTGAATATGGTTTGTTTTTGGTGCTGCAAGACTTGTGGTGTTTAGGCTTGTTAGTGTTGGAGACGAAATGGCTTAGCGGGATGTTGAGATGGCAGCGTGTTGTTGGACGTGTGAGGGATGTGTTTAAAGTCACCGTGTAGTTTTGTATCTAGTTTTTGGAGGAGAGTCTGCGATATCTTCATGTTGTCGTGAGCGGAGTTATGCTCAGATCGACATAGTCAATTTTTGGGGTGACATGAAGTGGTGCCTGTGGAAGGCATGCTGAATGTTTCTAATTTATGTTCAACTGGGATTCCTCGTAAAGAATCCATAAATTAGATGGTTCCCTCGTTGGGTGTCCATGTTGCTGCTGCTAGTGTTAAAGCCACAGTGAGATGTCCCCACTGGGTGGCTTGTTTAGCTAAAAAGCATCGCTAAGCAGGGATGACCAGAGGCATGTCTGTTCTGGTCGCCGTCTCAAGCCGAAGAGAGTGGTTTTGGCCGCTCACCCATTTTGCTAGCCGGAAATGAAGGTTCGGGCTGAATAGGATAAGTCATCCCGATTGGGTGAAATTCAGTGTTGAATTAAATTGTGCACCAAAACAAAATATGAGATTTTCCTCTTCTCTACACTACCAACCAACCATCAGACATGGATGAAACAATAGTTCTATTCCTTAGAACAAAAGCCAAAATGGTACTTCTGGTTTAGAAAGAATGACTGAAATGGTACTTTTGTTTTCTGTTAGAACCAATATAAAACAATTATTTAAACTTCTTTTCAGCAAATAACCCTTAAAGTTACAAACCTTAGTTTTCCAAATCGTATGGTGACACTTTAATGTGTCACCACTAATCTCAAGGTATATCACAAAATTTAGTCAAATTTAATTAACTTTTATAGAATTAATTTTATATCTACAAAGGTAGTAATGTATTTTTTACTTTTACTTTAATCCTAAATATATAATTTTCAGACTCTCCAATGCAGTATCCATGTAATAGTTGACCTCAAAAGACAAGATTGACTAATATCTTAGTACAAGATGGCCTACTGTTAATGCTATGATAATTTTGATTTACTCATAAATTTCTTAAAGATAGTAATGCATTTTCTAACCCCAATTTTAGTATAGGTATTTATTCAACTCCCCACAAGACCAAAATGTGAAAATATGATTCAAGGTCAGCTTAATGTGAGGTGCCTCACAGAAATTCATTTCCTCCTGGGTCTTTTTATATATCCTCTCTTTTTCTTTTAATAGAATGACTATATACCTATTCCATTCCTCCATACATAAATCACATGCAACCACTGTCTAATATCAATACAAAAACATAAATGATGTTGCTATTTTTTTTTTAAGTATATTGCCATTATAAAAAAAAGATTGGAAAGATCTGCTTTAAGTAATAATTAACCATTCCTTCTTTAATTAACTCAATTTTACATAGAATTATTTCTTTTTATATACATTTTGAATTATATAATTAACAAAATAAAAATGATGTGTTGCAAAAATTTTAATTTTTAAGTATTTCACCATTTTAACAAATATTGGAGAAGTCTTCTAAGTAATATAAACAGAAAATGTATTGTTGTTGCTCTGAGTTGTCTTTCTTTGATAAAAATGAAAGTCCATTAATATAACCTTTTTCTCCACTCCTTGATATTTACTTGGCATATGCCTCCAGCTTCTAATGTGAGCAAAAACCCAACCTTGTTATTTCCTGCTAACCTTCCCATTTTGAAAAAAATTAAAGTCTATTAATATAACCTTTTTCTCCACTCCCTGATATTTACTTGGCATATGCCTCCAGCTTCTGTGAGCAAAAACCCAATCTAGTTATTTCCTGCTCACCTTCCCATTTTAAGGTCTCTAATAGACAACCACATGTGTCAAACGAGGCAGTATTCCTTCCTATATTATTCCTATATTAACTAAATGACCCTAGACTAACCAACCCTTTGTACAGAGGCATACTGTCCTGGCATCCGTAGTATCACTATGATGATCTTACATAGAATTATTTCCTTTTATATACATTTTGAATTATATATTAGGCTTGATTAACTTATCTGCAAGAAGCAATTCATATTTTATGTATTATTTCAGAATTCCATGATCAACAAAAAGCTATTACTTTCAAATCTCCTGAGTCTTATATCCGAGCGCCTTCTTGGACACACAAGGATCTTGTCTTCTCATTCCGTACCTTTAAAGATAAGGTACTTCTTGTCCATCAGGCAGATGACAAAGGAAACTTCATCACTATTCACTTGGAAAATGGTCAGTAAAAAAAATAACTATTTTAACATGATTTACTTCAATTTTTTTTAATAGAAAATTCCTTTACTATCATGAGACATTACTTGGCAGAGAACATATCTTGTGTTAACATTAAAATTTCTAAAAACTCAATAATGAGACCAAGTTATGCGTACATTGCAAAAAATTCGATTTTCAGCTTAAAAACTGGCACAAGTTAGACCAAGTGTAAAAAAAGAAAAACAGATAAATCTTATTTCAATATTTACAAAGGTCATTCAATAAATATAAGGGTTTTTTTTTAACAAGTAAAAAAAAAAAAAGAAAATGTTTTTTTCTCCTTTTAATGAAAACTCTGCATTGTTTAGAATAGATTTATAGCAATAATTACTTTAATTTAAATATTTCTTTTGAGGCTATTAAAATTGACAGCAAATGAAACAGACCACTCCAGACTTAAGCAGAGGTCTCAGATATTTGGTGGCTGAGAACTTCAAACCACATGAAATTTATCGAAGAATATGTGATGTGTATCAAAAAGCATGTTTTAGTCAAAAAATGTTTACAAATTGGCTAGACATGGATTTACCACTACAAGACTGAGTCAAAAAGACAAGTCATGGAATAGAAACATACTGACTCTCCAGTAAAGAAAAGTTCTGGGTGCAGCTGTCAGTAAAGAAGATTCAGTTGACAGTCTTGTGGCCTGTGAAAGGACCTATCTCTTGATTTTTTTGAAAAAAGTGCAACTGTAAACTCCTTTGGCAATGTTTCACTTTATTAAATGACCCTTGTATTTTTTTTGTATTATTTTTAATCTTAGGTCCAAATGTTGTCAATTTGATGTTGTATAACTATTTTAAAATGATTTCAATTCTATTAATCAATTTTTTGTAATTTTTTACTTTTTTTTTTTTCAAAATTATAATTTTATATGTATCTTAACGAGAAACAGCTACTACACTCAAATCCTATGCAGGGGGAGTCCCTGTGGTGTAGTGGCTGTGCTGGACTGTGACATCGTAATAAGCAAGTTCAAATTCCATTCACACTTTTATGCTCACTTTTGGACTAATACCTTTAGCTGTCGTGAGAGAAATCACGCACGTGGCAGCTCAAAGCGTGCACGAAAATGTCTGGTGTGTAAAATGAGATCAGGGAGAGAGAAACGGACGATTAAGAAGATTGAACTCACATCCTCCCAATCAGCATGCATGTAAATTACCACATTGTATGATTGACCCAGATGTGGCATTTTGACATGATTATATAAGTCCTGCCTGAATGGACCAGAGTCAGAAAGTTTTTGAGTCTTGGCGATGCACGACAAGAGATGAGCTTGGATGTAGAACTGCTGGAGAAGATTGTTGAGGAAGAAAAAGAGATATTTTCAGCGTAAAAACTCGGCTACTCACCTTCTACTAAAGAAATTGATTCCATGTGTTCTTTTCTCTCTGTTGCTGAGGAGGAATACCATCCACCCACTCTTCTTTCATTAGCAAGGCTTAAACCCCCTTATCCCTCCAGCTATGGGTTAAATAGTACCATAAATGTTCTTGTATAAGGATGATTTTTGCATTGAACAACTTATGAAAGTTGGTATGACATTAAACAAAGAAATTGAAACCTGATCCTACGGAGTAACTCTTTGATACTAGGTAGCATGCACAGATACTACACTCTGATCTTCGTCAGAAGTGCCAATCCATCTGTAAATAATCCTGTTATTTTTATGAGTACTGTGATAGTTTAATAAGGAAATATTATTTTTATGATTTTAAAATATAGTGAGTTTGTTGCTCACTGTGAAAATCCTGTGCTAGATAGATTTAATTTTAGTAAGTACTTGACAGTCAAAAATATATATTTGGATTATCAAATTAAAATAAAATATTTTTCTATTGTCAACATTAATTATATGGACTAGTTGTTAGTATTGCAAGTGATTGCATAAGAGTTTGATCCTCACTGGATGCCCCACTGTCATGACTTTGTGCCAGACTTTGCTTAGTGTGTATATATATATATATATATATATATATATATATATATATATATATATTCATACAAATATGCCCATATTCCACAATGCAAATCATTATAATATAAACAGCCTTTGATTTTTTTCATTTGTTTTGGCTTGCAGGTGAAATTATAAAGTTCAAAGCTTCAGCAAATGGTCATGATATTGAAATGGAAATTAAATCAAGCCAAAGAGTGGACAATGGTCAGTGGCACATTGTCAAATTGGAACAAGACAATTTCAATATTCGTCTAACTTTTGGTCTAAAAACGAAACTCATTGATATTCAACACCAGAACTTGCCAAAATTTTTGGCTTTCCCTGGACATATGTACATTGGAGGAGTCCCGTCGAAGTAAGATTATGATCTGTTTTTATTTTTTACTTAATATCTCTAACTTGTCTGAATTATTGGTGCAAAACAATATGGGATACTTTTAATTTGTTAGTTTTAAAAATGTGCCCTAGACATTTCCTATAATTTATCAAACGTCTGCCTCTAGGCACACTATCTGGGTATCCATAGTGTCACAATAATAATAGTTCTTTTATATTTGTTAATTTCTCTCAAACTTATCTGCAATAAATGATTAATTTTTTAATATATTATTTCAAAGTATTACAATCAGCAAAATGCTATGACTTTCAAATTTCCTGAGTCTTATATTGAAGTGTCTACTTAGACACACAAGGATCTTGGCGTCTCATTCTGTATTTTTGAAAATTAGTTTTGAGTTGTGACAACCTCCTTAACAGTTCCAAATCATTATCTGAAGAAACCCATGAAATTGAAATATTGAACTAAATTAAAAAAATCTCCACCAAATTTTGGTTTTTATATCATATTTTTTATTCCATTATAATTTTTTTAATTTGGCAAAATAGATTCCACTAAGTTTTTAAAAATATGACAAAAACAACAAAAATCAAAATATTAGTCCAAATAATTAACAAAGTAATAAAACTTTTATTGACAAAGATTGAAGATAAAATTAGTATATTTCAAATTATTAAAAATATTTTTATTGTTCTAAATTTAAATCAATTTTAATTTTTAAACATAATTTTTCTTTTTCAGTATGACTGAAGTGTCTGATATTCCAGGCTTGGTTGGTTGCATAAGAGACTTGGTTTACAACAATCAATTTGTGGAACTGTCTCTTCCTGGTATCTACAAGTGAGTATTCAAAATATCATTTTTATTGTATCCCAAGATATCCTTTTGCTTTAATTTCTAAGAATACTGACCTCCATTATTTCTAGATCTTAGCTTCATTGAAATATTGCACTCACTCAGTTACCTTGAATCAAATCCATTTAATTTCTATTTCCTTATTCTATTTTGCTTTTCATTTGTCAGTTATGATTCTTAACAGCATTGTTGGATATTATTGTTATATATATATATCAAGAAATACTTAGAAACATCATCTTTGCTGGCATAATATGACAATTTTCTCTTATCTGAAGCAAAAAAAGTTGCACTGCTTGGGGCTTTTTCATGCTACTTTATATGTTTTTGTGTATGTAGCCATTTGTAGTATGATTTGTGCACATACCTGTGTTAATGTCTTTAATATTACTACTGCTTACACATATGCATAGGTTTTTGTGTACATAAGGGCAACAGATGGCAGTCTTGGCATAAAAACCAATGGAAATGAACCAGAACAAAAGTTAGTTGGAGAGCATAAAACAGGCTTTTCATTGTTGAAGGAACCAGATTTTGTTGTGGAGAAGGAAAATGAGTTTTGTCTTCCTTTGTTGGTTTCAGGACATGAGAAACATGTCTTGCAGCATTGTTCAGTACAGCGTAACAAGTTTCTTCACATTGTTCACTACATAGTAACAAGTGTCTGGCATTCTTTGTTACAAAGTAACAGGTTTCTTGACATTGTTTGTTACAAAGTAACAAGTTTCTTCACATTGTTTGTTACAAAGTAACAAGTTTCTCGACATTGTTTGCTACAAAGTGATAATTCTCTCAGCATTGTTCATGACAAAGTGACAACTTTCTCAACATTGTTTACTACAAAGTCTCTGTATTGTTCACTACAAAGTACCAAGTTTCTCTGCATTGTTTACTACAGATTGACAAGTCTCTTGTCATTGTTCATTACAGAGTAACAAGTTTCTCAGTACTGTTCACTACAAAGTAACAGAATAATCTTATACCTGGGTCATGATTCCTTGATTCGCAGATACAACAAAGTAAAAAGTTTTGCTGTATTGTTTGCTACAAAGTAACAAGTCTTTTGACATTGTTCACTACAAATTTCGTGGAAGACACCTTGAAAATTACTGTTACAAAGTAACAAGTCTTTTGACATTGTTCACTACAAATTTCGTGGAAGACTCCTTGAAAATTACTGTTACAAAGTAACAAGTCTTTTGACATTGTTCACTACAAATTTCCTGGAAGACTCCTTAAAAATTGCTGTTACAAAGTAACAAGTCTTTTAGCATTGTTCACTACTTAAAATACACAAAAAAAGATTAAAAAAATATATCTAAACATTACTCTTCATGCACTGTATTGGTATTATGGATACTGATTGGCCATGTTATACACTTAGAGAGTTAGGATTGGTTGCTAATAAGAAGTTTAGATGACACTGCTCAAATATATCATGTAGCCTGGAAAAATAAATGTTTCGTGTATTAAAGTTTATATTGATGTATAACTAGTAATAAAAGCACACTTCTCAAACATCACAGTTTGATACATGTAACAACACATTGAATTTCCTTGAAGACTCCATAAAAATGACTAATGGATTTGCTGATGGCACAAGGAATGAAAAATCATTTGGTCTTCCTTTATACACTTTTTCTTGAAAAGATTTCACTTGTGTGTGTTTGGTTGGTTGGTTTCTTTGTTTAATGGCATATCAACTCTTTTTAGGTTATTTAATGCCAAAGCCATTCTCCTAGAAGAACAGTAGTGGTACTATTTAACCCATAGCTGGGAGGATAAGGGGGTTCATACCTTTCCCAAGGGTATTTGCCCGAAAGTGAATGTAATAGCGTGACTGGAGTACGAACTCACATACTACGGTTCTGCAGTCCATCGCTTTAACCATTACACCACGAGGACACCCCCATTTGTGTGTGTATGTGTGTGTGTGTGTGCAAGAAAAACTAAAAAGAAAATTTAATACACTCTCCTTGTTTTCACTTTTAGGGAAAAATGTCATGTAACCCACGAAAATAAAGTGGGTGGGTATGTGTGTATGATATATATACACACACACACACGCTGAAAAGTTCACAAGCTGATCAAGATACTTTTGTGGAGTGTTCCAGCTATGGTTTAAATAATACCATTTTTGTTCTTCGAGAAAGATGACTTTGGCATTAAATAACCCATGGAGATTGATATCCTATAGTGTCAACCAAAAAAGGAGAAGAAAATATTATTTTGTCATTCAGAGTACTCTTATACCTGGGTCATTATTCTTTGGGTCGCACAAACCTACAAAGCCTTTGTCACGTTCTTTTCCCTCTTAACACAATCAATCCATATTCATGTGCTGAAGTCACAGTCAGAACACAAAAAATTCAACTGTTCTTCCTTCGGTAATCCACTTTTTATGGACTAGCAAGAGGAGTCGAAATCTGCATATGTCATGAGTTGGTCTCGCAGGATTTACTTTGAACACTAGACCAGTTTCTTCTAAGCTGTGATTCTGGGAGTGGCTTGGTTATTCTTTCCTAGATATCTTGCATGCAAGACAGGTGTACACCTGTTTTGCCCCATGAGGTAAGTCATTTCTCCTCTTGCTACATATGCCATTAGACAAAGAAACCAAACCAAACACATGGAATGTGACCAAAGGAGGTTAATTTTTAACATAGTCCTCTTTGTGGCCTACACACTTCTTCCATTGATGTTGCAGTGCTTGCATCCCATTGGTAAGAAAAAGTCATCAACCGCAGATATGATGTCATCATATTAACTTTGTAGTCCACCTTCATATATATAATTGCATAACAATATCCAACAAATAAATAACAAAATAGAATATTAATGAATAGAAATGAAATTGATTTGATTAATGGAAACTGAACAACTAAAATATTTTTCTTTTTCAATGTTAATCTTTAGTTATATTTTATTGTAATGATAGAAATCACAAGACATTTTATCAAGTTAATTTCAAATTTAAAAGCTTTTAATATCCTTCTTACTTTTTTGAAGAATATAACATCTGAAATTAAACATGAGTGGATTTTTTTGTGAAAAAAGAGTCTGCTTTTTATTCCTGATCTTCATCTCTTTATGTGTTCTACCTTTTCTACAATGAAACACCTTTCCCCCAGAGCATTAGCACAAAATTAACTTTTTTTTAATTGGCTCTAGACTATCACTGCTCTTATTATGTGGCAAAGAAGAAAATATCTTACTTTAAAAAAGAATTTGTTTTTTCTATGTTATTATAAAGAAAAGCTCCATTAAGAAAAAAAGTGTGGAGGTGCCCGTGGTGTAATTGTTATCGTCCTAGGAAATGAACATGGCGACACGAGTTCAAATCCTGGATGAGACTCATTGCATTTCACATTGCACTAATACCCTTGGGAAAGCTATGAATCTGATTATTCTCCCTCTAGCTATGGGTAAATAGTAGGACAGACTAGGTTCTTCAGCCTTGGTTAGGCAACTAGTCTAGAAGGAAAACTCTGAATTCAAATCTGTTAAACTCCGCTTAAAAATTGACCTTGTGTCATATCCTGCCTGAGTAGAGGGGTTGGTAAATAGGATTAAGAAAAAAAAGCAAGTTTGATATATGTTGTAATGGAAGAACCTATCACCCCTAACAGTGGATCTGCCCAGCCATATTAAATATGGTTACACACACTACACAAGGGGCAGAACGTAAGCGAATACGGAAGACATAAGGAAAATACCTACACTCCCATTTACCTTATCGGCTATCGTGTGTGGACTCTATTCTACTTGTACCTTCAGTACAATAAACCTGTTATTGTTATTCCATGTGTGTTCGTATAAGTTTTTCCACTCAGACTTATCTCATCATTGATATCATATTTTGCATGATATAACAATATAAAACATTTAGATATGTTAATTCTACTCCTTCTCTATTGATCACAGTTTGTCTTTAATTATAAAATGTTGCTTTTTGACCAAATCAGTTAGGAACATGCCTCATTGTGGAGTTATGATCAAAGGAGTACTTTGCTGTTATTAGCCATAATACCACAAGGACTCCCCACTCATTGATATTTTTATCACATCTTATAGATCAGGAAAACTGCAAATTGACTTTTGTTTCTATTGACATGAATCTTTCTATTTTCTGTATTTCAGGACAGATGGGGTCAATGTAGGTTGTTTTGCAGCCTGCTATGATGAGCCATGTCAAAATGGAGGCACCTGTGTTGAAGAATGGGGTAGCTATAAATGTGTATGCATCAATAAATGGTCTCATCTTGGATATAACTGTGAAAATAGTAAGTATTTACTTTTTTAGATTTCAAGGGAAACATTTCCTAAGATAAGGAGTTTTAATGTCAATTGTACAGGTATCCTGTTTTTTCAAAATTTGCTTTATGTCAATTCACTTTCATACCTTGCCTATGGGGACTACAGTATGCTGACTGCACTACCTGTACAGAGAAAGATACAACTAAAAAGGGTGTCCTACATACGACACTAAACTGCATCTGGTGGTGAGGTTCCAGTTCTGAACCTCTAGTGGTTGTAGAACATTGCTTATGAGTTTATCCTTGCTTCTCTAGCAGTACTCCGCATGCGTTGTTTGTCTTACTTGAATGGTTTGTGAGATGGGAGGTAAGTAGCCCTATAGCTAATGTTTTGTAGGGTGCTGCTTCCAAGAATTGTTCAAAACAGCATGCAGCATCCTTGTATAGTTCCCATCTAACTTTTTCTCCAAAGATTTCATTAAAGTCTAAGTGGTGTAACCATACAATTGTATTGATACCATTACAGCTTGAAAGAAATCTAATAAAAAAAAACACCCTCTCATAACTCCTAATATGGCCTGGCTTCAAGGTGATATGGACCCTAATGAAAATGGTGCTGTAACATCGTTATTTGTGGTTGGATCATCTTCGCTTTTCTTATTTGAAAGATGCTGCTATGTCTTTCACAAATTTTGTATCCATGTGTTTAGCAGTTGACTTTCAGACTGACTTTGAGGTGGTGATAATAAAAGAAGAATGGTAAACTACTGGAGAATCTGTTGCATATTGGTGCACCATTCTTCTGTTATCGATTCATCCAAAAATGTTGCTGGCTCCATACAAGCCTTCCCTACTATAAACAAATCACTTGTGAAATTCATTTGTTAAATGATAATAGAACAGACTACACTCTCCAACTTTGGTACAGCAACCAGTCTAGGAGAAGGAAAAATTCTGAATTCAAAACCAAGAGCTAGAGTTTCTAAGGTCATCTGACATTATCTTCAACCTCATTCTGACAACTTCTATGATGACACTATTACCAAGTGGTATAGCACCTTGAATAACATGAATAGGGGAGAACTGTTGCATGGGTCGAACTCATAAGTGACATACTCTTGTGGACCCCTTCACATAGACGAGCAAAGGCAGGATGACCAGCTCGAACCTACATACAAGAGCTATGTGCTGATACAGGATGTAGGCTTGAAGACCTACCGGGAGCGATGGATGATAGAGAAGGTGTCAGGAGAGGGTCAGGGAGATCCGTGGTAGTGGCACGACATGATGGTGATGATGCATGGGTATCTGCTGCTCTTCTCTTAGATAATATCAGTGTCATAGAGAGGTGATACTTGCTGCATTGGCAACTGTTAGTGTTTTTTATTCAACCCTGCCTAGGCCTGAGCCAAGATCAGGGCAGAGGTTCATAGTCTTGCAAAACTGACAGATACTTTAACTTTTAGATGCATATCTGTTTAAAAAATTCCTTTGGTCTATTTACATTAAACTGACCTGACAGTGGTGTTTAGAATATGTTGACTGAATCCCCTGATACGTCTGGCCTTGTGCTAAACTCCAAAGCTAGATTTCGTAAGTGACTACTACTAACCTGAAGGGCAACTCATTATGGTGTAATGGTGAGTAAAGGTGATTTTGGTTTTCAGTGAGTGCTCGATAAAGCTGGGTTTGTGCCAATGATATTTTAAAAGGTTTGTCATTTCTGATTGTTTTTTGTTTGTTCTTCCAGATATTGATGAAGACATGGTGACATTCACAGGGACAAACTCATCATATTTGTTCTACGACAAAACAAACCAACCATCCATCTTAAACGACACAATTGTGATGAGTTTCCGTACCAGTAAAATGAATGCTCTTCTTCTTTACTTGCATGACAATTATGAAAATTTTGTGCAGCTAGAACTCGTCAAAGAAAGTCAAATAGTTCTGACATTCAACTCATTTGACTCTGTCGTTTCAACAAAACTGGAATATAATGGTAAAGATGACTTTTTTCTGTCAAGGAATTTATGATTATGCTTTATAGAGTAGTAATTTGATACTATCCATAAGACATTTCATGTGTTTGTATATTTATTTTTGTCTGTGTCTCTTAAGAGAGATCACTTTTACTTCTTCTCTCTCTCTCTCTCTCTACATATATATATATATATATAGTAAGTAAAGTTAGTGACCATAGTTGAGGGTAACCCAAAAGCTCCCTTTTCAATAGCTATTACACTGAAGTGTAGGCACTACTCCTTTCCCATAATAGAAAAGGTAAATGCAAATGAGAAAAGTCTGCAAGAAAAAGTGCTTGATGCTACTATAGCAGAGTAGGTTTAAAACCAAGAAAAAACATCAAATCATGAACACAAGAAGTCTATTACTGGAAGTTTCATGTGGGGTGGACAATCAGCAGATGGAAAAGTTAGAAAAGTGACCCATAAATCATAATTATTGTGATGTCAAGTCATATGTTAAGATGAAAGTAAATGTGACACTCACATGCAGTAGGAAAAAAAAAGATAAATCTATGTATAACAACAGAGCTGTCCAAATAGGGGAAGAATGGTTATGGCATTAGTCTGATGGTAAATGACACATGAGAAATTTATTAATATGTCTACACTTTGATATCAATTCACTTTTGTTCATCAATTTGTTTTCAGTGTGTTCTACAATGCATGATTTATATATATATATATATATATATATATATATATGATAAATGTTTTTTCACCTATTCATGTTAGTCTCATGACTATAAGTTTCATGTATTTTTTATAAATACTTGAAAATTATATTGATGTTCTTCAACATGGTTTGTATTTGTTTGGTATCTTTGCTTGAGAAGAAAATTAACCTTTTATTAAAAAAGATTGTTTGGGTTGTATTTGTTTTTGGCTGATACTCAGTTGTATGAATTTCTAAGAAACAAGGTGCACATTGCTTGTCCTGTAAAAAGTAATCCAAAATTAAAAATATCTCTATTAAGCTTAACATATTATTTATTTTAATTCTATCATAAAGCATTTTAAGGAGACTTGGTGAATGATTTTAATTTTTTTTAATGATTTAACTTGAAACTTGTAAGTAGTCATTCACCCTTTGAAAATCTGTACCTCTGATACACAAAATTCAATTTGCAATAATCTCTCTCCATGATAAAATTATATGACCCTTCTCAATGATATAGAGAGGGAATTTGTTAACTGTAACTAAACCAATATACAGTTCATTTGGCTACTCCTGATTTGATGAAAGAAAAAATAGCCAATATTCATATCATCTTTTGAAAAAAAAATTGCCAGCAGCAAATTTTTTTTTATTCTGTTCCCATTGAATTCATTACTCATTATCATAATTCTTAAAAGATGAAATTCAATAATAGTTATGTCCTCAGAAAGGGCATAAAATAAATAAGACAAACACATACTTAGAGAAAAGAATAAAAGTTATATATTACAGAAAACAAGTAATACAATGTCACCACTGTAGCTTTTGCTACCAACTCACTGAGTGGATTACAGTCAAATGTTATATCTTTATTGGAAGAGTCCATTGTGTATTGAAAATTGGGATGATACTACAACAATAATGCAGTAGAAATTATTATAATTCAATGATATAAGCATGTTTTTGAATTTGCAAAAGTTTTCTTTTGAAAATTATACACAATTTTGTAATTATAAAAACAGACAAATAGTCAATTGACATTTCAAATGTGATGCATTTAATCTAATATCTAATTGCTGTTAATTATCTTTAATTCCACCTCCAAGATCATGACAGTTGGAAAATTTGACATATTAAACAGTAATACAAAATATAGAAAACAAACTTGTGAAAAAGGTTTAATTCCTGTTAACTCACAACTGATTGATATCAAATACTAAGTCAATTAAGATTAAATGATCCTCTTCAGTATTAAATCCAGAAAGGGTAAAGTTCTAAATAGGTAAATCCAACATTTACATCTTTTCCATGTAAGAGGTGTCACATTAAATGGCTTACATGCGATAGATTTTTTTTCGTTGCGAGTCCCATAACGTAATGGTCAAAGTGCTTGATTGTGTCCTTGAAGTTAGACAGTTCAAACTTAAGTCATGCTATTACATTCACTTTTGGACTAGTACCCTTGTAAAGGCATGAAGACCTTATTCCCTCCATCTCTGGGTTAAATAGTATCACAGCTATTCTACAAGGTTGGCTTTAGCATTAAATAACCCATGAAGAGTGATATGCTATTAAACTAAGAAACTAAAACAGTTAGATTTTTTATAGTTATCAGAAATTTAATTTTTCCCAAAATGCAATGTCACTGGTTATTTATTTCAAACCAGAAGTTGTTTATGGCTTATACCAAAACAATGATCCAACAATGTAACTGTATTATTTACTTACCCCAGCATATTTTTCAGGACATATAACTGGAAATACTGTATATATAACTCATAAATAAAACATTAAAATACCATGTAGATCTTAAATCCTTAACAAATATTTCCAATTCACAGAGTTTCCATGGATTCAGCTAACAATCTTTTTCTTTATTTTCATTATAAAATTAAACTTTTTTTTAAAAGAATTCTTTGTTTAATAAAGATGATTAAAATGTCTGGTTTCTTTTGTAAATTTTTAGGCAATCTAAACAATGAGAAGTGGCATCAAATTGTGGCCCAAGTTCTTGAACAAGGCACCAGGCTTCAGGTTAACAACAAGGAAATCATGATACACCACAAAAGATTCAAAAAGAAACAAGAAAAATTTGACAAAGAAGGTAATATTTTTACTTTCAGCTACTTTATTGATGAACATGCGGGCTTGGTCAGTGTTGTTGGAAATGAAGTCTATAACTCGAGTTCAAATCCTACACCTGGCTGTTTATATTTCACTTAATGCTAATGCCCATAGAAAAGCTAAAAATCAATCTGTTTTCCTTCCCCTACCCCAGTTATCAATAAATAGTACGACAGATTGGATTCTTTAGCCTTGATAAGCAACTAGTCTAGAAGAAGGAAAGCTAAATTCAATCCAGCAGTAAGTAAAGTTGGCAACTTTAGTCAAGAGCAACACAAAGGTTCCCTTTTCATTAGCTACTACACCAAGGTGTAGGGGAGGGTGCTACTCCTTTCCCTGGATTGCTCCACTTTACCCTTGATCTGTACCTTATAATGCTGAGTGTTAAGCAAGGTGGCATCAAGTACTATTTTTTGAGTCTTTGGTATGACTCAACCTGGGATTAAATCCTGGTCTTCCTGGCCATTGGTGAACTCTGCTTAAAAGTTGACCTTGTGTCACATCCTACCTGTGGAGGAGGGTTGGGTTAATAGATACTTTTTTAATGGGATTATATTATGAAGATTATGTCTAATGCAGAATTTTTTTATTTTATTCTTTTTAATTGCAGCTTTTGCGTGTGTAACAGTGATGACTCTAGGTCATCAATATTACCCAGGCTCATAGCGTCCAACTACATTTTTTTTCTAAAAACAATTCATTAAATCTCTAACCATGTTATTTTTTTCTTCATGTCACATTATTTTAAACACTATCAGCAAAATTTATCTTAATATTTTAAGATGGAAAATAAAAGTTTTAAAAGTTAGTGAGTTAAGATAATTATTCAATCATTGTTTAAATCAGGACTTTTAGTCCAATCAAAATTGAGGATAGATAACTTGTTCTGATTGGTCTGTTAGGCTTTATGACATATCAACCCTTTTTGGTTATCTAATACCAAATCTTATTAAAACATATATTAATCATATATGATTTGTAAACTAATATTTTGTAGGTAACAGTTTTTAAACGACCCGGAGCTCATTTATTTGCATAGAGCTAAATGGTTTCAAATATTGCTATCTAACACTAATATTATTTGCAGACAATTAAATAGTTTCAAGTATTTCTATCTAACATTAACAGAATATCAAGAAGAAATGGACAGTTTCAGGGATAATCTCCCTCACAACAACTACCCAGAGAGCATAACATCAGCTTCAAGAAATCTGATCAAATGACAGAGAATAATGCCCCAAAACTTGTTACAGACTCTCTGCCTTTTGTCAAAGGTCTGGCCAAAAAAATTCAAAAGATATGTAGTTATTTGATATCAGGACAATATTCAGGAGTGGCTTGACTCTTTGAAAATATCTTTTCTGAGTCAATCCCCCTAACAGAAGACAAAATAACCAAGAATTGTACATATTCAATCCCATGCTGGCAGGGCAAACTGTCCCCTAAAAGTAAGGCTATTGGATATCAAAAAACAGTAGTACAAGGTGCAATTGAAAAGTCAGATATGGCTAACCATATATGGAAAAAAAGAAAACCATCTGCTCTTAGGAGATTAAGTCAACATTATAGATAGGGAAGAACATTGGAGAATGAGATGTCTCAAAGAAGTAGCACATATGTTAGTTTACTCAAGAGTTCACTAAAGCCTAAGTATAGAGATGAATACAATATAGGAACCATTAATTAAAAAGGCTTGGTTAGATTTTTTAAATTAATTGCAATATGAGTAAAAGGAAAAAATCATATATAATAGTAAGTAAGTAAAATTAGTGACTGTAGTCAAAGGCAACCAGAAGGCTCCCTTTTCAATAGCTACTACACCGAGGTGTAGAGGAGGGCACTACTCCTTTTCCTGAATTGCTCCACTTTTCCCTTGATACATACCTTATATTGCTGAGTGTCAAGCAAAGAGGTATCAAGTACCATTTTTAAAGTCTTTGGTATGACGCAACTTGGGATTGAACCCAGGTCTCCTAGACAATTGGCGAAAACTCTATCCACTAGGCTAATGAGGCTGAAAGTCTAAATAAAAACATTACGTTTATAAGTCTCAAAAATTATTCTAAATTGTCCAGCAGAACTAGTGGCATAGTGGATATAGGTGTTCAGTTTAAATCGTCCTAAGTGAAATTATCTGGAGGTTGCAGGTCCAGTCCTGACTACAGGCAAAAATAGCAAAGAATATTTAACATTGCTTAACCCTTGTACATGGTTAAAAGAATTAGAACAATCTGTCCTCAGTGATTGCATAAAAGGTTTGGTTCAAAGTTGTGTGAAGGTTTCTGTTGAGGTCTTCAGATAAGACTGGTGGAAGAACAACTCAAACAACGGGTGATAGGTGAACGTTATTGTATTAGCAGAAAAAGGAAGTCATACAAAAGAAGTACTAGCCATTCTTGGCTTGCAGTCTGTCTGTCAAATGTCTTGTAAGAAACAAGAAGTTGTCTTCCCCAAGCGAGCTAGCTTGGAGAATATGTTTAGGTTGGACGAGTTCATCTTTGGGGTATGGTAGGATATGTCCCCATAACAGTTTCCAAATTTGGTTGGAACATCTGAAAAAGGTCAAAGGGCTTATCAGCCAAACATTGAGTATATAATAATGAAGGTGAGAACAATAGTCTAGATAATATGAATTATCAAGCCTCATCTCAAAAATTCAGACAAACTAATGATTTTATTTGCACATAATAAATGGTTTCAAGAGCTTTGGGAAATATAGAGTACCTCTTCATTGCTATTACTCCCAGGCTTACTCTGGTTCGGAGTGGTAGTACCTGTTAGGGTCTCATCTATGTGTTGAATAACCATTTAACTGTACAAACAAATAACTTATATTAAATTGAATTGCTAGAGTTAGATAGCAATACTTGAAACAATTTAACTGTGTGCTAACAAATGAGCTCTGACTTGTTTCAAATGTTACCTCTAAACTATTCATTTACAAATCATATATATATAACAGGATTTGGCATCATCATCATCATCATCATGTCGTGCCGTTAGCACAGATATCCCTGACCCTCTCTCGCCACTTCTCCCTATCATTCATTGCCTCTGGCAGGTCTTCAGGGCTACATCCCATATCCTCACATAGCTGCTGAATGTATGTTCAAGCTGGTCATCCTGCTTTTGCCCAGCCATATGTGGGGGTCCATAGGAGTACATCACTTATGAGCTTGTCCCTGCTTCTCCAGCAGTGTCCTGCATGTCTGATTCGTCTAGCTTGGATCATTTTCATGATGGGAGGCAGGTGGCCGTATAGTTGGTGCCTTGTGGGGTGTTGCCGCCAGGACTTGTTCAATATTGCTTGCAGTATTCTTGTGTAATTGCCGTCTATCTTCTTTTGGCATAAGATAACCTAAAAAGGTTGATATGCCATAAAACCCAACCAGCAATTTAACTGTGTGCAAACAAATGAGCTCTGGCTTGTTTCAAATGTTACCTACAAACTATTCATTTACAAATCATATATATATATATATATATATATATATATATAACAGGATTTGACATAAAATAACCTAAAAAAGTTGATATGCCATAAGACCCAACCAGCCATTTAACTGTGTGCAAACAAATGAGTTCTGGCTTGTTTAAAAACCATATATATTTGATATATATGTAATAAACAGGATTTGGCATTAGATTACTCACAAGGGTTGATATGCCATAAAATACAACCAACCACCCTAATAATTCTAAGGACTTAACAGAAGATCAATTTTATATATGGAATTTTTATGACACAGGTACAGTAGTATTTAGATAAAGTCTTATCAACCTAAAATCAAATTTTTATTCTCATAAGGTTCTTAATTTTGTTTGTTTCAGTGTCAGTAAAACCAAGCTACTCACCCCAACAGAAAGATTTTGTTTACCTTTATGTGGGTGGTGTTATACCACAGATGACACAGTTACCTCGTTTCAAAGGCTGTATGCGTGGATTGAAAATTGGGGATCATATTATTGGTTTAAGAAATAAAAGCAGAAATGAAGCAGGTAAGTAATTAAAGAGCTTCTATGCTGTAGAGTTTGGTTATGAATAGTAACTAATAATATCAATTTGCATTGTATAATGTTGAGTTAGAAAAAATAAAACCTTGTTATCTTAAGGTTTAGAATTTATTTAACATTTCATTAAAAAAATTGTCAAAAATGAACATCAGTATAGGTGATACTGTATAACATCTTTTTATATGTGTGTGTGTGTGTATATATATATATATATATAGTTATGTTTTCTCTGCTTGTCAGCTGTAATGAATACCTGTAAAGAAGGCTGTGACCCTAACCCCTGCCTCAATGATGGATTTTGTAATAACGAATGGGGAAATGGAATTTTTACATGTGACTGCAGTCAAACCAGTTACACAGGCAAAATTTGTAATATGGGTAGGTATTATTGCTATAAGTTTACTGACTTGTTGAATTCCATAATAAATTCTGTATTTGATAATAATGTAAATTTTCACTGTATTAAATGGTATTAAATAGTATTTTATGATATTTTATGTATATTGTAAGCATTCACTTTATAAAAAAGTATTTAATAGTATTGTAAGCCTTAACATAAAATTGTATTTAATAATATTGTAAGCCTTCACATTATAAAATAGTATTTTATAGTATTGTAAGTCTTTACTTTATTGAATAATAATTAATAGTATTGTAAGCCTTCACATAGTAAAATAGTAATTGATAGTATTTTCTGTCTTCATTTTATTAAATAGTATTTAATAGGGGGGGGGGTTCTATGGTGTAATGGCTAAAGTCCTTGACTGCAGCTTCAAAGTAAGCCAGTTCGAATTCCAGTGGCACTTTTGCATTCCCTTTTGGACTAATCCCCTTAGGAAAGGTATGAATCCCCTTATCCTCCCAGCTATGGGTTGAACAGTTCCACTACTGTTCTTCTACAAGGATGGTATTGGTTTTTAATAACCCATGAAGGTCGATATGCCATTAAACAAAGAAAACAAACAGTATTTAATAGTATTGTAAACCTTCACTTTCCTGTTTTAACCACAAATCCCTTTTTCTTTTTTCAGTTCCTTGTGGTGACTTTGATGGAGAAACATACCTGGATGTAAAATTTAATCCTGCAACTTATGGAACAAAAAAAATCACTAATGAGAAGTTGTTCTTAACTTTCCAGACGAAAGCCAAAAGAGAACAAGTCTTAATTGACATCTACAATTCTGAGTGAGTAACCAACATTTAAACTTTAAACTTCATTTTAATTTTTCAAAGAAAGAAATAAAGTAAGTAAAGTAAAGTTGGCGACCATAGTCGAGGGTAACCCGAAGGCTCCCTTTTTGATAGCTATACCGGTACCGGACATTGGCCTAGGGGTTAGAGTGTTCGCCAATCGCCCGGGAGACCTGGGTTCAATCCCAGGTCGAGTCATACCAAAGACTCAAAAAATGGTACTTGATGCCTCTTTGCTTAACACTCAGCATTATAAGATATGGATCAAGGGTAAAGTAGAGCAACCCAGGGAAGGAGTAGCGCCCTCCCCTACACCTTGGTGTAGTAGCTATCGAAAAGGGAGCCTTCGGGTTACCCTCGACTATGGTCGCCAACTTTACTTAAAGAAAGAAATACCCACACAATATTTAATAGCATATTAAACCCAAATTTATTTTCCCCAAATATTAGAATTTCCTATAATTTTAATAAATGCATAAAACAAACTTTTTATTTTGAACTAGGCCAAATATCAAACAATGAAATTTGGGTAATTCATTCAATGTCATCATCAACATCATGTCGTGCCACTTGCACGGATATCCCTGACCCTTTCTCGCCACTTCTCCCTATCATTCATCGCCTCTGGCAAGTCTTCAGGGCTACATCCCATATCCTCATATAGCTGCTGTATGTATGTTCGAGCTGGTCGTCCTGTTTTTGCTTGGCCATATGCAGGGGTCCATAGGAGTACATCACTTATGAGCTTGTCCTTGCTTCTCCAGCAATGTCCTGCATGTCTGGTTCGTCTAGCTTGGATAGTTTTCGTGATGGGAGGCAGGTGGCCGTATAGTTGGTGCCTTGTTCAATATTGCTCACAACATTCTTGTGTAATTGCCGTCTAGTTTCTTCTCTAGCTGTTTAGTTAGCGTCCAAGTAGTGCATCCATATAGCAGTATCGACACGACCACTGCCTGGAAGAAACTGCATTACATTTTATTGGTCAGGTCTGATTCATTCAATGTATTATCCCTCATTTTTTTAAAATGTTACTTTAACAAACAATTCTGAAAGGCTTGCTATTTTGTAAGGAACAATGCCAAAAGACTTGTTACTTTGTAGCAAACAATACCAAAAGACTTGTAACTTTGTAATGAACAATGTAGTGAAACCCTTTCTCGTGTCCTCTAATCAATTACCCTGTCAACTGAGGCAGAGGAATGCACCAACAGCACCTTTGTAGAGGATACCTGTTGGCTATGGTTGGTTATGCTTTAAGACACGATTCTGGTGACTGAGTAGTCTGTGACCTGGTTACCTAAGTGCCACATAACTAGCAACACTCCATTTTAGTCTTTAATCGGCTAGACAGGTGGTCAGAGAGATCTGATCCAATCAATCGGCTGGTCATGTCAAGTCCTCTTTCAGACTTTTACAAATTTTCTTTTTCTGTAAAATTCTGAATCAGAAAGTGGTGGCTATAGGGTCAATCATGCTGAAGAAAAACCAATGTTTCTTCTTCTATTACAAGTCATCTTGGGAATGAAAATCTAGAGATCCCAAACTGTGTGTCTTTTTCCTCAGTGTGAGTATTCTGACTGTGTAGCCATGATTTGCCAAGGCAAATGGGGTTTCCTCCTTAACATTTCCCTTTATAGGGCTCCACCATGGGTGGCAAGTACAGTCAGTGAACTCATTAAAAAAGTCTCCAGGGATACAAAATAAA
Organism: Sepioteuthis lessoniana; assembly: GCA_963585895.1. Taxonomy (NCBI): domain Eukaryota; kingdom Metazoa; phylum Mollusca; class Cephalopoda; order Myopsida; family Loliginidae; genus Sepioteuthis; species Sepioteuthis lessoniana. The sequence goes on along the minus strand of OY757936.1, from coordinate 33,644,789 downwards.
ACCTTAGCAAAATATCACAAATTCGAAAGTGCCCACATGCCAAAACTGATAGATAAGACCCTCTTTTCTTAAATTTGTAGTACTGGAGTCAACAGAAGATACCCCTACCACCAAGTTGCCTCTTTCATTATTGAAAAGACATTCAGTTCCATGATCAAACTAGCAAACAATACTCTACAGGTAGAAGCCACAAAGAAAACTTATTCAAACCTTCTACTGGAACAGAAATAATTTTATAATCTTAAAATAAAAACCTACCTCCATAACTCCCTGAACTCATTCATCAAAGGGCATAGTGAGAAGGCTAGAGCTCTCCCTTTGTACTCTAGATGAGATAAAAACAAACCTTCACAAAGAATGTGTTACTACACTCAAAGAATTTCCATCATGAAAAATGATAAAATAATCCAAACAAATACATATATTCTCAACTTCAACGCCCCAAAAAACCCTTCCAAAATAAAAATAGGATATATTATAACTCAAGTCAAAACAGACATCCCAAACCCACTTAGATGTCACCACTACCGAAGATTTATGCACCACTGTGAAAATGTATCAGACCTTCAATATGTAAAAGATGCGGAGAGAACTAAACAGACTACATTGACTGTAAACAACCATGGAACTTCCCAAACTGTAAACAAAACCATGCAGCTGATTCAAAAGCTGATTTGTATGGACAAAAGAAAAAAGGAATAAACACACAAAGAATGTCTCATACCTGGAGAAAAGAAAATTAATTGAAAATTCCATAGTAACAACAACTTATCTAAACATAGCCAAACCCACAAACAACCCAACCCAAAACCAAGGAATTTATCCATTACAAAATGTTTAACCTAATAAAAGAACGTAAAACAATAATAAAATTGCTAAGAGATAGCTTGACAAACCTGACAGCCAAGCCCTACTCCTTATTCAACCAGATCCAAAGAAGAATCCCAAACTAACAAAACAAAACCCCCACCCCCGAAAAATAACAAACCAAACCAAAACACAACTCAAACAACAGCAAACCCCAAGTATCCATACTATCACCATAAATCCCTACTAAAAAAAATCAGACAACAATGAAAGCCTACTACCAACTTCAAAAGAAAGATCTCTCTGGAAGAAGGAATCTAGTAAACATAGCTCTAGAATCTCACTGATAGAAACAGAAAACAGATTTGAACAAATGGAAACAGAGACTCTGGAAAGCCCCTCAAATCAAAGAAATCCAAAATATCCCCAAAACCCCAACAAATCAGATCAAAAGGTTTGGAAACAATGGAAATCACCGAATCCAACCAAATAAAAAAACAAAACACTAAAAATAAAACTACACCAAAACAGAATTAACTTGAATCATACCACAAAGACTTAGAAGTATGACTTGTAGAATGGAACTGCTGTGGTGACAAGGCAAATTACAATGAGCTGTTTCTATTAATAGCTGGACTTAACCCTACCACCATGTGCTTCCAAAAAACCTTCATAAAAACAGTGACTAACAAAATACAAAAAACAATAAAAAATATGACTATACACATGATACTGGAGTAAGAGCTTCAAGTGGAATATCAATCTTTATTAGGAAAAATGTCCCCCACTCAAATAAAATCAACATCAACACCTTCTTTCAAGCAATTGCAGTCTCAGCAACCTTACACAAAACTGTATCCATTTGTTCACTATGTAAATCACCTCATAACCCTACAAATGAAAAAGAGCTAAACAACTTGATAAAACAACTCCTTAGACCATTTATCTTGATGGGAAACCTTAATTTTTTTACACTAGCCTCAGCTGGGAGTCAGTCTTTCACTGGAATCTGAATGAAAGCAAGTGTCTTCAAGTTTCCAAGACACTTATTATTCAAGCCAATTTCTACAATGCTATGGTCTCAATTCTTCCTCTGATTTCCAATTCCTCCATTTCTTTTTTTCAAGCCTTTGGGGACTGTACCAAGTGCACCAACTACAATTGATATCACAATCACTTTCATGTTCCACAGTTTTTTTTAGTTCTCTGTCAAGGTCTAAGTATTTATCTATCTTTTTTATTTTTTTATATTCCTTCTATGGTCTGCTGGAATGGTAAAATCCACCGGATGGAGAATTCTTTTTTCCATGTTAATTACCTTGGTCTGGGATTAGATGATCAATTCATACCTCAAATCCCCCAAAATTCTATGTCTCATTCTCTCGTACAGATTCTGGTTTGTGCATGTACCATTTGTCAGTATGGTCAAACTTTAATTTCTTGCATAATTCCTTAGATTACCTTTCCCACCCAGTCGTGTCTTGTCTTGCACTCTTTTGTGCCAGGTTGCTACATTCACTGATTAAGAGATTAACTATTTCATCTCTTTTCACCACATAACATACACTGGCTTTTCTTCTGTGTATTGATGATAAAAATAATCTAATTTTTCATGTTTTTTTTTTGTTTTTTTTTTTTTGTTTTTTTTGTGAAGCTGCAACGACTACCTGACTATTTTCATGGATTCAGAACACAGGATTCTTATGAAAACTGATCAAGGTGTGGGCATCTGTAAGTTTTCTTTTTTTTTTCTCTTTCTCTCTCATTGGTTCCTTCCGTGAGATTGGCATGGCAGGCCTCCACTATTCAAGAGTGCTCCCAAGATGGGTCCTTAGTTGAGACCATTCTTCATGGCTGGTGACCAGAGCAGTAAGGCCCACGTGACACCTTTTTAGTACCTGTGTTGCCCTTCTGTTGTTCTTGCACTGCATGGTCTCTATCACCTGCTTTCTTTAATTGGCATTCTGTTGCCAACATTTATTAGACAAATATAAAGCATGATAGATGTAATTTTCTGTGAGTGAAATCAAACATCTTTTTATATATATATATATATATATATAGTATCAGTCTTAACTAAGTATACCCGAATAATTCCTTAAAGTTAATTTTCTTCTAAATTTGCTTGTAGGGGTGCTACTCATAAAGTGTGTCTCAGGCAATAATAACCTGGAAGAGCCCATCCCTCTCCGTGTCTTTAACTAGTTTTAACTCAGTTTCTTTCTCCAAGAGCAATTGTCATATAATGGTTAAAGACTTCAGTCTTCCCTGCCATTCCCTCATACCTGGAGAGAGAATAGTTAGGTTCATGCCTTTTCCAAGTGTATTAGTGTTATATGACACGCAGTCTTAAAGATTTGAACTGGGATAGCTTAATCCACCTTCTATGATGATAACCTTACACCATAAGCACCTCTTTAAGCCAAAGATACAAGGGTTTTATGATTTTTAATGAAACAATATACAATCAAAACAGATACTATTTGGTATTATTTATTACCAAACTGTGCAGAATTGAAATTCTGTTACCAAAAATATATAGCAGTCCAAGCATTTGTGTAATGCACTTAAAAAATAAGTAGAAAAACAACAACCATCCAACAAATCAGAATTAAAAGTCTGCATACTGTTGGAGTGGAATGCTGTTGACTTTGGTCATAAATAATGCCCAATGGTATCCATTTTGGCAGCATAATATTCCACTTGAAATGATAAAATCCTAGTATTTTTGTTGTAGAAGAAAATTGACTTTTTATTAAAAAAATTGATGGGGTATACTTATGAGATATATATATATATATATATATATATATATATATATATATATATATATATATATATATGTCATGTTAGCTTATTGTTTTAAACTTTTCTTCTGTGTTTGTAGCCAAACCCTGATTTCTGTTCTTTGTACATTAAAGCTTGAAAAATTACTTCCGGAATTTGAATTCTTTCATAATTTCTTCAAGAAAATATAATTTAACTTTAATGATGTTATTTTAAAATTTGCTAGCATGTAGTTCTTAAAAATCAAGTTAAAAAAAACTTGGCAAAAACACACCTTATGAGTGGGATTTAAAGCTAGTAAAGCAAAACTGTTTATAATCAGATAATCATTGTAGAAATCATAATGTTGATATCAGTTCTCATATTAAAATAACAATGATCTCATCTGAAAAGGGTGGGGAGTCTCTGTGGCATAGTGGCTAACGTGCTTGACTGTGACATTGTAGTAAGCGAGTTCAAACTCCAGCTGTGTTATTACATTCACATTTGGACTATTAGCATGAAAGTGAATGTAATAGCACAGCTGGAGTTTGAACTCGCTTAGGAAGGTATAAACCACCTTATCCCTTCCAGCAATGGGTTGAATAGTGTTACTACTGTTCTTTTACAAGGATGGATTTGGTATTAGATAACCCAACAAGATTGATATGCTATTAAACAAAAGAAAGAAAACCAAATGAAGCTCATCTGAAGACTGACATCTTTTTAGATAATATTCATTTGAAATAACGACAGCAGTTTTACACAGTTATCTTCCTTGTGTCTTGACATTGGTGAATATTGAATGTGGATGGTGTCTCAGTAAATTCAGTGTATCATACCATGTTTAAAAAAAATATATCAACTGCTGAAATTAGATAAAAGGGATTTTTTATATGCCATCAAATATGGTAATTTATTTATATATACCATATCTCATTGTACAGAAAACCCACATCTGCTCCCATTGAAATATTAGAATTGAGGGAAAGTAGTTTTATATAGTTACCTCCCTTGCATCTTGACTTGGAGACCATCTAAAACCGCTCAGAATCACTGCACATTATTCAGGCAATGTTTGAATGATGATGATGAAACATCAAAAAAAAAAAATATGGTATGTATAAAAAACACTACTATTGCTAAAAGGTGAAGATGAGACTTCATGATAGATAGCAAGTGCATTATATGAACTGATAAATCAAATGTAAATGATTTCAAAGAACATAAATGCTCTTTAATTACATAATTTTCCCCTTTGATAAAAATATCTCAGCAAAATAATTTGATAAACTTTCAAAATATAAGGTACCTGGAAATAGAGATTGTAAGAATGTAGTATTTAATTCCGACCAATATTTCAATTGTAATAGGAGTACTGGTAATGGTTAAGAAAAGATATTGGTACATAAATTTAAAAAATTCCTGTAAGTTTCCTGGGATTATCTAAAATGCAAATTATAAATTATGTACAATATACAATATCATGCTTATCAGCATACTTAGAAAAACTCCCTCTATGTTCTATGAATTTCTAAGAAAAACCTTCCTTTAACTCAGGTCTCTGGTAAAAGACTTGGTTTTTAGGAAAATTGAATAGAAAAATAATCATAATAATAGCAGCATTTAAGTTTTTCCTTTAGAAATCCAAAAACTGATTCTATGAGTTAAGTTATCCTTAGACAATATTCCACAAATGCACTGAATTCTGGATGATCACGTCCTTCCAGAAGTAATCTCTTCCCCATAGTTTTGATTTTTTGTCCCTGCACCAAGGCCATTCATTCCCTGCTTTCTCTGTGAATTCCAAGTTGAGGCCTGCCAAATGATGTTACTGGCTTCCAGAGAGTATGATCAATCCAGTTCCATTTTCTTCTTAGGATATGTGTAGTGACTAGTTTTAGGTTTCATTTCCATCATTTTTCTATATTTTCTTATATCTACCAATTTAAAAACCTAAAATCTTTCTTTTGCTTTTCTCTTAGAATCAATACTCTGTGGAAATCCTGGTCATGCCATTCCCAAATTCCAGTGTAACATGTTAAATGATGTGATTCTATGTTGCTTGTTTTTTAGATTCACAGGTTCCCCTCTAATTTTTTTTTTTTTTTTTTTTTTTTTCCATAAATTAATACCCATATTATTGTCTGAAGAAAGAAAAAGAAATGCTGCCTTTCCAGACTTTAATTCACAGATTCTCGTGTCCAATATCTCAGAAGACGTCTTTGATGTTGATCTAAAAGGAGTAACTTTGAAATTGTGGGGAGTCCCCATGGTGTTTTAGCTAATGGACATGGCGACATAAGTTCAAATCCTGGACCTGACTGATTGCATTTCACATAGCACTAATACCCTTGGGAAAGGTATGAATCCAAATATTCTCCCTCCATCTATCGGTAAATAGTTGGGCAGACTAGGTTCCTCAGCCTTGGTAAGGCAACTAGTCTAGGAGAAGGAAAACTCTGAATTGAAACCTGTTAAACTCCACTTAAAAATTGACCTTGTGTAATATCCTGCCCGAGCGGAGGGGTTAGTAAATATGATTAGCTAATGTACTGGACTGCAACATCATAGCAAACAATTTCAACTCCAGTTGCACTATTATGTTATCTTTTGGACAAATACCCTTGGAAAAGGTATGAACCTCCTTATCCCTCCAGCTATGGGTTAAATAGTATCCTTACTGTTTCACAAGGATGGCTTCAATAGATGTTGATCTAAAAGGTGCAACATTGAAATAGGAATGAGTCCCCGTGCTATAGCAACTAACATTCTGGACTGAAACATCGTTGTAAGCAAGTTCAAACTCAAGTCATATTATTATACTAACTTTCAGATTAATACACTTGGGAAAGGCATGAACTACCTTATTCCCCACCCCAGCTATGGGTTAAGTAGTATGATTGCTGTTCTTCTACAAGGATGGCTTTGGCATTAAATAATCCACAAAAGTTGATATGCCATTAAACAAAGAAACCAAACCAACTTTGAAATAATTGTGGTTTGAGTGGATTTTATTAGTTATCTCCTCCAAGATGGTTGGATAGATTTTGATTAAACTTTGTAAGAATACTCATTTTGATAGAAAAAAATCTTGGGTGAGTCTCATTTCTTAAAATATACATGGCATGGAAATCAATTAATCAATCACACATACGTTTAAAAAAGTTGCGTTTCTGGTGGTGTAATGGTTTAGTAGCTAGACTAGCAAATTTTGATTGACAAATTTCATTAGTGTCAACAATGACAGAATTTAGATAATCTGTCCGGAACTTTTGCATTGTCTCAGAAAAAAAAATGGAGGGCAGTATATAGTCACAATTCCCAGATAAATTCAATTCCAAAAATGAGAGCAGGGTTCATTGGTCAACCTTGAAAGCTCCATGTCTACTTGAATTGCTTATGATTTTACTAGGAATCTGTATTCAGCTTTGGAAATGATAATAAGGTTGGAGATAGGGGCTTAAACAAAACAAAAAAAAACACATGTATCTATCCAACTCCTTTTGCAGGAGTAGGATGTGACACAAGGTTAATTTTTTATTGGCGTTTAACTGGTTTGAATTCTGAGTTTTCTTTCTTTTAGATCAGTTGCTATATGAACAGTGAAGTGCTCAGTTTACTCTATTTACCCAGAGCTTGAAAGAGAATTATTGCGTGCATACTTTTCTGAAGAGTATTAGCACTATGTGAAATGCAAACAGCTTTGTCCAGGTTAAAACTCTGGTCAGCATGTCCATTTTCAATGATGATAATTATTACGCCATATGTGCCTCCAAATGCAATGTGGTTAAATTTGAACATTGACTCTGGCTAGGATTAGAGTGGGGTATCTGTTCAGCTTCCTTAGACAGCACATGGTAAATAAGCAACTGATGCTGGAGATTTCTACTCTGGCAGCACCTACCCCATTACACAAAAGGCAGCAGGTCAGAGTAATCTGCTGCCTGTGGGAGAGTAATTTATGGGAATTATGGTATCTGAACCCCTGCTTATCAAAATGTGCATGGGCTCCTTCATTCACCTGACATTGTGTTGAAACTATCTGCAAAGGAAGGTAGTTAAATAAAGACTTCTAATTTTGTTTATTCAGTTGTTTTTATGGGTTTTTTTTTCATCTGTATTTGTGGAAGTAAGAATTCAAGCTTTACAAAAAAAATTGATAAGCTTTTATTAATTATTGTTTTTTGCTTTGATTGTAGATAAATTAGTATTTTATTTTTCTTGCTTTTAATATTGTATTGTTTGGAGTTTTTTTGTTCTGTTTTGGCTTTTTTTTTCTTTTTTTTTTTGCGCATGGTTAATGAAATTTCAACATTTGTTGCATCTTCCCAGGCAACACAATGTCCATTTTTATGTTGTCTGAAATCCTTGAAAGGAAACATTGTCATAATTCTAGCAATTTAATCAGATGAGTATCTTCATCTTTGTTATTTTATTCACAACCAGCATGTTCCTCTTTGAAAGAAGGAGGATACAGACAACATTGTTGGGTAGATAACAAAGATAAGGATAAGTTTTATCTCTATTTCTAAGATAAGGAATTGTTATTATTTACTGAGGAACTCAAGCTTGTGTTGAAACATTGTGACTATAATAATAACAAACAAGATGAGGATGCTAGTTTGAGTACCTTTGTGAATAAGAATACTTGTTTAGATAATAATAGAATATGCCAATGTTCTGACTAAATATGCCTGGTGTTAAAACTTATCCCTTTTTTTTTTATTCTTAACATTTTCATTTTATTCTACTGAAAAATTAATATTTTCAAAGTTGACAATGTTGCAGTTTTTAAAAAATAAAATGTAAGCTTATCTTAAAGTTTTACCTGTAGCTAACATTGGAGATGTGTCCCAACAACTTTAATATCAAAACTAAAATCAAGATGAAGGAAAATACTCATCAAAATTGTTAATAATGATTGTGATAAAAAAGAAACCCAAGTAGAATTAGGAAGATCAAGGATAATTCATGTCAAAATTATTAATAATCATCATCATCATTATCATCATCATCATCAGGTCATTCCAACGGCATGGAGGGTGTCCTCGTGGTGAAATGGTTAAAGCGATGGACTGCAGAATCGTAGTAAGCGAGTTCGTACTCCAGTCACGCTATTATGTTCACTTTCGGGCAAATACCCTTGGGAAAGGCATGAACCCCCTTATCCTCCCAGCTATAGGTTAAACAGTACCACTACTGTTCTTATAGGAGAATGGCTTTGGCATTAATAACCTAAAAAGGTTGATATGCCGTTAAACAAAGAAATCAACCAAACCAAACCATCCAACGGCATGGATTCCCTTGACTCTTTCTCACCATCCATCCCTATCAGCCATATTTCTTGATTGGTCCTCTAGACAGTATCTTGTATTTGTACAGAACTGATTAATGTAAGTTTTTGCTGGTCAACTAACACTGTTGTATTCATGTGTCGAACTCCATAGAAAAATGTTGCTTATGAGTTTTTCCTTACTTCATCAGCTCTGCTCAACATATCTTGTTTGTCTTATTTGGTTGGTTTGTGAGATGGGAGGTAAATGGTCGTACTGATGCTGTTTTGTGGGGTTTTCAGGGTTTGTTCAAAACAGCATGTAACATCCTTCTGTAGTTCCCATCTAACTTTTTCTCCTAGCATTTTATTAGAAGGCAAGTTGTGCAGCCATATAGTAGTACTAACACCATTACAGCTTGGAAAAATTTCCATTTTATTTTATTAGGGAGTTCAGATTTCCATTTTGTCAATAACCTGTCAATAGCAGTCCATACTTTGCCTATGCATATGTTAATGTTGCTTACAGTAGATGAGATATTGATGCTGAGGTATATGATCTGGTCTACTAATTTCAGAAGCTTGATATTTAATTAAAACACTTGAACTCAGTTTTATCTGAGTTCATGTAGAGACCAATACCTCTTGCTGTCTGCTCCGGGCTATGCAGCAGAGATTCAGTTTGAGCAGGTGTATTTAAATGAAGTACTAGATCATCTGTGTAGTCTGTATTTTAATTAAAAATAACTAGAATTAGGAAGATAAATGATAATACTAGTTAAAATTCTTGATAATAATGATTGTGATAAAAAACAACTAGAATTAAAAAAAAGTGGAAGATAGTGCTATTAAAAAAATATAAGATTAAAATCAAAAATGTAAACAAACTTACCTGTAAATGTGGCTGATATGACACCCAGTTGGATAAAAAGATGAAAGTAAAAAAAACTTGCTTTAAATTAGCTTCTGTAACATCCAATGATATAAGCTGGCTTTTGTTATTAGGATTGACTCCATATACCATCTTTCCTGACCATAAAGAAAACTTCAAGCATATGTATTGGTTGTAATCATGGGATTGTTACAAAATGATGTCATGCAATGGCAAAACTTAAATTTGAAGTGACAACCATCATAGATATATTTATATTGTTTGTTGTATTTATGAATAAAAAATGTTTCATATTAGTAAAAGAGCATATGTAGATCTAAATTTGAACTAATAGATACATAGATAGATTTAAAAGTAGTATTAGTGACACACAGTCAACAACACTTGACGACTGTCAGTTTGTCAGATGATCTGATAATTGCATAGGTGAGAAACTGACAGTCACCAAGTGCTGTGCACTCAGTGTGTATGCTATCCTAACTTAGATCTACATATTCTCTATTACTGATATTGAGCACTCTTTATTTATGAATATAGTAAACTCTGTGTGTGTATATATGTATATAATCTTCAAGTTGTGCTGATAGCATGGGTTCCCTTGATTATTTCTTACCATCACACCCTATCAGCCATCTCTCTTAGTAGGTCCTTTAGACTGCATCTAGTGTCCACACAGAGCTGATCTATGTAAATCTTGATTGATTGGCCAACATTAGTGTGTTTATGTGTTGGAATCCACTGGAGAACATAGCTTATGAGCTCATCCTGCTTATCCAGCAGTGCCCAACTTGTTTTGTTTGTCTTATTTTGATGGTTTGTGAGATAGGTGGTAAGTGGTCATACAGCTGTTATTTTGTGGAGTGCTACTTCCAGGATTTGTTCAGAACAGCACACAGCATTCTTATGCAGTTTTCATCTAGCTTTTTATATGTATAATTCTTATTCATTTATGGGTTTTTACAAATAACTGGATGTTATTTTTAACCATAACTATTTTCTCTTTATAAATATATTTCCTTTGTCTTGGATGTTTGTATGATTCTTTTAATTTCAAGATTTGAATTTTAAACGTATTTTTTTTTATTCTTACTCTATTCGTCTTACCAGAATTTACCTACTAATCTAATTTTTTAGAAACTTTTGATTTTAAAGAATTAACATGAACTTCTTTGTATCCTTTTTTGTGTCATTAAATTATATTTTTCAAACAATAAAGTCTCCTACCAAGATAAAATGACTATCTAAAGCTTAAACTATTGGACACAATAAAAAATAGACAATGAAAAACTGAACCATTTTTTATTGTCACAAATTTAAATGAAACTTTAATGGCTCAGACACACATAGGAAGTGATTATTTTCCTTGACTATTGTTGTCAAAGTTTCCTTAGTTGTAGCAAAAAGTCATATTTTTCTAAAAAAAAAAAAAAAAAAATATAATAAAATAAATAAATAAAATTCTCAAAAATATATTTAAAAAAAAAGAAAAGAAAATTTCTTAGAATTTTCTTTTCCTAGATTTGATATCCTAATTTGTGATTAATCCTTTGCTGATGGCAAGTAAGCAGTTGTCTGAGTTTGAAAAAGTCAAAATAGTCACTTCCTATGTGTGTCTAAGCCATTGAAGTTTCATTAATATTTGTGACAATAATAATAAAAAATGGTTCAGTTTTTTTTTTTACTGTAAATTTAAACAAAGATTTACAATTTTTTCATTTTTATCAAAACTCAATTTGTCTTTTCTCCAGGGAAAACTGTGTGTATCAGAGACAATAATAAAGGATAAGTTTTCAGTGAAATTCACTCAGGTCCACTTTTTTTGTCTAGATGAAGCCTAGTAAATTCAACCTGTGCGCTGGTTTACCAACCTGTGAGAACTGTTTTACAGAGGTTTAAACTATACATATAACCTTGTCTCTTACTTTATCTCTCAATATCTTAGCACATTGTGTTATTAGTTATCTTTATTATTTTTATCATTATTTTTACACATGAGTAGTGCTAATATACATTATTTATTGTGGGATCAGTCCTTGTAGCATTGTGGTTAACATACTGGATTGCGACATGGTAGTAACTATGTTCAAACTCCAGTGAGATTATTATTTTCACTTTTGAACTAATACTTTTCGGAAAGGTATGAACCTTCTTATCTCTCAGCTCTAAGTTAAATAGTACCACTACTGTCCTTCTACAAGGATGTGTTTGGCACTTTAGCATTGATTTACTCTCAAAGTTTGATATGCCATAAAACAAAAAAACAAATCAAACCAATTATTTTTAGATGAAATATTCTTAGTTATTAGTTTCCTCTTTGCATGATTTTCGCACCAATATTAACTGGAAGTTTTCACTAAAGTCCAAGTGACAGCAAGTCTCCTTAGGTCTCCAGGACTCTTCTAAGTATTCTAGTTGATCATAACAATGTTGTGGTCAGGATGGCCTCAATTCTTTCTCTGATCTCCACTTCCCTCAGTCTCTTTTTCAATCCCTTGGGAACCATACAAAGGGCACCAACTGCAATTGGTATCATCATTACCTTCATGTTCCACAGTTTTTTCAACTCTCTGACTAGATCCAAGTATTTGTCTATCCTTTTGGTTTCTTTCATTTTCCCTGTCTGATAGAATGTCAAAATCCATCAGATGACAGATTCTTTTCTTTTTGTTAGTTAACTCTAGGTCTTGTCTTCTGCCTAGAATTTACTGGTCTGGTTGTATCTGAAAGTCTCAGAGAATTCTATAGGTCTCATTTTCTAGGAAAGATTCTGGTTTGTGCATATATCATTTTCCCACAATGGTCAAACTTTAATCTCTTGCACAATTCCCTGTGGATCACCTTTCCTATCCAGTCATATCTAGTTAAGTATTCTTTTAGTGCCAGTTGGCTGCATTCTCTTATTGAATGATTAACTGTTTCATTCCTGTTACTACATAACCTACACTTGTTATTTTTATTATTGTTGTTATTATTATTACTGATGCACACTGTTATTTGCTGTCCTAGAAATGATTATCTGAGTGAGTTGTGGTAAAAATTGAAAGATGAAAGAAAATATTGGTTATTGATAACATTTAAAATTTTGCATAAAATTCTTACAAAAAAATTTACGATTTTAAAAAAAGTGGACACTGTTAATTTTGAAAAGGTTTGATTAATTTTTTTTTTCTTCTCTCTCAAATAGATGTACGTTTACACAAGAACTGGTTTGAAATATTCATTAGTTTTACTGGAAAGCAGTGCTTGAAATAAGTTTTCTCTATGTGTCTTTTGAACTGTTTGACCAACATTCTGATCATATTCTCATTTGCAAAATCATAAAATCATTACAATTTACATAAAATAAATCTTAGAAAAGTTCCATTCAAAAAAAATTTTTTTAATGATCGCGATAAAGTCTTGGCTTTTTTATTTATTTATTTTTAAATTGCTGAATTTTGAAATTAAACAATTTTTAAAGATCTGAGATGCTTATCTAAATATAAAAAATAAAATAACATTTCAAAAAATATTTAAAAATACTGTTCACAAATGAGTGAAAGAATTGTGTTAAAATCAAGTTAACTTATATCCATGTTTTTTAGTAAAGAATAAGAATTGCCATCTGAGTCTGAATTCTTTTCTTAATCCTTAGAACACTGAGCCTCCCACAACTGCAGATGTCTACACCTTAGGGGTGCCTAGCTTGAAAAATAGTTGCAAATATAAAATGTTGTAATCTGCTATTTAACTGCTTTACAGACTGTTAAATAATAGGTTACAACATTCTATAAACAATTTAAAATATGTTAAAGAATAATCAGATTATATATAGAATATAGAATTGCAACATTTTATTGGCAATAGTGATGTAGAAGTGGGAATCCACGGCCAAAATTCTGTCGGCTTGAGTATATGTACCTCTACTTAGCGGCACAAATAAAAGCCACTCAGGTTCAAAGGGTTAGGGAATCTGTCTAAAAAAAAATCTTTTTCCCTCTTTCAAGTTTAATTTCACCTGATTTTGAATTTGATACTTACTAAAATAGTTTTATGTGCTTTATCCAGATACTTTGACATCACCGGGTGTTTATAATGATGGCAAGTTGCACAAGATTCAATATCGCCGAAAAATAAAAGAAGGAGAATTAGAACTTAAGGTAAGTTATGAGAAAATGAATATAAAAGCTGTTGGTTTTGGGAGAAATAGCAAAAATTTATGATCTTATAAATGAGGAATCTTAAGTTCTATAATAAGCATCATTTAATGTTTTACTTCTAGAATAAACTTTGTTAAATGTTTTACCTCTACAAGGGTGGGCTGAAAAGTTCATATGATGATGTCATGCCTATTGTTAATGACTTTTTTACCAATGTGATTCAAGCACTGCAGCATTGATATAAGAAGTGTGTGGACCACCAGGGGAACTATGTTGAAAAATGAACCTCATTTAATCATGTTCCATGAGAGTATCTTGGTCAGCCTATGAACTTCCCAACCCACCATGGTATAATAAACATCATTGAATGTTTTACTTCTATAATATATATCACTCATTGTTTTATATCTGTAATAAGCATCATTCAATGTTTTAATTCTGTAATAAACTGCACTGAATGCTTTAGTGTTTTACTTCTATAATAAACATCATTCAATGTTTTATTCCCCTAATAAGCATCATCCAATGTTTTACTTATATAATAATCTTCTTGAATTGTTCACTTCTATAGTAAACATCATTCAATGTTTTACTTATATAATAAGCCTCATTCAATGTTTTACTTTTATTAATAATCCTCATTCAATGTTTTACTTCTATAATAACCTTCATTGAATCCATATTAATAAATGACAGTTCTGTTTATATGTTTGTGAATAATAAACTTTAAAATGACAGAACCCATTGATGTAATTTTTGGCATGAAGACTTGCCAGGTATCTACTTAACTGACAGACTATAAGAAGTGGGCATTCAAAGTCCCAAATAGAAGGGAACAAAACTAAAACTTCTCTAGTTCTCAATATTGCAAACAATTCTAAGATGACAGATTCCAAATACTGAAAGATATTTTGTTTCAAATGTTTGCAGAATTTTGTAATGGAATCCTCTGCATGTAAATATTTCATTACTGTTTTTTTTTTTTGTTTTTTAAGTTCTATGATAAGCTTTATTGAATTTTTTGCATAAAAAAGTATAAAACCTGTTTTTATTATTAGTAAACTAGTTCACATAGCAAAGCTCTAAAATGCATCTAATGTTGAGACTCTAGTTCTGAAGCTCTTGGGAATGTGAAGTAACCCTTCATTGCCATTACACCCAGGTTGACTCTGATTCAGAGTCATAGTATCTTTTAGGGATCAAATAAATCTGTTTGCAAATTATTAGTATTAGAATATTTGATACCATATAACTGTAAATTATTTGTATTAAAAATACTTACTTGAAGCTATAATTGTTCACTAAGGATTATTATCATTAGATACTTCAAAACATACAACTGTGTGCAAATAATTTTATATTAGATGAGAATACTTGATATCATATAACTATTTGCAAAAAACTCCTAAACAACTACACAAAAAATGTAAAGATACACTTACAATGAAAGCAATTTCTTAACCTCTGAGTATAAAATGACCTTCAATGAGTTGACATGCCATTAAAACTGATCAAACTGCAAGAATGAGAACTGGCTCATTGTGTAATATAGGGGATATTTATGTTTTTGATGGGATCAAGAAAGACTCCATAGCTTTAATCTGTAGTACTTTGTTATTGGTCAAAAAAGGTTTAATTCATTGTCATATGATGGCTTATCATTACGTCTGCAACAGTCAGACAGTGACCTTGAACTGTTCTATTTTTTGACCGCAATGAAGACTTCATGAATCATAATGAGATTTGACTTAAAGAGTAACACTAACAAATTAGTCTACAAGAAGATATTGCTTACTATGGCAAGCATTGTTTTTACTAAATTTGGGCAAATGTTTTGAATGTCTTTTTATAAGCTCATTGCTTTCTTATTAGTGGTGTGAAAAAATCAAACCTGACTTTTTATTTCTTACCTGTCTATAATTGTATTAAATTCTCTTTGATTATAATCTTTTTGTTTTTATTTAAATATACAGGTGGATAATATTACTACTCAAAAAACTTTTCCTCTTCATGATATGGATAATATCAACCACATCCGTGTGGGAGGCCCCAGCAAATGCAGGCTGGACACAGATCCACACTTTAAAAATTTTAAAGGAAAGATCTTTAGTAAGTAAATTTTATTTATCTACATATGTACAGGTATTGTAATGTTACTGGGGTGGGTTATTGAAATAACTCAAATTGTAACTTACAATGAAAAAAGTTTATTTTACAAGACATGCAAGGATGTGTTAACCAAGGCATATTGTTAGCTAGTTTCACTAGGAAAATGGGCCACCTGATCAACACCTTCAATGTTCATATTCAAAAAGAATTCTATACAGTGAGGTATCATCTCTTCTCTAGAACAGCAAGAAAAAAATATTTGTTTAATCATCTACTTTACTAGGAAGAAAAATGAGAGGTGTTGAATTGAAAATTTTAAAATAATGGAATTTCTGAATATGGTAAACATTTTTTCAATGTTTCCCCACAAATTCATAATTTACTGTCAATTGGAATTTTTTGTTGATAGAGTAATATACTTTTGGAATAAATTTAAAAAAAAAGATAGCAAGAGTTTAAAAAATGTGAAGATTTAATTGGATAATTTCAGAAATAATGGTAAGAAGAAAAAAATTAAGAAGGCATTTTGAGGAACTATTGAATAAATAACTTAACAGAAATTGATCTGTATATAAGTATTGCATACACGTCATACCAAAGACTTTAAAAATGGTACTTGATACCTCCTTGCTTAACACTCAGTAATATAAGGTACATATCAAGGGTAAAGTGGAGCAATCCTGGGAAAGGAGTAGCATCCTCCCCTACACCTTGGTGTAGTAGCTATTGAAAAGGGAGCCTTCTGGTCACCCTCGACTACGGTCGCCAACTTTACTTACTGTGCAAAGATTTTTTTTCTTAAAGGTTGATGTGAGAAGATAATAAAAAGAGGAGATGCCCAAAGAGGCATAACAAACAAATAGATAATTAAATATTTAAAATTTAATCTCTCTCTCTCTCTCTTCTCTCTCTCTCTCTCTCTCTCTCTCTCTCTCTCTCACATAAAATTTTTAAAATGAACATGCTCAGTATGCTTCCTTCAAAACTTCTACTTGCAATAGTAAGCATATGCCAGACTCATGTAATTAGCAAAAACATGTCTAGCTTGCTGAACTTATAAGTCACAAAATATTGGAAAATCAATAAAGAGCTCATAATTTGTTACTATATTATTGCACATACTGAGTTCCATACATTGTTTCTATAGTATTGCACATACTGAGTTTCATACATTCAAGTTTTGAATAAAATGTCAACTCATTTAATTTCTCTGAAAATGTATCTTTAAATGTGAATACCATATTTGCCAGCTTAAAGATGCACTTTTTTTTTTCCTAAAAGTGTCCCAGAAAATCACCCTGCATCTTATAAGGTCAAGGGTCATCTTTGGATTACTGGCTAGTGGAGTTTTAGTGCTGGAGTTGCTCTTAAAATTAAACTGCAAACATCTCCACAAACATAAACAAGGTCTGAATTTATAGGAAACTTTTAAAATGACCTGATTGTAGAGAGGGTTATGAATGTCAAGTAAAAACCCTTCACCTGACATTTGTAGTTTAATTCCTTTTATTTATTTATTTTTTTGTCTTTAATGCTTGCCTAAAATGAGGTGCATCTTATGTCCAAATGTAATCCATTAAAAAATGCTTTATTTATATTATTCTAGATTTTATAAAATAAAACCCTAAAATGAGTTACTTGAAATTTTTTTGACCCCCTCAAAAAAATCCAGGGGGTAGGGGGTGTCCCCATGCCATAGTGAACTGCAACATTGTAGTTCATGAGTTTCAACTCAAGTCACCCTTATACATTCATTTTCAGATTAATACTCTTGAGGAAGGTATGAATCTCATTATCTCGCCCCAGCTTTGTCTAATGGCATATCAACTTTCATGGATTATTTAATGCCAAAATCATCCTTGTAGAAGAACAGCAGTGGTATTATGTAAATCATAACCAGGAAGGAGTAAAGGGTTTCATGCCTTTCTGAAGAGTATAGATTTTATTTGGACATAAGATGCACCCAAAAACATTTGTTGTGTAAAAGTTGAAAATTCAGTTGATCACAGTACAGTAACTAGATATTTGTCTAAATTTCCGAGAGGAAGCTTGATGATTTTTATCTCATAGAATATTTGGACTATTGTCTTCATTTTCATTGTTATCCTTTGGCCTTCTTCAGATATTTCATGTTGAATTTGGGAGCTTACACAGAACCTCAAATTGAACCCTTTATTTAATCCACAGGAGAAGATTGTTCTAATTCCATTAACCATAACTGGATACAAATGTTAAGCCATAGTAAGTATTCCTTGTTACTTACCTGTATTTGGGATTGAACCTGCAATCTCCAGATGATTTCACTCAGAGGCACTTTTGAACCAAATGCTTATATCTGTTGCACCATGTGTCCTGCTGGACAATTCAGAGTGAATTTTGGGGTTATAGTGTTCGCCAATGGCTCGGAAGACCTGGGTTCAATCCCAGGTCGAGTCATACCAAAGACTCAAAAAATAGTACTTGATTCCTCCTTGCTTAACACTCAGCATTATAAGGTATGGATCAAGGGTAAAGTGAGTCAATCCTAGGAAAGGAGTAATGCCCTTCCCTACACCTTGGTGTAGTAGCTATTGAAAAGGGAGTCTTCAGGTCACCCTCGACTACGGTTGCCAACTTTTACTTTATTATTGGCCAAAACATTGTGAGTTTAACAATGAAGATAAAGACAATAGTCCAAATATTCTAAGTGATAAAAAGTAACCTGATAGTTCAAGAACTTTGATGATCAGGCAAGGTCAGGTAGATCTAAAACCATGGATTCCAAGGCTGTGCTCCAAGCTATCAAGGCAAATCTGTTAAGTAGTTCTCAAAGAGTATCAGGTGAGTTTGGCCTCTCACAGTCCAGTATGGCTTGTTACCTTTAAAGTTTCAACAAAATTTTCTGGAGTTGTCTAATTGTGTCTCACTTTACAAAAATATAGTACAACTTTTCACTCCCCTTGGTATTATACTATCATTATTTTGATCTTTTTTTTTCTCTATCTTTAATGATTCAGTTTTTGTGCAAGGAATGTGAGAAACCTAAGTTGATAAATGTTTTTTTCTAATTACCAGATGTGAGTTACATTCCACAAACTGCACTAATCACTCCGTTGAAAGATTTCCTGGACAATGTTGCATCAAAAAGGATAAGCATGAGTGTTGTTGGGAATCTGAAGAGCTGCAGTGAAACTGTTAAGCCAACGATGACCCCCAGAACAACAACCATGGAAACAAGTCAGTCTTCAGCAACTACTCTGCCACCAAGGGTAACGTATATATGGCACCCTACCATCCTGAATCTATTGCTTATTCTCTTCCAATCTGGCTTCAGGTAAACAACTAGCGCATCCAAATTTGATCTCTCTATATCCTTCTCCAGTCAGTACCACACCCCACTATCTCCCCTTTATCCTTCTTCATCCTCATTGTCTATTTTGCTCTTTCTGTCTGTTAACATTCTTCCTTCTTCTGTCTACTTGTTTCTTTCTCTTCCTTTGATTAGTCTCCTATCCCTCTCTTTATTCTCTCTCTTCACTTTCTCTCTCTTTGTTATTCTCTCTTGTTTAACTCCTCTCTTACCTCTCCTCATTTTCTCTCTTTCTCTCCCTTCATTATTCTTCCCTGTTACCTTCTCTCCCTCTGATTAGTCTCCATTTTCTCTCCTTTCATTCTCTTTCTTCTCCTCATTGTCTCTTCTTTCTTTCTCTCCTTTATTATTCACACTACTTTACCTTTTATCCCTCTTCATCTGTCCTTTCTTCATTCTCTCTCCTTCTTCACTTTATTATTCTCTGCTCTTCTTCTCCTCCTGTTCTCTTTGGCTTTCCCTACAACTCCTCCTACTCCTTCCATTTCATTCTCCTATCTTCTCTTTCTGTTCCTTATAATTCCTTTCACATCTTCTGTCTAATTGCTGAATCCCATTTATCCCTTTTTCACCCTCTTTGTTATACATCCCTTTTCTATCCTATCCTAATTCTCCCCTCTCTTCTTTGTCATTCTCTAGTTTTCTTTTGTCTCCTTGTTTCCTTCTCTTATACACTTGTCCCTTTTTTGTTTTCCCTCAAACCCCTCTATCCTGACTCTTCTTTTGCCTCTTCATTGTTCCCTGCTTTTCTCCTTTAGCTGCCTTGTCATTCCTCCTCTACTCTAGTCATCAATTCCATTACACCTTATTGTATCATGACCCTCCTCACCATCCAAATGTGAAAGCACCTCTTGGCTCGTTAACCAATACCTGCACAAAAGTATTACCATCTTCATCTTTACTTTTATTTTCATGTTGTCAATTTCCTTGTCTACTAGAAAATATTTAAATAGAAATAGTCATTTACTAAGTTTAGGTTAGTAAAAGGCCATAGATATGGAGCACTGAGTAAAAATCAAACTCACTAGCAATACTCTTGTGGCCTTGCCCACTAACCATAGCACCAATCCAAATATGGGATGAAAGTAACTTTGTAAATCTTTTCTTGGTAGTAACAAATATTTAATGAACATTTTGAAGACAATCATAGCTGTAGTTATCTTGTCAAACACAGTATATGAGTGCCTATTTGTTTATTTAAAGATGTGAACCACTCAACTGCTTACACATTTTGTTTATTGGGGTGAATGCTTTTCAAGGATTATGAATACTTTTTGGATAAGGTGAGGGCAGTAAAATGGTGCACCAGAGTATCATACACTCTACTGAACAACACTCCTCAGGTTTTGAGTTTAGGGTTTTCACTAATATGTATAATATGTATATTTATGTGTGTGTGTATAAGTATATATACTGGGCTATTAGCCTAATGAGTAGAGTGTTCACCAATGGTCCAGGAGACCAGGATTCAATC